>CM024614.1:42425751-43625751 GCA_014182575.1 Eucalyptus decipiens | reverse complement strand
TAGAACCATACTGAGGGAAAATCAAATTTTCCACGTCATTGGAAATTAAATAGAGCGAAGAGTTTCTTTCTTCTTCTTTTTTTTCAAAAATCCTAAATCTAGAGGTACGTCACTTGATTTTATATAGGCGAAAAACAAAACCCAACCTTAGTTTTCTTATGAAGTACCCTTTTCTAAGAGGAGACGCATGACTTTGGCAAGTGAATGCGCGAGGCGTGCAAGTTTCGCTCCATGCCCAATCAGCAATGTGGAAACGAGGAAAATTTATGGGGTTAGGTATGGACGTGGGAGTGTTAAGTCACCTAAATGCATTCGAGTCTCGATCTTTTCCAATCTGACGAAATTGGACAAGATCAATTGTCGGACATTGACCCATTAGCATTACTCAAAGCATGTTTCAATCTAATGAAAGCTAAAATGGCGGCAAATGCAAGAAAAAAAAATGACGATGGATTGAATTTAACGATATCATTTTTTGCCATGGCGGCATGGCGTGATATGTAATATCGAAAGAATTAGAGGTGATAAAGTGGCGGTAGTGGTACTCACCGGGAGTTTGCGTCACCACGAAGGCTGCGCCCCGAAATTGCACGTCCCCGCCCCACGAGCATTCTTCTGGTAATAGCTATTGAACGCATACGAAGCGTGGGCTTCCAACGTGTTCGGATTGTAACAGGCGGAGCCCTGTTGGATGGGTTGGCAATCGGCCCCTCCCTTTCCGCAGGCGTAGTCCAGCGCCGCCTGCAGCTTCTTCGCCCCGGCTTTCCCGTTGGCCACGCACCACGTCTGCCCCACGGGGGCCGTCGGGACCTGGGCCTTGCTCGCGTTGTTCGGGTCGCTCACGTTGTTAGGGTCGCTCGCGAGCTGCTCCAACGTGAGCGGTATGCTGTAAACCTTCTTCTCGTCCGGGTAGAACAGACCGTAGTTCCGCTCTGACGTAGGACCCGGTTTCTGGTTCTCGTTGAAAAGTGCAAACAAGTACACATCCACGGTGTTGTTCGGCCTCAACGGCGTCCCGGTCCCGGTCAGGGCCCGCTTCACCAGGTTCCCGTTATATGCCGCCGCATTCGCGGTGCCCGCACCGACTTCATTGGCGTCGCCCTTGGAGGGCCAGCCCGTCTCCGTCACGACCAGCTTGAGGTCGTTGTATTGGAGGGCCGACATGGCAGCGTAGACGGCGTCGACTTGGGCGTCGAAGAGGCTGTTGTACTTCAATCCGTTACCGGAATCCACGACGCCAGGATTCTGCTTTAACAGCGCGTAATCCAGCGAGATCTGATCCGAATTGGCCATGTAAGCGAAAAACGGGTAGACATTAACCATGAGGTACGACCCGGTCTTGCGAAGGAACTCCAACATGGGCTTAATCGCGGGCTCGACGAGATCCGACTTGAACGACCCGGAGGAAGTCGGGTACGAAGTCTGGAGCGCGCTCAACGCGATCGGAGAAGACACGGAAATGTCGGAAAGATTGTATTTGACGAGGGAGGCGTGGACGTTGTTCATGGCGGGCACGAGGAAATCAGTGGTGTTGTTGGGGTCGGCGAAGACCTCGTTGCCGACCGCTATGGCAACGATCTTGGTGGAGGGGTAGTACTTGGAGATGTTGGACTGGACCCATGAGTCGGTGAACGACTGGGCCGAGGCGGCGGAGGAGAGCTGCTCGTTGGGGAGGGCGACGACAACGCTTATGCCGGAGCCAGCGAGGGCCGTGAGGGCGCCGTCGTAGGTGTCATAGAGCTTGACCAGGGTGATGCCCTGCGATTTCAGGAGCTCCACCACTTTCGCCGGCGGCGGGAGGTCGTTGGCTACGCGGCCCCAGTTCAGTCCGACCGAGCCCGACTCTGCAATAAACGTTAACGACAAGATGATGAAAATCGGGAACGAGAAAACAGAATGAGGCGTCATGTAAAGGATGACAGAATCAGCATCCGAGGAATTAGTTATGCTTCCGCGCTAAATCTGGAGGTGGGCCGTTTCTGAAATTAACACGTGAATTTCTAAACGAGGACACGACCAATGTGCCAGACAAAAAATTTCACTTATTACTTCGGTCGTTCTTTTGGAGGAGAGCGGGCGTGGAGGTACGCCAGAACCAGAGGATGAGTGTCAAGAAAGATAGGGACTTTCCTTTTACAAAAGGAGTTTGTTCGACTCATGCACAAGTTTAGAACTAAAAACAGATGAAGGGAGACTTTCATGGAATGGGGAAAAGGCGAGGGCGGGAGGTTACCTGCGAGAGCGAAGATGGACACGAGGAGGAGGAGGAGGAGGAGGAGGCAAGAGAATGCAGGACTCGCCATGCTCTGTTTCGGACGGTAGAAGCACAGCGGGAGCTTTGGAGAGGGAAGTGGGGGAGGAGATTTTCTGAGGGACGAATGCCGCACGGTTTTTTTATAGAGGACGAGTGAGAGAAAAACTGGGTAGTGGGGGAAGTGGGCCGGTCTAGAGTGAGGCCCAACGTGGAGCCACGTCCTTCACCGATCGAGGTTATCAGCTTTTGCTCTTTCTGTTGTGAAATCTGCGAATGCATCATACCGTCTCTCCTCCGTCGCTGCATGCTTTCGGCTCGTCGTTCGTGGTGCAACTAACGCGACCCACCACGCCTCCCACTCCCTCCCCAGCTTGACCGTTTCCGTTTCTGTTTCCATCCGATTAAGAAAGTTTCTCTCCCTCCTTCCCTCTCTCCTTTCATCACTCGCGATCTGATTAGGATCTCAACGGCCGGACACGTTTCAGATTTCCCCACTCTTCCCCCCTCAATTAGGACTCCTCAGACGGCAGCCACGTGTGCTAGTTTCGCTTAACTAACTCATTACTTCGGTTGCCATTAAAATGATTTGGTACATCGGTAAAAAGATCATGTCTTTTTCACGAGATTAAGAATTCAATTCACATTAGGCATATATGGGGCTCGCCAACCTCAATTCCCTTGCAAAGTATGAAACTCTTATGGCAACACCTAAATGGAGTCGCTATCATTGATAGTCTATCCCCTCCCTTTTTAACGCGCAAGAACTAATAGTTATCGCAATCAAACATAAACACGCTACTAATATATCACATTACATTGGATAGCATTTTTCTTTGGAAATTATTGCACTGTATACTCGTGCTACTACTCCCAAAGAAATCACGCAACGAGATCAACGAGTCTTGGATCGAGTGTGAACGGTAACTTCATCGACCGTACCGAATTGTCCCCCCATCTGGGACAGACTTCTCTCTCGTGGTGAAAGACATTTAACCCTAACTTTTGGTGGAGCGTGAAGGACAGTAATCTAAATGTGAACGTTAAGGAGATTTGATGTGTCATGATTGAGATTGAGATTGAGAGGGGCCACCGGGCAATTTCATGACGGGTCCGTTTGGGCCACTGGTTAATTATTGCAGGGTCAGGCCAAGGTCTTCGATTTTAACGGGCAACAATGCTGTTACTGCTAACTATCCGTTATTTTTGTTTTCTTCTTAGGAGGTTTCAATTGATTGCTTCCTTGACTTTGCCTTAAAATCTCTTAATTCTGTCTGCAATCTCTGCCCTTTCCCCTCCGGAAAAAATGCTTCGTAATCGAAGGCTCCATCAATTTCCTGCCATTAATCCGTTTACTATCTCCTGTCTCTGACCTTCGCAAATCGAGTAGTGTTAGAACCAAAAGAACACTGGCGGATCAGCTTCTTCGTAAGTAATAGAAGATTCTCATTCCGATAAAAGCCTTTGGTTATACCCAATTGCCACATCGCAAAGTGATTATCGATGTACCAGATGGTAACATCGTGGAGTGGCTACATAGACTTGCATTATCAAAATTGGAGTAGATGCTTGTGAAAACAATAGCAGCAAGGGACGACTTTTGCTTTGAGGCTGTAAGGATAAGAGCGTTTGATGTACTGTCGCTATCAGCAGAAGTAATCAAAGCGTACTGTCGTGTTTGGACCCCTTTGTAGCATGCGCCGTTGCTTCCTCCGTTGTCGAGTTGTTCAACTCACTCGACATAAATTCTTCATTTCACATTCTCAATAGAGGAAGCCCTCGGCTTCAAGAAATAGCCCAGAAAAGAATAATTAAAGAGAGAAAGAGAGAGAGAGAGGATGAGCATTAGCACGTCTGAATTCCCTGATATATCACCGACAGTAATTTTGGCAAGATGATTGTTGACCGAATCATACAACAGAAAACGAAAGAGGCTTTGGAGATCTCGAGTTGCTTTCTTCTTTCATTTAAAGAATCTTGATTATGAGTTTATCGAATGTTGAAACTCCGAGAGTAGATTGGTGGAGGGTTGAGGATTTCGGGTTGGCCAAAAAAACCAGCTACGCGTACAAAGCTTTCCGTTCCGTCCACCTGCCCAGTTTCGGTGGTGACGGGCAGCAGGGTGATGAAGCTGGTGAGTGCGGTTGGGAAAAGTTTAAGAACCCAATTCACCAAACCCTTCCAAAGAAGGTTGCGGTCCAACTTCACGTCGACTTCTTTTCCCCGGTGCAGGATCTGGCATGGCACGTTCTAGGGATTAGGGTTTCTTGCACCAACTCGAATAAGTTAACGAGGAAAAGAGAATGTTTTGGTGTGTTTGTTAGGCGAAGTTCGGAGGAGAAAGTAGGAACAACGTAACCGGTAACAAAGTCAAACGCCATGATGCAACTGTCTTAAATGTATCCCTTGAACAAAGCGCACGGCTCCATTTATATCCGTAGAATTAAACGCATGATGTCGGCAGGACTTTATTGGCAGAAAATTGTGAAATTATGTGACGTTATTTCACATTTTATATCGACATATTGCTCCATACTCTTCAACATCTTGACGTGAATGATTTCGCATATTAATTACTTATAAAAGTAATAATTTACACCTTAAACTACTTTACAGAAGACCGATTCGACGACAATTGTCCTTGTAAGGGACCTTAGGACATCCAAAAAAATTTCTAGAATTTTTTTTTTTTGATGATCCAGGGAACCCGTAAGCCGACAGTCGGCGGGCAAACCTTGGGGCGATGCTAGCGGAGGACCCACCACCCCGACGTCGCACTTAAGATCTCGTGCGACCAGCGAGATTTAAACTCCTCTCCTCATTGCAAATGATCATGGGAGCCTTATTCAACTGGGCCACCGCAGGCGGTAGTTATTTTTCTAGAATTAATACCATCAAAAAACCCCAAATTAGCACATATGTGATAAATTTACTTCAAATTAATTTTTTAATCACCAAAAGCCCAAAACTGAAACATAACAAGTTTACTTCAAACTAATATTTTTACCATAAAAAATCTCAAACAAATACATTTGTAACAAATTTGCGATCTATTAATTTTTGTTAAATTAGATTGATACCATAAAAAACTAGGTAAACCTATGACAAACAGTAAAATCATAAATTAATATACCTATAAACCGTTATGCGTCATCCAACTCAGCAATTTGATATTAAAATTCAATATAAATTAATAGATAAATTTATCACAAGTGTATTGAATTGAGATTTTTAATGATTAAAAAAATAATTTGGAATAGATTTGTCATCAAAATAACAGTTTTGAGTTTTCTTTAAGATACTAACCCTTCTTTCCTTGATTTATTTGAAGAAAACTAATGGAATAAATACAAGCCCTGAAAGTTGAAAACTAGCGGGTATGGTATAGAAGACTTCCACGTCATATAACATAAGAAAATATCACTTGACCCGTACGTAAGTACAGTGAGCATGCGTTCAACGCTCCGGTCTTACCCTCTCCTGCGGTAGTCAGCGTTCTCTTCGTGCTGTTCATACCTCTTCTTGGCCGATTCGGGGTTAGCATCCCCTAGCACCGCTTCCTCCGTGCCGTCGCACATCTTGTTGAACACCTGGCTTGCGACCTCTTGCTCGGCATCCTTCAACTTGTTTTTACCTTGTTTTTCTCAAAGCACTTTACACTTGCTTAGAATGCATTGCCCATTTGACATCTCATGTCTCTGTTGAAATAATATGATTTCAAATTAATAGAACAATCGAGTCAAACTTTAAGGTGTGATATCACTTTCTTTAAAAATTTATTTACCCCATATTAACATACAATAAAGTCTTAAATAAGAATATTGTAAAGTAATTTTAGTATTTCTTTAGGTTCTCTCTAAAAAAACGATTAAAAAGATGGTTATAGTTTTAGAAATAAAACTTGAAAATGATTTCATACTCGTTCATGCCAAAAAAAGATAAGCAACTCTTCGCAAAAGATTGTAAAGTGAACGAAGATGTCCTTTTGAAAAAAGTTGCAAAATAAACAAATGCAACCCTTCAAAAGAGGTTACAAACTAAATGAGTATAAATTCTAAAAATTATCTTGAAAAGACACATACAAAAATTCGGAATAATAAAAATAAATAAAATTCTGAATTTTCATAATTTCTGAAATACTTAATAAACAAAAATTTGAACTAATAAAGGTTAATAAGATAACCGTACAAAATAAAATAAAAATAAAGAGATTAGTGCTAATTAAACTTATTTCTAGGTGAATTCCTTTCGACCTTCTCCATATCATGTGCAACTTTGAAAATAGCATTAAGCGTATCTCTGTCAATGTCGAGTTGAAACTTCTTTCCAGGCGAAAACAAAGCCCTTGAATTGTCGATATCCATGGCTGAGCGACAGAATCCTCTTCTCTGTGGAGATCTTTCAGTCATAGCCAACTTCAATGGACTTCCGAAGGATGACAACCTCCACCTTTTTGTCATATAAGCAGAAAAGGAAATCGTTTACTCCCCGCGCGGCAGAGCGGAGGTTCCCGGGTTACCAAAAAAAAAAAAAAAAAAAAAAAAAAAAACAATTGCGTTGAACCGACTGTTTGCACGAAGAGGTGGATATACTGACCAGGCATTGGACAGACTTTCTAGCTTCAGGACAGGACATTTGCCCTTGTAATCTACAAAAATTGAATCGCAATATTAGCCAGAAGAGTTAAGATATTTCACCTTAGACGAACCAAAACAAGAACTGTTGCATTTAGGATCAAACATTCAGATCATAATGAATTTGAATGCATCCCACAATTTGCCCAATTCCTTTTACACAAACTCTTAAGGTCTCAAATAGCAAAGCATCTTCTACTTGTATCAAAAGAAGGAAGCAAATTGACAATTTCCTTCTGAGTGGCACTTTAACATGATCACATATACCAAGCAGTGAAAATAACAAATCAAATCGAACTTGAATCGGACAAAACAAAGGCAGCAAATCAAATTAGACTCCAGGCAAACCCAAGCTTCCGTGAACGAATCCATCTGTTTCTGGGTGCTTAGTATCTGCATTAATTTGCATGACAAAAAAATCTGGATAAGACAGCTAAAAGCATCTGAAGATTTTGCCAATGTACACGCAAGGCGAGTTCAATCAAATATTGAAGCTCATCTGCTCAGCTGTGCCAAACAAAATACATTAATTGAGAAAACTTTCCTGCCCTCGCAAATAAAGACCGTAACTTTCTTGGCAACAGAAAGGCATTCCCAGAATAATGCTGTAAACAGTAAGCAACATTAAGGTGATAAAAGCATACAAATGTAAAAATCGAAGTCTACTAACTCGTACGACTAACCCTATCGAATGAATAGATCGGGCTCATAAATGGCCCCACCCAAATTGATCCATTTAATCCATTTATGACACATTTATTTACAATGCAAATTTCTCGACCCATACCCGACCCGTCTTAGAATCATTTTTAGCAATTTTTCTCCTTATGCTGTTGCCTTCAAAGAATGGATGGTTCCATGCGACTCATCAAGTTTGTGAGAGAGCTCAGGGGGCAGGTTATGGTTGGGGGCATGAAGCTTTTAGAGACAAAGAACGTGTTCTTGACCATCTACTTGAATCTAATTCAATAACTTCAAAGGCTTGTCAAACAAATCCTCTATAAGGTATTGCATCACCGCACTGGTGAACTCGAACCCATAAAAGCCAAACTGCATTCAGATTAACCACCTTTTGAATAAACCACAGTAGATAATACTCCAGCAACTATGAATTTGAAGCCTGAGTCAAGATAATTCCAAGATGGACTAGGATGTCATAACTTGAACAACTTGACTGTTCTCACTCCACATGCAAAAAGGGATGTTATCTGTAAAGCAACTGCCAGCATCTACTGTGATTTTGCAGTGTGTAAAACACAGCGGAATCAATGAATCAATGTACATTCTTATTTCTCAAGTACTTGCACATTAGCATGCTCTGGAGCACTTCAGCAGACTGTGTTACTCCTTCACTCGATACTTCCCACCTGGCACCAGCTGCCACTTTGGCACTTTAAACCAACTTAAGTAAACTCAAAGTCCCTATTGCCTTTATCTCATCCTTCAACTTTCACAAGCACAGACAGTTCCGAGTTTCTAAAAAATAAACAGTGCTCAAACAGCTAATAGCAGAAAACCTGTTACATAGACCACAAACAGCTAATGCTGGGGTCAAACTACTGATTTAAGCGAAGATGATATCACTATAAAAAATGTAAGTTTCCACGTCAGTCATCTAACTGATGACCACTTATGCACAAACTCAAATAGATGGATACTAGTAAGATTGACCTTCACGGAGGACGGATAATGTATTGCTCTCGAAAATCGCCCTCCTACGAAGGGATGGCCATGGGGAGTAGGGAGGAAAGGGATCGCGTCCCTTTCTCCTGCCTCGGAGCCCCGTTGTGGGGAAATTCCAGCAATAAGTTTCCATTCGGCCATGGAAGCTATTTGGTTTCATTGATACCTCTTATTTCATTTTTTTGCCTTTACTTTCACACAATCACAAAGGCTTCAAAACCAAATATACAAACGACCCACCCGAAAAAGCATGGTACCACATTCACAATCTCTCGAAACTCAGAGAGACAAACGACACAACCACATGCCAAGCTTCGAACTTTGCCTCTGTAATATATGGGTTCTTTAATAAATAAAAAAAGAGAAAGAGTTTGAAAAGTAAAAAAGGGAGGCTGAAGAGAATTGTGGAACCTTCGGCTATGTTATAAAAAGAGAGAAAGAGGGAGAGAAAGAGAAGAATACCGGCAGAAGCAAGGGGAAAGCGCGAAACAAGGGAGAAGAGAGAAAGAAGAGAAAGGAAAAAGGGAAAAAGGGAAAAATTTTGCCAAACGCCTCATCAAGCTGACTCAAGTGTGTTTTGCAAGGCCGATAAGAAATTAAAGCCTTTAATCACTTACTTGAAGCAATCGCCACAATTAGGGCTCGAAATTCAGATTTCTTGGGTATTTGTGTGGCGAAGCCCGATTTTTTAGTCGTTAAGCTGTATATTTTTTTAAATGGTACTTTGGGATGTTGTGAAGCTATAGCATTTTATGGATCTGTAGTTTGTTCGGAACGGAATTTTGAAGTTGGGAGCGCAATCTGGTACTGTAGCGAACAGTGGCTTCAAGTCTTCTTTTTGTTGTTGTTTTCGGTACTGTTTTGGGGCGGCTGAGTTGGGGTTGTTGTTGTATGTTAAGAGAGCTTTCTAAAGACTATAAGACGGCTTGAAACGGAATTTTGTGGAGGGGGTTATGGCGTGACGAAGTTGGCGCATGGGCCGCACCTAGCTGAAAATGATGGGTTTCTGCTAAATTATGAGCTTTTGGGGCGCGTAGGTATCGTTTTATCGACTAATAGGCCTAGTATAGGCAAGTCGTAATAAGAATATCCTTTTTGCTCGGCCTTTTGATATTATTTTTCCGTTAATTGTTAGGAATCCGAATGCGTTGGTTTGTATGAGCGTCGTAGTTGATTTTTGGCTTTTCCCAGGTGAGTGACACTATTTCTTCTTTGTATTTTAAACTCATACTTTGAGAAACGTGGTGGATTATATATACTCCATGAGTTGATAAAAAGCATATTTTGTTGCATAAAACAGGATCGAGCTATTACTAACATTTTTATTGTTCGAAGGGAGTTATATTTTAACGTTGATTTGAATGGTTGTTTGAAAAGGGATTTGTGAAAATCTTTGTGAAAGAATCTTGAAATGTTTTGGAGAATGCTTTGATATTTATATATCAAATTTTGAGTTGTGGTATGATTCTCTTTCTGATGTTGGATTATTGGATATTGTGATTGGTGGTTAGTGCTCAATGTCTCTGTGGACCCTGAGGGGTGTGTGGGTATGCGCGTACTATTCTAGGATATCCTTATAGGGCGAGCCACCGGCTAATAATAGGTGGAGACCTTGCCAAGGGGGGAATCTTGGTCATTTTGTCACGGGCGTTACGCGTGACCATGGTTAGACATTTGAGCATGAATTGGTCAATGGAGTGGACCATTGACGTGTGATTTGAGTTTGGTCGATGGAATGGACCATTGATGTGATTTGATGAGATTAATCAATGGAATAGACCATTGATACATGTTTTATGAGATTAACTAATGGACTGGACCATTGGTATATTCTGTATTTGAGTTATGATTATGTTTTTGAATTATGTTTTAAATGTGCATAGTGATTTCTCGATCCACTTAGAAGAAATGTGTTACTCACTGAGTCATGGTAGCTCACTCATCTCTTATACTTATTTTTCAGGTTCTTCAATAAGTCGCGAGTAGGCGTGAGTGTTCGCTCGGGGAGGACTTTTGTGGTGGAAACTTTTGGTATGACTTGTGCATAGTTAATGGGTTTATAAGTTAGTCTTTGTAGAAGGTTCATGTTTTGATTTTTGTGGATTATAGATATACTCTAATATTGTAACCAATTGCCCCTTTTTGTCAAATATATATGTGGATGTATATATGTTGATATTTGGTTGAATTTTGGTTACGTTGAGGCTGCGTCCTTTGGTAAAAGGACGGCCGTGTCATGCCCATTCTTCTTGTGAATCGGGGTGTGACAACCTCAATTTCACAATCCCAAAGTTCCAAAACGCACGTACGCACACACTCCACAGACAGAGAACCGGCCGACTCACCCACGCTAGACATAGAGAGAGAGACAGAGAGAGACGAGATAGGGCACGAGAAAGAGAGAGACACGATCACATTGCCGAGGTTACCTGAGGTCCAGCAACGACGATAAGTGATGCCGATGGCGTGGCGCCACTGCTCGTTGGCAACAATCTTTACGACTCCGTTTGTTTTGTGAAACATAAAATGAATTTTGCAAAAGATAATTTTTGAAAAATGATTGCTTGTATCGTATTATTTACAAAAATATCTACACTTAATTTGTTGTCGATAATAAAAAATATTATTTATTGACTAATTATTTCAAACGATACAAGGAATCGTTTAAAAAGAAAATCAAAATATTTATTTTTTGTGAAATAAACAAAATTGTTTTCCTTTTCTTTTTCTCTTTTTTTCGGTGTACCCCATGAAAATCAATGCTGAAATGTTCAGCAGTTTCTATCGAGTCAGTTCATAGCCATTGAAAGCTTGCCGTGATGAATTTTTACCTTATTTCGTGTTCTACATATCATTATCATTGCCATGGAGCATTATCATAACAGGGGCCAAACAAAGAAGAGGGCAAACCATTAGGAAAACCGAGAAAAGGAGGAACTCACATTTGACTTTTGATTTGTCGCATCAACGTCCAATTTCTCACTTATAGATGATTATTTCAATTATGCGGAAATTGATTATGGAAACTTATTTCTTCAAAGAAAAGTATATTTTATTGTTAAGATTTGTATTAGATAGCATCTAATGATTACTTTAATTATGCCTCAGCCTCTTTCGTAAGAGACTGTAGCGCAATAATTTTATCCACTTTAAATCCATATTGTATAGTTAAAGATTTCTAAATTATCTTTCTGTCTTTTTAGAAACGATGACACTCTGCCCACTTCATTCGAATATTAGAAGAATGCCGTGATTCGAAGGCGCCTACGAAACACAGCGCATCAGGCGCGGCTATTTTTTATCATTATCATCGGCACGGAGCTCAGTCATAAGATGAGCCAAAACAAAGAAGACGGCAAGCCATAAGAGACAAACACCTCTCCGTCTCTTATTAAATTAAATCGCCCTTAAGAAACCATGTCGGACAGAATAAGTATTGCGTCCACGTCAGTAATCAAGTAGTCCTCAATGTATTATAATAATACGGGGAAAAATACAATAAGTAGGCTAAATAATTACAGGCAGAGGAGTCAAGGAAAACTGGCGTACAAAAGAGAACCTAATCCACTTCCTGAAGAAATAAAGATAGCCATTAGCTAAAGGACCTACCTATCCAGACCCCAAACCCAAATTATTAAACTATCAACCACTGGCCGGGTTTAAAGAAAAAGAATGAGGAATGAGGTAAGGCCCCCGCCACCAAATTCCATGGCCAAGTCTCCACCTAAACGCAGTCGCCATTTCGACTCGGTTGAAAGAATCTCTCTCTCTAGTTACCCCCTGGGGAACTCGCAGTCCCCGTATTCTGTAATGCGAATCAGCGTGAAAAAACGACTTCAGGCACTGAAAACTGTTTGGTTCTTTGCTCCCACGAGAAAAGCAAAAGTTTCTCTCGCATTAAAAACAAATCGCGACGTCGGTCGAGCTTCACGTCAAAGGAAGAAGTCAAAGAAGCTGCGGACATTAGTCCGGCCAAGTAAAGGAAAAATGCCATTCCGTCGACGGTGAAAAAAGGCACGACTCGTGCGGGTCCGAATGGTCCCCGATTTTGATGTCGGCCTACGGGCTACGTCCTACGGCCTACGTTGAGGAGGAGGACGGAGAAATTGAAAATCAATTAGAAAGCAGACATTATAATGAGAAAGCCGCAAACAAAGCGTAGAATGTTGAAAACAAAATATGTTTTCTCATGATGATGATGCTGCCGCTTTTGTCTGCCCGCCGGTTTTAGAACTACATTGAGGCAAAATCAAAATTTCCACGTCATCGGAAATTAATTAGAGTGACGATTTTCTTTCCTTTTTTTCAAAAAATTTAAATCTATAGTTTACTTATGGAGTAGCCTTTTCTAAGAGAGGCACGTGACTTTGGCAAAAGAATGTACGAGGCGTGCAAGTTTCACTCCATGCACAACCAGCAATGTGGAAACGAGAAAAATTTATGTGATTGGATATGGACGTGGTACCGTTTATTGACCTAAACGCATTCGAGTCTCAATTTTTTCCACTTTGACAAGATAAGACAAGATAGATTGTCGGAAATCTATCCTTCAGCATTATTCAAAACATGTTTCGATCTAACGTGAGCAAAAACGTGCAAGAAATTAAAGAATTGACGATAAATTAAATTTAATGATATCATTTCTTGCCCTAGCGGCGAGGGGTGGCATGTAATCTCGAAAGTATTAGAGGTGATAAGATGGTGGTGGTGGTACTCACTAGGGGGTTGTGTCACCACATAGGCTGCGCCCTCGAAATAGCACGTCCACGTCCCCGTCCGATGAGCATTTTTGAGGGACGAACACGGGGATGAAGAAAAAGAAGAAAGAGGGAGGCCCAACGTGGAGCCCGGGTCTTTCCCAGTCGAGGTTGCGTAGCTCTTGCTCTCTTTCCATCGTGAGATCTGCGAACGCACCGGCGTTGCATGCTTTCCGGCTCTGTTGATCATGGCCCGCAACCAACGCCCCCCCGCCACACCACTCCCTCTCCCTCCTCCGCCTGACCCGTTTCCGCTTCTCTATCCATCCGATTTAGAGAGCTTCTTTCCCTCCCTCCCTCCATCACTCGCGATCCGTTCACGATCTCAACAGCCGCACGCGTTTCTGATTGTTCGCTCGCTATCCGGGGACGACGGCCACGTTTGCTGGTTTTGTTAGGTGTCCTACCGTTTAGTGCCTATTATCGCTTAACTAACTCATTACTTCCGTCGCCATTAAAATGATTTGGTATGTCCATAAAAAGATCCTATATCTTTTCAAGGCTTATAAGGCTCGCCCACCTCAATTCCCTAACAAGGTATGGAACTCTTATGATCATACCTAAATGGACTCGCTAGCATTGATAGTTCATCTCTACCCTTTTTAACTCTCACAAGAATTAATATGTTGCTTAGATTATGGGAATCTCTTATCACAACCAAACATAATCACGCCACTAATATATCACGTCACATCGGTTAATATTTTTCTTTCAAAAGTTGTTGCACTATATACTCAAACTATTAACCCCAAAGCAATCACACATCAAGATCAACAAATCAAGATCAACAAGTCTTGGGTTGAACGTGAATGGTAAATCGACCATGCTGAATTGTCCCCGAACTGGGACAGACTTCTCTTTCCGATGGTGAGAGACATTTAACCCTAACTTTTGGTGGGGCGTAGAGGACTCAATCACCAAACCCTAATCCAAAGAAGGTCGCGGTCCAACTTCACGTCGACTTCTTCTTCTCAATGCAAGATCTGGCATGGCACGTTCTAGAGATTAAGGTTTCTTGCACCAACTCGAATAAGTTAATGAGGAAAAGAGAATGTTTTGGTGTACTTGTTAGGCGGTAGTTCGGAGGAGAGCAGGAACAACGTAACTGTTAACAAAGTCAAACGCCATGATGCCACTGTTTAAAGATGTATCTCTCCACCAAAGCGCGCGGCTATATTTATATCTCTGGAATTAAAAACGTCATGTCGACAGGACTTTCATCGGCAGAAAAATGAAATTATGCGATATTATTTCACATTTCATATCAACCATATTGCTTCATACTCTTTAACAGGTTAAAGTGAATGATAACGCATATTAATTACTTATAAAAAGTACAAATTTACGCCTCAAACTACTTTACAGAATTAGACCACAAATCCCATGTGTGTGAGCTCAGAGCCTCCAAAAGTTGTCTAACTTCTTCTTTTCTTCCTTTTCAAGTTAATATTAATAAAAAGCCTCAAACTAAGAAATCTACCTTAAAATTATTCTTTTATCACAAAAAACTCCGTCTAAATTAATACACATGTGATAAATTTACTAAAAATCCCAAAAATATTTACTAAAATCCCAAATTAGTACGTTTATGACAAATCTACCATCCATTAATTTTCATTAAATTGAATTAATACTACAAAAAAACATAAATTCGTACATTTGTAATAAATGAACAGCAGAACCCTAAATTGAGACACCAATGTCATCCAACTCAATAGTAAAATTTAAAAAAAAATTAATAGAAAAAAATTCATCATAAATATATTGATTTCAAATTTTAGGTAGTAAAAAAATTAACCTAAATAAATTAATCATGAGCATATCAATTTGATTTGAAATTTTAGTTAGTCAAAAAATTAACCTAAATAAATTAATCATGAGCATATCAATTTAGAGTTTTTAGTATCAATTTACAATTTTTTTCAAGTATTAACCCTTTCTACTTATTTGAAGAAAACAAATGCAAGACCTCAGCAGTTGGAAACTAGCGGGTATAGAAGACTTCAATGTCATATAACATAAGAAAATATCACTTGACCCACGTTCAAGTACAGTGAGCATGCGTTCAACGCTCGTGTCTACCCTCTCCGGCGGTAGTCGGCATTCTCTTCGTGCTGTTCGTACCTCTTCTTGACCGATTCGGGGTTAGCATCCCCTAGCACCGCTTCTTCCGTGCCGTCATACGTCTTATCGAACACCTGACTCGCGACCCCTTGCTCGGCCTCCTTCAACTTCTCCTCGGCCTCCTTCACCTTCTCTTCGGCCACTCTCTTGAACTCCTCCGCCGTCGACGGCGCTCTCTCCTCCAATCCGCCGTGGCCGTCCTCGGAGTCATTGCGTTGGGTATATCTCTACTTTAAAGACGTCAATTAGGAGGCACGTAATGATGACAAGATGACATTAATCAATTATCATCCACACGTAGCATCTGACAAGCTTGCCCAGATACACCAAGAGAAAGAAACCAGAACTTCGTGGGACGTCACGCTTGTCCTTTTAATGAGAAAAACATTTGTTCCCGGATATTCCCCTCTGCTTGCGTAGATCTTGTCAGATTGTATAATAAATGAACATCTGGTTTTGTGAATCCGGAATAACGTATGTCTCTACCATCTACGTGAGGATGTAAGTGTATTGTAAACAGTACACGTGCATACACACTGCAATCGTATACCCGAAGCGTACTTCGTCGACTCACAAATTAATTTCTTGGCGTGACCATTACCGGTCCGAATTCAACGGGACCCAAAATGAAAATCCATAGACGATCGAAAGTTTAGGAAACAACTCGAAAATCCATTTTTCGCAAGGACGTCCAGCCAACCCAAAGAACGAAGTAGAAGATACCTTGGCGTGGCGCAAATACGCCATTGACGGTGCCAGAGGCGTGAAGATCTTCTTCCATGGCCGGGACGATGCGCAGAGACGGAGATGGTTACCCACCGCCATTTTTTTGTGCAAGTCAGTACGCGTGCTTCAAAGGGAACGCAGGCTTTCTTTTCTTTCCTTTCCCTTTGTTTTTACCCTGTTTTTCTTAAAGCACTTTACATTCAGTTCGAAGGCATTCATTCTAAGATGGAGGGGGGGAGAGGGAAGACGATACGTGTTCTTCTTGAGCCCTGCCCGTTGCTGCTTCGCGTTCCCCGTTTGACACCTCATGCTTCCATGCAAATACTTCTAGAAATTGTAAATTTCTCAATTTATAGAAAGAGTAATAAAATCTTTGGATCCTAGAAATTTCGTCACTTCTCAAGACCATATGATGCGATCAGAGCACGAGTCCCTTTTTTTCCGCAGTGGAAAGGTGTTAAACCGAGTTCAATTTTCATTTTGAAGGTTTTCCCGTCGAAGTTTACAATATAAATTCACTTCTCATCCAGATATTATGAAAATTTCAAGAATTTTAGATTAAGAAAAAGATGAAAATATGTGAACAGCGAGATAAAAACTTGTTCCATAGATTATACTCTCTCCTCAATCAGCAGTCTCAAAACTTGACATTTAATTATGTGATGGAATTGTTCTCCGAAACAAAAGAGAAAAACTCAGTTCGCAAAGTCAAGTGCAAAACTGTTGGAAGATCAGACATTCACGCTTCACCATCCCACAAGCAAAAGCTTCAGTAAAGCCATCCTTATGTACAGACCGTTCTTCGCTTGACGGAAATAGGCAGCCCTGGGATCGTCGTCGACGTCCACCGTAATCTGCACCGCGCGTTGCAAACCAGAAAAGTAGCCAAGAGATCAGTTACGGCATGTCAAAAGCTTCAACTTCACGTAGAGGGGGAGCGAGAACTTACCTCATCAAGCCTGGGAAGAGGGTGCATCACCACAGCATGCTCCTGCATCGCGTTCATCACGTCTTTGTCGACAATGTACTTGCCTCGGGCTTCTTCGTAGAGGTCGACTCTCTCTCCAAAACGCTCGCGTTGGATGCGAGTTTGGTACACCACATCGCACTTAGACGCCACTTCCATTAGATCGGCGCTCTCTTCCCATTCCACCCCCTTCGATGTCAAGTACCCTTTGATGTCGTCCTGATGAAAAAAATTACAACGCATAAGCGATGGAACTTAAATAACTTACGTCCTTTTCCCGTTAGCTCGAAGAAGAAGAGAGTAAAGAGCCTTCATTTTCCATCCCATATTTCCAAATACTTAAAACAAGCCAAAAAAGAACCTAATGAAGAGAAGCATGCAAAGAAGATCAGTGCATACCTTCATCTTGACAATATCAGGGGCCACGAAATAAATCTTCACACCTTGGTACTTGGTAAGCAAATATGCAAGTGAACGAACCGTCCTTCCATTAGCGAGGTCTCCTACAAGCGCTACTTTAATGCCATCCAGCTTCCCGACCTCCCTTTCAATCGTATACACATCTAAAAGAGCCTGACCCAGAGCCCAAATATCGAAATGTCAGGTGTGCCTAATAACAATCTTCATTCGAATAACAAATACAGATGCAGTAATCAACGACACTTCTAAAGGGACAATGAGGCTAATCATCACCAAGCAATAAAAATTCAAGAATGCTCATCATTCCCCCATACGGAGTACTCAGAAAGAGATTCATTGGTACCGAGTTTTTCACATAAGCCTGACCGATGCTAAAGTAACTATGAACTAGGTCAGTACTAACTGTATTATCATATAGACACTCATAACAAAGAAATATGGACCGTGCCTGAGTCGGATGCTGTCCTGGACCATCCCCTGCATTAATGACTGGGATTCCAGCTGTAGTTGCTGCTCTTCTCGCAGCGCCTCTTTCAAAATGCCGCATCACAATAATATCCGAATAGCCCTCAACAGTTCTTATCGTATCTGCAAACCAAGCAATGAAATAGATGCTTAATTGCATTGCAAATTCCTCAGTATTCATGCAGAGACACAAGTCAAAAATCACCTTCCAGTGTTTCGCCCTTCGCTGCTGATGAGAACTCACGTGCATTTTCAGTGGTTAAGACCTCACCGCCTAACCTTTTCATGGCAGACTCGAATGAAAGCCTAGTCCTGGTAGAGGGCTCATAAAATAGAGTAGCCATCAGATAACCCTTGAGAATTTTACTTCCAGGTGAATTCTTTTCGATCTTCTCCATGTCATGTGCAACTTCAAAAATAGCACTAAGAGTATCTCTGTCAAACTGCTGAGCTTCAATCACATCGTCGAGTTGAAACTTCTTTCCGGGAGAAAACGAAGCCCTTGAATTGTCAACATCCATGGCTGAGCAACAGAATCCTTTTCTCTGTGAAGATCTTTCAGTGACAGCCAACTTCAACTGATTTCCACAGGATGACAACCTCATTTTTGTCATATAAGCAGAAAAAGAAACCGCATCGTGTTGAACCGACTGTTTGCAGGAAGAGGTGGATATTTTGAACAGGTATTGGGGGGACTTTCGAGCTTCAGGACAGGACATTTGCCCTTGTGCCGTGTATGCAGAGAATGAGGAAGAAGTAGCCATTGCAATCTACAGAAATTGAATCGCAATATTAACCAGAAGATTAAAGATATTTCACCTTAGACAAACCAAAACAAGAACCGTTGTAGGGTAGGGTCAAACATTCAGATCATAATGAATTTGAATGCATCCCACAATTTGCCAAATTCCTTTTCCACGAACTCTAAGGTCCCAAATAGCAAAATGGCTTCTAATTGTATCAAAAGAAGTGGCACTTTAACATGATCACAGATACCAAGCTGTGAAAATAACGAATCAAATCGAACTCGAATTAGACAAAACAAAGACAGCAAATCAAATCAGACTCCAGGAAAACCCAAAATTTCGTGGACGAGTCCATCTGTTTCTGGGTGCTCAGTATCTGCTCTAATTTGCATAACAAAGAAATCTGGATAAGACAGCTAAAAGCCAAACTGAGCAGACCCTTGGAACCCACAAAAGCCAAACTGCATTCAGATTAACCACAAACACTTTTGAATAAACCACAGTAGATAATACTCCAGCAACTATAAATTTGAACCCCAGGTCTATATAATTCCAAGATAAACTAGGATGTCATAACTTGAACAATACGACTGTTCTCATTCCACATGCAAAAAGGTATGTTATCTGCAAAGCAACTGCCCATGTCTACTGTGATTTTGCAGTGCGTAAAACATGGTTGAATCAATGTACATTCTCAAGTACTTGCACATTATCATGCTCTGGAGCACTTCTGCAGATCATGTAACTCCTTCACTCGATACTTTCCACCAGCTGCCACCTTGGCACTTTAAACCAACCGAAGTGAACTTAAAGTCCCTATCGCCTTTGTCTCATCCCTCAACTTTCATAAGCACAGACAGTTCCAAGTTTCAAAAAAATAAGCAGTGCTCAAATCTGTATTACATTGTTTACTTTTTTCTCATAGACCACAAACAACTAGTAGTAAAAAACCTGTTACATAGACCACAAGCAGCTAATAATGGGGTCAAACTACTGATTAAAGTGAGGGTGATATCACTATATAGATCTAAGCTTCCGGGTTAGTCACTTGACTGATGACCAATTATGCACAAACTGAAATAGATGGATACTAGAAACACTGATCTTCACGAAGGACGGATAACGTGTTGCTCTGGAAAATCGCCTTCCTACCAAGGGATGGGCATGGGTAGTAGCGCAGACAGGGATCGCATCCCTTGTTCCTGCCCCCGGAGCCCCGTCGTAGGCAAATTCCAGCCATAAGTTTCCATTCAGTCATGGAAGCTCCTTGGCTTCATCGATACCTCTCATTTCATTTTTACGCCGTTACTTTCACGCAATCACGGAGAGACTCAGAAACCAAGTATACAAACGATCCACCGAAAAAGCATGGTTCCGCATTCATAATCTCTCGAAACTCAGAGAGACAAATCACACACCCACATGCCAAGCTTCGAACTTTGCCTCAAATTCACATTCCCAAAGTTCCAACGCACCCACGCACGCACGCCACAAACAGAGAGAACCGGTCAACTAACCCACGCTAGACACAGAGAGAGAGAGAGAGAGAGAGAGAGAGAGAGACGATCGCATTGCCGGGGTTACCTGAGGTCCGGCGACAACGACAAGTGCTGCGGGTGGCGCGGCGCCGCTGCTCCTTGTTGAGTTCGACGGCGGCGGCGGCAAGAAAAGCTGTGAGCGACCGAGCGGGTCTCTGTCGAAGAGGCGTTCGCTTGAGCCTTCGACGTGAAAGCGAGAAGAAGATGTTAGAGAGAGAGAGAGAGAGAACCGCTTCGAGGTGGAGAGTGCAGTGCAGCTCGTAAGTATATGTCGGAAAAATCTACGGAGAGAGAGCAGAGAGAAGACAGAGGCGCCGGCTTGGGCTATTAAAAAAGAACGAGGGTAGGGCATATGCTATTATTCTCAAATTTTAGAAATCGCTCTTTACAGCGTTGGGGCCGGGGGAAATTACAAAAGGAGAGTTTTAATTAAAGTTAATTAGAAGAAAGAGATTATTTTGTTCAGTCTACATCACGCGTGATTGAGGGAAAACAAAGATTTATCATTCAAAGCAACGCTTTCAATTACAGTCACTGATGTGGTCTATCCATACTTTCTCCATATTTTATGATGCATGCGGAAACTCCCATACGAAGAAATCAAATTACGCCAGGATTATAAAATCTTCGCCTGCCTCAATTATTCCATTCGATTTAGTCCCGTTGACTTTCGATCAAGGAAAAATTAACAATTTATATAAGTTGCAAGTTTATCTTGTTCGCATAGAGGCAACGTCAATATTTTCGCATAAAACATTATCTCACGCCAACAACGAATTATTGTGTAAGTGGACTATTCATTTTGGAATAAAACTAAATTGGCATCATCAGACTGAAAATCTTTCAATATCATTTACGCACTATATACATATGATATCAACGATAAATGGGTAAATAATAAAATCATGTTTTGAAAGTTGTTTTAAATTTTTCAAAATATAGTTCTTACCTCCACGATGACTTTACAAAACTATAATTACTAATTTATATACCTCAAATGATGGAATTGACCTTTTTTTCCCCGGATCACGGTAACCACATTGAATATTCTCGTCAGAGGCTTTATAATTTAAAAGTTTTACGCCACGGAATGGTATCAAATTAGGCCTGATAAGACACTTTCGAAGCTTTGATCCTCAGAATTCAGAAAGCAAGATGGGCCATCGCATATGCTATCATGGCGGGACAAAAAGTTGCGCCTTTGGGCCCTAAAAACCACGAGGTTTCCAGGTTCGATTTCTGTTCCACCAAGATAAAATAATTCTGGTGATATCCCGAATCTAACGACCGAAAGAAAACCAACCCAGATCCCTTTTGCAAAAGCGGTAAGCAACTTGTCAACGATCCAAACCACCCTAAACAAGTTGCTCGACATAAACTGACCAGGAAAAGAAAGAAAAATGCCCGAAAATTTGGATGCTGTTATGTCGTGTTTCGATTTCGGTCCCCACGCGTATTCTTAGTTTTAGTGGGAAGGCAGATCGCACATGAGTCCGCACATTCCTACTCAAATATATCTGAACAAGAAGCCAGATAATGCTCAGTGCATACCGTTAGCCATCTAAGGATAATCTTCACTGATCAGTTCATATAATCCAGAATGTTTGGGTCCGCCGTTGCCATTAGCAGTTCTTGCTACGAGGTGGAGAAGAATCAGTACACTAACCATTCCAAATTCTCTACTAGATGACAGGAAGACTTGACCTAGGTTTATAATTTACACCGACAGGTACAGGAGTACGAAGCTGATCATTTTAAATTGGACCTCAGCAAGAATCTGAAGCATCCTTGAGCGGAATAAGCTCACACGGGTCATAAATCAATAGCAGATAGAAGTAGCCAATCTTTACTTGGGTAGGGGAACCTTCTCACAAGCAACATTGAGACCAAGCGATCACCAATCTACCAAACAAATATGACATAGCAGTTGACATAATCAACAGTGGACCTCCATAAAACAGGCCCCAGACTACATGGAAGAGGAACTAGTACACGGCATACACAAGCAGCTACACTGCTAATACACAACGTACTGAGCAAACATGGTTTGCTTATTCCATCAATTAGTAGCATCCACAGGGGTACCAATACTGCAATATGCCAAACCATGACGGTTGGCTTGTAGATACAAGCAGTGCCTGTTCCTCTCCCTCACATACCCAATTCTCACTGCCGGACCAGGCACTCCTGCGATCCAGCCACCATTGCAGGGTGGGAGCTCTGCTTCACGACATCAACATCTTTCGGTGCTTGAGGTTCCACATCAGGGTTGTCCTGCCCCCCATTTTTACCAGATGCAATGGCTTCAAATATCAGAGCATTCACTTCTTGGAATCTCTCCTCAGAAAGAGAAACCTCTGCAAGAAGACGCCAAGCATTCTCTTCAGATGCCTCCTCAAAGTCCTTCTTCCTCTTCAGGACAATATGCCCACTGATTTCCCAGACAGCTGGGTTCACCTGGGTATCCAGAAGCTCTGAATTCACTTCCCCTAGAGCTTGCTTCTCAGCATAGCACTGTTAAGAGATCAACGCAGAGACAAAGTCAGCTTCAAATAAGAACATCAAGGTGTAAAACAAGGTAAGTAGAAGAAATGGCCGGCCTGATTTGATTACCTGGGGTAAGAGAAAAATCCGCTTCCCACAATCAGAGATCAGGACATTGTAAGGGATGTTGTTATCTTGGAGGCAAATGCAGGAGTCAGAAACTGCATTGGATAAATCTTGCACGGTGTCTCCACCCTCAAAAACAAGACCTCTGACTGGATAATTGACAAGTTCAAAGATTGTAACTCCAGATTCCAAAGCAGTTAATTTCTGGGTAGGAGCCTTCTCTATCGGAAAGGGAACTGCCAAGTAGTATGCCTGTAACAATTCCACTTATCCGATTAATATAAACATTGCAGCAGCGCAAAATAAACTCAATCTAAACTAGAATGAGAAGATTAAGATGATAGCCAACATTAAAACCTGAAAATGGAGATGATTGATGGTGGCAAAGGCACCCAAGCTGTTGTAACCAAGACGAAAGTATGGATTCCCAGCTTCTGCAGCCATATAAAGCGCAAGAGAGAAGCTTTCGCGGTCAATCCTCTGAGGCAAGCATTCGAGGACACGAGGAATCAACAGCACATGCCCATATTCAATGGGACTGACCTGTTCAGTAGGGACAGGGATCATGGATTAGTCATAAAGCTGGCTCAAGCAACTTCCAAGTAATTTATGGAAGATTTCAGTGCAGGTAAAGGAATGCTTACATTTATAGCAACGACACTAGGGGAGTTGTCCGCATCAATTGGAGCTTTTGCGAAGAATTGCACTTCACCATCTTCACTTGCTTCGATCTGGAAGAGGATCTCTTCCTGCCCAACTTTAGTGAAGTTGAACTTGCTTCCATCAAAGGTCTGGAGGACCTTATCAACACGGAATTCAGTTGGCCTCTTCTTGAGATGGCGACCTTCGTTCAGCTGGGCAATAAATCCATATCCACCAGGTATGATCTGCAACAGAATCACAGCACAAATTCAGAATGAACTCATAACCCCCATCAAGCTCTTGAAATGCAGCATGCTGGATGTAAATCCATTGAAATAGAGAGCCAAGTAAGAGACCTTGGTTTCGCAGGCAGTTACGTCGTAGCGAAATAGACCCCTCTGCATGCGGTCCTCCCACTACATTGAAGTTGTAAACGAGTTCAACTCATCTAATTCAACACTAGAACTGCATAGATATAAACATTATTCCGGATCCATCAATCCGTCGCTCAGCTAAACAAATTTTACCTCCCCTAGAAGAAGCGAGTCGAGGAAGGCAACGGGTGGCTCAGCATTCTCACCCACAATCCCAGCCTTCTCACCAGCAACAAAGTTCACCCTCTTGAAGGCATACAAAGGGAGCTTCGCCCCTGCTCATGCCATACACTAGACAATCAAAAACCTCTATCCGCTAACCCCAAATGCACATAATTCACAATTCTCATGACCAAACGGAAATTCGCTTTTCACCCAAAAAAAAAAAAAAAAAAACGGAAATTCGCCCGGAGTTACCTGGAATGCAGCATTTGTTGAGGCAGTTCCGGCCGCAACCCCCTCCGCGGCGAGCACCCTCCTCAGCTTCCTCTTTCTGGTAGTTCGAAACTACGGTCGGAACCCTCTTAATCCTGAGCATCATCTTTCCTACTCTTTCTAGCTAAGTCCCTCTATGCAACAACAACGAACCGAAAGCCCCAAACACAGACCCTAGCTATTCTCGAGCGACTGGAACCAGACAGATCTAATTTTCCCCCACCCCGACGACGCTTGCTCTCAAGAATCAGAGCGAAACTGTACGGAAGTAATACCCTAGAAGCTTAAACACGATGTAGGCAAAAGATGACAAAAAAACCTAATAGTAATTAGTAGAGGGGAGAGGGGGAGGAAGGACCACCGCCGGCGAGGAAGAGGAGATCGGAGGGGCTGCCGCCTTCGGAGGGGAGAGCGCCGCGCCCGCCGTGCGGCGAAGGGTTGCCGACGTTCGCGGTCACGCAATGACAACCCTTGCGGCGGCCGGAACGGACATGTATGAGTAGAGGCGACGTTGCTCCGTGTATAGCCGTGATGTCTGCAACTCGACTGTCCCGGGTATTACCCCACCCCTTCCACCTTACCTTACCTTTCCTACCCTTTTGCAACGCCGGTGGTCGAGGCTCGCCGGAGCCGAGGAAGACGATTGGAGAAAGAGAGAAGAGAGAGAGATTGCTGGGAGGTGATATTTGGCTGGCTTTGGTTATGCGTGTGTGGTGAGGCTGAGGAGCGGAGGCCGTGTTATATAGATGACATGAAAGAGAGAGAGAGGAAAGGGGATGTGGTTATGGTTGTCTACTGTGTTTGAGTGGACCTGGTGATAACAGTGAATATGGAGAGAGGAGAGAGAAAAACTGTTTCTCTCTCTTCTGCGTCCTCTTGCTCTCTCTCGTACGAGTGCGATTGGCGGATTGCGAGGAAGAAGACGGACCGCAGAACCGTACGCATGGACGACGGACCGGGAGCCCTTTCCCCATTTTCCTGCCCTTTCTCTCGTGTTTTTTCCTAAACAAGTTGTCTCTATTTCTTTAATACCTCGTATTGTATAAATTAAAAGAACATTAGAGCATACGTCGTAGACGTACGACAACCCCAAAAAAAAAAAAAAGTAGAAAACTTTACGCAAGTTATGTAACCTCCCTTTGACCTGAGGATTTTATCTTTTTGAATTTTGGAGATTGATGTGTGCGCGCTTGATGTTTACATTTTTCTTCCGAGTACACATTGCTGAATATAGAGAGAACAATAAGGTGAATAATTGGATATATTCATATGTATATTTATTTTAGGAAATATGAATAATTCAAAAAACACTGAAATGATTGCTCGTAAATTATTAATTGATAAAAGTATTTTCATTATCGATAATCCAAACTTGTTCGTCCATTTTTGTAAGATTTTTTTTAGAACGTGTTTGATTAATCATTGATTTTTTTTAAACAAATGCGTCCTGAACTACAATGAAATTATTATTTGCAAATTGCAGCGTCCATGTTTATAACGAATCACCCGGCGATGGTTAGCCACCCTGATCATGGGCCATATGTAAAAAAACATCCAATATTTTCGACCTTTTATGTAATTCTATTTAATGTTCTTATAATTCGCCTGGATGAATCGATATTTTTTCATAACTTTTTATCTAAACCTTTCAGTTTCGGTTTCCATGCCCGTGTATGATGACTGAGGCAGACTTTTGATTGGTTTCGCGGAAATGAATCCAAAGCATCGCCTATGCCACAAAGTGGAAATCATCATCCGGTCAAAGGTCAATACTTTTTATACTCCTCGGATCATCCCTTGTTCACTTTTTAGCTTCTTTTTCTATATTCATTCATTATATTCTTTTGAACGAAGGCGCATATGCTCTGAAGGTGCTGCTACTCCATTTCCAACCAACCTATTTTTCGGCTTTTGGAGGAGAAAAGGCCAGGTGGGGTCCACCTCCACCAGTCTGTTGCCCACGCGCGTCCGGAGCTTCCGAAAGCACGCGCGCGAGCCAGTATCTTTATCCCGCCCTCGCCCGGCTTGTTGGCAAGATATTCCGGATTCCGATACTGAAAAGTCTTTGTTTAATGTGAATATCATCGGTGCAGGGATTAGGCGGTACGTCAGAGGAGTTAATGACATTATATTTTTTATATGATTATGAAATTTCGAATGGACCGCGTGGGAGAATCTCTCCATAAAAAAAAACGAAAAAAGACGACTCCCCACAGCTACAAGCCCGGTCCAATTTCCAATAAAACGACTTACAGATCTGCAAAGATGACAATTGAATGTAATTAAATCGAATCGAATAATCGCATCATGTCGTCATCGCTGATGATATTTCTTAATCTTGACTACAGAATTTATGTACATGTAATTTCACTTCATCTGTAAAGTTTTTGTTTAATATGAATAATATCAGCGTAGAGATTAAACAGTACGTAATATTGTATATTTCATAAGATTATGAAATTTGGGATTGGATTGCGTGGGAGAATCTCGCCATAAAAAAGGGACAACTTCCTTCCACCTACGGTCCGATCCAATGTCCAATAAAACAATTTATAAAATTTCAAAGATCATTAAATTTAATTAAATCGAATCGAATCACCACATCATGTCATCATTTGGTGATATTTCTTTTATATTGACTACATAATTTATATAGCCATCTATATACATATGGTCTCACTCCACCTATAAGTTACGATAATTGCGTATCTTTGTATTAGACATCCTATCGAAAGTTTAGATATATATCGGGAATTTAGCTTCAAAGGCAATGAAGCTTTGGGAAGGGGTCAAAGCGTGCTTCGTTCATTCACATATAAGTAATTACATAAAAGTTCTCTAAGCCGATAAAATCGAGCATCGCATTCCGTCCTTCCGCCTATATCTACGTTAAGTCCTCCAATTCGATCATCGCGTTCTTAAGGAAATTCTCATAACATGAATTTTTTGTATGAACCACTTCTTACAATGTGCTAAAATTGACAAGGAACGAGAGCACAATTCATGTACGAAACATAGGATTTATTAATCAGCGCGTTCCTCAAGCAGGTTATCAGCTGAAACGCCCATACGTGTCAATTTATTGATCATCGATCCTCATCAACACGGATTTTTATAATGTGCAAGTTAGGTGAACTACATTTTTGCCATATTTCCCAAAGGGATAAAATACTTTTTCTAACAACTTATGAGTTAAGGAAAAGGAATCTACGGATCACAAACGCCGGAGCCTTTCCATCGATGGATAAGACAAGGGAGTCGTTTGGCTACAACCAACGGGTGGCTTCCTGTCGGGTAAGGTCTGGAATTTTAGGACCGACGTCGGAGCCGGGTCGGTAACAGTCCACCTTAGGAAATTTCGTCCGTCTTGCGTTCGGAAAGCGGAAAATATCTGAGGGGGCCAGAGGTCCCTTTTGGCTCGGTCCTCGGAAGCTTCTCCCTGACCAGGAGGCTCGGCGTGGCTCCAACATCCCGAGCCTGGCGGCACGCGGGAAATTTCGCCGCGCGAGCGAGGTGCGAGTGAACTACCACACTCGTGTGCAGCACCCCCATCACGACCGTCTCAAAGGTTGGAATAACATATATAGTTCAGTCCAATAATGAGAAACATGAACATTTTGTATAGCTCCTTCCGTTGAATAAGGACTTTTTTGGTAATCGATCAATTCTTCGTCATTTCCTTTTTTTTTTCTTTGAAATGAAAAAAATAAAAATCCGTTTAGTAATGTTAATTAATTTTTCTACTCTCAATAACAAATTTGTTCCCAATAATAGATTTGAAACATAATCAAAAAAATAGAAAAAAGTTACTTGTTTATTCTTGGGAACAATTCTAAAATAGTGTCAATTTTTTTTTCTCCTTTTCTTTCCTTTCCTTTTTCTTCTCTTCTTCTTCTTCCTCATCTAGTCATTTGTTGTCCTTGACAATGGCCAGCAATAGGCCAAAGGTTTGACGACCAGTTAGAGGAGGAAGAAGAAGAGAAGGGGAAAGGAAAAAAAATCTTATAAAATTATAAAAAAATTAAAAGAAATTCTACAGTATAAAAAAAATTGAGGATTGCACCGAATGTATTTTTTATTTTTTTTATTTCGGGAATATAAATTTTATACGGTTATCAAATCTTTCGAACGCTAAAAACTCATCCAAGAAATAAAATATGAAAAAAAAAAAACTATTTTTAAGCAAAACTTATTTTCAAGAACATAATGGTTATCAAACAGACTCTAAAAGTCTGCTAGTACATCAATAAATTTAGCAATGACATTATTATGATTTTTTGTAATCATGTATAAAACGAACCTAAAAGAATTTTGATGGGGTATGCACCCAAGACTCTGAGTTGTGTCTTCACCCTTCTCATATGGGTGGCCTAAAATCTCCCAAAAAAGAGGTCCTTATTCATCCACAAATAAAAAGTGATATGTAAAATCACGAGAAGTCTCGAGGTAAATTTAACGTATCAGTAACTTTCAAATAAATTTTTTAAAGAAATTTTCAAAGTATCACATAATAATTACACACAATAAAAAATTTAAAAAGGGTGCACGATTTCTCCTGAAACCATATCAAAAAGGTACATGAAAAGCTCATTTAAATTTCTCATTCAAAAGAAGAAGTTATATCGAAAAAATTTAAAATGATTCAAGATGCCATAATATATATATACACACACATACACACACATACTTACATACATACATACATATATATGATCGTGAAGATTGAAATTAAATGTTAAAGTAAATGGTTAATATCACGAAAAAACCCTAAATTTGTTATAAAATATTAATTCAGGGTATTTTGTGATTTATGATAGATTTGGTGTATATGCATCAATTTCAGATTTTTCATTGTATTAACTCTAACCATATCTTTACTTACCTTTTACCAAAAAAAAAAAAAAACTCTAATCATATCTTTACCAAAAAAAAAACTCTAACCATATCTTTACCAAAAAAAAAAAACTCTAACCATACAAATAACGGCATTGATGACGTCCATTGGAAGCATCGGTTGGATAATCGGAGCACTTTTGATATTATTATAATCATGTTCAATCGCCTTTATCAGATAAGTGGTGCACATTGCATAGGGAAGTTGGCAACTTGACAGCGCTGTGGTTCTGCTCGTACTGAAAAGGGCGGTGTATTCGGAATCTTTTTGCTGGGGCATCACCAATCGAGAGCGTGCTCGTGGAATAATCTCTCCACCCTTTTTGTCCCGCTGTGCTCTTCACATGTGCTCGACTCGGACCCTCCGCTCGCTGCTCACCGTCCGATCGGGATCTTCGTCCCCTTCCCCCCTATTTCCTCCTGCGGAATACAAACGAAATGACGAGGACGAGAGTGCTTGGCTTTGGAAAGGTATTTCGCGAAATTGAAAATGATGTGTCGGATTTCTTTTGTTGGATATTTAAATGTGATCGCCCGTGCATTTCATCGGATGAACAACGTTATTTTATGGAATGGTTCTGATAATCGCGCTTGCATTGCATGAGCTATTATTGGAGGTCGGGAACTAACAGTAAAAGACGTGATCGTGCGGGAAAAGAAAAAGGAAATGGTTGGCTCGGAATTAGGAAGTACTATTGCCGAAACGAGAAAATGCCAACACATGAAGTATATCCGACTTCTTACGTTCAATGGGCATATATACTATTACGACAAAAAAAAAAGAAAAAAGGACATGTACTATATTTGATTGTTTGGAATTTTAATTAATATAAGATAGATTATGATTACGTTCAATGGGCATTTACTATTACGACGGAAAAAAAAAGGGCACATACTATATTTGATTGTTTGGATTTTTAATTAATATAAGATAGATTATGATATGAAATTCGTGAACTTTTGTTATATTTAATCCACTATTTGATTAATTGCAATAATAAAACCCGATATTTCATATTCTATCACCTCTCTTTTTTCTTTTCTTTTTTATGGTAAGTGAACTTGAAAATGCACATATGGAGATAATAAGAATTTTCTCATTATTTACCGCTAAAGAAAACACAAAAGCACTGAAGCATATAACCCCGATCGATGACAAGAAAATGAGCTCATTGTAGCATTTTAGAGTCATGGAGTTTATTATGATTGAATGGGTTATGACAACGTCAACAGAGAGTATTAGAGAATGCCAAATCTAGTAAGAGAAAGAAAACATGATTATTCACTTTCACGATTTTGAAATATAACTGCGTTGACTCTTTGGCCGCTTTTCCCGAAGCTTTAACATGAACCACGATGCTATGGAGAAAAATGAATTTTCACTCTCTTGCTAATTTCACGGACTGTTGACATGGACCAAAGAGCTCCAAAGGAAAAGTCATGAATTAGTAATGATAAGAGATAACATCAATGAGTGTTATGCGGCACTGCCTGAGTTAATGAAAAAAAGAAAATAACACTTCCAAGATATTCTAAAAATAGAAGAAATACATCTCTATACGAAGTCACTTATTTTAAATAGTAAATTTTAGAAATATTTTTTTAAAGATAATTGTTTGTATTGCTAAGGAAAATGAATTGACAAAAAGTATTTATGTTGTTCATGAAAATATTTAGATACAAGTTGTTATCAATTAGGAAAATATTTGTTATTGATAATTATTTCAAACGATGAAAAAATATTTTTAAAATAATTATTTTTCATTAAACGAATGGGCTTTAATAGAAAGGACTCCTTAAGGGTTAGAGTTGCACCAAAATCGAATGAGCAGGATACCCATTTGGTAACCAAGGAAATTGAAATCGAAGCCCTCCAATTCTCAAGAAAAAGAAAATGTTCGAGTGCATGGTCACTCCAAATCCACAATCGAACGTCATTATTAAACGAACATCCGAATACCTGGCAATGTTTCGTCTGGCCAAAAGGATGAAAACCAAAGTCACAAAGCTGCTTTTACCCAAGCCGATGAAAGTACGGAAAAGAAGACATACATGCACGTTCGCGCCTGCGGGACCGGCGGGGCCTGGTAACCTTATCTCGAAGGACATCCCTATCTGAAACCATTTCTTCTCGTGCGAAATCTAGGCCCTTGAAAATCGGTAAGGGACAATTCAGTACCTACTGCTGAAAAAACAAGGTCCAAGGCTGTCATTGGTGCAGAGCTCACATGGCGACTGTAGGTTTTTTTGTCCTCCCACGTTCGCTTGTCTGTCCTTAAGCCTTTGGGGTTCCTCGAGAAGCAGTTCCGTGGTCCACCGAAAGATGGATCCTCGGATTGTAAGAGACCGTAACTCATATATCAAAATAACAATAAAAAAAATTGAAGGTTTTATGATCAATGGATGGAATTTTCTCTTTTTTCTCATTTAATGGGAAGATTGTCCAAAGAATCATATATCTATTATGTGGCGGCCAACTCAATCTATACCTTATTAGTTCAATCTTAAACTTTTTGACAACTTGTCGTTCCAATTCAAGACTTTATCGATTGTGCTAATTTAGTTATAAATCTATAGACGATTTATCAATTTAATCATTCTAATTAATTTTAATCCGACATTATTAATATGGTGGCTTGGTCAATGCCGACTGTCTTATCTTATGTGGTACAACCGGTGTTGACATTGATAACTTTTTTATTGAAAAAAAATTACGAATTTTTATTGATTTTTCTTTTTGATGGTTTTATTAGTAATGGGCTTAAGACCCGTCCGCCCATATTGAACCTAAAAACTCGGCTCACAAGAGTAGGGCCCATGGATGAGGGGGCACGATTAATTTTTTTTTTTAGGGACATATATAAGGGAGGAGAGAGAGGGAGAACGCACCTCTTGGCATTAACGTACGTACGTCTCCCTCTCTTTCAAACGCTCACTCTCTCTCAAATAGAAGAAACAGTAAGCACAATGCAACTTTCTTCTCCCCTTCCAAGCAAATTGTCGTCATCGGATCAAACATGGCCAAATTCTCTTCATCTTATCGGCATCGGTGTCTAATCTGTGGCTAACAAGGTACGCTCGAATCAGTGGTGTGCTTTAGGATCGGTGATACGTGTTTTTCTCGAGCTTGTCTTCCGCATTCGATTTAGGAGTTCAATTTAGTGTTGAATCCATTTTTCGAGGATCCGTTAATTCCCAACATTGGTATCAGAGCCCTAGTTCACGTTTTCCCGACCCTTTTCATGTTTTTTGATTGATTTTTCGCGAAAGTAATCGGCCGATACGGATCGAGGCAAGAAATCCCAACACCCGAGCGCTGTTCGCCCTTTTTTTCGAGTTTTCGTAAGTCGAAATCGATTTCTGAACGCAAATGTTGAAAGGGCTCGTCGAGACGAGTCCGTTGATGAGTCATGCGCTGCCGGGCGACACCGGACGCGCCTGAAGAGCTGGCTCGGCCAGCGCATGCGGCACACGCGCCGCCGGCCGGCGAATCGGCATACGCCGGTCGGCGAACCGGCGCATGCTGACGTCACCGTGACGTCACGGTAACCACCGGGATGACGTCATCACCGACGACCATTGGCCGGCTGGCGACCCGACCCGACCCAACCCGCATGGAAGCTGGCGCATGCCGCGCACGTGCCGGCTGACGTCTGCGTGACGTCAGCCCGCGCATGCGTGCGGCACGTGCCAGTTGGTTTGTCCGACCCGGCTCGGCCGGTCCAACGACCCGACGACCGTTGACCGTTGACTTTGACCGTTGACCGAAAAAAAAAAAAATTGTTTCTTTTTCAATTATGTCTATGTGGGTTATAAGTAATCCATTTTTTTTTATTCTGCATTTGTTGCATGAATCATGAAAAATTATGTATTTCCCTTATGTACATCATGGATTATAAGTAATCCATTTTTAGTTCTGCATTTGTTGCAAGAACTATGATGCGTTATGCACAAAAACTTGCAATCCCGAGAACGGACGAGGGAAGTGCAAGACTTAAAAGGCTGATGATAGAGTTAGCTAATTATCGGTGGCATTGCGATGATTTAGTATCATATGCGGTCAGGGTCAATCAGATGATATAGGAAATCATCTGGAATGGTTATCTTATGCCGGATTTTGAGAAGGTGCCGGCTTTGATGAACACTCTTCCACCTGAATGGCAAGCAATGTTAGATCAGCTATGAGAGGTCAACGTGGTCCCGGGTTATAGGAGGCTAGTGGTAGCTTTTGTTAGAGAGTACTATAGGATTGAGTTAATCAAAACTTTAACCCTTAGATTGAGCGCCACATGGCGCAGATTGAATGCGCCTTGGAGGCGATATGAAAGCTCTCCAAAAGTTTTTCTATGGTTGGAAAATGTGCCTTCAAATTTCTTAGATATTTTGACTGATAGATTAGAAGGGACATTCCTTATTTATTTCTTAGAATAATTTGAGATGTTTTTTGGGTGTGTATATCTCTTTCTATGTTGATATTTTACTTTGCATATATTGCTTAGTGTAATTGATAGTTGTATTATGTGAAAGCATTGTTATTCTATTGGATGTTAGATATTATTTGCTTTCTATTATTGTTAACTACTGTGGGTAGTTCATAGAAGTTTTTGTAACTTTATAGAATTTATCTTGCATAAGACAATTATATTAATAAGAGTTTTAAGTTAGGATTTTTGGAGGATGATTGGAAACATAGTGACCTTTTGATTATGAAATCTTACTTGAAATTGTTCATTGATATGATGGGTCTGTGCAAAGTGGATGCATAAATGATAAGCATTAATTATTCGTGCATGTATGTCTGATGTGTTCAAATCGATGGTTTCAGCAACTAAGAACGTAATTGCTGATATGAACGGCAACATTTGTGAAATATTAAATATGAAGATTCAATATGTGCTGGAAAAGCAAGAAGTACTAGAAGCTCTTGACCATATTATGGAAGATCTTGAGAATGCCGTGCTCCACCTTGAGCTAGTAGAGGACCGCCTAATGGCATTTGAGTCAAAAATAGACATTTGTAATGCTGGTTTTAGCTCAAAAAGAGCTTTGAGCTCTAAGCGCAAGCGTATTGATTCATTCAATATGTGTGAATGCAAAGAATCAAGTCCTTATTGCAAGAAATCAAGAGTTAACCAACACAAGAGAGGAAAACGTTCTCAAGTGAGGAAAATGTCGAGGGTGAGGTGTTACAAATGTGACAAGATAGGTCACTATGCTCGCAACTGTTGTGAGCCGAAAAAGGTAAACACCTCTTGTACATTTGAGAACTTTGATTATATGTCAAGTTCTGTATTATTGGCTAAATCCAATCCTTTGTGGACAGTAGATTCAGGAGCGACAGACCATGTAAGGAAGGATAGAGGATCATTCGTGGAATTCCGACAAATACCTACTGGAACTTAGTGGATCTATGTAGGAAATAACTCCAGAACTTGAAGTTAAAGGGATTGGCATCTGCCAATTGAACACGCACCTTGTTCCTACACGATATTCTATATTTCCCAGAGATTCGTCAAAATTTAGTGTCTGTCTTGGTGTTGGTTAAGTTTGGTTTTAGTGTGAACTTCCGTAATAGCGGTGTAGATTTGTATTTGGATACAAACTATTATGGTTGTAGTCACTTTCTAGATGGTTTTATTGTACTAAATGTTGACTGTGGTGATGTCAATATTTGTTATTCCCTTATTTCACGTCTTCTACTTCATATGATAATGATGTGATTATGTGGCATGCTAGATTTGGTCATATTGGCCAACAACATATGAATAGACTAGTCAAAGAGGGCTTGTTGGGCAACATTGAAAAAGTCGATTTGCCTATATGTAAACATTGCCTAGAAGGGAAAATGACAAGGAAACTATTTGGAAAAGGTAAAAGAGTTAAATTTCCTCTGCATTTAATCCATTCTGATGTTTGTGGTCCAATGAATGTGAGAGGAAGGCATGTGGCTGTTTATTTCATCACTTTTATATATAATTATACTCGATTCGGAAATGTCTATTTGATTTCTCATAATCTGAAGCATTAAGTTGTTTCAAAAGGTTTATGAACTTGGAAGAAAATCAATTAGACAATAAAATAAAAGTATTAAGATCCAATCGAGGTCGAGAATATTTATCTGATGAGTTCAGAAAATTGTGTGATGAAAAAGGAATAGAAAGACAGTTGTCTATTCTATATACTCCTCAACAAAATGGTGTTGCGGAGAGAAGAAACAGAACCCTACTGGAAATGGTTAGATCCATGATAGCGCATGCTAACTTACCTATAATTTTTTGGAGTGATGCGTTGTTAACTGCTGCCTATATACTTAACCGGGTGCCTTCTAAATCAGTTGCTTCCACTCCATATGAGTTATGGACAGGTAGAAAATCGGACTTAAGTTTTCTTAAGCCATGGGGTTATGCTGCCTATACACATGAGTCCTCTAACAAGTTTGGGAAATTTGGTCCCGGAGGAAAGAAGAGTATTTTTCATAAGATACTCAGAACACTCAAAAAGGTATGTGTTCATAAGTGAGCAGAAAAGTGGGAGTATAACTGAATTTGAATCACGGAATGTCACATTCTTAGTGGATGAATTTCCTAAGAAGAGCGAAATAGGGGAACATTACTCCATATTTATAATCTTGGATTAAGACAATGATATTAGTGGAGTTCGTCCAAGTGGGAGTAATATGAGAAGTAATGAATTGAATTCAACTCACTCTCAATAACAACCACATGATGAGATGATATCATCATTATCTAATCCTAGTGGGAGCATAATGGGAAATGATGTGCTAAGTATACAATCTCCCATACGGCGAACAAGTCGCCAAAGTATTCCCCGTCGACGTTTTGACATTGAAGGGGAAACTTTTATAATTGCTCCACAAGATGAGGATGAGCCAAGAAATATTAATGATGCTCTAAATTGCCCTAGTAAGGAAAAATGGATTCATGTAATGGAAGAGGAAACTGAGTCAATGAAATTAAACCATGTTTGGAACTGGTTGATCTTCCAAAAGGACGCAAAGCTACTGGGAACAAGTGGGTTCTCAAAATAAAGTGAAAAGCTTATGGTTCGATAGAAAGGCATAAGGCTCGCCTTGTAAAGAAGGGGTATAATCAATAGGAAGGAATTGATTATAAAGATATATTTTCTCCTGTAGTGAGATTTACCTCAATTCGCATTATTCTGGCAATAGTGGTTAGTATGGATCTTGAGTTACATCAAATGGATGTAAAGACTGCTTTCCTCGATGGAGAATTAGAGGAAGAAATTTATATAGAACAACTTGCTGGTTTCATAGTGAAAGGCCAAGAAGAAAAGGTATGTCGGCTTTTGAGGTCGATATATGGCCTTAAGCAGTCGTCAAAACAATGATATATACGTTTTCATAATGCCATAATGGCATATGACTTTACAATGATAGATGATGATCATTGTGTATATATCAAATGATCCAAAGATCAAATTTGTGATCATATCACTATATGTTGATGATATACTAATTGCCGGAAGCAATATGGAGTTTGTTAATACTGTCAAGAGTTGGTTGTCTTCCAACTTTGAGATGAAAGACATGGGTGATGTTGCATACATTCTTGGAGTTAAGATTTCAAGATTATAAACCAATAGATACTCCTATTGCAAATGGTGAAGGATTGAGCCATAGACTGTGTCCAAGGACTCCACAAGAGAATGAACAAATGAAACATGTTCCTTATGCTAGTGTTGTTGGAAGCTTGATATACGCTATGATGTGTACAAGACTTGACATATGTTTTGCAGTTGGGATAGTAAAAAGATACCAATCCAATTCAGGTCAAGCACATTGGAAGGTCGTTAACAAAATACTAAGGTATCTAAAGGGAACGGCTGATTATACGCTGAATTATTAAGGAAATGATCTGCGACTCTAAGGCTATTCTGATGTTGATTATGGAGGAGATTTAGATGAAAGGAAATCTATCTCTGGCTTTGTTTTCTTACCGAATAATGGCACCATATGTTGGAGTAGTAAGAAACAAAAGTGTATAGCTTTGTCCACGATGTAAGTTGAGTTCGTAACATTATCAGCAGCAGTATGAGAAGGTGTTTGGCTTAAGAGATTTTTTTGGGTCATTTAGGTGTTATTGGAAGTGTTGCAGATTCATTATTGGTTAACTGTGATAGCCAAGCAGCTATAGCGTACACCAAAGATCTAAAATATCATGGCAAGACCAAACATATAGATACTAAGTATAACTTTGTCAAAGATATGGTTGCACGAAAGGATGTGAACTTATAGTACATATCTACGCATAGAACGGTAGCATATCCTATGACAAAGCCAATACCTAGAGATGTGTTTTGTGGTCATGTAAAATCTCTAGGATTGCGTAGAATCTGATGTACTGAATTGTAATTTCCCTAAGTTGTTCACATTTATGAATTTTTCGTTTTTCATTGATGATCTTTATGTATCTTAGATGCTCAATGCATTATTTTAAGTTGAGGAAGTATGTCGGATAGATAAAAGATTAGCCCACTCACACGAGTAATCGCTTTTATTTACCGTGTGATAAATAGAGATGATACTGTTTTTAAGCTTATTATCTAGGTAATAATCGAGAGCTCAAGCTTAAAATACGTATGTTGCCTTAACTGGGTGTTAAGATGATGACATAATACTTGCGATGTTCGAAAGTAAAATACCCCATATATTTTACATAATCTGTCTAAGATGCCAGATGTGAGTTCTAATGAATTTTGTGAATGAGTAGATACGCGAACTTAAGTTAGACATTTGGTATGTCTGAACTATCATCTGTATGGTATTGAAGGTGTAGACATACGCTCCATGGGAAAGGAGCTAATACCGTAATACGTATTTCATACTACGTATGCATGAGATGACTAATAAGAGTGGCAAAAGTTTGATCTCAACTTTTATGTCGCGTGAGACTCTTGAGGAAAATAGTTCATCAATTTTTTAGTCCCCTCATGACTCTTACTTATTCTCAAGATTTCTATTTAGTGTTTGCTATCTTAGGATGTTACCAATGGTCATGGGTTGATTCGATCTAATGGGACATTTCTATAAAAGCAAGCTGAACTGAAATTGAGAGTTTGAAGGAAAGAAGAAGATCGATTTTGGAAAATCACATTGTACTTTTGTATTCACTGGTCGACCAATTATGACTGTCTTTGTGATAACTATAATTGTAAATACAGTATATATATATATATATAATTGTTTAAAAGAGATCAAGAGAGATATAAATGTGATCGATCGATCTAGGATACTGCATACTATATCTACTCAGAGTGTGACGCCCAATATGAGCTGCTATATATTTCTAACAGATGTATAGCAACGAGCTCTCAAAGTATGCTGGTCGCATGGATTATTCGCCGGTATGAATATTGAAGAGAGGTAAAGAGAATCCTATACGGCCCACCACGTGCAAGTGGGAGATGATGGTTTTATTAGTGATGGGTTTAAGGCCCGTTCGTCCATGTTGGGCCTAAAAGCCCGGCCCACAAGAGTATAGCCCATGGATGAAGGGGCACGATTAATTTTTTTTTGGAGGGACATATATAAGGGAGGAGAGAGAGGGAGAACGCACCTCTTGGCATTAACGTACGTACGTCTCCCTCTCTTTCAAACGCTCACTCTCTCTCAAATAGAAGAAACAGTAAGCACAAGGCAACTTTCTTCTTCCCTTCCAAGCGAATTGTCGTCATCGGATCGAACAGGGCCAAATTCTCTTCCTCTTATCGGCGTCGGTGTCTAATATGTGGCTAACAAGGTACACTCGAATTCGTGGTGTGCTTTAGGATCGGTGATACGTGTTTTTCCCGGGCTTGTCTTCCGCATTCGATTTAGGGGTTCGATTTAGTGTTGAATCCATTTTTCTGGGATCCGTTAATTCCCAACACTTTTCTTTTATTATTTTTACTTCCCTCTTTTCCAGGCTTGTTCATTTTAATGAAAACCAATCGTGCTTGGCCTGCCTAGATGATGGACTTCCATGTGAGGTTAGTCCGGTCGGACTCATAGTTAGATTCGAAACAAAATAGGAACTTAATTTGTTAAACATACAATGATACAACGACATAGTCTCATTGGAAGCACGCTTAATTTGTTGTCACGATTTAGTTCACTCAACCAACTTCAATAATAGAATAAAGACGAGATTTGTCAAACTGCAACTGCTAATCAAGTTTATACAAAAAAGTTCGCCATGCACCACGTATTTTGGTCGATAAGGAATAAGGTTTCCATCGAAAAAGAAGAGTACATAACGCAATTCGAACATCATGGCCGCAAACATTTCATCCACGGAAGCTTTCAAAGAGGCTAACCTCCAATGGCTAGTCTAGAAATCGGGCCTACGCCAATCGCTAACCACTAAAATTCCAGGGCTACTTTCCAGCAACAAAAATCTTGCTAATTGGCCACGATGTCTCGTAACCACTGAGCACACACCTCAATGGTAAGGAAATTGAGTGGAGGTGGCCACGTCTGTAAAAAGGTAAAGTAAATGCTCATGGGCTGTTTGTTAAAAAAGTATTTCTGTTTATCGAAACAAAAATTTATGTTATTTTGTTCCAAGAAATAAAAAAAGAACAAAAATATGTTTGGTAAAACTTTTATTCCCGAGAATAGATTTGTAATAGAAATAAGAAGAAAAAAGTAACTTCTTGTTCTCGGGAACAATTTCGATAAATAATTTTTCTCAATTCTTTTTTCTTCTTCTCTTTTCTTTCATTCTTCTTCCTTTTGGCCGATCGCCAGTGACCTCATTAGAGCCTCGCTGGTGGCTTGGCGAGGCTCCGGCGAGCTTGCCAACCCTCGCGGTGGCCTGGTGAGGCTCCGGTGAGCTCGCTCAGTCGGTCACCAACCGTCGTCGTGGCCACCGACTGACCACAAAGGAGGAAGAAGGAAAAAAAAGAAAAAAGAAAGAAGACAAAAATGAAAAATATAATTAAAAAATATTGAAAAGTTAAAAGAAATAACAAAATTATACAAGTTTATTAAAAACATTTTTATTCCTAGAATAGAAATTTTTTACAATTATCAAGACGTTCTTATATTCATAAATTGTTTCCGGGAACAAAAAAAAAACTATTTATCATAAAAAAATTATTTCCTTGAACAGAATCGTTATCAAACGAGCTTTTAAAAGAGAAAAGAATTGGAATATGATATGAAATAAAATAGAATAATTACGATATCTTGTGAAAAGGAGCAACATGAAATTGAAATTTTATGATCACGGATCTTTAAATATGTCTAATGAGATTGGCGATCTATGTATGGTCGACTTATTGGAATAATGTGAATATGATTTTGAGTCTGGCCTCAATTTTTTTTTTTTTTTTTTTTAGGAGGAGGACATGAAATTAGTAGCAAATATATATCGGGGATGCAATACTTTTTATTAGGGTGAATTACACCTCCCCAGGATTTCGGCTTTTATTGCAAATTGCCCCATAACCTTTCGATGTTTGCAAAGTCCTCCCGGCATTAACTTAGATTATATTTCAGTTGGCGTTCCAGCCATGTGTTTGGCACATGATTCTCTGCCCAACAATAAAAAAACGAATTATATTTTATCCCTCGAGTTTTGGCATATGTGTCAAATTCCCCTCCGACTTTTCTATTTTTTTTTTAATCGCCCCCTTCGATAAGCAAGGGCTGACCTGCCATTGCTTGGTACGTCCATGTGGTTGTGCTGTAGCCTCTAATAGCGGCTACAACTTGCTGGACCGCTTCTCACCGTCACGAGAACTCTTACACTTAAAAAGTAATTATGATGTTTTAGTACGTTTAATAATAATGACTTGGCTCATTGTCATGTCACGTCAATGCTTACTATTCGTATTATACATATAAATTGATATTGTCGCTAAAATATCATATCTTGTACTTACCAAGCAAAATAATGGACTTACATAATAAACACATTAATTTATCCTAATGATATAATGTGCACATTATATTGTGCTGTAACGTCAATTTTTTTCTTTGCATTTCAAATTTTTTTTAATGTCTTCACACTATGTAGCAAGCCTAAGAGGTCATCTTTTTTTAAATGACACTACTTTGGTTGATTTCATGCTACTTGTAAAGTATGGACAAAGTCTGGAGGCCACAATCAAAATTAAATGTAAAGTTCAGGTGTTTGATTAATTATATCTGAAGTATGGGCTAGGTTCGAAATTCAGTAAAACTGTAGTCCTTTTATGCAATTGGCCAAAGTCAACACTAGGAAAAAAAAAGTCAACACTAGGAAGGGACGTTGCAAATGATTTCAATAATTTAAGTAGATAATTGCATACTTTAAAAAGATAGGTAGCAACTGACGGCACTTGCCTAACTTAAGGAACAAAAAATGCAATTTGCTTTTGTTGTTGGATGGATTCACCTTTTGTTGAGACAAGTGAATTGATTAGGTGACAAGTATAGATGGAACTTCAATTGAAAAACACCTGAGTATCGACAGGGACATTGTATTCGATCTCAAAATTCTGAAAACATTAAAAAGATTAATAGTTCGAGAGCAATCGGTGACAAGTGTCAAAATCTGGGGAGCAATCTGTAAAGAGTGTCAAAATTTGGGGAAATGTAGAGTTTTTTACAATTAAGTTCCTGTTTATTTTGCGAAAAATGAATGATTTGAAAAATACATTCTAAAAAATAATTTTCATTATCGATAAAAATTTATATTTAAATATTTTAATAAGTGATCATAATATTTTTATCTTTATTCATTTTCATAAACATTGCACTTAAGAAAATATTTTTAAGATGACTCATTTTTCAAAACAAAATAAGATTTCCTGGAAGACTGCGTTTGGACCCGGGTTCTTTAATCCCTAAAACGACAGAAAGCGTGCAATTAACGAGAGAGAGAGAGGGAGATTGGGGGGAGGTGGAGGAAGACGAGGAAAGAGAAGGAGTGGGGGGGAGGCGTCGGAATCCAGCTGACGCCCTCCACTCTCTCTCTCTCTCTGCAACTCGGGTGGGCACCGCGCGTCGTTCGACCGGCGAGATCGCGATGAACGAAGTGATCACGGCCTCCGACGCGTCGTCGGCCTTCCGATCCGCGTCGTCGCAGCCGTCGCTCGTCCCTCTGAACCCGCCGCTCCTCTCCGCTCTCCTCTCCCTCGCTCTCGCCCAGTTCCTCAAGCCCTTCACCTGCTGGTAAGACAGCCTCTCCGCACTCCCGCTCTTTTAGCCCTCCGTAACCGAATCGTCTCGGATTCCTTCTGTGGAGTGCCGAGTGCTCGATCGAACTCGCCGCGTTCCCTCTTTGTTGCTCGTGCGCACGTGCTTTTGTTCGGTGGTTCGTGTCGAGCTTGGAGTAGCCGAGGTCGTTAGGTAGCTGGTTCAGATTTGTTTGAGATTATCGGGTGCTCGAATGAGTGGGAGCGGCTTGATGAAATTATCGCGGGCATGTTTAGTACTCTGAGGATTCATATTGCTTTTCTAGAGTCCAGCATTTCTCTTGCATTTTTTTTACATCCGAGTGTTGCTGAATTAGTGTTGACCAATGATTATGTGGTGGTCTAGAGAGTCGAGCGCAGGAAAGCCCTCTAGAATATGTTGAGTTTAACTTTGTCAAAGCAGTCTGGCAAGTGATTTTGTTTAATGTCCTATTCTATTTCGTCAACTTTATCTTATTTTGTGCAAAAATTACAGGTTTTGTCTCGTTAAGAGGATTTTTGGGCTCTGTTTCTCTTCCCAATTTTTCGAATTCCATGATCCCATTTGATGTGCAGGCTCAAGGAGAAGAGATGGAACTCCAGAAAAATGCTTGGTTCAGGTGGAATGCCATCATCGCATTCGGCTACTGTTACGGCTCTTGCTGTTGCTATTGGTTTACAAGAAGGACTCAAAGGATCAGCATTTGCTATAGCGGTGGTCCTGGCCTGTGTTGTATGTACTCAACAACCAGGTCTTGTTCAGTTTCTGGTGATGCATGCTGTAACAGTGCAAACAATTGGAAGCTTCAATCTCATTTAACTTGTTGTACTATTTCTCTTTAAAAAATTGTAGTCATAACAACTGCTGGAGGACTTTTTTAGCTGAGTCCTGTTTAATTTTACATCATATCAAATGAGTAATGCTTCACAATTCTTCTTGTAGATGCAATTCTTTCTTTCAGGATTCTTAAGTTTGCTTGTTCAGCTGCAAACCTCCGTTTTATGAGACTTTTGCTCATATTATGTTTGTTTAGACATGGCTATTGCCATTAACGTCAGTTCATGAAGAAAAGGAAAAAAATTGGAAGCATTTGTTACCTTCAAACTTGTGCTTGTCAGTCTACATATATCAAGCTCAACTGTGAGGGCTGATAGCCTGATAACTTACCCATCCTCACCCTGCCACTGAGGGTGTTGGCTGTGTGCATGGCAAGCCTGTTTTTTGGTCTTCAGAGTTTTTTCTTTTTGAAGGGGTGGGGGGGTTTCTGTTTGTCATTCTTGCATGTGTTGCACCTTTCTTTAGAGTTGAGCTTTTTGAAACATAATAAGTTCCAATTTATTAGCCATATAACCATCACTACAATCATTTACAGGTTATGTATGATGCTTCTGGCGTAAGACTTCATGCTGGTCGGCAAGCAGAAGTAAGTACATGCAATCCAATTCACAGTACCTTATTCTCATAGAATCTGGGGTGGTATTGGTATGCTCTTTTGTTCTTAGGCATTTTTTTTCTGTGGATTCTCCCTTTCATCGCCAATCTCAGCCTATCTTCTGTGGAAAAAGTGGAGATAAGCTCTCGTTTATTGTAGTCTTTAGTCACTGATCTAAGACCATCAGCATAGTCCACTAAAGTCCACGTGTTAACTGTCTCTAGGTGCTTCAATTGTGTAGTATTGATAGCGATATGCAATGCTCTTGTCTTGTCTGTGATCTGTGGGGAAAAGGTTTTCCAAAAGTCCAAACCTTATGTATGGAATGGAATCAAGTCCTAGACTTTTCAATTTGGTTCAATTTAGTCAACATTTTTTTAAAAGAGCAGTTGAGTCATTATAATGAACATATCTAATTGTCTATGTGTTCCTTAAAGATTGCCTATATGACATCCTTAAATTGCACTTTAATAAGTTTGAGGACTTAATTGTACTTTTCAGCAAAGGTTTAGGACTCAGTTGCCCTTTTGGTAAAGGTTTAGGACTTTATTAAACCAATCGAACAGTTTGGGACTTGATTGCATTCTGTACATAAGGAGTAAGACTTATGGTGCAATTTTTCAATGATAAATGTGTGGGCAATAGATTAACTCGGTTATCTGCCCTCTTGCCTTGCCATTGGATCATAACTTTGTCCTTCTTCTTGCAGTTGCTAAATCAAATTGTTTGTGAACTACCCCCGGAACACCCTGTCTCCAGCATTAAACCCTTACGAGACTCACTGGGACATACGCCTGCTCAGGTTTGACACGCTTTCTTTTCATGTGGAAATTGATTAAAAAATGAGGCCATCTGTGTTTGTTTTGGTAATGATTTGATTCATTCGTGAATATTATTGAACACTCCAAGGCACTAAAATTTGGAGCTTAATACTGCTTATCTGCATGTAAATGATGAGACCATATTCATAATTTTTTAAAGACCATATTCTTTGACAAGATTGCATGCAGCAAAATTACCTTTTTCGGATGTGGAACTTTGAGGGGACAATTCTATCTGACATTGAACTTGTCTAGTTATGCCTCATTGTGAATGAAATTTCTTTTAGTTCTAGGACTGTTCCTGTAATATTCTATGGAGAAATCTGGGGACAATGTGCTTCATAATTTCTTAGAGGATGATATTGTCGCAAATAATTTTTTTAACTATACACATAAGATGTGTTCCTGTTACCCTTCAAATAAATTAATGTAAAATGCTGTACCAAACTGCTTGCCAGTAGCCTTACAGCAGAAGACACTGACTGATGAGAAGAGTTAAAATGTGGTTCTAGAGGTGTAAGGTTACATATAAAATTTCATAACTATTAATGAAGCTATGCTTTTTAGATAGGACGAAGGGCTTTTTAGGAAGTAGATTTGTTATATGAGGCTTTATATGTGTCATCATGTCAGAAGTTTGATGTTTCAATCGAGTACATTTCCTCCTAAAACGATATATTCCATCAACAACATCGTGGTGCTTACTTGTTTGTACTAGGAGTCGTCTCTTGTTTTTCAGTTTGAGTTGTTCGTTTGCTGTGCTCAACTGCTATTGTATTCATTAGAAACCATCCGTCCACCGAATCACTCTACAATTGAGGAGGTTGATATCTCATTTGTGGCAAAAAGTAATAGCCTGGTCTTGAACACGAGATAAGTTATTTCTTTTACTTTGCTTTGTTTGTCAACAGGTTGTTGCAGGTGCCATCTTAGGATGCATTGTTGCATATCTAATGAGTTCCAGCTGACGAATTGGCTCGATACAGGACAAACTTCTGTTGGAAGTTGATGGTGTACTTAAAACAAACGCTCTAAATTTTGACAGCAGTTGCCAACATTTGTTCGGATGGACAGGAATTATAGTGATTGTTTAGGGTGTTTGTAATGTGTAAAATCCCAAGAGATGGGCCCGTCACATGTAAATTTGGTAGCAATATGCGTTCGTTATTTCCTATATTTGCTCTTCTGATCACAATCTGAGCTGACCAAACATGGTTTTGTGCTCCTTTCTATCTCGATGAGTGTAAACTAGTTACACTTGAGAAGCTGAATTTGTCATGAAACAGGTCACTCCAGTGCAGCTAATTCCTGGGAACACTAATGATCCACCGACCTGCAATATCACCCACGGTGTCCTAACTTTGATCTTCCTATCAGGATTCATAGGAAACGCATTCCATGAGTTCAGTGAAATCATCATCCCTTTGCTCCTCACATACTGACACTTCTGGTCGCAACTCAAATTCTTCTTCACCGATTACAATTAACGGTGGCTCAAAATATACAGGAGACTTTTGAACCACTTGTCCAGCTATAAGGCTCTTGATTAGTGGATGGACGCGTTCGCTACTTTCCTACAGCAGTTGTGGGACTTCGGTATCACAGCAATCTAGCAATAAATTCCAGCGATGTCCCCGAAGGACACACTATGCACGAATTCAGGCAGTTTCACGGAGAAACCTACGGCCTGAAATCAAAAAGTCTGCAGGAGAGAAAAGGGGCAAACCCCAGTTCTGATGCTTGTTGCACGATGCACAAGGAGGAAAAATGAAGATTCTGTTGTGGAATTGGCATGAAAGTTGGGATTCAAAGTGGTCAGGACATTGCCTGATACAATGTCGGATCTTAACCAGTTCACCAAGATGGTAAGTTCATGCAGTGTAAGGGTAGGAGTTCATGGGGCAGGGCTCCCAAATGAGATCTTCTTGCCAGACGGCGCGGTGGTGGTGCAGGTGGTGCTGCTGGGATAGGACTGGGAATTGGCCACCTATTATGGAGTCCCCTAGACCACCGAGGATATTCGATATCTGGAGTACGAGATAGAGCCGGGGAGAGCTCTCTGTCGGAAATATACAGTCTCAAACACCTGGTGATCACCGATCCCAGGTCGATCTACAGGAAGGGAGAACACAATGCGGTCAGGGCAGTGTATGTGGACGTGAAGATCAACTTGGCTAGATTCAATGAGACACTTATGGAAGCAATTTGGACGCTCCGTAACTTTAGGTTATATTAATTGTCTTTGCAGAGCAGAAGGGCAACATTGTTGGATTTCTGTGGTTTTTCTTGGGATCTTCTCTTTGTTTTTTCCCATAAACTTCTGAATTTTTTTCCGCACTTCTCATATTGGTTTAATCTATCAGTACAGCAGCAATCCCTGTCTTTACTTTCGAAATAACTATGAATTGTCTTTCTGGCCCAAAGTTATTATGGACGTGGATCTGGTCCCCGTTGTTTTCTTTTGGTACTTTATTTTTTTGTCACGTTCTCCAGGGACTAATCTTTCTTAACAAACTCTCCTTTTTAATTGTCATAGCTATAAACAAACAGAGCCAACGTCTCGATTATGATGCGGTTAAGCCGAAAAAGATGGAGAAGAGGCGATGAACCATCTAGGGCCAATGAACCATCTAGCGTCAAAAATATTTGAAAGTGATCCGTTCCATGATGCACGGGACAAAACACGGAATGGCTTGAGCGAATTCGAACACGACGTGATGTAGCATGTTCAAACTCGCAGTAGATCGATATGAATTAATAAGTTTTCTATGTAAGATAATGATTCGACCGGTTGAATAAAAGGTCATGACAATTTAGTGCTAATGCATGTTTACTCGAGCCTCTTCCTCGGGATAGAGATACAGTAGCAGACTTATCTCGAGGGAAAAGTCCAGCTAATTGAGCACACGAAAGCAGATAAAAGTTTGCTTGGCACGTTTATTAAAAAAAATCAGGCCAACCACCTTAAATTAATCTCCTCATTTCCTTTTTGGGACTTGCTTTGTGAATATAATACGATGCTCCAACAAAGGCTTCTCTGTCATATGTAAGACTGCCTGTTTGCACAGGAAGACGTGCAAGAATCTTTAAGAAAAATGAGACACCTTGATCCCCAGCGAATCGCTCATTTCAGGGTTTCATCAGTAAAAATCCGCGGACTTGGCTCAGTGTTTTAGGTTGACGGATTATGGGGAAGCAGTCGAAGCGCCCAGTGCTCGGAGCAGCATCGGTGGCCTGTTTGCTTATTGCGGTTTCGCTCTGTATCGGCCTTCTCGTGTCGAAGGACTCGCCATTTCTTTCATGTAATCTCAGATCTCAGTTTGACTTCACTTATACTCTCTCTTTTCACTGTCGCATGTCATGTTGCGCAATTGATCATTGAAAGATGACTCCTAACCAGGATTGTAAATTTCAGGGAGGATTCAGATTGCGAATTGGAGGGGCAATAATGATTCCACAGAGGAAGATGAAGTCAAGAGAGACGCTCTCAAGGATCTACTCGCAATACTAGTATCAGGTTGGATTTTCGGCTGATGCATTTCTATGCCCATCTCAAAATGAAGTCAACATTTTAAGGTGCCTTCGGTAACCAATCAATTCTTTTTTATTTTATTTCTTAGATGATTTGAGAGTTTTTGGAAACTGTACAAAATTTCTGTTCCAGAATAAAAATGTGTTTGGTACCGACTTATGAATTTCTTTTAATTTTAAAATAATTTTATTATATTTTTTTTCTTCTCCTCTTCTTCTTCTTCTTCCTCTAGCCGGTTGCAGTTGCTAAACCTCGTCTGGCCGGTTGCCATGGTTGGCGACTGGCTAAAGAAAGAAGAAGAGAAGGAAAAAGAAAGAAAAGAAGAGAGAGAGAGAGAAAAAGGTTTGGGATTGATTCTAGAGTTGTTCCTAAGAGTAAAGAAGCATCATTTTTTTTTTAATTAATTTTTTGATTCTGTTTTTCAAATCTATTTTCAAGAATAAAAATGTTGTCAAACTAACGGATTTCTATTCTTCTTTTGTTACGTAGAACAAAAGAATCGATTGAGTACTGTTTGGCACATTACCAAACAGGCCCTAACGTAAGTCTGTCGCAATGTTACTACTATCAAACTTGATGGAATTGAAGGACGGTTTCCTAATCGAATGAATCCATCTTTGACCTCTGCCTGCTCGTCTATTTGTTCTTGTTTCGCTTACGGTAAATTGAGGTGACATCTTTGTGCAGGAGAAGAGAGAAACCAGCTTGAGGTTGAAGAGTTCACATGCCACTTCGACCTCCACACCGAAATGTGTATCTCGGCAAAACCCGTGAGGATCTCCAATGGCGGCTTGACTGTTCACGTACCGTCCCATGGATCTCAGTTGGAGCGCTCAGTTCGACCCTACGCGAGGAGAGATGACGAACATATGATGGAACCAGTCACTCGGGTGGAGATACTTCACGGGGACGTGGCTAATTTACCGCCCTGCAATTTCAGGCACAGCATCCCTGCAGTGATCTTCTCGACAGCCGTTACAGGAAACGTCTTCCACGAGTTCAGCGAAATCATCATCCCCTTGTTCCTCACATGCCGGCACTTGCGATCGCAGCTGAAGTTCGTCACCACCGATCGCAATGCCTCGTGGATTCAGAAATACTCCAGGATTTTGAACCGCTTGTCCGATTACGAGGCTCTCAATTTGGACGATGGGAGTGTTCACTGCTTTCCAGGGGCAGTTGTGGGACTCAGGTACCACGACATTCTAGCCCTCAACACCAGCGACGTCCCCGCAGGATACTCCATCCGTGAATTCAGGCAATTCCTCAGAGAATCTTACGATGTGAAGATAAAGAACGTGCACGAGATTGAAAAGCTACAGAAGCCGATCATGATCCTTATTTCCAGGAACCACACGAGAAAATTCCTGAACGAGGACGCTGTCGTGGAACTGGCACAAGAGTCGGGCTTTCAAGTGGTGAGGGCAGGGACTGATACGATGTCGAATCTAGAGCTGTTGGCGAAGATTCTCAGTTCGTGCAACGTTTTGGCTGGAGTCCACGGTGCGGGACTTACTAATGAGATCTTTTTGCCGGACGGTGCAGTGGTATTTCAGGTGGTGCCGCTAGGATTAGACTGGCCTTCGACCCACTATTTCAATATTCCAGCGACCGCAATGGATCTGCAGTATCTGGAATATAAGATAGAGCCCAAGGAGAGCTCCCTGTCCGAAGTATACAGGCTGGATGATCCAGTGATTGTCGACCCTGCATCTGTCTTTGCGAAGCGGGGGTACCAAGCAGCGAGGGTTGTGTATTTCGATGGCCAAAATGTGAAGATCAACCTGAACAGATTTTAGGACACGCTGCAGGAAGCAATGAGACTCGTTAGACATTCCATGACTTAGGGTTGAGTTCATTGTCATCACGCAACAGAAGGCAGCACTGTTGGCTTTTCTGTCATCTGTTTTTGGACATACACCACAATTTTTGGTTGAAGAAAAATTCTATTGCTTTGTATGCTACAAAATTTGATAACTTTTCATATTTGTAAACTGCGAATAAGGTTGGTATTATGCAAAATTTGATAACTTATTTTCAATAATCAATATTTAGGAAGTGTATGATGATCATTCTGTTTCTTTGCTTTTCTATTTTTTTTTCCGGTAAATAAATCCGTTTGATAATGCAATTTAATAGTTGGTGGTTTCTTTATTAGACATTTTTTTTCACATAATTTCGATAGATTTGATGCAACGAGGGAGATTTCACATTGTTTTTAGCATCAAATCTACTCAATTACAAATTTTAGATATAAAAATTTGGTGTTATTATCAAACGAATTTCTGTTAGTAGAAATAGAAATTTTCTACCGTTATTAAAATGAATTTATGTTCTAAAAATAGAAATTTTAGGTCTTTATCAAATGCATTTTTCCGTTCAGAAATTTGTTCAGAGAATATAAATAGAATAATCTATTTTTGGCCAAAAATCTATTTTTAAAATAGAATTTTTTATTTTTTAAAAATTAAAATTTTAAAACATTTTAAAAATAAAAATGAAGTTATCATTCGCGTCCTTAGTTGATTGATTCAAACTTAACCATTATTTTAATATATAACGAAATTTTATCCACTTTTCAAAGTTACAAAATGGACTTAGTTCAATATCCTACAAGAGAAGACGAATTCGCCAGGAAAGAGGTCACTCGAGTGCAGATGCTTCATGGGAACACCGATGATTTACTGGCCTGCAATATCAGCCGCGATGTCCCAACGGTGATCTCATTAGGATTCATAGGAAACATATTCCAAGAGTTCAGTGAAATCATCACCCACTTCATCTTCGACGTGCCGACACTTTTGGTCACAGCTCAAATTCATCGACACCGATTACAACCGATGGTAGATCACCAAATAGAGGAGGATTTTGAACCGCATGTCCGTCTATGAGGCTCTCGATTTAGCCGATGGAAGCGTTCTCTCCTTTTTTGGAGCAGCTGTGGGACTTAGGAACCCCAGCGGTCCAGCGATAAATTCCAGCGATGTCCCCGAAGGACACACCATGCGCGGACTCAAGCAGTTTCTCAGAGGAACCTACTCCGAGAACGAAAAATCTGCGGGAGATAGAAAGTGGTGAAGCCCGGTCTTAAGTTCTAGTCACCCTGATGTACGTCAAGGAAAATCTTGTTCGAAGATGCCGCGGAACTGGTGCGGAAGTTAGTATACAAAGTAGTCAGGACATTGCGTGATACAATGTCGGACCTCGACCGGTTCACCAATGTGAAGATGAGCAAGATTACAGATGAATGCGAAAGAAGAAGACGATTCCTTTATTCTCTTCTGTCTAATGGTGTATTCACCTCAAAAATACAGAGCATCTTTCAATGGTGTATTCTCCCTTTCTATTCTCTCAAGAAACTGTTACAATGATTCGACGAAGAAGAAGAAGTCTCTCCTGATCTATATACAACGGATGCTTAATGAAAACAGAATGCCCTGTCAACGTAAAATGTAATCAATGAAAGACTTAAACAGTAAAAGAACTTATTTCACAAAAGCCGAGCTAACCGAATTAACCGCCTCTCTTTTCCTTTCGGGGAATTGGTCACGTGATGTCTTCACTTCACCGACTTATCTTCACCACATTATGTAGATACACGGCTGACATTATTTGACAGCATTACTGGTTACTAACTTGCGTATTCTGCTTCTTCCAAGCTTCTCCAATGACAGCCATAGACTTGTCTCTATTACAGTCTAACTTCTCTGTTTCAAGCTTCAATGAATGAATGTTCTTAACATCCCCCTCAAATTGGGAGGGGATGAAAATCTCATTCCCAATTTGGTACGAAGATTAAAATGAACAAAACGTGTCAAGGATTTTGTAAAAATATCTGCAAGTTGAAGATGGCTAGGAACATAACGAATACTGAGGGATCCTGAGGAGACTTTCTCCCGAACAAAATGGAAGTCAACCTCGATATGTTTGGTTCGGGCATGTAGAATTGGATTGGCTGTAAGAGAGATAACAGACTTATTGTCACAAAATAAGAGAGTGGGAGACAAAAGAGATATACCAATATCACCCAAAACAAAAGCAATCCAAGTAAGATCACCAAGTAGATGCAAGAGCTCGGTATTCGGCTTCGTGGAAGAACGAGACAGTTGGCTGTTTCTTAGCCGACCGGAAAGAATATTGGATCCAAGATATGTACAAGAGCTGGTTGTGGATCGCCCTGGTGTCGGCACACCCCGGCCAAGATCGGCGAGAAGCCATAGAGAGCTGTTGAGCTACGAGAATGAAGAAAAAGACCAAGATGAGTGGTGCCTTTGACATAGCGAAGTACTCTTTTTAATCGATGAAAATCTGCAACTGTTGGATGCTGCAATTTTTGACACAAGGTATTTGTTGCATAAGCAAGATCAGGACGGGTAATTGTTAAGTATTGAAGGCCTCCCACAAGACTTCTATACTTAAGAGGGTTAGAGAGCAAAGTAGTATCATCTGTCATAGTAATTGATCGAAGTGGAAGAGGAGTTGATACACGTTTACAATTGGTCATATGAGCTCTTGTCAAAAGATCAATAGCATACTTGGTTTGACAGAGAAATAAATCATAAGGAGAGCGTTTGACTTCAATGCCGAGAAAGTAGTGAAGATGGCCCAAATCTTTCATGTGAAAGTGAAGACTCAGTAACTCAATCAAAGTGGTTAGTAGCTGAGCTAAGCTTCCTGTCAGAACTATGTCATCAACATACAGTAATAATAGAACTGTGTCGGAACCAGTGTGAAGTACGAAGAGGGAAGGGTCAGCAGTTCTACAGAAGAAACCATTCTCCAAGAGAAAGTTGCTAAATTTGTCAAACCATGCTCGTGGTGCTTTGACGAAGTCCATATAGGGATTTCTTAAGCAAACACACACAATGAGATTGCTGAGGATCAATAAAACCAGGGGGCTGCTCCATGTAAACTGTTTCATTTAATGTACCATGGAGAAATGCATTTTTAACATCGAGCTGGTGTATAGTCCAATTCTTCATTATTGCAATGAAAGGACTATCTCGAATAGTGGCATGCTTGATGACAGGACTAAATGTTTCAAGATAAAATCGACCCCCGCTTCTTGATGAAATCCCTTTGCAACTAAGCGAGCTTTTAATCTCTCTAGACGCCATTAGGTGTTAGTTTAGTTTTAAACACCCACTTACAGCCTATAACATTCATCTGTTTAGTTCTAGGAACTAAGAGCCACGTCTGATTCTCATACAAAGCATCCATTTCATCCTGCATGGCTTGATACCAGCCTTTATCAGCTAAGGCTGCTTTGACTGATTTTGGTTCCAAAGGTACTTTATAGTCACCAAATATGCATACTTGGGGTTAGGTTTGATGATACAGACTTCAATTGAGTTTGCATATGATGGACAGAGGAAGTACCGAAGAAGTTGTGTTAAGTTTGGTTGAGCTTGATTAAAGATAAGCTCTCCGATTCGGCAATTGGAGATAGAGCATCTTGTTGCTCTGTAGTAACATAGTCTGATTGTTGCTGAGGAGAAGCTGGTATATGTGGAACACCCTCATATTGTGATGTATGAGTGTGATCAATTGCTACAGAAGGAGGTAGTTGAAACTCTGTTGTATGGTTAATGGAAGGATTGTCCACTAAGGTTGTGTTTGTGGAATCAAGAAGATTAACCACATCTGCCCATTGGTTATACAAAGTTGTGTACTGATCATAGTTAGATATTACCTTCTTTGTAAAGGGAAAGAAGGTTTCATCAAAAACCACATGGCAACTAACATAAATTCGACCATCAGTAGGTACAAGACAACGATACCCTTTATGTCGTTCACTATAGCCCAGAAAAACACAAGTGAGAGATCTGGGGTCGAACTTGTGTTGAGCATAGGATCGAAGACAAGGATAACAAGCACACCCAAAAACCTTGAGATGGTCATAGCTGGGCTGCTTATTAAAAAGTTTGGAATAGGGAGAAGCCATTTGTAACTTTGGTGTAGGAAGAATGTTGACAATATAATTAGCTGTTATGAAGGCATCTACCTAGAATTTCAAAGGAACTCTAGAATGATACATCATGGCTAACCCCAACTCGACAATATGGCGATGTTTCCTTTCTGCAATTCCATTATGTTCTGGTATATGAGGGCAAGACAGACTCTGCTTTATACCACAATTCCGTAAATGATTTTGAAACCTGTTACTAGTAAACTCTCCTCCACCATCACAATGAAACATTTTGATTTGATGATCAAATTGCTTCTCGACTAGTTTCTGAAACATGATAAAGATGTCATAAAAGTCAGACTTCAGCTTCATTGGATAGATCCAGTTGTAGCGAGAGAAATTATCTACAAATATGACATAGTACTGAAAGTTCGTGAATATTTCATCGGTGAGGGACCCCGGATGTCACAAAGTGTATCTTTTCTAATGGTATAGTAGATGTAGAATCGATAATGGGAAAGGTAAAGCTGCACTTTTGTAATTTGACAACCGCTACAAATGGATTCGAGACTTTGTATTACAGAAATCAAGTCTTGATTTTGCAAATGCTTCACTATATTGAAGTTTGTGTGAGCCGAGTCTTTGATGCCACACATCCGCGCTATTGCTCGTGTCTTCGAGTAAAGTATGCTGCTGTAGTTTGAGAATCCACACAAGAAAGTCCTCTAATTTTCCTTCCGAGCATCTCTCGTTTTGTTGGTTTGGTTGTCCTTTATATAGACACCAATTTTATCAAAAATAAATGAATAGGGATAGTCATCTGTCAGTTTTGAAACAGAGAGAAGGTTCTTTTTGATTTCAGGAACAATCAAGACATCATTTAGAGGTAACGTGTTGTTTTATGTATTCAACTGAGTATTACCAATATAAGCAATAGGTAAACAGGAGCCATTACCTATCATGATTGTGTCATTTCCAGTATATTGAGTAGAGTTGAGAAGAATACCGGTGATCAGCACCGATATGTGCTGTTGCTCGTATCGTGGATACCACTCACTTCCTCTTGGATCCTCTAGATGAACTGCTGCTAAAGCAGTTGGAATTTCTTTAACCTGATAAGAGTTATCAAATCGATACTAGCAACGAAAAGCATCATGGCCTGGTCGTCTACAAATCTGACATTCTAACCAAATATTTTCTGTTGGTTTTCATTTTGCACATGTTTCTGAGGCATCAAGACTTGAGTCGGATAAGATTTGGTGTCTTGATACCTTTGTGAATAACTTGCATATGGTCGAAATCCCTGTTCAGGACTAGAATAATCAATCCTCTACTTGAATTGTTGATCATTCGTTTCTCGATTCAAATTGTTTGGTCTCGTAGTATTGGTTTCTTCCCGAATATCCATAACTACAGCCTGCATTATTCATTGCACGACCTCGACCAAAAATGCGTCCTCCTCTGTTACTACCTCTTTGACTTCCAAAACTTGAAGTCTGAAAGCTGTATTCTCTTTCAGAATTTTCTTTCTGTTGTGTTTAAGAATTTCTTTGTCCATAGTAAGCTAGATTATGATTGAATTGATTCATCGAATATGTCTTTAATCTTGTTTCAAAACGTTCAAGCTGCGCTATCACTTCATCATAATCTGACTGGGGTTTCAAACAGTAGATAGTAGTTCGAAAATTCTCATACTCAGAACCTAGTCCTTCAAGAGCACCAAACATTTTAGTTATTTCATCTATAGGTTTTCCAATCGCATTCGGTGATCACAAATGGACTTATACTCCCTCGATAAACGAGAAAGAGTTCTATCTCGTTTTTGGCATACCGTAACTTTCCTCTTAGTTCAAACTCTCGAGCTACCGATTTCGAGTAAAACGATTGAGAAGAGTCTCGCCATACCTCATAAGAAGTTTCTAAACCAATGATCGTGCTCGAATATTCTCGAGATACGGCTCCACTGATCCAGGACGAAACAAGCTGATCAGTCCTTGTCCAATATGTATAATCTGGATTTATGACTTTTGTTTCACAATCTTCAGTTTCAGTGTTTAGAGTTCGAGGAGGTGAAGAAATTTCACCACTGATGAAACCGAAGAGTTCTTGACTTCGAAGAAATCTGTGAAACCGTGCTTGCCGCAACAGAAATTATCTTCAGCAAGTTTAATCGTGACAAAATTGGAGATGTTAACATGTATTGGAAATGGATACTTCGTGTCCTTCCCGCCATTGCTGCACTTTCAGAGGTTTTATGATGATAGAAGTTGATTTTTGTGACGAAAACGGGATTACGTTGAGCAAGATGATGTTCTGTTCGTGATACTAGCAAAGTTCAGATCTTACCAAGGAACAGTAGAATCGAATACAAAATACTTGTGAGATCTTTCAGCAGATCAGCACACGAAGATGATCAACAGCTACTTTGATCTGCTGCGATCATTGAAGTCTAGAGGCCACTATTGATCTTCTGAATCTTCAACACCTTTGGTTTGATTTCACGAATGATTGTGTATTTCATGAAAAAACTTTTCAATACAGATGATCAATCACGGCTCTGATACCATGTGAAGATGAGCAAGATTACAGATGAATGTGAAAGAAGAAGACGATTCCTTTATTCTCTTCTGTTTAATGGTGTATTCACCTAAAAAATACAGAGCATCTTTCAATGGTGTATTCTCCCTTTCTATTCTCTCAAGAAATTGTTACAATGATTCGACGAAGAAGAAGAAGTCTCTCCCGATCTATATACAACGGATGCTTAATGAAAAACAGGAATGCCGTTTGTCAACGTAAAACAGAATCAATGAAAGACTTAAAAGTAAAAGAACTTATTTCATAAAAGCCGAGCTAATCGAATTAACCGCCTCTCTTTTCCTTCCGGGAATTGGTCACGTGATGTCTTCACTTCACCGACTTATCTTCACCACATTATGTAGATACAAGGCTAACATTATTTGACAGCATTATCGGTTACTAACTTGCGTATTCTGCTTCTTCCAAGCTTCTCCAATGACAGCCATAGACTTGTCTCTGTTACAGTCTAACTTCTCTGTTTCAAGCTTCGATGAATGAATGTTCTTAACAACCAAGACAGTCAGTTTATGCAGCATCAAGGTAGAAGTCCACAGGGCGGGGCTCACGAAAGAGATCTTTTTGCCGGGTGGCGCGGTATTGGTGCTGGTGGTGCGGCTGGGACAGGACTGGGCATCAGCTGCCCATTACGGAGTCCTCACGACCGCCGTGGATACGCAATATCTGGAGTACAAGGTAAAGCCAAAGGGAAGCTCCGTGTAGGAAATTTTACAGCTTCAATCACCAGGTGATCGCAATCCTGGGTCGATCTATGTGAAGGGAGGATACAAGACGGTCAGGGTACTGTATGTGGATAGTCAGGATGTGAAGGTGGATTCCATGAGACACTTGCGGAAGCAATGAGACTAATTGGACACTCCATAACTTCAAATTGAAGTAAGTGCTGTTTGGTAGCTTGTCCATTCTTGATTATTTTTATTCTTTTGTTCCCAAGAATGAGAAAAGAACAGAAATTCATTTGTTAGTGTTAGCAAATATTTATATTCTCGTGAATAAATCAGTGGTCAGTGAATAAATTTAGAACATAATTAAGAAGTATCAAAAAAATTAATTCTTTGTTCTAATGAACAGTTTTAAAATTAGGTTATTTTCCTTTTATTTTGGAAATAGATTGTGCAATTATCAAACACTTTTTGGGATGTTCATAAATCTGTTTAAGGAATGGAATTTGAAAAAACTATTTCTAAGCATAATTGTACTTACGAACAGAATGGTTATAAAACACATTTTTAATTGTCATTGTGGAGTAGGAGGGCAACACTGTAGGATTTGTGTGGTTTTTTCTTGGGACCTTCCCTTTTTCGTTTTTTTCATAAATTTTTGAATTTTCTTCAAACTCCTCGTATTGGTTTAATCTGCCAGTACAACAGCAATCATTTTTTTATACTTCCGAAATAACCAAAAACTTTTCCACTTGGCCCAAAGTTACTATGATCGTGGATCTGGTCTCCGTTGTTTTCTTTTGGTACTTCATTTTTTGATCACGTTCTCCAAGGTATAATCTTTCTTGACGAACTCTCCTTTTTAATTGTTATGGCTATAAACAAAGAGAGCCAATGTCACCTTTCGTTGCCATCTAGATCTCGTTGCAAGAGTGCAATGTTTGCAGCATAGTTTCACTTCACAAATTCGGATTCATAGTTGTTCCAGACCCCATATGATGAGGTTAAGACGAAAAAGATAGAGAAAAGAGGCGACCAATCGTCTATGGTTGACAATATTTGAAAACGACGTGTTCCATGACACATGGGACAAAACACGAAACATCTAGAGCAAATTCAAACACGACTTAATGTAGTACGTTCAAACTCATAGATTGTATGAATTACTAAGTTTTCTAGCTAAAATAATGATTTGACCAGTTAAAAAAAGGTCATGACGATTTGGTGTTAATGCATATCTACTCAAGCCTCATCTACGATATAGAGATACAGTAGCAGACTTAAAGGTAGCTCGGTAGAAATTCCAGTAATTGAGCACGTGAAAGCGAACAAAAGCTTGCTCGGCACCGTTTAATTAAAATTGTCAAAAATAACCAGGCTAACCACCTTAAATTAATCCCCTCTTTTCTGCTCGTGAGACTTACTCGATGAATAAAATACGATACTCCAACTAACGTTTCTCTGTCGTATCCCTAGGAAGTCTTACAGGACTCTCTGGCTGCACAGGAAGACATGCAAGAATCTTTAAGAAATTATGAGACCCCTTGACCCCCAATGCATGGCTCATTTCAGGGCTTCATCTGTAAAAATTTGCAGACTTGGCTGTGTGTTTTAGTTTGACGGATTATGGGGAAGGAGTCGAAGCGCCCGGTGCTCGGAGCAGCATCAATCGTTTGCTTGCTTGTTGCGGTTTTGCTCTATGTCAGTCCTTCTCGTGTCAAAGGACTTGCCATTTCTCTCATGCAATCTCGGTTCTCAGCTTGATTTCGATTCTACTCTCTTTTTGCAGTCGTATATCAAGTTGCGCAGTTGACCATTGAAAGATGACTCCGAACCAGGATTGTAAATTTCGGGAGGATTCAGATTCCAAATTGGAGGGGCAATAATGATGCGACACAGGTAGATGAAGTCAATGAAGAGGGAGACGCTCTCAAGAATCTTCTCAGGAGACTAGTAAGAGGTTACATTTTCGGCTTCTGCATTTCTATGCTCACCTCAGTATGAAGTCAACATGCCACTTCTACCTTCACACTGAAATGTGTCTCTCAACTAAACCAGTGAGGATCTCCAGTGGTGGGTTGACTGTTCACGTACTGTCCAATGGATCTCAGTTCGAGCGCTCAGTTCGACCCTATGGGAGGAGAGATGACGAAAGAGTGATGAAACCAGTCACTCCGGTGCAGATACTTCACAGGGATGCGGCTAATTTACTGCCTGCAATTTCACGCACAGTGTCCCGGCGGTGATCTTCTCGATGGCCATTACAGAAACGCCTTCCACGAGTGCAGCGAAATCATCATTCCCTTGTTCCTCACATGCCAGCACTTGCGATCACAGATGAAGTTCGTTACCACCAATCACGATGCCTTGTAAATTCAGAAATACTCAAGGATTTTGAACCACTTGTCTGGTTACGAGGCTTCTCAATTTAGACGGTGGGAGTGTTCACTGCTTTCCAGGGGCAGTTGTGGGACTCAGGTACCATGACAATGTAGCCCTCAACACCAGCGACGTCCCCGCAGGATACTCCTTTTACCAGGTGGCGCAGTAGTGGTGCAGGTGGTGTGGCTGGTACAGGACTGGACATCAGCGAACTCATTACGGAGTCCCCACAGCCGGCATGGATGCACAATATCTGGAGTACAAGATACAGCTGAATGGGAGCTCTTTGTTGGAAATTTACAGCTTCAATCACCAGGTGATCGCAATCCTGGGTCGATCTATGTGAAGGGAGGATACAAGAAGGTCAGGGCAGTGTATGTGGATTGTCAGGATGCGAAGATCAACTTAGCTAGATTCAACGAGACATTTGTGGAAGCAATGAGACTTGTTGTACACTCCACAACTTCAGGTTGAATTAATTGTCATTGCAAAACAGGAAGGCAACACAGTTGGATTTCTGTCTTTTTTCTTGGAATATACCTGGGATTTGTTTTGAATCTGTTGCGGAAAACGAGCGAGTAGCAATAAAATGAATAGAACAAGAAAATAAATCGAATAATACGTTTATGTGGTTTGATTGGTTCCCCAAACAGCATAGTGTCACGGGCCGAAAAAAGGTCGACCTGAGAGGTTCCCCGGGAACGACCGTGACTCGTCCATGGTAGACTTCCTATGTTCGCTCGGATTCCCAACGAGCCTTCTCCCGAAGTTTCTAGAAGACTCTAGCTTTATTTATGTTGGTAGCTAGTAGTTGACATTTATGTCTAGTAGTTGGCACTTATGTCGGTAGTTAAGGTGGTGCGATCTCGTCCGCCGATAGAATTCTAGATTAATGGTTGTAATCCCTCAACTATAAAAATGGGTGTTTTCCTTCATTTGTAAGTATCCACTACTTCCGCAATACAAAGCAAAATTTTTTTCCAGAGCTCTTCTCTCTAAATTATTTCTCTCTCTACGATCCGGGTAAGGCGAGCGAGTGAGCGTTCGATTGAGCAAGGCTTGGCTTAGGTGCCGATCCAATCCGATTCTAAAGTGCCCGAGTCGTCACGCGGTCACGATCCCAATCGATTGGTCTGTGACAATAGCACATGAGATCAAGTGATAAAACAGAGATTACATTCACACTTAAATCACATAATTAGTACCCTCACAATTACTCATGAAATAATCTCACAAAAGAAATACAATATTCTTGTGCACAAGATTTAGTTGGCTTGTAACTCACGAAGAGGATCTTCACAAAGCAGGCATAGTAAGAGTTGGATCCAAAATAGGAAAGGTGTTGACACTTAAATTTTACTATTTTACTTAAAACTTAATCGCATACAAAATTAGAAATTAGTTGCTAAAAAAAACAAAAAAACAAAACAAAAACAAAGCAAAGCAAAAACCAAAAAAAAAGGGTAAACGCTCATGGGTCGGGTCGGGCCGGATCTGGCCATGGCCCGACCCGCCTCTTTTTCTACTTCGCGTAGCCCAGCCCTCTTCCTTTCCTTTCCACGCGCGGCCCAGTCCAGCTTTCTTTTCCTTTTTCTGCTTCGCGCAGCCTTCGCCCGGCTGTCTTCCTCCTTCGCACGCAGACCTGCAAAAGAGAACAAAAACAGGGGCAGCGATAGAGGAGCAGGCGGATCAGGGTGGCAGGCGAGCGGCGCGATCCGTGGGTCGGGGGCAGTCCGGCCGGCAAGCTGGCAGCTGCAGAAGCCATGCGCACTGGCCGGTTGCTCAAAAAGGGGAGGAGAGAAAGAGGACAAAAAGGGGGGCGATTTTGAAACCAGAGAGCGAGAGAAGGAGGGGGAGAGAAGAGAGCGCACAGAGAGAGAAACACAGAGCAAACCGAAGGGAGGAAGGAAGCTCGAGGGAGTAGCTAGCCGTTGCCAGAGGCCCGTCCGGCCGCCGTTGTCCGCCGCAGCTCTTCCCCCCGAACGAGAACAGAACGGGAACAGGGAGAGCACCGGGGAGGGGGAGAAGCTTGAATCTGGCGGAGAGAGCCGGCGAACGAAGAGAGCGATACGAGCAACCGAGAGCGGCTTAGTCACGCCCGGGCTTGTTCGAAGACCTTCCCGGCGACGTCCTCAAGCTGACCAGGTAGGTTCGGCTCCCTCTTTGCTCCATTTCAGGTGCACCGGGCCGGAGCTCGCGGCCGTCCGGCTCGAGCAAGCTCTGGCCCTCATCGCTCTCGCGTTTCGTTCCCATGTTCCTTTTATGTTGTGTTCAAGACCCCAATGCTCGTTCGAGGCTCGGTTGAGCCGGAAACCTTTAAATTTGATAGTGCACCTCAATTGTTCGACAAAATGCCTCAGAGAGATCCGAAAAGTCAGTTTGTGTTTTAGCTTAGAATCGATCCGTGTTTGCATATGTAGCTGCTGAACCATGTTTTTTGTTCGCGTGGTCACTGTGTTTTGGCGTGGTCTTCGCGAAATAATCGTGCGTCGTCGGGAGAGTGAGGGTTTTCTTTGTTCTGGTGAACGGATTATCGGTCATCGGAAAAGGTGGCCGGCGGCGATCGCCGCCGGACGAGCGGCATGACCAACGGGCGATGGTGGTCCAAGCACCGGTGAACTTTCGCTGGAGATGACGTTCGTTGGCGCTGGTTCGGTGGAGGAAATCGTCAGACGGAAGGGGCTGGAAGAGGGGCTGCACGAAGACCAGAAGAAGAAGACCAGAAATATAAATAAAAAAAAAAAAATTAAAAGAAAATAAAGAAAATAAAGAAAAAGAGAAACGCAAAAAAAGGATAAAAAAAGAAGAAAAATATAGAAATAGAAAATGGGCTGTTTTCGACCAAAAAAAAGAAAATGGGCTGTGATTTTAGTTTGGTTAGTGGGCCGGCGAGGTTAGGAGCTGAAATGAAAAGTTGGGCTGAGAGCAAAAATTGGGAATGGGCTGTTTCTATGAAAGGATTTTCGTTGGCCTTATTTTGTTTTTTTAGTAGGCCTTGAGGCCGGCCCTTTTTTTTTTTTTCAAAACGACCAGGACCGATAGGGTCCGGGCCGGTTTAGCAGGGCTGGGTCTTTTGACCCGGTCCGAATTGTTTTTCATATATTAAAAAAATCCAAAAAATTCAGAAAATAATAAAAAATATTAAAAATATTAAAAATTTCAAAAAATTTCAAAAATCCCAAAAATTCTGAGCTTTTTTTAGAGTTCCCTGAAAAGCTTTAAAATAATTATTGACAATTTTCTTTTAAAAGGTGTGGGGAAATCATCGGCTTAAGATTGTGCTTAAAATTGAACAAGCCTGCACAGCTTCACCTTAGGGTTCTAATTATCCTCGGATACAATTGCCCTTGATTGCACGCTTACGACGCGATGATTATGGTTCCCCCTTGGTCTAATTAGGATTGTCATTTATTTATCTCTTAATGCTAGGTGTTTATTTCTCTTGCAATTCATTTAATGTTTACTTTAGTTGCTGATTGTTATTTTGATGATTGCGCACACGCATGATCATTTCATATGTTAGTGGATAGGTATAAAATCAATCAAAACTGCTTGACAAAAATTAATTTTTTTTAAATGAACAAGATTGAGTATTGAAAGGGCACTAATTGATCAATTAGTGTAATCAAGTCCCCGATTCTAGATTCTCTGGTTGCGTAGGAAGTGAGGTACACTCTCATGCCTCACTTGGTTTCTAGCCAACCTAAATAGGCTAGTGGCGACTCATTTTTGCAAAATTCCTAAAAAATATCCCAATGTCATGCGGGGTATAGGTTTGGGAGAGCCTCGCCTAATCATGGGCCTTAGGCCCATTTTTTAGGCAATACCCTTAAAACTGTCCCCTCCCCCCGAGGGTAGGTTGCGACAAAAGGTAAGCACCCAAATAGAAAATCTACTGAAATAAAGGAAACCCATTTGCATTAAGCAAATTTCCTTTTCGAGCTCAAATTTGAGACACGTCAATATAAAATATATTAGTACGTTTTGCAGATTTTATATATAGTATCAAACAACTCCATTTCATGTGCGAAACAAAACCTGCTCTGCACGTTACAATATAGAATGAAACATATAAATACTACATTATCTTGAAATACGATTGACTAAGTTGAACAGAAGAAGACGTTTGTAGAATGATAACAGAATGCAACGTTCTTATCTGTGAGATTTTCTGGATTCACCTCGACTCCATAGGACAATACGAATGCGCATAATTTGCAGGTTCCACACGATCCTTCTCTTCTTGGTTTAATCTATCAGTACAGCTCTATTAACAAACAGGGCATGTCATGTTTTGTTGTTGTTGGAAGATATGCTTTAATCCAATTCTAGGAGATATGCTCGGAATCTCAATTGATCTTAATTGTACATAATTTGGTTAGGATCTTAGATTGAGATTAGATACGATTTCATAAATATTCATTTGCCTTTTTATTACTTCATCTCTGTACTATAATTACAAGAGAATTGTACATCAGAAGATATACGAAATATATAAGAAATTCCAGAACTCAACTGTCGTTCTTCACTTCCTTTCATGGTATCAGAGCTTCGGCTTCTATCCATTCTTCGCTTCCGCTTCTAATTTGCCACCAAAGGAGATCTGAGTCACATAACAGATTTGCCATCTTGGTATAGGAATCAACCTCGAAGAAGAATACAAGAGCTACTGGTTTCTTATCCCAATGGCTAATGAACAAACCACCGCAGAAGCCTCATCACCAGCGTAGATTCAAAATGTACCTGCAACAACACAACAACAAACAATTCAGACTCACCCTGTTCAATGGGGACCTACTCAGGCTCAGTTTGGTTTAGGGCAACCCTTTGCGGGCCATCCATTCCAGTGGGTACCTTACCCATTTTATGTCGGGACAAACCCGAATACATCATTGCCCGTTTATGTAGGACACCAGGGAACCTACGTCCAATCCGAGGCAAGCTCACCAGCCATAAACGGGGCAAGCTCGACCCTAGGATTGGAGCAGGTAAGCGGATCTGGAGAACCCGATATAGGAACGAATCCCTATCCGGGGCTTTCAAATGCGGGGTATCAATTCAGGACAAACGAATCGGGCCAAGGGACAAATTCTTACCCGAACCTTGCGCTCGGATTCATGCCATTCCCCGTCTCTGCCGTCACTGGGCGACCGGAGCCCGGTGATCCCCTGCACGTCTCAACGTCCGATGGTCCCGAGCTGAAGCTAATCAACCTTCAGCTAACCGGCCCAGAGAATTACGCCAGATGGTCCCGAAACTTCCGGCGCGCCCTTGTGACGAAGGACAAGGATGGATTCCTCGACGGGGCAGTTCCGATTCCTGCCGATGAGCGACTAGCCCGATTCTGGAGGAAGTGCAATCAACTCGTGAGGACATGGCTCGGCAACTGCATCTCCCCAGAAGTCGCGACTGGTCTCCCACCAACAGAGGACTTGAAAACCATGTGGAAAAACATCAAACAGATGTATGGCAAGTTAGATCGGGCTCGAATTTTTTCACTTTTGCAGGAGCTCAGTGAATTAAAACAGGGAAACATGACCATCACGGTCTATTACAACAAACTATCGTCCCTGTGGAACGATCTCGAAGCAGCAGAGGAGAAACTCGTGGGTCCAGAGGAGACACTCGCATAATACCGATCGATCAAAGAAAGGGAAAAGGCGACCTGATTCCTCTTAATCTTGAATGATTCTTACCTGACATTTCCGCTCGTAGATCTTGGCCATGGAACCAGTGTCCCCTCTTGGCCGGATCTACCAATTAGCAGTCCAAGAAGAAAGCCAGAGGCTTGCTTCTTCAAAATCGGCAAAGGGAGGAGAGGTCTTGCCTTGGCCAGTCGCAGCGAGCGAAGGAATTGGGGATCGAAAACCTTAAATCCATCGCTCGAAAAAGGGGTGCACGGAGGAGGAGAGCTCGGGCTAGGTTTTCGATCGGGCGCATCTGAGGATCCCTATTCTCTTAAAAGGGGAGCGCTGGACGGCTCAGATTCTTTGACTCGCAGATCGGACGGTCCAAAAGGACCCATCTATTCGACCGAATCCAACGGTGGAGATGGAGCGAGTGGCAAGACATCCGACGGTGGTGCTTTTTCGTCTGGATCTGACGGCGGAGGAATTTTTTCGGCAACTACAAGGAATTTTAATCAAAAAAGGGGTAAATTATATTGTGATTTTTGCAGAAGGCCACATCATATAGTGGAAAATTGCTGGAAATTACACGGTAAACCCGGAGATAAAGGAAAAAGGATTTCTGCGGCCTACCAAGTTGGTGGTTCTAATATTGATCGGCCCATTACAAATGATCAATATCAACAACTGATACAGGCAATACATAAATTGGACATCTCAAGCAAGGGAGGAAATTTTTCAAGTATTTCTCGCTGCCTAATTAATAATATTTCCAGGAAATCCTGGATAATTGATTCTAGGGCAAGTGATCATATTGCCTGTGAAAGAGCACTATTTTCTGATATACATGAGAACCTAGAATTTCCCACAACTATTCAATTACCAAATGGGAACGTTGCTCATGTCAAAATCACTGGATCAGTCAAACTCAGCCTAGAAATCATACTCAAAAATGTCCTTTACCTTCCAGAATTTCAATTCAATCTTATTTCTGTGTCCAAAGTCTGCAGAGAAAATTCCTGTCATGTATTGTTTGATTCTGACACCTGCTCCTTTCAGGCCCTTTCGACTGGCAGAGTGATGGGCTTGGGTAGTCTCTCTGGAGGATTGTTTCTGTGGAAAAATTCTCCAAGTAATTTTGATTTATCTTTATTTCCTTCAAATAAAATATCATTGTGTCACACGACTGCCAATAATAAAGACTACCTTTCACATTCACGATTGGGTCATAGTGCTTCATTTCCTTATTCTAAGTGTCAAATATGTCCCATTGCAAAGCAATCACGCATTCCTTTTGCCCTTAGTAAAAATCGTGCAACGCACATTTTTTCTTTAATCCACATGGATGTTTGGGGTCCTTATCATACCCAACATCATGATGGATCGCGTTATTTCTTGACAATTGTGGACGATTATTCTCGCGCCACCTGGGTGTTTCTGATGCAGTCCAAGGGACAAGTTTTCTCACATTTGAAGACATTTATTGCTCTATCCAAGAACCAGTTTGGAAGATCTATCCAACGGGTTAGGACAGACAATGGAAAGGAGTTCTTCAACAATGACTGCAATTCTCTTCTGTCATCTCATGGGATTCTCCATGAAAGTTCTTGCGTTTATACACCACAACAGAATGGAGTAGTAGAGCGGAAGCATCGTCACCTATTGGAGGTTGCACGTGCATTAAAATTTCAGGCGTACATTCCAGATAATTATTGGGGTGAATGCATCATTATTGCAGCATATCTCATCAACCGTATGCCAACTCGGATACTCAATGGAAAAACTCCGTTTGAGTTACTTTTCCAGAAGAAACCAGAATTGGGCCATTTAAGGGTATTCGGGTGCTAGTGCTTCGCTACTGTTTTGGGCCCTCGAGACAAAATGGGGTCTCGTGCTCGACATTGCGTCTTCATGGGCTATCCGAATTTGCAAAAGGGGTATCGAGTCCTAGATCAATCAACATTGGAATTCTTCATCAGTAGAGATGTTATCTTTCACGAAGACATTTTTCCCTTCCAAGAAAAGGATTTTTCAACAGAGACATCAAATATTTCTGGTAAGTCACTATTTGTGGAGGATGTTTCAGCTACCCAATATTTTGTGACAGGAATTCCAGGAACGCTTATGATGAATCCAATTACTCCTGAGACTTCCGAACCAGCAGTTGTCGGAAATGATGCTCCAGCAAATTCCTCAATGGCAGAAGAATCTTCTGATGAAATTGGCAATACGGAAGAATCCTCAATTCCAATTCAAGAAAATCTTCCTCGACGTTCTGGTCGTTCTACACGACCGCCGGCTTGGATAACAGACTATGTTTGTGCATCGCTCCACTCACCAGGTATTAACTACCCAATATCATCTTATGTTTCGTTCCATAGACTTTCCCCGGAACATAGATGTTGTGTGAGTCGAATATCAGAAGACATCGAGCCATCCACTTATGAAGAAGCAGCTAAAGCTCCAAGATGGCAGGAAGCTATAGGGGCTGAATTGCAAGCACTAACTGCAAACAAGACATGGGATCTGGTTCCTCTACTACCAAATAGGAAACATATTGGATGCAAATGGGTATACAAGATTAAATACCATGCAGATGGGTCTATTGAGCGTTACAAAGCTTGGTTGGTGGCCAAAGGATTTACTCAACGAGAAGGTTTCGACTACCATGAAACTTTTTCTCCCGTCGCCAAAGATGTAACCGTAAGATCCTTCTTATCTATTGCTGCTATTAATGATTGGTCTTTACACCAAATGGACATACATAATGCTTTTCTGCATGGAGACTTAGATGAGGAAATCTACATGGATATTCCTCAAGTATTACGGAGACAGGGGGAGAATAGAGTATGTCGTCTCCGTAAATCTCTTTATGGTCTCAAGTAAGCCTCCAGGCAATGGTATGCCTAATTTGCTGATGCCCTTCCTTCTGCCGGTTTCAAACAGTCCATATATGATTACGCTTTATTCACATGGACTAAAGGTAAGTCATCTATTTATCTAATGATATATGTTGACGATATTCTCATCATGAGAAATAATAAGACTGCAATAGAGAGATTCAAGAAGCATCTGCATCTTACTTTTCACATTAAAGATTTGAGAGCACCCAAATACTTTCTTGGAATCGAGATTGCTCGATCTGATCGTGGGATTTCTCTTAGTCAACGGAAGTTTGTGCTGGAGATTATATCAGAGGCAGGTCTGTCCGGATGTAAACCATCGGTTATTCCAATTGAGCAGAACATAAAATTGACCACCAAGGATTATGATGCTAGGACATCTGAAAATCATGATCCTATCCTCAATGATCCTTCAGGTTATCAGAAACTTGTTGGGAAGCTCATATATTTAACTATGACCAGACCTAATATATCATATGCAGTGCAAACTCTCAGCCAATTCATGCACAGTCCCAAGTTATCTCACTTGAATGCTGCCTTAAAAGTCGTGAAGTACTTGAAGAAGTGCCCCGGACTGGGGATTCTTTTATCCAGGGAATGCAACATGAAAATGTCGGCATATTGTGATGCAGATTATGCAACTTGTCCCATGAGTCGACGATCCATTACAGGTTTTTGCATTAAACTTGGAGATTCTCTTCTTTCGTGGAAAACCAAGAAGCAAGCAACCGTATCATTATCTTCGGCCGAAGCAGAATATCGGGCTATGGCAAAAACTACCTGTGAGATAGTATGGATACGAGGACTACTTGGGGATCTTGGAATAAAATTGAAGAATCCGACCAAGTTATTTTGTGACAACGATGCGGCACTCAAACTTGTGGCGAATCCCATAGTTCATGAAAGAACAAAGCATATAGAAGTGGACTGTCACTTCACTCGAGAAAAAATTCAAGAAGGGATAATTGAGACTAGAGGAATTGGAACGGCGGAGCAACCAGCTGATATCTTCACCAAGCCCTTATGTCAAAGACATCATGCATATCTATTAAGCAAGTTAGGCATCTTGGATATCTATCAGCCACCAGCTTGAGGGGGAGTGTTGGAAGATATGCTTTAATCCGATTCTAGGAGATATGCTCGGAATCTCAATTGATCTTAATTGTACATAATTTGGTTAGGATCTTAGATTGAGATTAGATACGATTTCATAAATATTCATTTGCCTTTTTATTAATTCATCTCTGTACTATAATTACAAGAGAATTGTACATCAAAAGATATACGAAATATACAAGAAATTCCAAAAACTCAACTGTCGTTCTTCACTTCCTTTCAGTTGTCATCTAGATGTCGTTGTGAGAGCCAACATCTGGAGCATAATTTCACTTTACTAGGATCCGATGCAAGATCACTTCAGATCCCACAGGACCTGGTGAAGATGAAACTTTGATGAAACTTATGGAGAAGAGGTGGCTAATTATCTTCAAGATATGATCTGTTTTGTAACACGGGACGAAGCACCAAACATCTAGAGCTAAATTCGAATGCGACACAACATGTATCAACATAGTTTTACAGGTTCTTCTCTGTAAATTAGTGATTTGACCGGTTGTATAAAAAGTCACGAGGTTTTGGTTGCATATGACTCGAGCCTCTTCTACGAGATGGAGTAGACACTTAAATGTAGAGTGGGGAAAGTCCACTGATTGAGCACAGAAAAGTCAAACAAGAGCTTGCTCGGCACCGTAAATTAAGATTTTTAAGACTGTTCAGCTAAAATTGCGCTGAGCAACGAATCAAAGTGATCAGGCTATCCATTATACAAAGCATTAAATTAATCGTTACTATTCTCCTCGGGAGACTTGATGAATAAAATACGATACTCCAGCTAACGTGTCTCTATCATCTCCAGGAAGTCTTACGAAATTGAATCTGCCGATTAGATCGAACTGCCCTAGTTGCAGAGGGAGATGTATGCAAGAATCTTTAAGAAAGAATGAGACCCCTCAACCACAATGAATTCCTCAATCCAGGGTTTTTAGTCTATTAAAATTTGCAGACTCGGCCATGCGCTTTAGCTCGACAGAGTATGGGGAAGGAGTGGAAGCGCCCAGTGCTCGGAGCAGCGTCGACGGGTTGTTTGCTCATCGCGGTTTCACTCTGTATTGCGCTTCTCGTATTGAAGGACGAGCCATTTCTATCATGTAGCTACAGTTCCCAGTTTCGACCTCACTTCTCTTTTCCCGTCGTATGTCATGTTGAGGTAACTCCTAACCCAGAGCACAAATGTTAGGGAGGAATCAGATTCCAAATTGGAGGGGCAATGGTGATGCCGGAGAGCTAGGCGAGGTCACCGGAGAGAGAGACGCTCTCAAGGATCTGCTAAGAAGACTAGTAAGAGGTTACCTTTTCGGCTTCTGCATTTCTTTGCTTGCTTCATATGTAGCCAACACGTTAACATAAGTTTGCCTCATTATTTCTACAAGAATCGTGCACACTCAAACTTAATTGAGTCAAAGAGCATTTTCAGAAGCAAAAAGACAGCATATTCGACCTCTGCTTGCTTTTCAATTTGTCCTTGTTTCGCGTACAGTAAGTTGAGCTCATACCCTTATGCAGGGGAAGAGAGGAATCAACTTCAGGTTGAAGGGTTCACATGCCACTTTGACCTACACACCGAAATGTGTCTCTCAGCTAAACCCGTTAGGATCTCCAATGGCGGTTTGACTGTTCACGTACGGTCGGATGGATCTCAGTTCAGGCGCTTGGTTCGACCCTATGCGAGAAGAGAAGACAGTGGGGCAATGAAACTAGTCACTCAGGTCCAGATACATCACAGGGAAGCAGCTAATTTACCGGCCTGCAATTTCGTGCACAGCACCCCAGCAGTGATCTTCTCGACGGGCGTCACTGGAAACACCTTCCATGAGTTCAGTGAAATCATCATTCCCTTGTTCCTCACCTGCCAGCACTTCCGCTCGCAGCTGAAGTTCGTCACCACCGATTACAACCATAGGTGGATTCAGAAATATTCAAGTATTTTGAACCGCTTGTCTGATTACGAGGCTCTCAATTTAGCCGATGGGACCGTTCACTGCTTTCCAGGGGCAGTTGTGGGACTTAGGTACCACGGCAATTTAGCCCTGAACACCAGCGACGTCCCCGGAGGACACTCCATGCGTGAATTCAGGCAATTCCTCAGAGAATCCTACAATTTGAAGACCAAGAACGTGCACGAGATCGGAAAGCTACGAAAGCCGGTCCTGATCCTCATTTCCAGGAGCAACTCGAGAAAATTCCTGAATGAGGACGCCATCATGGAACTGGCGCAGGAGTTGGGCTTCCAAGTAGTGATGGCAGGGCCTAGTACGATATCGAATCTAGAGCAGTTTGCGAAGATGGTTGGTTCATGCAGCGTTCTCATCGGAGTCCACGGTGCCGGTCTTGCCAACCAGATCTTTTTGCCAGATGGCGCAGTGGTAGTTCAGGTGGTTCTACTAGGACTAGAGTGGGCTTCGACCAACTACTTCGAAATTCCGGCTACCGCAATGGATCTGCAATATCTGGAGTATAAGATAGAGCCCCAGGAGAGCTCTCTCGCTGAAGAATACGGGCTCGATCATCCAGTGATTGTTGACCCTTTATCGGTCTTTGCCAAGGGGTACCCAGCAGTTAGGGCTGTGTATATTGATGGTCAGAATGTGACGATCAACTTGGATAGATTTAAGGGCACCTGGTGGAAGCAATGAGACTGGTTGGACATTCCACGACTTAGGGCTGAGTTCACCGTCATTACATAGCAGAATGCAACATTGTTGGCTTTCTGTCACCTGTTCCTGGATATGCACCTGAACTTCTACATTGCAGCAAAATTCTATTGTTTAAAACGGAACCATTTTCCGTATTGGTTCATTACAAATATTGTTGGTAAGTAGAATTTGACCAGCTAACTGTTCGTCTGGTAATTTCTCGATAAGTTGAAAATACTTATTTTGAATTTATCAATAATTAGTTAGTTGGGTCGGTTCGAAAATCGCCCCTCATTCTCATAAATTACCAACTTTCATTTGCATTCGTCATCCACTGTTCTAAGTTACCAACGTCATTCTCACCGGTTACCAATATTTTGTTTATCGACCTTTTCTTTTTCCTAATTAAAATGCCATTAGTCTAACTGACAGAAGATGTATTTTACATCTGTAATACTCCTTGTAAATAAAATGCCATTAATCCAGCTAAAACTTCCCAACAAAACTCTAGAAAGCGTCGTCAAATTCTTTAATTGAATAAGAAGATAAAAACAGGCTAGATGCCAGATAAATGCCGGGGATTTTAAAAAAGATCGAGACAAGATAGCATCCTTTTCTCTGCATTTTTGTAAGTTAGAGTGTTTAGCCTGGCTAATTGAATCAACAGGGAACAGGAAACCAAAACATTCCCGCTTGGTGAAAGCTCGACCACTGTTTTCTCGTCATAAAAATCCATTTCTAGTCTTATTTGACGAGTATCTCCGACACGAATTTTTTATTTCTATTAGACACAACTTTGATAATTTGAATTTCAACATTTGAAGGGACAAATCCACTACCAAATTGGAGGCGCAGACGAATGGCATAAAGATCGATGGCATAAATTTGACAAATCTTCCTGAAAGGCTTCCAAATTTAACGCCACTCGGACCAGAACTCTGACATTTTCTCCCCCCTTATTCTTGTATGGATCTCAAACGGCAGATTGTGTGGCTGACCTTTCACATGCCATCCGACAAATTTTGAATCACCCACTCAATCAAGCCATATACAAGGAGCTATGATGCAGCCACCCATGTCGCTCCAGCGCAGAAATTTCATGGACAAGTTAGCGAGTTACCGATCGCAATGTTCGAGCGGCCATCATTAGATCAGGAGGATTCACAGGACGATGCATTTCACCAGCCCAATCCAATTGCCATGCCCCTGTTGCTCACATATAGACGCAATCTCTTACAGCACTGAGGACGACCTAATACAATAATCTCATGCTCCTTTTAAATGGTTCGCTAATTACTATACAAACTCCCTCTTGTGTCAAATTTTGTCTTTAAAAAAAGTCATGTAAAAGGTAATGGATATACATGATCAAATGAAGGAGCCAAAAAGAAGACAACGGTCTTCTGTCAGAGAGATCTAGACCAACCGCATACGTTCCTCTGCAAGACACCAAACGGGGTAAGGGTCTCGATCTCCAAAAAAAAAAAAAAAACGGAGTGAGGGCCTTAGATTCTGAATGGTCTGCCCTGATGCCATTCCGATTCTTAGTGATTCCACATGTCTTGTGAGATCTGAAACTTTCACTACTCCAGGCTGCCCATGCCAGAAAAAGTTTGATCTGTTTCCTTGAAAGAGGACGGCAAAAATTTCTAAGGTGAACAGACTAAAATTCCACCTTATACCTCAATTGGAATTATTTATTCTGTCACAGTTTTATGTTCCAGCAACTAGCATTGACGCAAGTCAAAAGGGCAAGTAATCTTTCAGAGCTGCCGTGCCACGCAGTGTTTATCTCGCCTGCTTCTTGTGTTTCAAAATTAGCTTTGCAAAATTGCATTTCTTTGTCCTTTCCAATCAAATGAACTCTTGTTGAGAAAGTTATATAATATTTATATCCTCAAGATCCGTTTCAATTTGTACACCTGCAGAAATGCAAAGCTTCTCAGTACATATCTTAAATGAAACTGTGAACTTTTCTTTGCTTGACAAAGGAAAATTGTGATAATTCTAGCCTCCTGTATCCTCAAGCAGGTCAGCAGGGCAAAAGATGGAACATAGGCATCACTTCTGAACTTTCTCAGTATCAAATGGGACTAACAACCTTACCAGTGGAAAGTATACATGAGACTTGTGAAAAAGGAAAACGGCATTTTTGGATGAATCCTTAATGCTTGATTTGATAACTTAAAGACTTAGACACAGGAAAATCATCCATTCTATTAGAATGGCTGAGCCATATGCAGTTCTAAGATTGTAACAATCTCAACTATGAGAACGCATATAAAACTGGTTCTACTTAATGTTTAATAGGAAATAAGTTCCATCTACTTAAAGTCTATAACCATGAACTGAGCAAGTCAGATACTGAAAAGTCAGCTTCTCTCAGGAGAGCAGCATTTTTTTTTTTTTGGTAAAGAAAGGAAAGTCAAAGCACGCCCAGTGGGACAGAGCAGCATTTTTTGTCAACCATTGCCAAGCTCATTTTCTAGCATCAACTTTTTGCTGTTTATCTGGATCCTAAGAAAGATTGGCCTAACAGTATAATGTTGTTTGCGCCAACATCTGAAAAGATTCTGTATCATTACCACACACAAGCACACACGTGTGCACAGGCACACAGAGAGAGAGAGAGAGAGAGAGAGAGAGAGAGAGATGCCAATGACAGTCCAGTCCATTCACAAACCTGGGCAGTCCTACTTGGTACAGGCACTTCCAAGCAATTCCGCAAGCCATCAGCTCTACAGAGTTAAGGATCATAAGTTGGAGGAGAAGGATGTTGCAGAACTCGATAAGTAGGCAATGCACTGGAAAAGAAAATATTACCGTTGGCTAATGGTTCTCCGGAGATACTGGCTTTCCTCTATAAGCCCTTGTCCTCCATAGTCCTTTTCATCTGTATTTAGTATTGCCTGGCCATCATGTAAACACCACTCAAAACAGATAAGCTAACCCATTCAGTGCACTAACAAATTCAAAGATAACATTTGTGAGGTCTGCACGCAGGCCTCATATCCTCATGCTAAGCACTTCCAAGCTGCACCGAAACTACATGCTACGGAAAAATCTTCTGGATATGAAGCATTCACTTACTTGATACTCTCCAGCCTCTTCCACGCCTATCACATATCTTTCATAGGAAGCAGTTGGATGAAAGTTAAATACAAAGAGAAGAGGACCTCGTATAATAGAAATCACCTGCAAATCACAGACCATGCATAAACAATAAGCGCGTCACATGGTTTCAGAGTACTTTCAGAAGGGAGATCAATCTTGTTGCTTGTTGCACAAACTGTAACCTTAATATCATATGATGCTTATAAGGTTCGGTAATAGCTCCTTGAAGATGGCTTTCAGCAGTGCATGTACTTATGTCCAAATGGGAGCTTACATACTCAGTCACATACCACTAGGAACCCACAAATCCATGCGCATGCCTGCGTGAGTGTGTGAGAGTGTGTGCATGCACACGTGAGAGAGAGAGAGAGAGAGAGAGAGAGAGAGGACCCTTCATAGTGGACCAATAAAGAGTTGATTGTCCATTGACATCAAAGAAGATGAATAACTAGCATATTTAAAATTCATTTAGGTTTCTGTATTCATCTGTTGACCTGTCACACCAACTTTTCAGCTAAACCCCCATATTTACTTGCTCAACCTTGAAGTTCAAGTGGTTACGCATGCTTAAAAAATGCAAAAAAACAGGCAAACACTAAGCAGCCCAAAGAAAAAGGCTGATCATAAATCCAGAAATCTGGAACTGGTTTCAACAAAGCATGCTGCCACTAGTGCGCAAACACAAAGGTACATAAGCCTGAAGATCCACAGACCGATTGCCATGCTCCCATCACAAAGAAACGTAAATGGCAAATAACAACTGATAATCTTCATACCATGCTGGAATCATTCACATGATGGATATTTGGAAAACCTCTAGAAAGCACCCTCTCATTCTCGTCCAACTTCATCATGTCCTAGAAAAAAACAATTGCAAAATTTCGCCCTTAAAGAATATTACACAAAGTTTAATTGCAACAGTTTGCACATTAATGATAACAACATGGAAACAATATTCTTCTTTTTCAAGAGCAGAATAAATGGAGAAGCATCAAAGGACCAAAGGGTGCTTACCTAAATACAAAAATTATATGCAACAGAGAGAGGTAAAAGGTCAAGTGGAACTTGCTCAGAACATCAGACTTTTAAAAGGTTTTGAATGAGAGAAAGAAGTGAGGAATCCTTCAAGAGGAAGGATCAGTTCATGGATGCAGACTAAAGGCAGAAAGTTAAATCTTCCTGTACTAGGGATAAAATGTCATTGAAATTCTTTTCATCTCTGGTTCATAAGTAAGTTCATGTCAGCACCCATACCTTGTCAAAGGAAAACAAATTTTGATACACTCCATTTCCCAACAGATCCCAGCGCCGTTTGGCCAGGGAATAGGAGAAGTTGTTGCTTGGCATCGGAAATTCAACCCTCTAACAGCATAAAAGATTTATTATTCATATGATACGAAGTCCTACAAACAGCTCGAGGGAAGCACTTGTTACCTCCGGATGTCCAAATTCGTTACCCATGAAGTTGAGGAAAGCATGTCCACATAATGTGAATGTTATTAGTCGGATCATCTGACTCAAGAAAAGATGATAGAATTCAGAATCAACTACACTAGTTTCAAAAACCGAAAATGAGAGTTTAAAGGTAATTGCTGGTTAGCAACAACAATAAAGAAATTGAAATCTTTCATGGTGATGTCAACAACAATAACAATGATCAATTGCCTTAGTGATCTCATAGCCAAAGAATATATGTAATTTCGACTTTTAAGGCTTGCAAAGTCTTCAATCCTTCTCAAGGCATCAGAGATACAGTCCCAACATCTATTACCTATCTGTGGCACCATCTTGCACAGTAAACTTCAACATAAACATGCCAAATATGAGGCTAAAAGATTATTAGAGAAGCATGCACGATTTTAACTTGACACCACGGCAAAGCACACCAAGTACTAGGAATAGCAACAGTCAAGGTCATTAGATAACTTGCTATCTACAGAAAATCCAGTAGCTAAAAGTAGCACATATCATGTCTTAGCAGCCAAAAATACAACAAAAGATTGAAGGTACCTATCTTAACTTTGTTCATCAAACCAAAATCCTACACTTTGTGAGGTATTGCAGATAGTATCTCATTATATTTACTACAAAATCATCAGGATGTGGAATGAATTCCAATGCAGCGCAGATAAAGAAAAGAAAGTTACAATTTCTTTGCAATTGCTACCTTAATGAGATATCAGAAAGAAAAATAACACAGGTGGTAAAAAGAAGAGTGAAACACTAACTAGATCTTGAGGGAGAACTTCACCTACCTTGTGCAATGAACAGCCTCGAAGTAGTAGATCTCTTGAGCCAGAAGAATGCTCTCCGATTTTACCAAAAAGTATCTCAGCAAATGACTGTCCTCCAGATATGGACTGGAAGGTCACAACGATGGCATTAAACAAGCAAGAAACGAAATAATTAATGAGGATAATGACGATGATCATCTAGGAATAAAACAGAAGCTTTTATGCAATAAAAAAAATAATTACTTGATTGTGGTTTTCTGCATAAATTAGCATCTTATCAGCGTAGTGTCGGTTACCAATTAATGTGCTGACAATCTGCAGTGATAATTAAAGTCAGCTTGAATACTGCAAAGCTGCGTTGAAGATTTTTAAGTATAATTAGGAAGGATATCATTCTATCGCTGAGTAATATTATGATCTCAAATATCACAGAAGATTACCTTACTCATGCTCCACTCATGATCTGGATTTTTTTCAAGTAAAGACAGCCACATCTCTGATACAGCTAAATTGACATGATAATCAAATCCCAATCCACCCTGCGAAGTTGGCTCACACAGACCTGGATAAGATGTTGCCTGTATATAGGGCCTAAAGGCATTAAATTTTTTTGGTCTAAAGACATTAGTTGACGATTGAAAAATTTACTTGATAACAATTCTATCTGCAATATGCTTTTAATCACTTATGACTGCAAGGACATCATGCTAAAAGAACTGTCAGGGGATGAATTTCTTTCCCTTATTTATCACTTTTAAGTCATCAAATATTCTGTAACTTCCATTTAAAGGGAAAGAAACAGACAAATTTAGATTCAATACTTATATCGAAACTCTAATTGTCCACTTGACAAGGAGAACTTCTGAATCAAAACTCACATCTTCAGCAATTGTCACTATATTTGGATGAAGAGCATGGAGTATTTCATTTGCCAAAATGAGGTACATCAATGCATCCCTGTCAACGTATTGATTGCAGTACCTGCAACGGATGAATTGCCAACTAAGTTCCTAATATATCATGAGAGCAAACCAAACAGAGAATCCTTTCACAGGGATCTACAGTGTATTCAAGACCACATGGGTGGATGATGGAAAAACTTTAGCCAAGGTGACCTTACTCTTCAAAGTCTCCAGTAAAAGAGGCAAAACCGTTGTGCGTGTACATCATTGATGAGAGAGAATGGAAGTGGAAACCATCAACATGATACTCAACAACCCACCTGCCAAAGCAGCATCTATGAGCAAGGCAGCATTATTAACTTGAGTACATGCCCAAAGAAACACCATATAACAGGTCACCAAACTTTGAACACCCAAAAAAAACACAGCTGCCCCTTTAGGTAGACAGGAAGTCTGCAGGTCATAAGTCCATCGATACCAGAGATTAGAACAAAAAATATCAGTTGCATTGTACATTTACCAATTTAGATTAGATAGAAGAAAATGCAGAACATCGGGGTCTCCATATCTGAACATTCGGGTACCCCAATATTTGTGTTGTCCTCGCTTACCTACACAAGCAAGCAGTTTTTCATATAGCAGACATAGTTACTTGATCAGATTGGTAATCCACAATCTTCATGCGACCATCGGATGATTTTCCAGATACCAGATGGAATACAGAAGCCATGACACAACAGCATAAAAGCCAATGGCAAAACTTAATTAAAACCCACATACAGTTACAGCTCCTGAATGCACTAAATTAGTAAGTGCCAGGTTAAGGACAGTTTGGGAAAGTTTGAAAGGGATTATTTAGATGTTAGCCATTACACTCGAATACAGCATAGGAAATAATTTCGGCCAAGCCACAGCATTCAATAGAGAAAGGTGACTGGAATAAGACAAGAATAACAGAATGAAAAGCGAAAATAAGTTCATAAAGTTATCATGTTAAGCAATATATGTGTGTGTGCTGTGTGTGAACCAGATAAAATGTGAACCAAGTCTAGAAGATCAATAGCTTGAGCATATCATGACATTCCATCTTTACAAAAACAACATTATATTTTCAAGCAGAGGTTCATCATACATTCAGAGGCATTACTCCATCATCATTTCTAGTGCAAAAATGGTGGTAAAAAATAATCAAAGACTGGAACTAAAGTATCACGATCCCTAGCAAATTTAATGCAGAAAACAAGGTCATTTACCATGATGAAAGAAAAACAAGGATATACGTAAACAAATTCCTCTTGCAAAATGGTGACAAAAGCCTCCAACATGCTTCTACCTGTATGAAAGTAACAGTCGTTTGAACCGTCAAATAGTGAGAGACCGACCATCTCATCTGCAGCTGAATAGGAATGGACAATATCCAAGAAGACCAACAATCCAAGACCTGTAATGAGAAATAGAGAATAAGAAACACTAAATGACAAGCATAACCTCATTTAAGGTTATAGGAATGGAACAGAGAGAGATGGCTTTAGGATGTAAATGGACTGTGATGCCCAACCAAACTGCTCAACAAGAAAATATCTAGAGCACAACATGAATTGCAATACAAGGTACATTCACTACATACTTCCTTTCTTCACGAGAGGAAAAAATTGGTAGTAGACACTTGATACAATTTTCTAAGAATGTCTCACAGAAAACTTGAATGTGAAAGAACTGTGTGTGACTAATTCAGAAAATTCTTTTTAACATTTACCTAATTCTTTACAAACAGGTAAAATCCTAGGTAATGCACTTTCTTACTACTAAAAGATTTTGCTATTGGGCTCGCCATGTAACTGGAAAGAGTAACACTTATTTCACTAAAATACTGAAATCAGAGCATCAGAACAGTAAATGCTAGCTATTTCTTTAATGAGTAACATATTGAATTTTATAGTGGATTAGAATTTACAAAATCAAGCCACATGTTAAAGTGGCTAGCTTGTAGGTCCCAAAAGTCACAAAATGTTTTACTAGCTTCTCCTGATTAAGATATTAACTTGTAATAAGTCATTTGTAAGTCCTGGAGAAAATACCATGTGCTTCATCAACCAAATGCTTGAAGTCATCAGGAGTACCAAATCGGCTGCTCACAGCATAAAAATTCGTCACCTGCATTGCCAAATGATGCTTGACAACATCACATATTTATTGCACCCAATGCAGCAATTGTACTTAAGTTTCAAACAATCAACAGAATTTTTACCTATAAGGCATGCAAAGGGTCATTTGAATTCAGCTGAGAAACTAAAAACTCGGCCCTATCTAAAAAATGACGTTTTATGTTAGAAGAGAGGATTATCTTTTGTAACTCACTCTATAGCCAACAGTATAATAATCCTTGTGCTCGACTACCCCAATCAATTGTATTGCATTATAACCAGCATCCTTGATGTGAGGAAGAACCTACAGTGTAAGAAAGTAATTGTCAGGATGTTACAACATCTTGAATCAGAATAAAAGGTACATTTAGGGTGCAACCTTCTCAGTGAATTCATTAAAGGAAGATACTTTTGCCTCGGATCCACTAATTCCAACATGGCATTCATATATACGCAGAGACACTGGCACCTTCGGGCTAGGGTTTTTCCATTTGTAGGCACATTCAGGTGGTGGTTCCCAATGAATAGCAAAAGCTTGCTTTCCTTCTGCATCTGTCATTGACTATTTAACATCATACAGAATCTATGCGATGCCATATCAGTGTATCTATAAACTGCAGGCAAGAGTTTCTTGGAATAATTTGCATACCCACACAAATAGAATTAAATAAGAAATGATCAGAAGTACACCATTGTAATGAAACAGGAAAATATGCACCCAAAACAGTACTGACTTAGGCATGTACAATGTTTTGGAGATAGAGGAGAGCTTCTATACTTGCAATAAACATTTCATTCCTATGGCATACTTCTAGTTAATTGGACTTTTAGACATTTGGTTCCCACTAAAAATCATTACAAGAGCTTATAGTAGTTCATTTGATCTGACAGGCAACCTCTCAGACAGATTGTTTTGACATTTAACTACAATAACCACTAAGAGGATTCTCTTAAAGTAGCGGACACCTATTAGAATTGTAGAGCACAATGTGTCAAAAGATCCGTTTAGACGACTCCACTTAGTGTTAAAAGGCTTGGTGGTGGAGTTGGTGGTGGTTGTTGAAACAAAATACTTGACACTGTAGTTCACGTCAAAATACCAATGCACAAAATCTATTGTTTGGAAGGAAGATGGAAACCAGTTGATTAATGCTGATAGTTGAAAAGCAAGGATACCTGGCTGTACATAAGTAGCCCAAGCAGGAACTCGTTCCAATGGTCCGCTGGGAGTATTAAAGTATACCCTATATTTGCTTCCGTGAGGAATACCAGGAGCATACTTTTTTAGCCATGCTTTCCTCCCTTTACGCGTCTCTAACCAATATGCTATCGGTGGCTTCTTAGCTTTAAACTTTTCATAGGTAATAGGATCGCCTGCTATGTTATAAATGTCATAGTTTTTACCATTGTCAATAACGTCAAATGGAGGTCGGCTGCCAGGCGGATCATCCTTATGCTCTTCTTTGAAAGCTCTATATCTCGTCTCAGCATCCGGTATTTCTCCCAATTCCTCTATTGATTGAGGCCCATTTGGCCCAAATAACTGCTCATATAACTTTGCTGGTAATTCATATCGATTTTTCACAAAACGATCCTCTCCAGGTTCCCAGTATTCATCATTTGCTTTTCTGAAGATCTCTTCTATGGTAAGACCACTGTCACCTTTGTCATAATCGTCTATATAGTTATACTGCTGAAAGTAAAGCTCATCAGGCTTTTCTCCTTCCCTTAGCTTATCTTCGAGAATGATAAACCAATAACCATAGTCGTCATGGCCAACGTGACCCTCTCTAGCACAATTTTCAGTTGGTGACCAGCCATTGAAGTCACCAACAAGGGCACAATAGCGAGCACCTAGAATTAACATGCCACAAGTGAAAGGTGAAGCGAAGATAAAAGATAATTCTTAGAGCAAGAGGGGGAAAAAGTGATGGACAAGTCTGTGCACCAAAAAGTAGACAAAATGTCTGAGGGACTCATAAAACTTTGAATAGGCAAATTGAGATACAGAGCAGGTTGACAATTTTTCAATAAAACAAAGTCCAGTTCATCAAACAGATTGAGACTATAATCAGAGTTGAGTATTATGTCAAACCTGGAGCCCATTCCATATAATCTACCCGATGTTCCACATGACGATGCATACCCAATATCTCAAATCTGAAGGGAAAATAATTATTAAGATCTAGACAAATGAAATCTCACTCAGGTTCAGCCACCAAATATATATACCAGCCAATCAAGAAGAGGAAAACATTAAACTGCCATATGAGAGTGAAAAAACATAGGAATATATACTCTGAGAAACAGGTGAGTCGTTTTCCTTTGCTAGAAAAGGAAAACAGAAAGCCCTAATCATATAAATGCATACTATTGCACCCTTGTGGTTTGGTGAAACTGCATAGTGACTAGCAAAACACTATGAATTGTGTGCCCTCCGTGGGTGGATTCATCAAACAGCCTCGAGAGAAAGGATCTCGTGTCTCTCATCGGACTGAGATGGTGCTAGAGACCATAAGAATGGGCGAAAGAACATGATAACAGAAGAAGATCGACAACAGTTGCGATAGCTAGTCGAAAAGATCTTTCCTTTATACGTATCAGAGGTACGGCTCAGTATAAGAAGCAAGAAAGTAAGTGAACTTGAATATCACGAGGTAAGACTAACCCAGAGGCCATTTCCTTGAGATTGAGGTGACGATTGAATATCTCATCTTTGAGGTCCTTCAGTGCTTTATGCCTGAAAAAGTATGGCAACAATAGACAAAATGAAGAACAATTTCCAGATGATCAAAGGAAAGGGCCGGCAATATATTCTCTGGAGAATCCATTCTCCACCTTCATTTCACACTTCAGCGCATTCGCGCGCGCACACACAAAAAGGCACTGCGCTAACTGCTTAAGTAAGAAGGCCGCAAAACCTCAAGCTACTATCTTATGCAACAGTAAGATTGAATTTCATTGATGACGTAATGTCCCGGGCCATATTCATAAGCGTTGTGCTCGCGATAATAGCTTCAGCCCGTAACTAACTCTCCTTCGAGTTTCGAAGCTCGACAAGAAACATGATCGGTAGCCTAGCGACACCACATTGTCGAATAACATACTTCCTCGGTAACGTGGCAGACCGAAACCGATGGCACTCCTGCTTCTACTCGAACTAACTACCCACATACCTCTCGCGAAGGAACTGAGCGAAGCCTCTGTGGGAGATGCCCAGCTTGGTGAGGAATCCCGTCGGATCGATCCCTCGCTCCGCGTCGCTCGCGCTCCGCCTCTTCTTCGGCCGCTGCGGCGGCGGCTTCGAGGCGGAGGAGGAGGAGGAAGACGACGCTCTAAGCTCGAGCTTGGTTCGGCGGCCGAAGTCGATGGGCTGGTGAGGCGGGAGCGGAGGTTGGAAGTGAGGAGAGGCGAGGTTGGGGGAGAGATGAAGGAATTTGAATTGGAGAGAAGAGATCGAAGAAGACATGGTTTTGGATGATGGAGCTCCCCCGACGCGGGAGGGTTTTAGATAAGAAGACGAAGGCTCGCTGCTCTCTTTCCGCTTGCGCTGAGTCGGGACGCCGGGGTTTATGAGTCGAGTCGAGCTGAGTTGAGTCGGCTCGGGCGGGTTTTTCTCGGCACGGTCGCGTCGCCCGATTTACAAATGGGCGGGCCCGACGATGGGGGATGAGCGGACCGGGCCTACCCAACGTAGCGGGTTTGATTTTACTTTTAAAAAAGACTTTAAAAAGCAAATTTCTTTTTTTTTAATTTCCTACCAAAATTCTATATATTGTTCAGTTTTGGAATTAAGAACATGATTCTACGTATCGACATTCATGAGTCGTGAAACTTTACAAGTTTCAAATTAATTGACGTGTTTTATAGTAAAAATATAATAATAAATATCTATTTAGATATGCCCAAATATTTTTTTCAAGTCAATCCAATCCTTTGTATATATTACGATTTAAAGGTACACAATAGTCATTAGATCTTGATAAAAGTGGATCCACGTGAGATCGATTCTCTCGTTGCTCCTTTTATCTGTTTGTAATTATATTTTCATAAATATATAATTATTATGATAGAAATAACGTGTAAATTAAATAGTTGCTAGTAATGTAATAGTATCATCATATAAGATAATTTGATTTTTAGGTAGTTGACTAATTGATTATTGATCTCAATTGTGACTTTATGGGTTTATTGTGGGATTCAAATCATGAAATATTCGAATTGATGAAAGTCAAGCCTATAAAATAATTTACCCTAACTCGGAGAACAAAAATTTAATATTAAGTAGACAATTGAATGGCTTTAAATAAGTGAATCATGCTCAATTCTCAATAAATATGCTAATCAAGAATTTCAAATCTGCTAGCATGATTCAAAAGTATAATATAATTTCTCAAGTAAAATCGAGCGAAGAAAAACTTTCTTGGCAATGTTTGGAATAAATCCATAGAGATTTCCCTTTTTCGGTAAAAGAAGGGAAAATGTCACAAATAGTCCTATATTTTCATTCAATGTCCAATTTTCGAACTTTTCGATCGGCTCGAATTTGGCCCCTAAACTATTTATAAAATGCCCGATCTAGTCCCTGAACTTTCAAATGGCTCAATTTGGTCCGAACTATTAATAAAATGTTCGATCTAGTCCAACTTTTCGACGGCCAAGTTGGTCCCTGAACTATGATGAAATGTCCGATCCAGTCCCTTCGTTACTATTTTTCGTTTTCTTTTTTTTTTTTTTTTTTTTTCCTTTTTTTTTTTCCTTTTCTTCCTTTTTTTTTTTTTTCGCTTTCCCTCGCCGGAGCGGCGGAGGGCCGGCGTCTGGCGAGGGAGCCCCTCGCCGATCCGGGCGAGGGCCCCTCGCCGGCGTCTGCGAGGGGCCGTCCTCGCCAGGCGTGGGAGAGCCTCGCGCGACGCCGGCGAGGATGGCCCCTGCCGATTTGCGAGGGCGAGGGCGAGGGCTCCCTCGCCGGCGTCCCTCGCGGGCGGACGAGGGCTCTCCCTCGCGAGATCAGCGAGGAGAGCCCCGCGCAGATCCGGCGAGCGGCCCTCCTCGTCGGCGTCGCGCGGGGCTCTCCCTCGCCGGATCTGCGAGGGAGAGCCCTCGCCCGCTGCGAGGGACGCGGCGAGGGGCTCTCCCTCGCACGCCTGGGCGAGGACGGCCCCTCGCCGGATCTGCGCGGGGCTCTCCTCGCCAAATCTGCGAGGGAGAGCCCTCACTCGCTTGCGAGGGACGCCGGCGAGGAGCCCTCGCCCTCGCCCTCGCAGATACGGCGAGGGGCCGTCCTCGCCGGCGTCCCGCGCGGGCTCTCCCACGCCGGCGGACGGCCCTCGCCCGATCTGCGAGGGCTCCCTCGCAAGATCGGCGAGAGATGCGGCGAGGGGCTCCCTCGCCGGGGCCGCCCCCGCCGCTCGGCGGAGGGAAAGCGAAAAAAAAGGAAAAAGGAAAAAAGGGAAAAAAAAGGAAAAGAAAAGAAAAATAGTAACGGAGACTAGATCGGACATTTCATCATGGTTCGTGACAACTCGGCGATCGAAAGCTCGGGACTAGATCAACATTTTATTAATAGTTCGGCATGACCAAATCGAGCCAAAGTTAAAATATAATTTTTCAAGTAAAATCGTGTGAAGAAAAAACTTTCTTGGCAATGTTTGGAATAAATCCATAGAGATTTGTGACATTTTCCCTAAATAGAAATTCGCATTTCTCTTCACCACGGTCAAACCACGGTAAAGTCAAACTCAACCGTAAAAACCCGGGCCTTGCAAACTCAGACCCGAGTCACGACTCAGTCACCGCGTCCGCTCCCTCGCGAAAGGAGACGAGCGCAGGGAAAACGAGGGCGGGAAGGAGATCGAAGGAGCTGCAATAGTTCGCCCCAATGGAGTTCCGACCTCGGAACTACAAGCGAGAGAAGGAATCGCGCGCACTTCCTCGCGCGCGCGCCGACGATCATCCTCTGTGCACTCCGGCGACCTCGAGACCTCAGGTCCGTTGAACTCTCGACTGACTCATCAACCTCTTTCGATCGCATCTTAGAGCTCTTCAGATGACATCGATGCCGATAGAATTCAGTTGATCGAACTCGACTGGATCATCACAGATTTTTCCTTGGAGTTTTAGGAGTTGGAAATTGAGTTTAGGTTGGGTTCAATTTGTTTTTGCGGCGTATTTTTTCCGCAAAGAGGTTTTCTGCTATATGAGAATCTGCATTGTGCATTAGGCCGTCAGGGACAATCGCATTGAGGACTTCTTCGATCCTCTAAGAGGGCCAAACACTGACGTTGAAGGCGCTCCTCGAAATTTACCGGACGAGGAGCGTACTTCTGGAGGTTTCTCTGCTGAACGTAATGATCCGCATGCAGGGGACTGGCATTCATTCAAGAGATTGCTGATGCAGAGGTTTCCTATCTCCAAAATGATATCTATCTCATCAGTAAGTATGCCTTTCGGCAGCATCATTTATTGCTTAACTGTGGACTGTTTGAAAAAGCCTGGATCAGGCGACAGCTTCCGAAATTAATGATGTCAAGTATGTAATTGTGTGTTTGGGTTATTTTCAACAAGAGCAGTTTGGATCCTGACCTCCTGTACATATATTCACCCAACTGTTTTTGGATCTCTAATATATCTAGGAAATAATGAATCTCCTGTTGAGTGTTGTTGGGTGAGACTGCAGTGGCCTCTAGAGCTCTATATTACCTCTTTGAGTGCATGGTAATGTTGGGGTCAGCGACCTTGGTTTAAGAGTAACGTGCTTCTGAAGTTTTTTCTATGGTTGCCAAATAATTGTGTTTTGAATTTGCGAGGCATTACATTGCAATTTACTAGCACTATTCAGAAACTTAGGAGGATTTTGATTTCTTTCTAAGGAGGTTCTACGTATGTCAATCCTATCTATATGGTGAACACTATCCAGAAATTTAGGAAGTTGTTGGTTTCCTTCTAAGGAGGTTCCACGTACGTCATTCATCTCTATATGGCGAAATTATGTACTCGATATTCAATGGACCGTTGACAGATTTCGATAGTCTGAAATCCTGGTGTTTTTCTTTTGTGTTGTTAAGGAACGATGGTCTAATATTAACATTTGTTGAAAACGTCATGATCAGTGTCTTTCTGATTATCCTGTCATGCATGCAAGTTGAAGCTGTTGATTCAATTGTATGACATGTTTGTCTTTGAAAACCTTTGTAATAATAAAAATAAGTTCCCATTGGAAGCAGCTCATGTAAATCTTGCCATCTCATCTTTCAAATGGCATTCTTCGTTACAAGAAGCCACTTTTCTTGTTGCCTGTTACCACTTTATTGTAATCGAGCCCTTTGTTGCAGATATCAGATGGAATAATGAAAAGTAATAAGGGTATGTTAACCATTTTCATAATCCCCTTTCTTCCTTCTCCTTTATTGAATAAATTGAAGTTGTCATAACAACTTATGGTTATTCTCTGTTGCTTATAAATAAACAAAGAGAATTTCAGTGTACTTACTTTTGCTGAGCAATTATAGTTGACGAGATATCTTCCACAAGTTCACGTCTGGAAGAACTGGATGATCCACAAAAATTTGCTAAAGAGGGAAACGCGTCAATCACTCGCCAGGAGTATGTCTTCCGATTAACTGATTTTAAGGAAAAGATTGTCCAAGCTTGGCATTTGGAGGACCGGGTGACTGCTTTGAAGCTCACAATAAAGGTAGATGGTGTCAATTTTGATTCTCATCCTTGTTTTATCTATTTCTTTTCTATATCTGTACTTCTGTACTTTAAGAAATTTCTATAAGCTACCATGATTATTATTCGATGAACTGGATATCTTTTATATGAAACATGGATTTTTTTTTTTGGTTAGTTTGAAATTTCAGCAAATATGATCATTGGATTTGTTTATTCTTTTTCTTGGATTATAGGACTCCTGAGAAAACAATTAGCTTTGCGAGCAAAGGATCTTCGTGGAAAACTTACAGCTTATAAGGTTGAATTTCTTTTCTTATGCAGGTTGCTAGGCTTCTGATGGATACATCAGTAAGACAATTTTATCCTACATTATTTGTTCTTGCTACAGACGTGATGGACATGCTTGGAGATATGGTATGGGAGCGCATAAAGCAAAGGGCTGAATTTACAGTAGATGGGAGCAAACTTTGCTCCTTAGCAGGTCTATTTCACTTCTTTCCAAATCTTTTTGATAACATATGAAACTTTTGTTCTTCTTTTGTGAAACTTTGTGGTATTATTTGCAGAAAATTTTGATGCGACTGGGGTATGCGAGGATGCCAAAGAAACTTGCAACAACTGGTTTTACAAAGTCGGTGCCATAATGGAGCTGCTTCCACGAATGTATAGTCTGATTCTTTGGCTTATAAATCATCCAGTATCATGCTAGAAACTATCCTGCCGCAAGTTTTCATCTTCCGTCATCCTCATTAAGCTTAAGACTTGACTGAAATTCAATATATCTTGTACCAATTAATCTTTTGGAGCAGTTTTAGCAGATTTGTCACTGCATTGGCTATTTTTATGGTAATGCTACTCAGTAAAAGTAGTATGGGAACTTCTGTAAGCTATTGATTCATGCAGCTGTGTTTGCGGTAGGATGATCATTTGCATCACAGTACACATGTTTGATTGTGTCACGGTACCATTCTTACTCAGCAGTTCTCTCTGTGCCAAGTCTCCATCACTTGAAACTAGATAAAAGTTTGTGTGCTATGTATGTTATTATCTTCATGCTTCAATTGGGTATGCCGGTTCTCTGAACCACTGCAGACGTGGCAAGGTATTGTGAATAATTTGGGCTAATCTTTCAAGTGCATCGACAGAACAGGATTTTGTTTTTCCAGCTTGGAGTTAGGCAACTCAAATTGTGTCACTGAAACTTTTAAGTGGGAACAAGTGTCATTGTTGTCAGTGTTATTATGATTTGTGAACTAATCATGATGAACTTTCAGTTATTTGGAGCTAGCTATATTGCCTTGTTGGCGCTTTCTTCTCGTTCAACCTGCTGACTGTCTTCACCGGCTAGTCAAGATGATAAGAGGGTTAGCAGATCCACTCTCATCTGCTTATTGCCGTCTCTACATGGTCCATCGTGCAAGAAAGCTACTATCACGAGACACAGGCATGCATTATTTCTCTTGTGCTAATATAAATGGTAAAGTAAAGCATAAGGAATTGAACGATGATAGAGGCTGGACGTGGGTTCTTCCTCTAGTTAAAAAATACTGTTAGGAAAAGCTAGTAGATTAAAACAGAGATTAAATATTTAGAATGAACCTTGGGAATTCTTATGATCATATAGCTGTACTTCATATTCTTCTCTCTAATTTTGAAGTGCTTAAGATTTTTTTTCTACTTTATACTTTTGTACCCAAGTAATAGTTGACTCAATTTTTAGCTGCCTTGTAACGTTTAAAAATTGACAATTCTCAATTATGAAAAATAATGTGCATCTGAGCAAAGCCTTTGTCATGTTTTGACCTTTCATTTTTCTTTGACCTCACTTTAATACATATTCTTGGACCACTGTCTGTCCAGAAAATTTAAGCTTCAAACAATTGCCTTCAATGCATTCAAATACACTCATTAGCACTGCTCCATGAGGGTTGCCTGTGGGATACATTTGAAACAAAATGATGTAAGTGTATAATTCTATTGAATGACCACCTGAAAACAAGGAAAATAGGATTGGAATAACCTGAGAGAGTGTGCCAGGATTTGAAATTGTGGGTTGACCTCCAATTTTAAGTTAGATGACCATCTTTAAAAAGCCACAGTACACACTGAAAATATGTCTCAAACATATTCTTTTACTAATATAAACTTGCAAGTTGTCTAATTGCTGCTTCCTTCTTAGTAATATAGTTGTTGCTGTAACATTTCTGGTCTGAAGCTTAAGATGTGGTTTTTGCAGCATATTTGATCACCTGCATGAATGACATGAATATTCTACTTATGGATGCCATGTCATTAAAGAGGGACGTTTCAAAATCTAGTGAGGAGAAGAAAAGATTGCTCATCAATTTGATTGAGCCAACTATTGAATATATTGTGCACCACATTTTTGAGGATACACCAAAGGTTAGCTGTGCTGTTGTCACATCACTTCTCTATCATTAACAATCTTTGATGTCAATTTTTCCGCAAATTCCCAAAATAGTGATGTTAATTCTAGGAACAGTATAAATTCCGTAATTCAGAAAAGGTTGTGCTCAATCAGGACTTAATTATAAAGCATCAGCTACTACTTATTGAAAGAACAGAGGAGATTGGACTATCCACTATAAGGGTGCATTTGCTTTAAATATTGATCAATTCTAATTTTTTGTTTTAACTGCTCCAGTAATCCTAGCAAATTAGCTCGCACAAAATGCTTTCTTTTTTTCTTTTTCTTTTTTTAGGTTAAGACTGTGGAGTAAAGCCAAGATTTGCATGAGAATTTAGGGAACAAATTTCTCTACAACTGAATGCATACAACTTTCGATTTTGTTTGAAGGAGCAACTAGCTAATGCACTTGTGGATCTTGGACTTGGAGGGAAAGGGGATAATAAAGTTGTCTCCTGCGTGTCAATTGTTGCCCATTGTTATATTAAGGAGCTTCCAGCTGACATGGTGAGGTCTAAGTCAAAGGAGATCATCAATCTTATTGAATGTTGCGATGATTGTAGCTTAGATAAGGTATTGCTTTGATAATACAAACAACCTACTTAGGAAGGAAATGTTGCTTCTTCAGTAGATGCTTTGATTGTTTGAACTTATTTCCTTTTCAACTTGGTATGTGCAGTGCTTAAACTACAGGTTACTTGGATTCAGGCTGTCGGAGACATCTTCTTCGCAGGACATGGTTGACGTGGTGGATCATGTCATCCAGGTACTTAACTACTTGTTTTCTGTTCCTATGATGCCTTAGATGTTAAGGACCCCATAACATGTCTTTTTAAGAAGGATATGGCTTTCTTCGAATGAGCTGAAAAATATGGTGACATTTAGGAAGTAGACAGTACTAGCCTGTTCTTCATCTTGATGGCGGAGACAAAGCCAAAAGATGTCTGTTAGAATATTTAAATAATAAACTTTACCTTCATTTGATAACTTAAGCTTTTAGAATAGTTGATGGTGGTCCCACAAAATCTTACATGATATCAAAATAGGAGATCTTGAGTTCAAATCTTTACAGGCCCCACTTGCCTTCTCAATCAAATATGTCCACGCTTAGTATTAAGCAAAATGACCAGATTAAGCGTGAGGGGGAGCGTTTTAATATTGAAATATTAAACCACGCATTCATCTAAGAGCTTAAGCTCTTAGAACAGTTGGCAGTGGTCTCACAAATTCTCACATGGTATCAGAGCTGGAGGTCCTGAGTTCAAATCTTACCAGACTTTATTTGCCTCCCCAATTAAATTTCCACGTTTAGTATTAGGCAAAAGACCAGATTAAACGTGAGGGGAAGTATTAGAATATTTAAATAATAAACTCTTCCTTCATCTAATTGCCTAAGCTTTTAGAACAGTTGGTGGTGGTTCTACAAAATTTTCCAATGTCCTTAATATTGAATGTTATTGAAGATTCAAACCCAAAATTTTTAGGCAATTTTGCAGAGGAAGCTGTGTACATAGACGTTAGGTTAAAACCCGTGAACATGCATTGTGGGATAACTTTAACCTTTCTCATGTGCAAATCTAGGTGAAACCATATAAAGTAACACACATGGATTTGAAGAATGGGGAATACTATGAACGAGAATGCACAAGTGAAATGAAAAAGGAAGGGGCATGAATAATCAAAACTTGGCTCTAATAACAATACCATATTAAAGATTTGAACCCCAAAATTTGAGCTATTAAGTGGAGAGGTTGCATATACATAAACCCTGTGAATAAATAATGCTGAACTTAAACAAATATCATGTGCAAGGAGGATAGAAAGGAAAAATGCAGAGTTAACATTACTCATGATGGTACAATAATGACTGTACTGAATTAGGGAAACAAAATAACCGTACTTGGTGATGCCATTGGATCTGCAAGATCCTATTCCATTTCTTTGAAAAGGTATCTAGTTACACATATATGTAATACAATAGACTGATGGAAATTGCTATCTAGTTACACATATATGTAATACATTAAACTGATGGAAATTTTCTGATATGGTAATTGTTCCCAATTTTATCATCTGTTGGAAGTGGGATATTTCTTGGCTAGTACATGTTAGATCTAATCTAGAGTGATGCAATTCTCTGCTGAGCGTGTACTCTCTGCATGGATGAAGAGTGCAGCAGCTACCGATTGTTAACTAGATAGGTAAGGGAAGCTCTCATATTTCCAATAATTAACGGAACACAGCATCAGTAACTGTAGAAAGATAAAATAAATGTTCCACTAGCACTGACAAGTCAACATCTTACAAACTCAGTCCGTTTGATTCTTTGTTAAATGGGAATTGAAAAAATGGAGTCTCTGCATCGGTGATTTTAAGGTTCATATGATGGAATTATTTGTCTCTGCTTATATATTGTTTGACATAATTTGTGACTATACAACATTCCTGGTAGCTGCAATAAACATTCTTAAGTCTAGTCTGAAACTAACGACTGCATTGTTCTTTTTATATCTATTTTCCTACTAATCGATGCGTTCTTTGGAAGATTGGCTTAAGTCTTCCACTTGTTGCACTAAACAAGTCAATACTGTTGGGTGGGCTCTACTTGAAGGACTTATCAGTGGACTTATTTTCCATTGGGCTTACATATTCTAATTGCCATCCGCATGTCAGGTTGTTCTCCTATGGGGTAAACTTGATGAGTTTCTGAAGGTCATGGATGCATTTCTAGATCTTGTCTTACAAAATCAAATGGTAAGTTATGGGTGTTAAGCTTTATGGTAATGTGCCTTTTGTGGTGTGGACTTCACTCATACAACTCTTAGTGCATTAACTTCTTGTAAGCTGATGAATAAAGATCATCAAAAAGTTTTTAGTTATGGCAAAAGCAGTTAATTACGATGGGAGAGACTATGTTAGGTTTTGCATTGTATGTCAATGTCTGGCCAGTAACTTGTGTCGAAGTTGGTGACCCTTTCCAGAAGAGACTTACTTTTGCTTTCTATATTGTTCTTTGATGCCTTAAATTTTAGGGTGAATTTTAATAATGTGTGACATAAATCTGGGTGCTGAATTCCTGGACAGGAGGTTGAGACAAGATGCCTTTGCCTTAGTTGATTCCTTTTTCTTCCATACATGTTTTCTATGACTTTGTGTTGGGAATAAGTAAAGCTGTATTAAATGTTTGGTATCTTTGGTTTGAGCTTGATGCAATCTGGTTGATCATAAACTTGCAATGGACTCAGTTAGCCAATCTAAATGACAATCACAAGGCACCGAATGGAATGAAAAGTTGTAATAGACTGGCTGGGTGCATGACTTCGTTTGTTATGTTGAGTTGACTCTGGTGCAACCTGGTTGATCATAAAGTTGCAATGGACTCGTGTGGTCCCATGTGAAATGCAAAACGATAAATGGCTTTAAATGGAATGAAAAGTTGCAATAGACTTGTTGGGTGCATGACTTTGTTTTGTTATGTTGGGTTGAGTCTTTGTCGTATAAATTCTTCAGCTTTAGGCATGCTATTACTTATGTGCTATCTGCTACTCTCTCTCTCTCTCTCTCTCACATCAACATCAGGACAACCATATCTTGAACGTTTTAGAAGGCATTGCAATGCTAGCACGCGATAAAGCATTTACTGAAGAAGAACTCGGAAGTTTGCAGTCCATCTTGGTGAAGCTTGTTTCTCATTTTGAGGATCTAGAAGATTTATTTGGCCTGGTATGCCCCTCATGAACTACTTGTAGCTATATTCAATTTCATTATTGTGCATTTCATGTGTTCAAAAGAATTCATCATGCTACCGTAAATCTATTCCTTGGAATATTTATTTCTTGAGATCTTATCTAAGAAAACATATCCTGTAGAATCACTATCTCAAAATCCTAGATATGATGTATGGGAGACCTCGGAGCATTGTCAATGTGCATATACTTGACAGAGCAATAAGGTACATTCTTATTCCTTGCTACTTTATTTGCATGGGTCCATCTAGAATCCTGTCTCATGATAGTATTTTCTTCATGTGGTAGTAGTTTTCTAAAAATGCCTAGTAATTTTGTGAAAATCAATTGTCCCTATTGAGGTTGTAACCTTTCAAGAGGGTAGAAAAGTGGCATGGGACCATAGAAACACTGTCTCTGTTAATCAGTTACTATTTTCACATTGTTTTTCATTTATCTTTTTTTTGCTGGAGAGTCCTTTTTCTTGGGTGACCTTCACCTGCCACCCACTTGATTGATTGTTCATAGCCACCAGGAGTACATGGAATTAGATATCTGGAGGTCTTCATTCTAGGAAACAATCTGCAGCACGACAATGGTTGGGCATTCTGCTGGCTGTACCTGAAAGTCCACTTAACACTTTTAGTGGAACTCGATCTACAATTTTTTTTAAGCTCAAAAGCTTTGGAATAGGAAATTTTTCAATTGCATAAATGAACTCGACACCTATTGGTTTTGTGACATTGAGTTCATTACATTATTTTATTTCTTTCATGGTGGAACTCTACATTTTCCTTATTTCACTGTGCAGGAAAGGACTTTGGCAAGATCACCACATCATACAGTTGCTTTTTGGAATTTCTAAGTCCCTGATGGATGAAATAGATCAAACAAGCATGATAGATAATGATTATCAACAGCCAGCACGCCTGATATCTCGATTTGTCAGCATGGTGAGGAATATTGACTCATGTATGAATACTACAGCCAGTTCAAAGAATTTTTTCATGGAAGTCGTGTTCTGATTATATGCTTTGATGATGTTAGGTTGACTATGGTTCAGACGTGGAGCAGCATTTGGCATTCTTAGCTGAATGTCGTGGGGCTTTTGGCAGCATTAATGAACTTAAGGTCTCTTCAATTATAACTCATTGCACATGTTCAAGTAGACTCTTTAGGTACACTAACTTAGTGACATTATCAATGATGTTTTCAATGCCATCTAAACATCTTCACACACTTCTGTTTCGCATGATGCTCTTGCAGGAAGCTCTTGTTCATTCAAGCAATTCATTGGCAATTCAGGGCTTGAAACATTCAAATAAGCACTTTAGCTTCATCATGTCTTGCATAGCTTATAGTGAAGTTACAATACCTTCTATTTCATCTCCTATGAAGCAGTCAAACTTATACATCGAGACCGCAGAGGTCTAATCATCTTGCTCTTCTGTTGCTTTTCAATTTGTCTAATTCAACAAATGATTATAGTGATTTTGAGTTTGAATTAAACAGGTTGCGTTGCTAGGTGGTTTAGTCTCACATGCAGAAGGACTTGCAGAATCTGCAGTCAGCTGCTTGCAGAGCTTAGTATTGAATGGTACCTAAGGATTATCTTGATGCTTAATTATCATTTAGAGCAAATGTTGCTATAATGCAAAACATGATATGTCTTGGGAATGCATAAGTTGGCAAACTTTGTCTAGAGATAAAATAATAGTCCTAAAGCATTTTTGTGAAATTCAAGTGGCCTTGGATGCTTCTGAAGGGACTTGTCTCTGATGCTGCTACTAGATTTGACCGACAGATTGCATGCCCAGTAAGTTAAGATCACGGATGATAAGTCAATAGTGGTGATTTATGATGAATGCTTCTGTGTATGGAGGTTTGTGCCCTCATACAGAAAGAGGGATAGTGCGTGTGATCTTATCCTTCCTCTAATCATTCAGATTTAGTGGATCTTTGGATGGTGTCATTATATGTCTATTTCTGTCAATATTACTGGGATGATGTCAGTGGAAAGAGCTTTTAGTACAAAACAACCATACAATTGATCAATGATCATGAAATTGCAAACCCATGTGGTTTCTGGGCTTAATTTTTAACTCACCAATCAGCTTTTCTTTTCCCTAATGAGTAATCTCTTCCATACATTTCCTGGCATTGTTGTCAGATTTGACCGTGTACTAATCCTTCAAAGTTCAAGAGTTCCCATGATTTTAACATGGATGCTGCACTTTTTCACTGTGAATTTGTGGTTGGTGCAGGCTCACCTGGAATTGCTGATGTAGAAGGAATTCTCTCCTCTTTCCAGAAACTGTGCAGTTTACTAGTTATGGTACCAGGTAGAAATTGTGAGTTTTTAGTTTTAACAAGCATTTGTCTGTAGCGTGGTGTGCTGAATTTCCCTTGACTCATTCAATGTATTAAGGTTCTAGTTGATGTATATTCTTTCCCCACATCTGTTTGAAAGTGCCACTTGATATGTATTCTTTTCTTTGTTGAAGCTAATACTGGGCCCAGCCTTAACTATGCTCCAAAAAGCTTGTTTGTGTTTACAGATTCTCAATCAAAGTAAGTCTCCCATTTATCTATTTTGAGGAATCCCCTGTGCTTATTTAGCTCTTTTGACCAATGTTTATCTACTCATATCACAGGATGATTCCACGAACAACAACGAGGCTATTCTCAGCAATTATTTTATTGTCATCAGCACTTTCCCAGGAGACTCTCCCATATCATGCTGATAATTTTGGGGTAATATCAGGCTGGTACTGGTTAAATTTTTTAATGGATGTCTAAAGAACATCTTGATTCCACATCATTGATGGCTTGAAGAACTGAGAGCATGCCCTGTCTTTCTTAGCACAGAATTGTCATAGAGTTGAATACATTAGTTAGTTTTTGGAACATTTTTACTTGGGTCTCAGCTCATTGTTTCATTATTTAGTGATTTGAACCCTCAAATCAGCTCACTTTTGTTTCCAAACAATTGAGATGACTGGAACAGTAACTCCTTTCAACATTTATATCTCATTGATTTTTATGCATTCATTTCAAGTTTTGCCGATCCTTCCTGAGTCCAGAGAGTTTTGGCTGATTGACTATATGCTTTATGTTTTGTTCCAGATTCCTGGTAACGACCAATTATCTTATGGCGATTCATCCTATTCACAAGAACTTGTATCTATATCTAATCTAGCTGCTCAGAAGTTGGTTGATGCCATTCAACAGGAGCCTTCTTCAGTAAGTATGATCACTGATGGTCTTAGAGATTAATGGCCTTGTCAGTTGCTTTCTTGCTGACTTGTATGGCTACCCTAAGGTTGCTCGTGGAATCATGGCCCTTGAAGCTTGCAACTGCATTGCATCTTCCTTCAGAGTAAGTTGTGCGCATTTTATTCTACTGACTGTCCCATCTCACAGATCCTTTGCCTTTTTCTGCTTACATTATTTCTATAAGTCTGACAAAATAGTAAATGAAATAATTGCATCACTACAAGCAGAAGTGAACATATCGATGACCAGGTTCATCTTTTGTGTGTGACTAGCAGATGAGTCCTGAAACATCCAACATTTGCTTCAAGCTTCTTGGGATAGCTAAGTTATGTTTAGGTGCCCAGGACAATTACGTCAAGTCCACAACTAAGTTCTTGGAAACATGCTCTCTGACTTCTTCAGATGTGGCACAAGAAGGCATTTGATGAAAAGCTATGCATCATCTAAGATTGTACCTTGGCCGGTAACTCCTGAATGTTCATGTGAATCAATTTCTGCAATCTTTTCATGCAATGAGACGTAAAATATGTGCTGGTCCATCTTTCTTTTTCCCTTCAAAGCTTTGCGTTCATTCTTAGGAAAATTATGAATGACCGATTTTGAATTGTGAACTTCTCTTCATACATTGTGAAAATAATGCCACAATGGAGTTGCTGTTATAGAGAATAATTGCTAAAAGATATTGCAAGAGAACATAACCTGAGCTCCTGTATGAATCATCCCTTCAGACTTGTCAATACACATTGAGAAAGTTTGACCAAAAAAACTTAGGCAATGCACATATTAGTTGCTACTGCGAAAATGGAGATTTAACGTGCTATGTTTAGTATAGATACTTGCTAGAGTGGATACAAAAGACTTGTTCGCAAGTTTTTATGCTAGTTGCCATTAGCCTTACATCTAACATGAGATCATCCGTATAAAGTGTTTAAGCAATTGAAAAGGTGACTGTTAGGATCCATGCTCTGATCCATTCTTTATTATCTATTCAGATGCTGCTTCATATTAGCATTCTATGTTTTCCATCTGAATGACATTGGAGAGCCTTTGAGTAGTGATTAGAGAGTGCTGGAACTTTGTTTCTCTGGATATATGAGAAGCTGTGATATTTTATGCCATAATGATCTTGAATGGGAACTTCTGGAGAACTTTGTGAGGAGAAATTGCATGTGAACTTTCGTTGGTCCATAGACAATGTTTTATAGAATCAAGTAGAACAGGCAGGCTTGACTGATTTATCTGCGTAATGGTTGGCCATCAGGTGCTGTTGGACGCTCTGACCTGGACTTGGCAAAAAACTGAGAAACAGGTCAAAAGGGAAACTGGTTGAACGAAGGTAAACTAGACAACCCATTACTTAATGGTATAGTAAAAATTAAAAAGAAAGAAGGAAAGTGGAAAGATGTAAAATTGGCAGAAAAACAGAAAAGGTGTGCTCCTGGTTATTTTTTTATAACCATGTAATATATTAGTACCAAGTGAGCTGTATTAAGAGATTTGGTGTGTCTTGACCTGTCATGGTATCAGCAGGTTCTACTACCAATTCAAAAGCATTACACTGAGAAGTGTATAAATTTCCCGTTCTATGACCTGTACCGTTTTGGATACTTTGGCGCAGAAGCATAACAAGACTTTGTACAGGACTATTTTCTGGTTGTCGTTTGTTCTATGCTGACCATATCATCTGGTACGTATTCCACCAGCAGATTCTGTTATGCTGGTCGATTTTGTTAAATTCCTGATTTAGCTTGTCATTTTTTGCTATTTTTGGAACGTACTCTTGCCACTTGTTTGACAATTAATTTATGTAATGCACATGCCTTCACATAATTCATAACAATGTTGAATGAGTATTCATAGCAAATCTTGTTTTCAGTCCTTTTCTGGAGGCAAGGGTTTCGATGCTTCTCTTCAAAGAAAAGTTAGACGATGTTAGAAGGCCAGATATGCATCCATGTGCTCCATTTTGTGCAGTCATATTTTACTCTGAATGATCACAAGTAACAGAATTGCTCGAGTCTAAAGTTTAAAGCTCCATTATTTTGCAAAAAATGATGATTTAAAAAACCCTTTAAAATAATTGCTTATATTGCTTGAAATAATTTTTCAAATGAAAAATATTTTTATTCGATAACAATTTATTTTGATATTTTCGTGAAAAATGAAGATATTTTCAATTAACTTATTTTTACGTGATAGAAGTGATTATTTTTAGAATATTTTATAAATTATTTATTTTTTGTGAAGTAAACGAATATTTAAAATTGGCAAAATTAATTGAGGATCTAAAGTGAACCTTATTTTGAATAAATGTCTAAAATACCATTATTTTCTCAAATAAAAGCTTGAAATGGTTTTTGTTTCAAATAAAGGCCTAAAATCACTTTTATTTGTTTCAAATAAGAGTTTGACTATTCGTTGGTCAAGGGCATTTTAGTCATTTTCCCTTTTAAAAAGATTTGTTCCTTTTTCTTTCTTTTTTCCTTTTACTGGTTTTGCTTTCTTCTTTGCTAGTGGTCAACCAGCCAAGGGTTGGTTGGTTGAGGTAAGGGCCGGGCAAGGGTCGCCCTCACCAAATTTGGAGAGGGCCACCCTCATCGGTTGTTGCTAAGGGCCTGCCAACCCTTGCTTAGGGTTGGCGAGGGCTCAGCAACCCTTGACCAGGGGAGGCTGCCCTATGGCTATCGATAAGGTTGGCCCTAGGATTTGGGCGAGGGTCACCTCGCTAGTGGTTGACTCGAGCTGTCGTCGACGCTCATTGGCCCTTGCTTAGAAAAAATAAAAAGTGGAAAAAGAAAATAATTTAAAATAATTTAAAATTAAAATTGTAATGGGACGAAAACACCCTTAATTAGTCGGAATATTTAGTCGAACGGCAATTGGCAAGGTCATTGCCCTTATTAAAAAAAAAAAAAAAAAAAATTTATAGCCGCTTTAACCCCTTACTTGAAATAATCATCTTATTTGACACAAAGTTTACTTCATGTCATTATTTGAGAAAATAAGAATATTTTAGATTTTTATTTGAAATTTGTTTCCTTAAACTTTAATGTCCAAATCTTTTCCACTGCATGTTTATGTACTCTATACAGCGAAGCTGACGGACGCGCCGAACCGATTCGCTGCTCATCATGACGTTGGTCATAGGTGGTATATTCTCACTTTCTTAGCACTTCTCTCCGGCATTGGAATTTACACAAATGCCCAGCCTCCAAGAGTGACAGATCGGACACGCACCGAATGCATGTGCAACCATCGCATGCTTCTTTATTCAGTTAGAAAAAGAGCTAATAAAATAAGTTCAGGATCGATGTCCAAAAGAATAAGAAAGATGAAGTGAAAAGTGACGATTTGAATCTGATCGGGCAAAACTCAACACCTGGATCTGCACTTGGCACCACATAACCTTAAATTTTCCTTTTCAATTGTCTTTGTGAGCTGGAATTCGTACAGGCAATGATGGGTTTCTCTTATTACACGAAATTGATTGGATCTAGACTCGGGTAAATTGAATCTAGACTGGAGTACTCCTTTGAGCAATCTAATATAGTATTCCATAGACGGATCATGGGCAACGTGAGCGCTACCTTATCCTCTTCGTCCGCAACTTCCGACTGCCTTCTTCTTCATTATGTCTTTGATTGTTTAGAGATCCAAATCATTGGTGCTGTCCATATGGTGGTCATCATCAGTTTTATATTCCGAGGTATGAAAATAACGTTTTCTTTTTGTCCGAATTTCAATGGAGTTCGCAGGAACTTCAGTTCCGCGGTGATCGAGGTTTGGCTAACATCCCACGTCGCCATTGACTCTTTTCTTTTATCTGTTTGTCTACTTTAACGAGATAGTCAACTCTTCCAACGCCTTTACTCAACTGAACTTCACTCGATGGTGTTACTTCGTCGGAATGGTTTCCTTTTCTCCGTTGAAAAAAGAAAACCCAGGGAAAGGAGCCGAAAAATTAGGTAGAAGATGGATCTAAGCTTCAAAGTAGGTGAAGGCCATTGACCTTTTTATTAGTGGCACGATCAGAGATGGACGTTCTTAAGGAAAGGCGATGCATGCATCGATTGCATGATTAACTTGGGTCAATTAGATCATGATACGTATCCCGAATAATTTTTTAATTTAAATTTTAAAACTCCTTTTCTTTTGACGCATTTCTTTACGTGTGTCGCTGTCACGTGATATGACCGTCATACAATTCTTTCTTTCGCTAGAAATCACACTATTTTTGTTCTCTCTCACATCATTTTAAAGAATCTGTTTGCATGGAAAAATGAAAGTTTATAACAATTATCATCCCAGGATTTGATCTAGATATTACACTTCCCAAAAACATCATATGCCTACTATTAGAAGAAACACGATTAACAACTAGAGACTGATTCTATACAGTCCATCCCGACATTATGAGGCCATCGAGATGAGAATCATAAGCACATCAGTCGCGAGTGAATGATGATTCAACCACAACGACAGCGCACATAACGCCGCGTGCACGATCCGTTGCCTTCTCTTTTACTAGCGAGGACCCAATCAGAACGACCATGTCAAGAGTTCCAGAATGCATACCCTGCGATCCGCACATGACGGGTGGGCATCAATAGACGAATCAAAATCCAAAGCTTGGAAACCCAAAAATCAAAGACCCCCTTTCGACGGCGTTAAATGGAAATCAATTTCTATTTGCTTTGTCAGATCAAAGGCAAAAAGGGTACGCGCTAATTTCTTGATTCCCCAGCTAAGCACTCTCTCTCTCTCTCTCTCTCTCTCTCTCTCTCTCTCTCTACATGCATTGCATTTTCACACCCTGCTTCCCGCTGCCGCCACAAATCTGCCGAGCTAATCATGGGGCGGGGTGGTGCGCAAAATCATTCCGCTGTAAACATCCTCCTCCCCCCGCTCCGCCCCGCACCCAGAAATCACGGCACGTGCTCACGTGCCCTCCCCACGCGGACGGCTCCCCACGCGCCGCCCGCTAGCGGCCAAAAGCCACCCCCACCCGACCCACCACCCCTCGCCCCTCCGCTCGCCACGTGTCCCCCGTAACGCGCGCCCGCGCACAAGGGAAATCGTCAACTCCGTTCGCAACTTTAGATGATGTATGAACGACGCGGAGGAAGCGGACGAAAAAGGGGCGAGCGACAGTTGGCGTTGAACTTCGAGAGAATCTTTCGTGGTCTTCGTCGTCGCCGTCGTCGTTGGTTACTCTGTATTAGTACTTCTTCCACACCAGACGCGCCAAAACTCCTCCCAAGTCTCCATATAAATACCCCACAATCGACCACGCCCCTCAAGCATAAGCATCAGAACCAACCGTCACGTAAAGAAACCTTCCACATACCTTCTCCTCCAACTTCCAAGTGTCGACCTCTTTTCCCACGATGGAGTGGATCCGAGGACCGGCCATCGGCCGCGGCTCCACCGCCGTCGTCTCCCTCGCCACCGCCGTCCCCTCGGGCGAGCTCTTCGCCGTCAAGTCCGCCGAGCTCTCTCGGTCGGCGCCCCTGCAGAGGGAGCGGCTCCTCCTGTCCGAGCTCGCTTCTCCTCACGTCGTCAAGTACCTTGGCCACGACGTCACTCGAGAAAGCGGCGAGCTTTACTACAACCTGTGGACGGAGTACTTGCCCAAGGGCACGCTGTTCGACGAGATCCGGCGCCGCGGGGGGCGCCTGGACGAGCCCGAGATTCGGTCGCACACGAGGAAGGTCTTGCGGGGCTTGGAGTATCTTCACGAGAACGGGTTGGTTCACGGTGACGTCAAGAGCCAGAATCTGTTGATGGGTAGCGATGGAGTGAAGGTTGCGGACTTGGGTTGCGCTAGGTTCGTCGAACCGCGACGATCCGGCCGCGTACTCTCTCCACCTGACGCGTTCCCCGGAGTCGACTCGCGAGAGGCCCACGACGCGCGTGGAGAAGATGGCGTGCTGCCGGAGGAGCGCGCGATGACTTCCTCCGACGTCTTCTCAGGTACGCCGATGTTCATGGCGCCGGAAGTGGCTCGCAACGAAGAGCAGAGCTTCCCGTCGGACGTGTGGAGCGTCGGTTGTACGGTCATCGAGATGGCCACTGGGAAAGGCCCGTGGGTCGAGTCGGACCCGGTGTCGGTTCTTTACCGGATCGGGTTCTCGGGCGACGCGCCGGAGATCCCACGGCGGCTGTCGGACAGCGGGAGGGACTTTCTGGCCAAGTGCTTGGCGAGAGACCCAAGACAGAGGTGGGCAGTGACAGAGTTGCTCAAGCATCCGTTTCTCGATGAATCGAAGACGTCTGAGGAGTTCACCAGGAATTCGCCAAGTGGGGTGTTGGATTCGGGGTTCTGGGATTCGATGGATGTGTGGGAGAGTCCGAGAAACGGAACTGTTTCCGACGCGGTCGATTCGTGTTCTTGTTCTAGAAGTCCCGCGACGGAGAGGATGAAGAAGCTGATTGAGGAGTGCGAGTCTTCATCAGCCAACTGGAGTTCACCCGACGGGGCATCGGATGAAGAGTGGATCACAGTGAGAAGTGAACATCACAAAGAGGAAGTCGGAGAAATCCCGCGACCGATCGACGATGCTCCTCCCTTCGCCGATTCGACTAGCGACGAGGAACAGTTGCAGAGCTCTCCGCGTGACGACAATTCTCATTATTCTAATAATACCCTTGATGATTGCATCATCATGGGCGGTGTAATTTATAAAGTAGATTCATTTGCGGACTCTGAAGATGATTTCAGGGACAACGACAATGTACTAAGAGACCTCACTTATGAGGCAGAGAATGAAATTACTGATTCGGTTGAATTGCAAGTTCTTCATCTAAATTCAAAAGCTCTGTTTCCGGTTGATTTGCTCACTTCACTGAGTGGTTCTTTTCCAATGCCTAGCTGCGTTTTCATGAATATAACACGCTCGCCGAAAATCTCTTTATACCTTTATTTCTCGATGTCCACCGTCATGAACCTATTTGTATTTCAAAGTACGTTTAGCGAGAGTTTTTTCCGAACAAAAGCTTCTTCTTTTTTATATCTTTTCTTGATGCAGCAACGAGACACTATGCGTTCGACGGAGCACTCTTCGATGGATAGACTTTCAATGTTGCTATTTGGGTTTAATTAAGATGGAAATCCCTCTTTGACCGTGTCATTTGTGCGCAACGGCGTGCGAGGTTTGCTTGGCTTCTCCACCGTTGACTTTGTTGAACCGTCGAGTTTCTTTTCCCCGGCGCCTTCAATGATTCGAGAACGAACGGCCTCTCGCAAGCGCCGGCCGTTGCTGTCGGTCGCCCCTCGCAGCTTGGAGGAACTTAAGAAAAGGGACGACTCGAGAAAGGTCAACGCCTCTCTTCACGACGGCCGATCTTGTCGAAAGTCAAAGCGAGGCCTAGCCCTTGATTTAATAAGCACAGGCTCTTGCAAAAGTCAACCCCTTTTTTTAGTTTTCGAGTGCTTGCTGGGGTCGACACGGCGTGGAATCAAAGGACCAGTTGCGCCCGTTTCGAACGCTCCAATCGGAAGAGCAGAGTCAAGCCTTCCGCGTGCTTTTGGCTTTTGTTGACATCGAATGGATGGAGGATGGAGGATAAGGAGAACAAGAGCAGAGTGGGTATTAGACTTTGGAAGTATCTTAATTTATGGTCTCATATTTGTACACCGCTAATCGTGCTTTTGTTCCGATTCCTCGTTGGATCTCTTCTTTTTGGGCAAATAGGCTGTACTATGATGCCGTCATCTTGTGTTTAGGCAGGTAAATTGTTATATCGATTAAATTTGTAAAATTTGGTTATCCGACCTAATTGAATCGAGAGTTACATCTATCCACCAGCATCGAGAAAGTATCGATCAAAACTGGTGGCTGAGGATGTCACTAGGAATTCACCTAGTGGGGTCGGATTCATTGGATGTTGGGAGAGTCTGAGAAAACCGAAATGGTTTTGGTACTGTCGATTTGTGTTTGTGTTCTCGGAGTCCTGCGATGGAGTGGATGAAGAGGCTAATCGAGGGGTGCGAGTCTTCATCGGCTAATCGGAGTTTACTTGATTTGGGCATTAAAAAAAAAGAGGTGGATCACAGTGAGAAGTGACCCCTCGCGAAGAGGAAGACGGATCGCGTTTCACGACTGGTCAACGATGCTCCGATCACTAATCTGACTAGCGACGAACAAAACTACATTCGGACGACCGTCTCCATCCAAAAGAATACGGGAGTAGAATTTCCAGTGCTTGTTTAAAGGATGGTTAGAAATCACAGAAAAAGGGGAATTTATACGATCATCGGATCAATGCTCCAAAACTACATTGGGATGGTCAGATTTGGTCAAATCAACATAAAATTCGTGAATGAAATGGGTCTGTATGCATTTTCGTGAATACAAAACACATACTGAAAGCCTCTCAAAACATTCTGTTGTCTACATGCAAGTATTTTAAATTGCGTTTTGTACAATCTTTTTTTTCCCAGTGAAACACTTCTTCATCGAGACAATAGCACACTAAGTACTTTTGTAAAGCTAAGATGAAGAAACGGAATACATATGTTCGATGGGGCCTTCGATTGATGGACATCTTAAATTGCTAGCTGCGTACGCAGAACTCATTCCGACTTTGAAATTATGTGAAAGGGGCATCCTAAAACCAATCCGAACAAGGGGAAGGATGAAAGAGCGAGGTGGTGACTGGGAATCGCACTCGATTCGGCGCACAAGGAATACTCCTCTTTGACCGTGTCGTTACTGCACGGTGGCGCACGCGTTTCGCTGCTGCGCCACCATTGACTCTGCTGGACCGCCGGCAGCTCCGGTGCTCGATGATTTGAGAAAGGACGGGCTTTTGCAAGCGTCCGCCACCGACATCACCGTCGCAACTTGGGAAACTCAAAAAGGGGACTCGAGAAAGGTCAACGCCCTTCTTCACCACCGGCCGATGTTGTCAAAACTCGAGCGAGTCGTAGTAGCCCTTGATTGAAGCACCAACTCTTACAAAGTCAACCCTTTAAAAAATATTTAAAATATCGACCAAAAAAAAAACCCTTTAAAAAAAAGATAAATCAATAAATAAAAAGAGGAAAGCCCGAAGCTAGGGAGATGCTTGCTGATGTGAAGGGCTACGACGATTGAAAGAACAGAGTCAGGTTCTTGGCGCTTTTTGGCTTCTTGTGGGATGTCGAGTGGAGGAGAACAAGAACGAAGTGGGAATCAGTTCTTGGAGGTTTTGGTTGGCTCTTTTGCCCTAATCTTGATCTTATTAATTTAGCCTCTTCTATTTGTACGCTATCCATCTTCTTCGTGTTCCGATTCTTCATTGGAATTATTAAAATGGGAAAAGTTATATTCTAATTTTGCGCAAAATGTAAGATCTTCGAAATTTACTAATACCGATGATGAATTAGTACGTGAACTAGTGGTGGGGGAAAATGACTATCCAATCCAATTGATGATTAGATTGATTTGCCAATGTTGAGAACATGTCGAGTAGGATTCACGTTCTAATGGAGGTTTAAGAATCTCTCTCTGCAACTTCATTCTCATCCGGGAATCACGTTTGACTGGACAATATCATCCATTATGTGCACTTCGCTAAACCTTTGACTGGTCGAAAAGGTGTGCCTCGATTTTTAATTTAATTTTTTAGTTTTTGTTTGAGTTAAGGCGGTCTTTCCAGGCAAGCATCTTCCCGTAAATGGAGTTGGTGAGGTTGGTTTTTAGATAGGCAGGTCAGCCTCGCATGCGAATAATTTGGTCGGGGAATAAGACGAGACATTGACTTTGGAGGAGGTCAACCGGGGTTTGTTAACGAATGTCAAATGATTAGGTTGCCCGGCATTTTCAATTAATTTTATTTTCTGAAAAATTTTCTGTCTCTCTTTTTCTTTTTCCTTTCCTGATAAGCTCATGCATAAAACTACTTTAGCTAAAACTACGTTAGCTAAAGGGAAATTGCCTACAAAATTTTAAATCTATACTTTTACCAATTCAGATCTAAGTGTTTCAATTTTACCAATTGAATCCTAAATGTTTTTATATTTTGTCAATTAATTTCATCCGACCAATTTTTATCAAAAATCGTTGATGTGGATATTAGTTATCTTACATGACACAGTCAACGCCGATATAGACATTTTTTTAATAATATTTTTGAATTTTTATTTCTATTAATATTTTCTTATCTTTATTTCTTTTTTGAGCTTAGAACCGCTGAGGGCGTCGCGTCCGTTCCCAAATCTGGGCAAGGGGTCACACACCCTCACGATACTAAGTTAAAACCCTAAGTTAAAAAAAAAAAAAAAGTAAATAAAAGAAACAATAATAAATATTTAAAAATATTAAAATATTATTTAAAAATATCCACGTCGATATCGGATATACCACATAGGATAACTAGCATCGAAGTCAATGATTTTTGGCTAAAATTAGCCTAATTGACTCAATTGGCAAATTGTGAAAATGTTTCGAACTCAATTGGTAAAAGTGAAAAATTTTGAGCTGAATTAGTAAAAGTGCAGTAAATTCAAGACTTTTTGGACAATATTTCCCATGCAGATAGTTTATGAGATTTGAAGCCTTCATTTATCATGAGGATCAATCTCACATCAAAGTTTTGTTGTTCAGCCATTGCTTATGTACCGATATTGGGTCTCTTCGTATTTTTTTTTTTTTTCATCAAGTAAAGAAGTCGAGTTGAATCGGTATCTAATTAATGAGAAAAGGAAAGGGCTGAAAAGCCACTCTTGCCGGACGATTCAAGCAATGGTCAATGCGGCGTTTACATGTACAATTGGGATGATGATAAATTTGGTCTTGGCTAACCCTTCCAGCAATAATCATCCCTGGATTTCGATGCGTCGCTGATGAATATATTGAGCGCCAAGATACAATCAATTAACACACGGTCTCTCTTCACCCGTATCACGTACTAGCTAATTCCTGGAACAATGCCCCTCTGAGAATTCTCAACATGTAGTGCCTCGCAACGGAATGGTGCAACCCGCATATCAATATGCCAAGGAGTAGAGAGAAGCCTGCACCCACACTTCGAACCTAGTTAGTTTCGAGCTCGACTGGTCGCGCTCGAGAAAGCCGACCACTATTTTTATAAGTAACAAAAGGAGGGAACATAAAAAGAAAGACAAGAGGGGCATCTCATCTCTACCACATCAAATCAATCGGTGGATCGGACCAGAATCTCTTTTTTTTTTTTTTTTTTTTTGGTCAGATACCAGAATCTCATTTAAATGTACGAAAAGTAATGACTTGATCTGGTCTAAAGATAGATGGAAAGTTTGTAACAGTCAACGGTTTGATTCAAAACCGTTTGAATAGGTAGGACGGAAGCCAGTTACACGAGCTTCTCCATCTAGGTAAATTGAGGACAAAAGATTACTGACACGTCAAGAAAAATCAATTTTAAGAAAAAAAACTCCCAACCTTTCCTTCCTGAAATACCCACAATTTTCATTTGTCGGGTGAAATATCCATAATTAGCTCCCAAGAGAAATCATACATATCAACAAATAACCATTAGGAGCGTGGATGATAACCATTATTTTCCTGAAATCAATTTATGGCTAGAAATAAGTTTTTCTGTTTCTATTCCATGAACAAGTTTATCTACGCATTTAATAACCATATAAAATTTATTTTCCTGAAATAGAATTTCATTTAATGACGATACAAAATTTATCTCTCTTATGCTCTTTTTCATTCGTCAACGGGTGCCCAACAGTAGGACATAGCTGGCGGCAAGAGGTGAGGGCAACAAATGATAAAAGTTTTTATTTTTCTTTTTGTTTCAGAAATAGAAAAATAGAAAATTTGTACTTCTCATTTATGTTCAAAATCCATTTATGAACTAAAAATTTATTTCAAAAATAGAAAAATGAAATTACGTTACTAAACGAATTTTTGTTCCAAACATGTTCCAGGAAACAGAAAAGTAGATCTAACTAAAAATAGAATGGTTATCATGTGCATCTTAGGTGAATGAAAATATCCTTTGACATTGGACTACCTAATATTGTTGAGACTCGCGACTATTGTATATATCTTATGACAATCGCATCAAACATACAACAGAGGGAATGGTTATTGATTTACCTATGAGGGACGCTTCCACAAGGTTATTTGCATCGGTAAAGTGTCTTACAGCGCACAAGACTTTATAAATTGCCGAACTGAATATGATCGCCATGGTCGCGGCCACGGTCCGGGTGACAAGTCGCCCTCTTCCCTCCAGCAACAGCACGCCCAGCATCAACAACTCCCCCAGAGACTCTTCAAAGCGAAGGACAACTATCAAAGCCATCTCCAATAGTACAAGGCCAAGCAAGAATTGAGCCATCTTCTCGGGGGAGAGAGAGAGAGAGAGAGAGAGAGAGTCGACGGATTTTGAGGAATCGATTGGCCTTAGAAAATCAAAAATGAAGTGTTCATTCTTGCGGTCTCGGGCCCTTAATATAGGCTAGCAAGGAGGCTTTTGCCGACGAGGTTCGGCTTAGGTTTTGAGTTAAAGAATATGTACTTTTCCATTGGAATGGGAGCAGGGGATCCCTTCCCCGCTGGAGAATATTAAAGCAAGCTTGTGCCTTGCAGTGAGCTTCTTGCCAAAGAACCTTTTGGAGGCCAAGCAACCATGATTCTCCGTAGTTCTATATAACTACAATCCATATCCATGTCTTGTACTCAATTTGATTACAGTATCTATACGACACGAGATTAATGTACTAGAGTGTTTGAGATGAGCATAGATGCCTTATTGGTTTTTTTCTTTGAGTGATTTCGATCGGTTAGTATTCGTTATTTGTTAATTAGAATAAAACTTATTTCTTTCATGATGATCAAATCAAACATATAGGTGAATGATGAATCTGTGGACATGCATTATTTGGTAGAGCGTGCACAGATTAGTAGTGCAGGTCTAGTTTTGGCGACTCTTTAAAGGAAACCCACCTCCAAAGCCGCCACCGGCGCCTCCGGCGAATCCCCCTCTAGCTCCTCCGGCAAGCCCACTGCCACCTCTGAATCCTCCATCACCACCCCCGCCTGTCCCACCGTCCTAGCGATCGCCGAACTGAATACGACCACCGTGCACAAAAGTCTCTTTTTCTCTCCCCGTGCAATTTGTAAATGTTGTAAGAGATTAAAGCATCAATCAAAATTATCAAATTTAAAGGGTGTAATACTGCCCCGGTCCTATTTGGACCCACCAGAAAATTGGGATGGTTGAAAAGAAATTACGTAAAGGATGTTTTGATTTCCGAATTGACCGTAGGCATTCATTTCAACGATATCTTGTTCCACCAAAAGGGCGAAATACCTTTGGAATTGAACTAACTAGTCTGATCAACAAAAATTTGAAGAGTCCAGAAATGTAAATGGCAAGAAATTGACAGGGATAAATAATGGGAACAATCATTACTAGTAGTGTAAATAGAATTGGAAATATGAAATATGTAGAAAATAAAGATGAACAACACTAACTTGACAACTTGCCTTTACCAAAAAAAAAAAGATGAACAACACATATTTTTGGATAGATTAGCGGTCCTCCATAAAGCACTTTAACTTCTTATAATCTATGATCGACTGATATAAAAGGTTATCAAAATTTCACCCAAAAAAGAAGAAGGAAAAACTGCCCTACATGTTTTCTATTATTTAGCAACACTTATGTGCAAACAAATATAATTCCAAAGATCGTCAACTTCACTACTTGATAGTTATATCTTGTGAATTTTCTTATTAAGTTGATCTGTCTCATTTACCAACTCTTCGCCTTGCACTTGATCATTTTCCATGACATCTCGTTTGATTAAAATCAAATATTTTTCTCGATCGACGGTACACTATCAACTAATTGTTCCCAGCACTTCCAATTTTCAGCTCTTGTTGCCATCTTAATAGGCTTTTGCTTATTAGGCTGCCGACCAAACACTCAAACAAATCTTGGTGTTAACATATATCTAATACTAACCGGCCAAACTTAAAAATTAACATGATCGATATAAGGATTCATCTGCCTGAGTTCAACTCTTCTCAATGCGATTTTAGGTTAAAAAGCTAGATATCTCCCATGCTGAAGTAAAAGCTCAATCTTGAACCTTTCGAGGTCCAGTGAAAACAAAAGTTGTATCAATGTCTTCTTTGGGATGTAATTACATATCTCTGTAACTCTGTTATCTCTAGAGGTGTCAACATGGGCCTTCAATACATAGACGCCGTTGCTATTCTACGGTCGCAGGACTCACTCCAACATTCAAATTAAGTGAAAATGGCTGTGCTAAAAACCAATCTAAACGTGGTAAAAAAATGAAAGAGCGAGATGGTAGTCGGGAATCGTGCTCGATTCAGTACATGGAACATTCCTCTTTGACCGTGTCATTAGTGCGCAATGGCGCACGGGGGTTCACCACTCCACCGTTCTCTATCGAACCACCAATTTCTGCGGTGCTCGATGATTTGAAGGGACGCCATCAGCATTACAACAACCGCCCATCTTGTCAAAAGTCTAGCAAGTCGTAGTAGCCCTTCATTTAAGCACAACCTCTTACGAAATCACCCTTTATTTTAAATAAAAAAAAAAGTATTGAAAAGAGAAAAGGCCTAAGCCAGGGTGTGCTTGCTGATGTGAAGGGCCATGACAGATTATGCCCGTTTTGAACGCTACAATTGGAAGAACAGGGTCAGCTTCTTTGCGTTTTTGGCTTTTTGTGGGATATTGAATGGGGGAGAACGAGAACGAAGTGGGAATTAGATTTACACATCGTGGTTGGCTCTTTTGCCCTAGTCTCGATCTTATTAATTTAGCGTTCCTTTTATTTGTACACTCCAAATACAATCTTGTTCGTGTTCCTATTCCTCGTTGGAACTATTCATTTTCAGATAAGAAAAGCTGTAATCTTATTTTTATTTAACTAAAAGGTAAGATGACACGGATAGTTTCTGAATTTTAATCCAATATCTAATGTTATTTTTGGACTTTAAGTATAATCCTTGAATTTAAACAATTTCATGTAATTAGAGATTGCTCTGAATATTTACCAATAATTTGGGAATATGATATTGCAAATTTGGAATTCAAGATGGTTTTTAGATAGGCAAGTCAAGCTGGCATACGCATATTTTGGTCTGGGGATAAGAGAAGACTTTGACCTGGAGGAGGCCAACGGGCTGGTCAACAAATGTCAAATTTCTATCCTCATCAATTCATTAAATAAGTCAAGTCGAATCGGTATCTAATCAATGAAAGATGAAAAGGGTTGAAAAGCAACACTTGCTGGACTATTTTAGCAACAGATAAAGCGGTACATTATATGTACAATTGAAATGATGGTAAATTTGGTCTTCGGAGACCCATTGGAGCGATAATCCTCTTCGGATTTAGACGCGTCGTTAATGATATACAGTGCGCCGAGATACGATTAATTAATACACGGTCTCTCTTCACCCAAATTACGTACTAAGTCTTCTTCAGAGCTAGCTCTTTCGTCGACCGATGTGGAGTCTCCGATGATCCAATCCCCTGCATCTCCAAATAATCTCTTGGCTTGCTCTTGGTTACGTCGAGATGGTTCCTCAAACGGTAGAGCTCCGACACGTAATAATGCAACCTGTCTATCAATATGCCGAGGAATAGAGAGAAGCCTGCACCGACACTTCGAACCGAGTTAGCTTCAGGCTCGACTCCTCGTGCTCGAAGAAGCCAACCGACCCCGATTACAATTAACAAAAGGATGAAGAAGAAAAAGGAGAGAAGGGAGGGGCATCTCATCTCTCCTAGATCATATCAATAGGTGGACTTGGACCAGACCGGGATCGCATCGAAACGTACAAAAATAACGACTTGATCTGGTCTAAAAATTGGAAAGAAAGTTCGTGACAGTCTCGGGTTTGATTCAGACCGTTTGAATAGGTAGGACGGAAGCCACTTGCACGAGCTTGTCTATGTCGAAAGCAGAAAACATGGAATTGACGACGATGGGCCAAGAGTTTTGTCCAGGCTTGTCTTAGTGCTGGCTGGGCCTATGATGTTCATTGAAGCCTTGGCCTATACTGTAGTCCACATTGAAAAATTGATGTCTAGAAAAATTATTCTCTCCTCCCTGAAATACCCACAATTTTCTTTTGCTTCTAAGAGAAATCGTATAAATCAATGAAACAGCCATTAGGTAAATGAGATTATCCTTTGACAATGTACTACATGAAAGAGTTAGGGATTCGCAACGTATGAACAAAACTATGATTTTGTGATTTACCCATGAGAGACGCTTCTAGAAGGCTATTCGCTAAGAGGATCTGGTCGGTCGGATTAACCACGGTCGCGTCTGTCAGGCGTCTTTGAACGCCCAAGAGGTTGTAGACCGTCGCACTGAACACGACCACCATGGTCGTCGCCACGGTCCCGGCGACGAGCTGCCCTTGTCCCCGCTTCAACCGGTCTAGCCCTAGCATCAACAACGTCCTCAGAGGACCTCCAAAGAGGAGGACGACTGTCAAAGCCATCTCCATGAATACAAGGCCAAATAAGAATTGAGTCATCTTCTCCGAGACAAAGAGAGTCGACGGATTTTGAGATATCGATTGGCCCTTACAAAACCAAATTGATGTGTCGGTTTTTGCGGTCGCTGCCCCTTAATATAGCAAGAAGGCTTTTGCTGATGAGGTTCGGCTTAGGCTGGGAGCTAAAGAATATGTACTTCTCCATTGAAATGGGAGCACGGCATACCTTCCCCCCCTGGGGAAATTACTGCGTACAGACGTTTCGGTATTTGATTATCAGGTAAGTTCGTGCGCTTTGAAGTGAACTTCGTAACAAAGAACCTCTTGGAGGCCAAGCAACCAAAATTCTCTGTTGATCTACAAAACTACAATACATATCCACGTTTCGTGGTCGACTTAATCTGATATTAGTATCTGCACGTCACAAAATCAATATAATAGAGCGTTTGAAATGAACGTAGATACTATCTTGATTTTTTTGAGTAATTTCAGTTTGAACAATTGGATGTGCAGTTATAGTGATTAGTATTCTGTGTTTATTGATCGGAATGGAACTTATTTTTCTCATCATGATCAAATCAAACGTACAGGCGAATAATGAATACATGGAAACAATTATGCACGGAGTGCGTTATTTATTTAGCAAGAAAGTGCATAGATAGATTAATAGTGCAGGTCTAGTTTCGGCAAATCTTCAGGGAAATCCACCTCCAAAGCCGCCACCGGCACCTCCGCCAAACCCTCCTCCAGCTCCGCCGCCAAGCCCGCCGCCACCTCCGAATCCTCCACCACCACCACCACCCCCGCCTACCCCCACCCCCGCCCCTGCCCCTCCTCCGAACCCTCCGCCAGCTCCACCGCCGAACCCGCCACCTACTGCTCCTCCAACTCCTCCCCCGAAACCTCCTCCACCGCCTCCACCAAGACCGCCACCGGTGCCAGCGCCTCCTCCCAAGCCAGCGCCGCCACCTAAACCAGCGCCACTGCCCAAGCCGCCTCCACCTCCGAAACCACCGCCACCACCTCCACTGCCAAGGCCAACGCCGATGCCATACCTAGGGCCGCGGAAGAATGTCTTGTCGTCCTGAAAAGGATCAGGCCTCGCGCCCGCAAGCTTCCTAGCGCTGATGGAGCAAACAAGAGCACTCAAGAGCACACCAGCAAGAACCAACTTGGAGACCGTCATTACTCGCAGTGCTCAGCACCCAATATCAGAGCAATGGTAGTATTGTTGGCGAGAACTGAAGGGTGGGGAGAGGGATTTATACAGAAGAAGTGAAGCTAAATAGAATTAATGGAAGACGACGTGCGGTTGAGAGAGAGTGAGAGAGGAGGGAGGGTTCTTGAATGAGTTCAGCTCATCTCCTCGGCTACAAACACGTGTTGCAGTTTAATGCATGCATGATGTCAAAGTGAACTGCTTCGACGTCGCCCCTACTTGCAGTTCGATCTCCAGGAGAGAGGTTCGACCACCTTCTCTCTCTCTCTCTCTCTCTCTGTTCGTGCAATCTGGCATGCAGAACTTTTTGAGTCGTGAAAATTAAATCGTCCAGCTTAGGTGCATCGGCCCGTTTCCGCAACTGGGATTGAAGCCGCTTCTTTAACGTGACGGTCCCATTCCATGTGATCTCTCTCCCTCTCTCTCTCTCTCTCTCTCGGTGGAACAGTTAGAATTGTCCCGCGAAGAACTCTGGTCCCGTGAAGAATATAAACCCCAAAGGTCAGAAAGAACGAGGGGGAATACACGGCATCCCCTGAAATAAAGCAGGGGACGCCGGTACTGCACCGATCAGCATCCCTCGAGATTAAATGTCATGGAAAAAATTCAGCATCCGTCGAGATTATCGATTACAAAGGACGCAGGGACTGCCCTGATCCTCATTTGGATCATCTAACGTGGTGTCGCCACCAAAAGTTGGATGGTTGAAATGAAATTATGACGTGTTTCGCCGAAATTGAATTTGACAACGAAACATTTTTCACTGAAGATAGTTCTTTGTTTTTTTATAAGAGAAGATAGGTCATTCGGCAATTCCGAACAGGAAATATCACGAGTACAAGAAAAGCGATATATATACTTTAATGGAATTTCATCAATGTCAAAATATACAACATATTGTCGGAATTTAATCGACGACAAAACAAGATGGTTAAGAGATACAATGCTCGAATTGAATTGACGGCGATAAAAATTAGAAAGTTACAACTAAGGTACACACTGGAATTGAATCAGTGACGAGATATTTGGAGACTTGGGGTCCTACGATGCACAAGTATTGGTATCTATAGTGTCTATTACATGACTGTCCCCAAGCAGTTCTTCTCAACAGTTTCAACCATGCCATCAAATCTCCGAAGCGTTCGGCTTCACACCTTCGCGTTGCCGTTACGTCATTATCTCCAAGTACTGCTTCTCAACTGTTTAATCGCCACCCCCTTGACTCTCGTCCAATTCATTACTCCTTCAAATTCGTCCTTTAATCATTACCCGTTGTACGCCATTGCTTTATCCACAGGCAATTTCAACTTTGAATTCCACTATACTTTATCCTCACGTCCATTTTGCTCACCGAACAGTCTGTTCTCAGATGATTTTTCGTCCAGTAGTCAATTGATATCTTTGCCTTTTCTTGCACTTGGTCAATTTTACTACTACAATTGTCAACCAACTGCTATTGCATATCGATAGCTAAGCATGGTCATCAGTAAGTATTACCATCAATAGGAACTCCCGCAACCACCTTTAGTCGGTATCTCGCCAGCAGGCGCCTCACCTGGCCCCGGGTCCTATGTGTAATCAAATTGATCCCAGGCCGATTATAGTGACTTGGTTCATTTTTTGTGTAAACATAAGGATGCATTGATTATGGAAATCGACCGTGACCATTCATTTAGACATGAGATATGCAGTACAAACTAGCCAAAGTCGACCGGAACATTCAGGATTCGGCACGAAGCAAAACTCAACAAGATTGAAACAAGCCTTCATGAACCGGAGTTTCTTGGTGCGATTTCGATTTGAATGAGAAAGGTAGTCATCTCCTATGGTCAAGCCAAGCTCAATCTGGAGCTTTACTAAAAAAACCATAATCGATGTCTCCTATCACATACAAACTACAAATCTCTGCAACTCTGTTTATCTAGCAAAGGAGTTTCGTTCGATTACCATGACGACCAAAATGGACGGGCCCAGTCAGCGGTTTCGGTTTCGGGCATGGCCCCCGCTTTACATTGGCCAACCCATACCCGACCACTTCTTGTATTTTATCCATCAGGAGCGGACCTGGACAGGGAGGTCGAACCCGCCTGCATGCACAACTTTCCTGTCCTGTACCTGAAAATATCTCCTTATCTAAAGGCTCAGGCTCAGTTCTCGTTTCAGCTCGCTGCCGCTGCTTCTTCTTCTACTGAAAACCGAGAACGAAAAATCCTCAATGAAGTTGGCGTCGTCATGCCATTGCCACTCAAAGCTTCTCCTCTCTATTCCTACCCACCTCCCTCACAGCGCCCGCTCCTCCATGAAAATGAACCGCTGCCCCAGCTTTCCCCTCGGTAGGCAAGTGAGGGTGGCGTCACCGCCGCGACGAGAGCTCCCTTTGGGAACCAGTGCAGTCGCCGATCAATACGGCTCTGCTCTCACTGCTGCTGCTCCGATGAAGACGGGCGACATATCGGTGTTCCTGGTAACGGGGTAAGTCGGCTCGATGCTACTACTCGGACAGAGCTCCCTTCTGCAAGTGTCGCCTATTGATTTGATGACTCGGGGTTGATTGCAGATCAGTGCTACTGTTTGCGTACTGGATAGCGAACTTCGTCGTCCCCGACTTGCTATCCAAGTACTTGGGGTTGGACAAGATAAACGAAGGCGAGAATTCTGAGGACGATGATAAAAATAAATCCTCGGAAGGAGGAGAAGAAGAGAGAGAGAGAGGAACTCAAGCGAATTCGAGGATGAGTAAGAAACGGGGTTTCAACAGCACCCGCAGCTGACCTCTACATTGGGTCGGCTTCAGTGTTCGCATTTTTATCGTCTGTTTCTGTTCTCTAAATGCCACCATCTTCAAAATCAAGCTATTCTGTTAGGCTTGATTCCTGTAATTTTGACGATAATAAGGAAAGAAAATTCACCATCCTATACTGCGCATGATGATTGAGTTTCACTAATTCCTATGAATCCATAGAATTCCTGCAAACGACATCCGCAAATAGAAAATAGCACTGGATTGGCACAAAAAGGGGAAAGGATAATACAAGAACAGAGGTGAAATTTTTGTCTGTTAGATGTATTGTCTACCCACTCGGGTTTTTTCACATCTATGCAGCTAAGATAAACGTGCTTCATATTCCTGTAGGCTCCGACTTCCGGGGTCGGATGTTTCTCTGGATCATTTGTTGAAGAAGCACTTCTTCCCACAAACCCTGTAAACATTTTAAATTCAAGTGGGGATGATTTCTCAACTTGAACATCAAACGGATACTTAGGATGAAAGAAGGATCCAAAAGCCTGCCGCTGTCCTTAGGTACTAAAGTTCAAGAAATTAGAATGGTAAACTTTTGACACATGAGAGAGATTGCAGATGGCAAGTTCCAGATAGCAATACCTTATATGTAGAAAAATGAGTTGAGATGGACTTAGGTGAAGGATCTAGGCACAGGAAGATCGATGGTTGATGGTCTTTTTGCATAGCCTGAGGATGTTCAGAATCGATCATGTGAACTAGCAGCATTGCTCCTCCAAACCACTAGAAACCTGAATGCAGCAGGGCTGGTGGACATATACGCTTGCCATATTATACATGGCACTAGCTTTAAATGTAGGGTACACCTGCCAATTTTACTTGCAGTAATTCCTCCAACAAATTCTTGAAGCAAATTCCACTGCATCCTTTGTGAGGAATAAACTGCAACCTAGCAGAGAGCGCCCAAGCTTTGTAAGGACTCAGATGCTTCAGAATCTCTGGATCTCGATCATAATCCTGTCAAGTAGTGCAAGAATGTGACATTGAAAATTTATTCCCAATAATTGATACGAGCTATTTCAACAACCAGGAAAAATTGAGTTTCTTGTAGCTGCCTTATCGGTGTGTTACTCAGAAAGACTGTTGGAATAGCGGAAAACTCAAGGCACCTCAGTTGAGAATAATTTGATAATTCATGGAAAAAATATTGATTACAGTAGCATGCCCCCACAGTGCACTTTAAAATGCATGGTATCTAGGATTTAAAATTAGCAATTCGATATGCCTAATGTAAAAGGCACCCATATGATAAATTATTTGGAAACCCAACCCATCTAGTTCATAAGAACTGCAAAAATAGGACTCCTGGCAATATGATCACCTCACCTTTTCTGTAACAATGACGGTTGGCCTGGAACTAAATTTCCTCTCCAGGTCCTCAAGCTGCTTCTTAATCATCTCAATTTCCTACAAACCTCAGGTAAATCAATAACATATTGTGATAGCAAAAAGTAAAAGTTCTGAAGCAGTTGAAACAGCAAGTAACTCGCTTGAAAGGGAGCGTGTACTAATCAGGGAATGTGCCTAATAACATAGCCATCATTATCATGAGATCAGCACATCAAAGATCTCACTCGTGGCATAATTATGGGACTAACTGAGTGTAACAATGCAACGGACATCCAACTCTTGTGTGATGAAACAAAAACGGAAAAGAAAAAAACGAGATGATTCTACCATCGTCTGAAATAAGTGATGGTCGCTGAAGTCCAACCGTTCAACGTGAATAGCTCCAAGCTGCAAGATTTTTTCCGTCAAAATCAAACTAAGCATGAATTAAGTTCACCAAGTACCAAGAAGTACTGCCTTAAATGCTGATAAAATTTAATTAAAGCAATACCTTTTCCACACTCTTGACGAAAGCATCAGCAGAACCAATCGCAGAGACGCATAATACAACATTGTTGGACACTGCCTCTAGAGGTATAATGGAATTCATGTTCGCCACTTCAAAGAAGTATGATGGAGCCATTTTAGTGAAGAAAACTTTCATGGAATTGTTGAATTCTCGAATAGCAGACTCAATGCTTGCGAGAGTTTGCTCAGGCACCTGTGAAGCACCAAGACATAAAATTCTAGCTCACTGTATCTGTCTCCTAATGCAAACTCACAAACATCAGAACTCATGAGGATGAGATGGAAACATGCATCGTGCTATACAATGCTATGAAGTAAACAAAACTGCACAAAACTGAGAATCAGAGGACACTTACCAGATCTGCGTTATGTATAACAGCAATATTTGCTCTCCCAAGTGCTGTTAAAGGTTCTCGCAGAGGTCCAAGTGGAAGTAACTGATGATTTCCCCATGGGCGTAACCCATTAACCATCACTATATCCAGATCACGTGACAATTGCCAGTGCTGCCACAGAGAAAATTACAGCAAAAACTGAGCTGAGACCACAAGTAGCCAGGAGAAAGCTTTCCACACATGATGACTTCTGTATCACAACAACTGAAGACACAATATTTAGTGGTGTACCTGCATTCCATCATCTAGAATTGCAGCACCAATTTCCTCGGAGCAGTGATTATAATGAATTTGACCATTGCTCCCCACTTTTTCTCCCATTTTCTGGTCAGCAGAGCCTCTGTTGAGACGTCCACAGTTACGCGGGTCACAGTAACCATACTTTTCAATGAAAGCAGCAGCAGTTACTGCTCGATTAGCGCCAACACCAACTTTTGCCGGCTTCCCAAGGAGATGCCTTTGAAGCATTCTAGCTTCATCCCCACCAGCATAACCCTGTCCGGGAAGACATACCACGGCAAAATTCACTCCCTAATAGTATAAACCATTTGCCATTGAAGTTACAGGTCCTATCTGGTTATTTACTCTACCGGTATCCAATAAAATGTTGGGGCCACCTAAAGAACACTGTAGAAGTCCTCTGTTTAGCCCTTCAAATGCAACAAGGCAGTATCTTTTTAACATTTCTTTATGGTTCATACTGAAACCGTAAGTTTCTAAGAAAGTTCATCCAAACCGAACATTTAGAAGAAATGCCAAACATTCAAAGATTGAGACATTAGGAACTCCAAGTAGAGCCAGCAGAGAGAAAAGGAAAAATTTACCCGGGTGAGAATAAGAGGCGAAATGCCAGAATCAGCTAGTAGAGCTGCAATGAACTCGACCATCGGCGTCTTCCCATTGCCTCCCCAAGTCAAATTCCCCACGCTTATCACCGGCACCGGCAACCTCCACAAGCGAAGCATCGCGAGAGAATCATTAGAACAAACAGCATTACTGCATCATTGGCCAATAATTTAAAAAAAAAAAAACAACATTGCCACATTGATTCATTTCATAAGCTCGTCTGCTAAAAAGAAAAGAACTTTAAATTGCAGAAGAAAGTCCGACAGTCTCCAACTATCCGTTCAGAGCTACAAATTCTTGCCATTAACAGGCACGCGACTCGATTGATCGAGACGCTGTCACTTCACTGGCATGAACTGATGAACTCATGCGAGCTTGCGAAGTTCTCAAGTTCAACTTCGATTCGAGCACCGAAACTCGCGCGCGCGAAAGAGAGAGAGAGAGAGAGAGAGAGAGAGAGAGAGGTGTCACCGGCGCTTGGAAAAGAGGCGGGAGCGGTAGAGATGGTGGCGGAGAGAGAGAGCGAGGCCGTACACGGAGGAGGCGAGGGACAGAAGAGGCAAGAGAGAGCGGTGCAGCGTGGAGAGCTTCGAGCGATCTCGCGAGTACGCGATTTCGCTCACTGCTCTCCTCAGCTTCTCCATTGTCGATTGCCAAAACGCTCGATCAGCGTGCACTCGCAGAAGAAGAAGAAGCGGGTCCCCTGAGGAAGGAGCTGGTTTTTCGTCGGGGAGCCAGAGATACGGTGCGGTGCCGTTTTCTCTGCCCCCGTGGTCCTGATTATGAAAATGCTCAGCTTGATATGATTATCTTTTAAGGTAGGATTGATCGATTTCCGATCCAATCCGATTTCAAGATGGAATTAAAAATCGGATTGGGAGGACCGGTTTCCGAATTTTAGGACCAGGAATCGGACTAATTGATCTTAAAATCAGGAATCAGACCGACTGATCGATTCGGTCCAGTCTGATAGAATCGGACGGAAATAAATTAAAAAAATGTTACTGCTTCTTATTTCATGGACTGACCCTTGACAAAAAAGCTTCAAAGGCAAACCTAATCTAAATTAAAACGAAAGATGCAATTATTGTTAAATCCTAATAAATTAAAAGCAAAAGGAAAAAGGTCAACAAACTCGATATCTACACGGTCATCATCGGTCGATCCAACCAAAATGCAAAACATTCCTCCATATGAGCTAATGACTGGACTGAATTCTAAGTTTAGTGAAGTGATCATAGGAGCAAAGTTAATTTTCTTAGCTTTTTTTTTTTTTTTTTTTTTTTTTATATCAATTGTCTGATCCGAACGATTCCCGATTCGAACGGTTCTCGTTGCACGCCCCCATTTTAAAGAATTAATACCATCAAAATTTTCAAAATAATAGACTTGTAATAAGTTCCACCAAAAATCATAAATAGATACATTTGTGACAATTTTACCCCCATAGTTTTTCACTAAATTGAATCAATATCATGAAAAATCATAAACGGATACATCTACGACAAATGGAAGGTAAAATTCCAAATTGATATACCCATCAACACCATTAAAACTTAGCAATTTGAAAGTAAACTTTAATGAAAACTATTGTGTTTTTGCAGTCAAAAAATTAGTTTTAGATAAATTTATCGCAGATATATCAATTTTGGGTAATTCATAGTATTAACCTTTTTTTAATTACAATAATGAATCCGTGCTCTAAAATTTCATTGTCAATTATGAGAATAAATTTGATTAGAAAATATTCCTTTATTTTCTTGTCCAATTATAAACATTATTTAAATTTTCAGAGTAATTTAAAATATTATTCAGATTTTTAAAACTATGATGATAGGATATGCGAATTTAAATTTTGATATTTGTGTATTGTAAATATTACGGGTGTTTAGGATGAAAATTATCAAAGTGAATATGTGAGTAAGATTGAAGTTCAAATAATAGGTAAAAAAAATTATCCAGACATGCTCTAATATCAAGATATATAATTGTGGAATGGTGGATCAAATTGGATATATATATATATTCGAATTACTTATGAGATTCGTCTTAAAATATAATGGAATGAAATCAAATTATGTGATCTAAATCTTGTGAATGTCTGATATTCTATCAATTTTGAAATGGTGATCTGTTTTGCAGAGGCATTTTGGCATGTTTGGTGTATCTGTGCAGTGTGCTGTCACACAATCATGGCCCCTCTAGCATGATTATATTCCAATTCATATTCTTGTCGATGATCATATGTTTTTCGGCTTTTCATCATTAAGCGGGGAATAAACATAATTGGCCTCCAGGAAGAAAAATTCATATTGCTATAATCTGACGTGGAGTAAAAGCCACAGGTTAAAAAGGTAAAAGCAATCAGAAATTGAAAATAGAGAAAATTAGACTGCCAAAAAAAAAAAAAACTCGATGAGGAAAAGGCATTGGCATGAGGTTTCATGAAGATCACTCTAAAGTGCCATCAACTTTGCAAAACTTATCCACATTAGCGCTCATTGTGCCACGTAAGATAGTCGTCGTTCATATATTAATGATTTTTTTCCAATCAAAATTTATTGAAATGATTACATTGACAAATTATCAAAATGTTTATGATTAAATAAGTTAAATTAAAAAAATGATGACTAAATTGATTTTTTTACAATAAATTTATGAAGTCATAAATATTCTACCCCTCTATAAAAACACAATATCGATGCACTTCAAAGTGATTTTCAACCATGGAATGAAGCCCGTGAATTCAATAGACATTTATTGTGGCGGAGGAGAAGAAGAAAGTCACGAACATGGATTGGTCATTCTTTTTTTCAATATTCCTCGGGTCTAAGACCCAATAAAGTAAATGAGCACGTTAATTTTGAAGAGACACGACTCTTTAAGCATAACTATAAATATCGCACTTCTTGAAGAAGTCATGACTAGAATCTCTCTAGTGCATTCTACCTTTTGGAGCGAAATTTTTTTCTTTTGGTACAAAATTAGTATGACTTATCTTAACTTTGACAGCTCGATCTTTTTTATTTTGGGACTTGTCAACCGATCTAATTTGGCTGGCATCTATTAATTCAGTCATTCTGGTTGTCACTAGAAGCAACATTTTTGTGTTGCTAAATTATTATATATTTAATTAACATTTTCTCTATAATCGAGGAACAATGATTGATCGGTGAAATTCAATTTTTAAGATGGCTTGTAGCTTAATCCGGATGATTTGAATATCGAATCCTCGTATTAATATATTAAAATTACAATAATCTTTGTTGCCTTTGTTTAGCTAAATGAAATTACTCATATTATGTATTTTGATTTTTTTATATTAGTCAATTTATTTTTTGAGATAGAATACTATCACGCGTGACTTATCATTGGATTAATGCACAGGTGACGCGTCACTTCGACATTTGCCGATGCATGCCAATTTCGCTCTAAATGGCAATCCCAGCGTCGCAATTAATAAGAAAAAGGTCCAAGCTTCCCTATATTTATTCTTTCTAACGTAGGAAATAATAATCTTTTACAAAAATTGACTTCCTTTTTTTATTGAGCCAAAATAATAATGCTGACAGAAAACCGAGTTTAATGACAAGACTGCCATGTCCGGACACGAGGCGTCTCCGTTCGAAGAACCAGACTGTTCTTTTTCATCAGCTTCTCCCCTAGCGCGTGGTGAGAACGTTCGGCAACAAACAATTTATCCTCCGGAGAGGACACATTAATAATTAAAATAATATTACGAAAAACTCCAAACTATTACTCTTATAATAAATTAACTACAACTAATTTTTAATTGATCTAAATCCCATAAACTGATAGGTTTGTAATAAAATTACTATAAACTAATTTTTAAGTTACCAAAAGCTTGACATATTTATATTCCGTTTACTTCCATTAAATTTTACCATAAAATTATTGAGCTTGGCAATAACTTAATTAACATGATAAATTCAAATGAAAATTATTACCAATGTACTGGATTGGAGTTTTTGGTAATTCAAAAGTTAGTTTCGAGTAAATTGTTACGAATGTACCAATTTATGATTTTTCATATTATCAATCCTCAATAATTTTCCCCCAATCTCTACTTCATCTAGAGTAATAGAGGTTATGGCTCAAACAAAAGGTTTCTTATCTCGACATTGGTGGTTCCTTTTCAACATTTTCGTTGATAAAAAAAATAAAAAAAGACATGCTGGTCGATTTTGGTTTATCAAAAATCGACCATAAATCTTAGTAGATCATCCTTGGTTTGAAGATGAATTCCGCTGGAAAAACACGGTAGATGGAGTTTTATTGCATTAATCGTGCCCGAATCATTTCCTAATCAGTCGCCTCCACTCATCCACCAACCATGTCACTAATTCCACTATCCTACCTTTTTTCGGACCACATCCATTATCAGTTCCAACATTTTTAAATAGAAATTATTATCGGAATAAAATAATTACCAAGACCGCCTTTAGCCTGATTACTCTCTGATTTTTTCCGGATCCTTCGCAGTGACAAAAGTCAACTTCCCCAGGCTCTCCCTGTAATGACGACTGAAAATTGAATGACTTAACTAATACGGGCACTTTTTGGACTCTAGCGTGCGAGGCCACGGACCTAAAGTCCGAACGAGGAGAGGAGGAATGGAGTGAAGTGCACGCGCCTAACACCGCGCGTGCGAACCATCGCCGACGCCACCGAAGCTGTAGAAAATAGCAAATCGAGACGGGAGGCAACGGGCAGGCCGGGCAACGGGCAGCGCCAACTCGCCCTCCCCGTTCCTCCCCCTCCAATCTCTCTCTCTCTATTGACGCCGTTTTCTGTCCCCCGCACCAATCAATCATTTCCACGGCCCCGGCCCCACGTCACCCAAGCCTCAGCCTCGGCCGACTCAAATTCCAGGCTCGGACTCAGGTTCGGCTAATAAAGTCCCCTCGGGAGCGGGGAGGACTGGGACTGGGGGAGGAAGGCAACAATCGAAAATATTAATGGAAGCGAGGGAGGAGAGAGAAAGGCAGTGCGAGAGGCTCTAGAGAGAGAAAGCGTGTGTGCCGGGGGAGTGTGTCTGCGCGCGCGCCCACTGTGCACCCGGGGGGGGGCGCGATGATGGGCCAGATCGTGAAGCGGAAGAAGAAAGGGCGGCCGCCGAAGTCGGATCTGGCCAAGCGCTCGCCGAGGCCCCGCCGGCGCCGGAGCCGGACGTCCGCCGGAGCCTCCGCCGGCGGAGCGTCAGGTACAACTTCATCGACTACGACGACTACATCGACGACGAGTACGAGCTCGACGACGACGAGGAGGAGGAGGACGAGCGGAGGCGGGCGAAGAAGCTGAAGCTCGTGGTGAAGCTCGACCAGGGGGCGCGTGGCGAGCACGCGCTCGACAGCGGCGCGTCCAGCTCGGAGGAGGAGCGCGGGGAGTCGAGGAAGCGGCCGGCGGCGGCGAGGGGCGGCGGGGGAAGAGGACGCGGGGGAGATCGGCGGCGATGACGACGAGGAGGTATTGAAATTCGAACGGGAGAGGGGGGGCGTGCGGCGATAGGGTTTAAGCTGGAGAGGGTGTGCGAAATGGAGAGATTTGTGGGGGATGGACATAGAAAATGCGCTGAGATCGCGATCGTGTCCAGCTCGGACGAAAACACCGAGAGATTTTTCTAATCGGTCGGGACTTGTAAAACTACACTCTCCCCAACTTTCTCTCCAGGTCCTTCCTCGCGCAGACACAGAGATATATAGAGAGAGAGTGAGAGCGAGAGTGAGAGATAACGGTCAACTGTCGATAACTAACGCAGACAGAATCTAATCAAGCCCGCTAGTCCCACCTTTCTCTCTCTCTCTTCTCTCTCTCTCTCTCTCTCTCTCTCTCTCTGCCTCTTGTATTTAAAACCGTAACTTTGCTTGTACTCGCGTGTTGTCTCTTCCTTGTCTGCCTCTGTCCCTGTCGAGCGCTCTCGTTTTCATACATGATCGGTCTTTTTTTGGCTTCTTATTCTTCTACTAGTGAGAATATTGTGTCGGGTTTATGAGTTTTTGTGCGTGAGTGGGTGGCTGAGATTTTGGTTCTAATGGACTTTTCCAGGAAAGAGGACTCGGAGAAAAATCGGCGGGGCTCAGCTCTCCCCGAGGTTCGGTCTCGTTCCCCGGGTTTCTGATTCTGGTTTGAGCTTTTGGAATTCAGTGCTCGTGTTCCGATTTTAACGCGGAATGCATTTGGAATTTTTTGATTAGGGAGATCGAGGTCTCCGGTTCCTTCATCGGGGATTCCGCTACCCGATAAGAGGAAGCTTGAGTTGATACTCGACAAACTCCAGAAGTGCGGTTTGCATAAGTGTTTTGTTTCCCTTTTCAAATGAGTATGTTGTGGCCTTTTTTTTTTCCCTTTGTAAATGGCTCAATGGTCTGTGCTGTGATTGTGGCAGGAAAGATATTTACGGTGTTTATGCTGAGCCTGTTGATCCCGAGGAGGTATTTGCAATTTCTTCCTTTTTAGAGTACTGAGTGGATACCGTACAATTTGATGTGATTTTGATGGGCGAATTAGTTTCTGGTTTTGTAGCTTCCAGATTACCATGATATTATCAAGCATCCGATGGATTTTTCCACTGTGAGGAAGAAGCTTGCCAATGGATCATACTCTACTTTGGAGCAGTTCGAGGTGGGCATCCTCGCTTGTTTGTGCATTTATGTTTTATTGAAGCCTGAGATTCCTGTGTGTCAATATGATGCTAACTTTCTTTGGGTTCAAGCGTTTACTGAATCCTGAATTTTATACAGCGATTTCTCCACTTTCCCACTTCTTTTCATTGACGGGCATTTTGGAATACTTTTTGATGTTATTGACGAGTTAAAAAACGCTGAAGGTTCAAAATAAGAAAAATGAAAAATTGATGCCAGTTGCTGTGGTGATAGGTGAGTGATAGCTTTACTTCATTTTGAAGCTAACCAAAGTATTAGCTTTACTTCATTTTATGATCGAGAAACTGTATTCCTGCATGAAGTAAAAAGTGGAATGCAAGTACATTTTCTTGAATGAGATTGTGCTCCTATAGTTAATTATCCCATAGCATTTTGATTGTCAAATTCTAATTATAAGTCTGCTGGATATTGTTAGTGTATTTAATGAAGTCTGAAAGGATGCCAGAACATTCTAAGTTAATTTGTTTATCACTGGTTAACTCTTATAGTTCAGCTTCTTTATTTAGAGTCTGTATCCATCGGAGTCTTTAATGGAAGGTTTTGATTTGGTTTCTGCGTTTTTGTTTTGCGGGCGTGGACCAATATCTCTTTCTCGGCATATTTAATCATCATCGGTGTGAAACATACATGCTAAATAATATTCTTGGTTTTCATCGATGACTTTCCATAAATGACATAGCCACTTTGTATTTGTTTCTTACCATTCCTATCATCTCCATAGGGAAAGGTGCAGGTTAAAATGTGATTCACTGCTTTATCTCTAAATTTAGACGGGTTTTTGATTGGTTAGATTAGATTATTCCTTTTGATGGGACCTTTCAGCTGTGAAAGATTGTGATTTTGCTTTTGTTATTCATGCTTTGCTAGTTGCAACTACTTTCACAATATTTGATTCTGTGGCCTTTGTTCTACGCAGGGTGATGTCTTACTTATTTGCTCTAATGCTATGCAATATAATACGCCAGATACCATATACCACAAACAAGTATAAATTCTGTCCTTATCCCTTTTCCTTTTTTCTTTTTAAAAAAATAAATTTTTAATGAGAGATTTTAATAGTAAGTTTGAACTCTAGAATGTCCTAAAGTTGTCTTTCTGTTTCTTTGAAAAGGCTCGTTGTATTCAAGAGTTGGGGAGGAAGAAATTTTTGAAGTTGAGGATTGACTTTGAACGCTCCGAGAAAGACAAAGTAAAGATTGACTTGGAACAGTCAGAAAAGGAACTTAAATCTGACCAGAGAACGAAGTCCAATTTTTTGGCAAAGAAACAAATGAAAAAGCACTTCTCCCAACCTGTACAGGAATCTGATCCTGCCGGCGTCACTTGTGCAGACGTCCCAGATGTCCTAAATAGTGCCACCACAAACCAAGCTGCTGGCTATGATAGACGGAGCAATTGCGACGGTCTCGTGGAGGGTAATGCTATGCAGGTGGAGAATAACGTAGAGAAAGCAGAAGACCTATCTTTAGGTATGACAAAAATATTCCTTCATTGGCAACTAGTATTGGTAGGTAATTTAAATCATGTATTTGTTGATAATTATTATGAATTAATGTGGGAAGAGAAGGTTCAACTTATTGTTGGCTTCTGATGATCTGACTATTCTTTGAGAGACATGTGACGTGATAAGTTATCATATGCTTTGCTGGAAAGTGGCAAGTTCCCTTTTAACTGTCGAATTGAATGAAATCTTCTGATTGATTGGGAGAAAATTTGCTTCTCACTGTTTTGGCAATTTCAGGTAAAGGTCTTCCATCGAAATATGCACGGAAGCCATATTTGCATGATGAGAATCGTCGTGCAACTTATAACATAACAGAAGAACCTGTGGTTCAACCTGACACCACATTCAGTACATTTGAGGGTGAAGTTAGGCAGTTGGTTGCTGTATGTAACCATGAATCTCTAAGCCATTTCTGGAGTTTGGCTCATGTAGATGTATAACCGTTTTGTTTTGAATCAGGTGGGGCTTCCTGTGGAGTATTCTTATGCCAGAAGCCTGGCTCGTTTTGCTGCAACTCTTGGTCCTGTTGCTTGGAGACTTGCCTCCCAGAAGATCGAGCAAGCTTTGCCAGCTGGATGTAAATTTGGGCGAGGATGGGTTGGAGAGTATGAGCCCCATCCTACCCCAGTTCTACTAGTTGAGAACCGAATGATGAAAGATTCTCCTATCGGAACAAGATTGCATAACCGAGATGAATTGAAAATGAATGAAATAATAATCTCTAAAATCCAAGAACCTGCCAAGGGGCATTCAGTTAGTCAGCTTGCTTTGGAAGGGAAGCAACCTATTCCTGTTGCAAGAAGATCCAGTACTACAAACAATGCCAATTTTCAAATGCAGAGCCCATTTCAGAAAAATTCGGGCGAGCCAAAGATAAAAGTTACAGAGCAATTTGAATTGAACTCTTTGCCTTTGGGAGATCACCAGAATGCTGAGCATGTTGCAGAGAAGAAATTCTCCAAGAATTCAGAAGCAGAGGCTTCCAGGTCTCGAGAGTCTGTTCCAAGAAATTTAATTAATCAAAATTCAGGGATTTCAGGGGCTGCTTCTTCTGCAGCTAGGGAGCAAGTTCTAAAAAACAATAGTCAGCTGCAGTGTATGCCATCTAAGCAGCCAGATGCTAATGGACTGGTTACTAGGGGATTGCCCAATGGGAAGGTTGCAAGTAATAGTTTCGAGAATAGCAGAATCACTCCTATGTCCTCTGTTGGTATTCCTAATCAAATGCCTAGAATGATATCATTTCCCCATGGACAGGACCAGGGTCTCAGCGACCCTGTTCAGTTGATGAGAATGATGTCTGAAGCAGCTCAAAAGCAACATAACTCTTCTAATCATGCTGCAATTGATGCTTCATCGGTAACGACGCCTTCATCTTCCATAAGAAGAGATGATCAAAGCAATGCTGCAGCAACTGCTGCTAGGGTCTGGATGTCCGTTGGTGCTGGAGGGCTAAAACAGGTTATAGAAAATCCCGGCATGCAGAAAAGTCAAGTACATCCAGCTTTTCCGCACAATTTATCTCATGAGTATCTTTTGCATGTGGCTAGAGTTCGTGGTGAAACTCCAGCTTCTGGGATGATGCAATTTCAACCTTCGAAGAACAGTTTTCCAGTCCAGACGTTTGGACGTCCTCCTCCCATTCACATGGGCACCGAAGCCCCATACCAAAATAGGCCAGTGGTTTTCCCTCAATTCATAGCAGCTGACTCGCCTGGGTCTCAAGCACAGTCTCCTTGGAGAGGTGTTAGTCCGCATGCACAGCAGAGGCAGCAGCAAGAAATGCGTCCGCCAGATCTGAACGTTGGTTTCCAGTCACCAGGTTCCCCTGCACCACAGTCTTCTGGTGTTCTGGTTGATTCGCAGCAGCCAGATTTGGCCTTGCAACTTTGAGACTGATGGCTTACTGTTGATATGGATGTCGGAGGAAGAGAACAAGAATTTGTGGCTTCTGTCTTGGGGAATGTGAAAGTGAACATATGTTCTTGGTCAATTGGAACTCTCGGAATGCCCATTTTGTTAATGCCTAGATGGTCCAGATGACCAAATGAGGCAAAGTCCCTGTTGAATTGAGGTGGTTGTTTGTCTGATTGAGGATGAACATTGGCTTCAAAGTCAGAGAACTTACAACAACTGACGCCCCTAGAGGTTGCCACAGGATCATTGTTGTGGTCTCTGTAAAGGTAGCGGAGCATTCTGTCTTATTTTTTCCCTGACGATGACAACTAACTTATGGCGGCATATATCTAAGTTACAATTTATGGAGATACGGAGTTAGGATAGTGTTGGAGAAGGGTCTTGTGTATGGAATCTGTATTTGCGCCTTTGACTCGCAAAGAAAATGTAGGGATGGGGGTACATTTTTGCAGGCCGGTGATAGTTTCGGATGTAACATTTTCTCAGTGCCTTTCTTTGTAATATTCCAATCCTTGTTTGGCCCTTCATTTTCCTTGCTACAGCGTACATCTCAACAGTACCAAAATTAGGCTTTCGCAAGAAAGTCCCAATCATTTCCAATCCATCCTCAGTTCTTTTCAAACGGCTGTTTCCGCTATAACGTTATGAGCCAGCGGACTAGCTATGGAAGCCATGCATGATGCAAAGTAAGGGGGAGTTGGAATTTCTCAATCATCGACGCAGCGATTGGCATCGCTTTCCGTTATCCTGACTGTTCCTTCGGGAAAGGAAGATTCATCATGAGAGACACTAATGGAATGGTGCCATCGCTCTCATGGGATTCCTATAACCTTTTCGGAGCCCCGCCTAAATGACTATTATGTGGTTTGCTAAGGATTTGTTTTTCGGAGATTGAAAAAACTTCGCCGATTATTTATCCGAAAGAAGGCTGTCTTGGACAATAGATAATTAGCGCAGTTTCATCGTAACGTCGCATGATTGGATATTCATTAGAAGCGGCAGCCTGACTGATTGCTTTTGCTTGTAAGGAGCAAATATCGTAATGCCTTGGAAGAAAAGGAAGACCAACTTAAATTCAAGAGTTGGCTATATTGTCAATTCTCGAGTAAGAAAATTTCGACTCCATCAATTTTCTAAGCTGGGAAAGCTGAATTGCCACGAGAAACGATGAACCTCAATTTGACAAGACGCTAGGAGAAGAAAAAGTGGATCGCAGTCGCAGACAATTCTCTTCCTCAATAACAGTGATTTTTCAGGACCCGATGAACTCAAATAGAGATTTGCCTCTTCATATCTATACTAATGTTTTTCAATTTCACTGAACACAAATCTTTGCGAATCTTACAAGACATTGATTTCACAAGGAAAAAAAATCATTATGTGATACAGGAAGAGCACCGATTCTCAGCTCATCACGTCAACAACTTCTGGTTTCAGCTCCTTCTCGTCGAAAGGCGGGCAAATGACATCGAGAACCCGAAGCTTTGCCTCTTCTCGTTCTTGGAGCTCTTCCCATCCGCCAGGACACAGACATCTCCATTGCACACGTGCCTTCGAGGCTCGGGCGCCTTGGAGAAACACCCGAAGATGTTAGAGAGCAGAGCCATGGACGTGGAGAGGAAGGTATTGAGGTTGTGAGATCCCAAGAAGGCCTCTGTAGAATTTGTGATGTCTGGAGATTGTTTAAGTAGAGGCGAAGAAGCAGACTTCCAGGTGCACGACTTTAATGATTCTTTGCTCTTCCTTTCGTTCGATTGATCCGTCAAAAGTCTACAAAAGGCCGAGGATTGTCCGTGTTGGTTGGCTTTGACTTTAGTGTAAACATTGCCATGCACACGCTTCTGCATCTGAGGCCATTCATCTACCGACGACAATTCTTGGCATTTATAGACACGAGGCTAGCCGGATCTTCGGCATAAAAGAAAAAGAAAAAAGTACGAAGTTGTAAAACCTTTTATAAAAATATAATTAATTTCTAAAATTTATTAAAAAAAAATTGCAATTAAATCTTAAAATTTGTTAAATTGATATAATCATCTAATTTGACTAATGAAAATGCTTATGTAACTTTTTTTTTTTTCCCTCCATGGCGATGATGTAGCTAAAACGATGTCATTTTGATCTAAATATGCTTTTAAATGTAAATCTTATTTAAATTTAGTTGAAAAATTAGCTACATTTAAATATTATTTAAAAAAATATTTTATGATAAGCCTTGCCGATACCCCACCATTTGCCGGGAAGGGCTAATGATGGTGGGGCATGGCCAGTAAGGGTTGTACGACCTCTGGCCGAGACTTGGCAACCCTTAAGACGGTGACCTTTGCTTGTGGCTAGCTAGTGTTATTAGCTGTGCCCCACCATTGCCAACCCTCCCCGGCGATGGAGGGGCAGTGGGCAACAATGACAAAGGCTTATAATTTAGTTTATTTTTAATATAATTTAAACAAAATTCATATTAAAAATCAGATTTGGACCAAATGATGTCACCACATAAGAGGGAAAAATTATTAAAAAAAAACTATGTCAATATTTTCCATTAGTCGAGTTGGATAGAATTAACTTGAGAGCTCAATTGCACTAATTTGACAAATTTTAGGATTTTTTTGTTTTTTTTTTTTTTGTAAATTTTAGGATTCAGTTACACATTTATAACAAATTTTAGGAATTTTAGAATACTTATCCTAAAACAACAAAATCAAAAAAAAAAAGTTTACCTAGGAATCAATCTGGTCTTTCATCTTCTAGGCCGACCAATGGGGGGTGTCTTGTAACTCTGTTTTTGCTTTCTTCACGTTTTGTTTAGTTTGATCGACGAATAAACTTACGATGCGATGAGACAGCCGCTGCTTCGCAAACATTACAAAATTGGATAAGCTATTTTATGCTTAAATTTCGGACAGATTCTTCAGTCCTGTCTCCTGAAAAGTACTGACTACTTGCTGTTCCTGGCTCTTCTCCGAGATGAGATTTCAACATTCGTGTTGTTTTGTTTTGTTCTGTTCTGTTCTGTTTTGCTTTGCTTTCTGTGGCCAGAGAGGACGACGCTCGTTGACAGAGCGATTTTGGCTCGATGTACTTCAATGATGGTCAATGATGTCCCTTATTATAATAAGAGTTTGCAAACATGTGATTGAAAAAGCTGATTCCAGGCCTCTTCTTGAACTTCGATTTTATTAATCTGCTCTGCCCCCACCAAATCAAGGTCGGATCTTGGAGAAAATCAAGATGGGTAGATAGATACTCATTGCTCGTTTTCCTTTCTTCACGTTATAGCATATCTGCGGGTCCTGACCCTACCATGAATCTGCTTTCTTTGCAGATGCAAAAGTGAAATCAAAAGCAAGTGAAAAAAGGCAAAAAGATCATTGAAAAGATGAGGGCATAATGATGTGAGGAGAGGTGATTTAGCATGTGCTCCTTTTCTTTTTTGCGTTTATATTAAAGGGAGTGAAATGTAAAATTCGTCGGTGAAAATCAATTTCACGGCTAGAAGATGAGCTATTTATAACTTTGTTGTTTGCTTGTTATATCTCATGGTAAATGCCAGAATCCCATAGCACCAAGACAACACAAAATCAAATACCTTTTTTTTTTTTTTTTCTTTTTTAAATTCTGGCCAAAATTAGGAAACTAAACACTTGTATTAGTTCCTTATTTTGGAAGTACAGCCAAGCTTACTTGGCAAACCCAATAGGTGAAACTCTTGCGATGAGTGACAATCAATGCAGAAACGTGATGGAAATATTGAAGCTGTAAAACTGAACTGTCAAGCAATTCATGGTGTATCCTTATTCTTTAACCTGAATTCTAATAGTTAAAAATATTCTCTCTCGGCAAATTTGTGAAATGGAAAGAAGTGCATATGAGTCTATGTGAGTTATTAGATATGATAGGTGTCATACGAAATCCATAAATTGTACAATTGAGATCGCTCGGTATACAAAGGATCAACACCAGCCACATGAACCCCTCTTTCATGTCTATGCATGCACCCTAAGTTCATTTGTACCATTAAATTAGATGGGTTCCACTAGTTTTTGCATGGGATTTTATCCAAATCAACGGCTCGAATAGACACAGGACAAATGCCGTCACTCCACTTTTACTAATTTTTACTTGCTGTGGCCCCCAAAAGAACCCTTTCACAAGGGGAAAAAAATGATCTCTTGCTAATCTTCATCAGAAAACAAAAGCTTGCTATAGACAGTAAATATAAAGGGACGTTCATGAATCATCGAGGAGCCAATTCCCCATTGGAAAGCGTTGTGCCCGATATTTGTCTACATTTGATCAAAAGAGCCGCATTATACAAATCTTCCACTGATAGTTATGTTTGTGGGAGGACATCCGCACAAAATTTGCAGTGAAATGAGATTGGATACGATAAATTAAGATGAACCCTCAAGAGGAAAGTGCTCCTAATTTAGGTCTCCAACGGTGTGAGCATCTCCCACATCGTTGCTAGTGCCACCAATTATTGGTTTTTCACTTGCTGACTGTGTTAGAAAAGGTCTGTACCGTACTATTTGAATGCTTTGCATCCTAAAAGGGAACGATCGCCAGCCTGTCCTGTCCTCTCCTTTACAGTGGACAAATCAAAGCATCAAGCCTGTATCTGCACAGACGAATCAGAGGAGGAAATTAGCCTTGTCTACAAAGAAAATCATGTAGCCTGTGACTAATGGGTCAGCCAGTGAAACCTGAAACGACATGCTAGCTCCTCCTCCTATGGCTCTGTCCCCCCCTCTCTTCCTCCTCCTCCGTGAAACCCGAGTTTGCCAAGAATCAGCAGCTCACAGTCTCCCAATTGAATTTCCTGCGGATTGTTCTCCTCCGCCCACAAGAAAACCGGGGAGCAGCAAATTAGGGGCCTTCTTTTGGGATGGTCCTGGCGAGATTTTCTCTTCATTTTAGCATAAGAGCAGCTCGAACAGAGAAACAGATTTCTTGATTCTGTTGATTGTTCCCATCATCAAAAATTTCCCCTTATCGACTCCAACCATCAAATTCTGCGCCTTCCTTCTTTCTGTTTCTTTTTTCAGATAAAGAGTTTTTCTATTTTGAATGTTTATTGATGGGCTCGAGAAGAATTAGTCTCCAACAATTACTAACGCCCATGAGCATCTAGCCTGCAATTCTGGGCAACTTTCTTTTGTCCTGTTTCAACTCCCATTTCATGCAAAAAGAAGGGACACAATCTCACTGACCCCAACACCACCACAACCACCTCCATTCCAGAGAGGAACAAGAACATCTTCCCTTGAAATCGCAGAAAAGTTCACAAACACGTAACCAATATATCCTGGAATTCTTTAAAAAAATTCCAGAGATGACCCACCAAAGCTCGAAAAAGAAAGACCAGAACGATTCCATTTTTAACACACACAAACCCATCGGAATGAGCTTTCTGTGCATGTGCAAATGATCCCACCCTCCAGTTGTGTTCATGACAAAAGGAATTGCATCAACACGACAACAACAGCAGCAGCAGCAGCAGCAGCAGCATCAGAACGATGGACGATCAACCGGGTCGAGTAGTAGTGGTTCTGGCAGTGCTGGCAGCGGTGGAGGTGGGCTGGTGCTGAAGAAGGGGCCATGGACGGCTGCAGAAGATGCGGTGTTGATCGAGCATGTGAAGAAGAATGGAGAGGGGAACTGGAATTCGGTGCAGAAGAACACAGGTCTACCCCGGTGTGGCAAGAGTTGCAGGCTCCGGTGGACCAACCACCTCCGACCCAACTTGAAGAAAGGCTCTTTCACTCCCGAGGAGGAGAGGTTGATCCTTAAGCTGCATGCTCAGCTTGGCAACAAATGGGCCCGCATGGCTACCCAGGTGATGTCTCTTTCGTTGTTTTCCTCTGCTTTTTCTGGCTCTTTCTGCTGTTTTCCTCTCTTGATTTGGTTATAAAATTGAGTATTTTTGTGGCTTTGTATGGATGGTTGTTGTTACACTGACTGAGCCTCATTAAAAGGTTTAAGGCATGTAGTTATAAAGTAAAGTTGGCTCTGTAATTTGACCGATTCTCGGAGAGTTCAATACCCCCTGTGCTGTTTCATCTTTTCGTGGTCTGAATTTGGTTTCGTAATGATACATTATGCGATGCTTGATGGCGGATCAAGTTTTATTCCTTTCCCAGAGAACTTGGGTGTTGGCGGTACTTCAGCATTAGAAATTTATGCCATTTTGTGTTGTGATTTGGGTTGTTTGAGTAAAACCTGTTCACCGCATGTTCCCCCCGCGCTTAAAAAAAAAATTTTAAAAAATTCTCCTTTTTCTCATGATGAGAGCCTAATGCCAATTACCAGGTATAGTTAGTCTCCTTTTCTCCAAGGCCTGAGTTTTAGCTCCTATATTGTGGTTAATTTAATGAGGTTGCCCATTTTATGCCTGGTTTTATGCTTCTGGACAATCTGCACTTTCGTATCTTCTCAAGTAATTTGTAAATCTCCCTCATTACTGTCTAGCTACCTGGCCGGACAGACAACGAAATAAAGAACTATTGGAATACGAGAATCAAGCACCGGATCCGTCAAGGCCTCCCTCTATACCCTCACGACATCACTCCTGAACATCTGCCATCTTCATCAGTACCGCCGGCGATGGAACCCCGATTGAATACAACCACCCAGCTTCACACTCCGACCCCAATCCGAATCCTAATCCCACCAATTCCCACCAGCCAACACTTGCCACAAACTCCCAGCAACATGCTTCTCTCACCTCAGTGTTCTCAGAATTATCTCAAATCAAGCTTCAACAATTGTTTCTTTTATCCCTCCCCCTCCCTTGGTTGTCCTGCAAGCATATTCACCAATACCTGCACCACTCCAGTTCTTGCGTCCTCTCTACTCAGCTTGAAGGGTGGTTATGAGGACACCACCAAGTTTTCACTCTCTTTTCCACGTATCTCACTCGGTTCTTCTCCGCTTCCATCTGTTCCTACATCAACCCAGTTGCCTAACATGGGTTCTTTTCAATTCAGTCCACTGAGTTGCAATGTGAGTTCACCTCAGTATGTGCAGACTCAGCTGGATTCAGACAGATACTCATCAACCGTTTCAGTTTTTCCCTCAAAATCAGAGCTCCCTTCAAGCCAATTGCACCTAATCCAACCAGAGACCGACGACAAGCAGAGACGGGGTATGCATTGGAGTGGTAGTGGTTTATTGGAGGATTTGCTGGATGACACTCAAGCACTATCTAATCAAAACCCACAGACGCAAAGCTTCATGAACTTGCAAGCGGAGAAGCTCAACGTCTCCTTGAGGTCTGGTTGTGATTGGCATGCTGGAAGCTCTTTGAATACCTCTGCAGGTTTGTTCTTTTATTGATATTAAGAAGCATTCGCTGTGACTGGTTGCAACTATTGGTCTAAAATGATCAAGTTAAGAAGATAATATACATATATATATATATATATATTACAGAGAAAAAGCTGCAGCATTAGTAGTGTGCCGCAGCTTCTGGCATCTCATGATTTAGTTTATCTGTGCATACTGCATGCTTGCATATATTTTCCTCCTTTTCCTGATTTTCACCTTCAAAGCTTCAACTTAAGTGGTGGGACTCTATGTTGCCTTCTATGGATTCATTATACTACAGCTCATAACATGGATGTTAGCTGATTTAATTATACCATTTTCTTTGAAGATTGTTGTTGTTTGTGATTGCTCTAATGTCACAGTCGTTACATCGTTAGACCTTTGTAGCCTATATGAATGCTATGACGGTTAATGCTATTGGAAAATGCTCATCAGATGCTCTCTTGCTCTTTTCTGACCCTATCTGATCTTGCACTCTCTTTTATAGACCTAACAAAGTGACTTTATCTCCTCCACTTTACAGCGAACTGGGGCCATTCCCATTCTGAGATTGACACTCGTAAAGGTTTTGATTTGCCTTTGGTACAAGAAGGAATCAAAGTTGAGAAAGATTCTCCACAGCGGATCTACTCCATGCAAGATGAAGATTTGTCGAAGCTACTTAATGCCATCCCTTCGACCCTTCAGACAGGTTAAACATATTTAGTAATTGCAAAGACACATTTAATTCATCAACATTGTTTATTACATCACTCTAACCTTCTGTGTTCCTTTTCAAATGTTTTCTTTAAAGGGAATCCAGAGCATTCCACCCCTGACCTCAACACTCACGGCAATGTTTGTTTACCTTTGGCACAAGAGGCACGACTGGAAAAGGAGAACTTGGACCCGATCCCTTCTATGCAAGCAGATGAATCAAAGCTTCTGAACATCATCCCTCCGGCAATTCAGCTTTCTTCAGGATACAACAGTAGCAGTGAATTCTGCAGCAGGCAATCATCAAGTTACGTATCTGCTGGGGAAGATGTTACCATGGGAGAGCTCAAGATGCAGCAACAGATGGCACCTGTCACTTCCAGTCAGTACTGCCATTGGCAAGGAAAGAACTCCCGTCCCCAGCTCTTGGAACAACTTCCGCAGAATTTGCTGAGGCACATGCAGGAATGACAGGAAGCTGTTCGACTATTCACCTTCTTATAAGATCGTCTAGATTGGGCTTTAGAGGGGCTTATTACCTATAATATCTATGTACATCGAGCTGATGAAACTGACATTGGCTATATCTGGAGAAACTGCATCCTTTTGGATTATGTTATCATAGTATGTCTGTTTTCCTACTTTCTAAACACATATATGTATATATCATATGATTCTATCTAATGTTATGACTTTAATATGCTGAGGAGCCTGCCCTGCATTTGTAGAAGTCAGATAGATGTATGTTCAATGAATCAGGAGAGGTGTTTCGTTCGTGGAGCCTTGATACAGGAGTGAGGCCACATGGGCGAAATGATTCTCGAGAGGAAGTTCCGAAAGGAAGATCAAGCTTTTTCCCAATTTGGCCATGACCATTGTATATTGAAACCAATGTCCATTCCTAATCTGTCCAAACATGAAACAAGATTTGGATTCTTTGCCACTAAAGGAGACCCTTGCATTATTTAGCTTCGCAAATTATGTACTTGACAAGCAATTTTATTTCAATTGGAGTGACCTCCGGTCAGCGGCAAGTCTACCTTGTTCTGTTTCAGTGATTTGCATCTTAATAAGATCTTCAATTCTTCACGAGTCACAGTCAACTTCATCTCATATTACCGATTCATGAAGGATTTTGCAACCTACAAGTTTGATGGCTTCTGCATCCTATCGATCTTCTCACAAATGCAGAGAGCTCCATGTGATGCCCACGGAATCTTTACAACTCTTCTCTGCGGTTATCTAACCACCGCCTTCCCTGACCATCTCCATAGCACCTGCGCTTTCCAGAAGCTATCAATACTATGCATTCGAGGCCATAAAGGAGTGCAAAGACCTTTGACTCGACTGGGAGATAATCTTGCTGTGGAGCAAATATTAGAGGGGAACCTCCCCGAAGCACCAAGAGATGTGCAAGGAGTTGATGAATGCTGGGCGCATCGCACGTGCTAGGCCAGCCCAGATGATATATATAACTATGAGAAAGAGAGAGAGAGAGAGAGAGTCCAATCATGAAAAGCCATAAATTCTACTGCTTTCAGAAGACACGACCAAATTTTTTTGTGTCAACAAAGAAACGGATGCGTTTGTGAGGACGCAACTCACTTAAGAGTACTGCGTAACCAAACGATTTACATATACTCGAGTTTTGTGTTCTTAGGATCTTATATACATAGGATAAAGCATAAAGTCGCATTTAAATTCGACTCAAAATCCAAATGTGTTCTCGCCGCTATAAGTCATGTAAAGGAAACCATCCTCATCTTTGTGCTCCTCATAGATTGCAGACATCATAGCAGCTGCAACAATAGAAAAGTGAATAATATAAGCAAACTAACAAGCACATGCTGGCCAAGAACATGAAAGCGGTGTGATCATAGGCTAAGCTTCCTCACCAGTAGGTGGCAAGATATTCTTAACAAAGATGAATATGGCCTTCTCAGCACTAAGCTTGATCCTCTTTCGGACAACGTAAACAAATTGCCCAACGGTAAGATCAGCAGGAACCAGATACCTGCATCATGACATGAATGAATGGATATAACCATTTTGGAGGGCAGATATTTCCCTACTGAGAAGAAGTAAACAGGCTAAGATACAAAGTCAACTAATAGAAGAAAAAGGGAATTCACTTCTTTTTGTCAATATCTGGAATGTCACTCCTTTCAGCTTTCTGCACAATGACCTGCAGGTTTTGATCAGAACTTTTGAAACCATGACCACAATCACCGCAAAGCAATTTAACAAACATATTGGTTCCTTATAATAACAAAGTGAAAATTCCATACTGGTATTCTGTCAGGATATTTCTCCCTGATTCGGGCAGCTTCTGCCTGCCTCCTCTCTGAAGCCAAAGATTGAATAAATGTAAGTAGAACGCAAGTAACCATGCCAATAGAATTTTACTCACTAAGGTATATGAGTAAACAACATTCCACACAAGTGATCTGAATTATGGTTGAACGTTGAGGCAAACAAAAGGAAAAGAAGCATGACAGTCAAGTGCCATGAAAACATACTTCCAGATAGAGACTGAAACTAGTGGAGGGAACAATCACTACTCATAGATAGAGAAGACTCCATTAGTTTTAACTAAACGGAAATTGAGAGCAATGCTAACTATAATAGGATTGATTCATAATACCATTTTGGAAACTAATATCATAGCAAACCGCAAATGGGTATTTAAACAAATGGGCCATATACAATATCCACTAAAAGCCTACCGTTCAAGTTCCTAAAACGATTTTACACACAACGAACAGCGGAATCCATCATTGAGGAATCCATCACTTTGACAGACCCAACAAACAACTATGGCACATTACCAAAAAAAAAAACAAACAACTATGGCAGTCAGACTACCCAAAAGCTCCCTCATCTATAACCACAAAAAGAAACGAGCAAACATTCAAGACTACTCCACCCTGCTATAACCAGAGCCTAACAAGTAACCGCAGACAAGGCCTCCATAATTCATTGCCCTAAGTATCAGTCCTACCACCAGCTCAGCTAAAAAGGAAATCCCAAAGGATCAGGCGCGCAGGGACAGCAAAGAAAGCAAAGAACGGCATAAAAAAGAGTCAAATGAGCAAAACCCAGTAACCCACAAAAGCTTAACTCTCTACCCGCCCTCTCAGTCGTTCACACAAGGACAATCTCATGCCCAAGAAAAGAAAGAAAGCCTGGAGGGCCAAGCAAACTCTAAAAGTTCAGTTCCTCATGATGTCAATGCATTCACACAAGCACAGAGAGAGAGAGAACCGAGAGGGTGTTCCAGCTTGAAGAAGCTCTTGGACATGGCCAGATCCTCCAGAATTCAACGTCCACGACCAAGGGGGAAGGAGCAACGAAATTAGGGTTTCGCAGAAGTGGGCGGGGGGGGGGAAACAGAGAGCACGGAGAGCAGATCAAGAAGAGAAACTGATCGCCTGAGATTACGTGCCAAACACAAAACCAACAAATGCTTGAACTCGAAGAAGGAGATGTCGCCCGCAATTCAAGCAATGAGAGATCCCAATAAATCCATCACGCAGTTCGTACGCACTGTGTTCGTCCTCGTTCTCCTTCTCAATTTTCTTTCTTATTTTTTTGTAAAAACGATAAAATAGTCGTCAAATATACAATGTGGCCTATAAATTTCTTATTTATTAAATGCAGTCCATAAACTTTAGCTCAATATGTAAAACGATCCCTAAATTTTTAATTTATTTAATATGATTCATAAACTTTTAGTACATATTTAATTTATTCTCATTAAATATATTTAATATTTTCAATAATCTTGAATTAATGAAATAATTATATTGAACATTTTCATAATGTTCATGAATTACATTGAATATGTATAAAAATAATTAAAAGTTGAGAGAGCATATTGAAAATTGGGTTGAAATTCAAACCCTATATTAAATAAATTAAAGGGATCATATTACACGCTAGGTTAGAATTTGATGAACCATTTGTATCATTATTTCATAAAATTTGGACGCACTTAGATTGGACATATAATCCCGCATTCAGCTTTTAATAGCCCGAGCGGCCCAAAGGCGATGTGGACGGGCCTTAGACTCTGGTTTACGTAGGGCCGGGCTCAGGAGGAGCCGCGTGAACATTTTTGGTAATGCTTCGATCTTGACTACACAACTCAAATTCGTGCTGAAAACTCGAGCTTGAGCGTAGAACTCAACATCATATGATACCAGCGTTTCTCCTGCTTTTGCGGATGTATATGTATCACCATACTCCACCTCAGGTGATGAAGACGGGCCGAGCAAAAGCTTTAACAATCAGATGGAATAGAAGGGCGAGCCTCCCGGATCTAGTATGTTTCCCTCGAGCTGGCGTGAGAGAGGCTCGATCTCGTTGATCGATCGGTCTAAACACCTGCAACGGACCGTGGGGCTGTGAAGGAGCATTGCAGGATGCTTAGGCCCGATTGAACCTATTTGCCTTTGCAAGGTTCATTTTGAGAACTCTCCACCATTGTCCCCGGAAACGGATGATAAACTTAAGCCCACCATTACTCACAGAAATCCCACAATGGTGGGAACTAAGTTTGGCTGCAAGAGCAGGGAAACTACGGAGACAAGATGAAAGACACAATTGTCAAATCTAGGAGATAAAACTCAACCAGAATTTCCAAAACTCGACATCCAAATTTACATATACAGAGCAGAAAATTGCTAAGCCTAACATTTTCACTTATTGTGGAGTTTCATTACCCATGGCATCACATCCAAAACAACACCATAGTCTAATGAAAGAATGCTTGGTTACAGGGTCTTGCCTCGCATCGATCAATGGGTCTCCCTCCCTTTCTTTGGAGCAGAATCCCCCGTGGCAAGACCGATATCCCCGGGCAACGGGCCGCTTTCATCCTCGTCAATGTGGAAAATAATTTGCTGACTTCCAGCTTTTGCATTTATATTTTACATACATACAAATTCCTCTATACCCAAGTTTCATGGAAAAGCTCCAGTTTTCCTCCTGAGATGGGAGGGAAACATCGTGTCTTTAGAAAGCTGTGCTCCACAACACATTCTCGCCTTCCCCGCATCTCCGATGAACTACTTTCATTCTCTCGACTGACTTGCATATGCCGCTGCAGCTCCAATCGAACGATGCAACACAGACATTACCAGCCTGAGCCTTCCATTCACAATCTGCAACACGAATTGAGAATTTAAATTCTGTTACAAAAAATGATCTGACATTCTATATGTCGCTAGTGACACCAAAGTCATGTTTCTTGCTTCACCGTACAAGAACTATGCCACTCTAAGTCATTCATGCATGCATAAACCATCGAGGTGCTATTAGCATCAATTCATATGACGTAAGTCACTGAGTAAACACCACTGGCAAGACATTAGTTTTCTTTTATCAGCACCAATAAGACCACAGTCAAAAAATATTTCCAGAATTTGACAACACGAGATGAATGAGATTTATTCTTCAATGCCAAGCAATAACTCCTCTAGCATATATGTAAAAGGAGTCCGAGAGACGAATGCTTAAGAATTTACCAGGCGGAGTACCGCAACAAAGTCGGCGGTCATCAATATGCTCCGCATCCAATCCAATAAACCATGATCCAAGTGACACATCCTCATTAGCATACTTGTGCAACACATGCCTATCATTAGAAAAGCAACAAGTTAATACTAATGAACTTGGGAAAAAAAGAAATATCCTCCCTAATGCAAAGGAAACAGCATACTGATTTATTGATATGTAGGTTGCAAGATCTTTTGAAATAGCATAGAGTTGGCCTGTAGCATGACGGAAGTATCTGTTTCCGTCTTCACCAAATTTCCAGTGCTCCGGTTCATGGTACCTCACACCCCTAATCATCAAAATGCAGGGTGAAAAGGCAATTCTTACTGATAAAATTTTAAACGGAATGAAAGGGTACTTGCTTACTTCTGAGCAAGGACTGGACCAGATTTCATGCAGCCAATATACACCCTAGGCTTCGACCTGTGCCTCATCAAAGTTGCTCCAAGTGTGGCTGCAGAGTGACAATTTAGTCAAAATGAAGTTTAACTGAGTTTAGATAAATCAACTATAAACCATGACAGAATTGATCTCTAAATAGTAGCACCTTCTAACATTATACCAGCAAAGTTTTTCTCCTTCAAAAGCATTGTATTTATTTCTTGGTGGAATACAATTAGCAGGACAATTTACAATTTCAAACGCAAAAGCACTTCAGAGGACAGGAGCAACTCTTTTCAGCAACTTCCATGTAGTACGCATAAATATATATGGAAATATAAAATCTCTAAGGGATTGAAGGAGTTGAAAGCCTGACATTGAGCATAAATTTTTTTTTCCCCATTTGGGGTACATTTGTTTCACAGAAAATCAATGAATTTGAAAAAAAGCTCCCTCAAAATGATCACTTGTATTGCTTTTCATTAGCAACAAAAATGATTTAGGCATAGACTGTAGTTGATGATTAGAAATATTCTGTTTGACTAATTTTTGTAAGTGACACCATCATTTAGGACTATGTTTTCCAAATTATTCATCTTCCGCAAAACAAATGGACCCTAACATTTTATATTCTTCTCTTTTGACGCTTCTTCCAAGAAAAAAAAGCAAAGATTCCAAGATTTGATTAAACTGAGAAAGAATCTGGTCTCTACCTATATTTACATGCACATCATCATCCACTTTGACATAAAAATCCGCATCCCACAATGCAACTGCGGTTGCAAAGTATGTCTTTGTTTTGGCAGACAATTCAAGGTAACCCTCCACATGCTCCTGTTTCCAGAGTATCAAAAAGTGCAAGAAAAAACAAGTTAGTTGAGTCTTCTGTTTGAATAATGATGTGCCGACAGCTAGTATGTTATTTTTTGCATTGCACAGTAAACAGGAGATAGCCAAGACATTACCAGCCTCAAAAAGTCGCCATGCCTCTTATCTTCTGCTTCAATTGCTCTATCAAGAATACCGCCAGATGTAGCACTAGCAGCAGAAGGGCCAGACAAAGGGAAAATAATTAGATGACTGTCATCAAAACACTCCTTGGTTTTCTAAACGTCAAAGAATTTGCCCAAAAAAAGAAAAATAGTTTGCCTATTAGAGAGGGGAGAAAAGAGTTAAAAAAAACGGGGTGCTTTTGATTGTACATTAGTGTTTAATAAGAGAGATTGATTCTACTCCAGAAAGATGGAGTACTATATTATTTCAAGGATTCAAGCAGGCAGTGCACTATCTTTGTCTTTTGGCTCACATAAATGACTTATACTTCAGTGAATTAAAATCTTTTATTTTGCCCGAAAAATGCTTAAAACCTTGGCCTTCAGTGGATATCCATCTCCTTAATGCGATTGGTTTTGCTTCTAAGAATGCAATCACACTACAATGCCAGATATAGTTATTTGCTTGTTCTAGACCAGAAAGATTTCCCCCTAGAATTGACTGATGAACGCTTATAACTATCATGTGATGATTGCCTGACGAAAATAATGTAACTCTCATGCAATGATGTGACAATTTGTTTCAAAGTAATCTATGGAAAGTAAATGTGTTTACATTAGGTCCTTTCTACATATTTTTCAGAGAAAATGTTGAGGGTATTAGTAATCTCTCCACCTATGTGACAATTAAGATATTATTATGACAGAAATATGGATTATCTTCTTAATGCAGAGATTCCACGGTTAATGAATTTCTCAGAATAAAAAAATTTCAGAAGAATAACACCAAACCAGATTACTACTGCTGGTAATCACCTGTGTCCTATCACAAAGCGGATTATGATGCCCTTCTCTTCTTCAAGCTTCTTTCTCTTGTCACCTGATGATATAAGCATAACAAATCGTCAATGCATAATCTTAAGTCAAATGCATGGGTTAACGAAACTACAGGTAGCTAGCAAACAAACCTTGAGGCATCCAGGTACTGCGAACAGAGTCTCTTCTTTTTCGGCTGCTAAAAGCAGTATTAATCCCCACGACCATTAAATATTTTCTTTTCGTAATTGGTTCACTGATTTTTATGTCATCTGAGATAGGAGAACCATTAAGTATTGACTCCTGTGCAGCTCTTGCAGCCGCCAATTCCATTTCCAAGTTTGAGATTGTTTTATCCAGAGTTCTGCATCCGACAAGAAATAAAGAAGTTAAGAATCAGATATCTTCACTGAATCCAGATAAAGATCGCTGACATTATAGCTTACTGGATAGCATGATGCGTCCTTGAAACTTCACCCAGAACATCTGTCGATTCACGCTTTCCATCCTTCTAACAGAAAAGATATGGATCAACTGATAAATACTTTGACTAGATTTGAACCGCGACCGATAAGCAGCTACTTCCAGGATTGAAGAAGCGCTATCTAGAGCTTTCAAAAAGAAAATGCAAGTTTTAAGAGAGATGAGGAACTTACGGGTTTAGGAGTACAGCCCCCAGAAACAATCTTTAGCTTTCCATCTTCATTCATTGTTCTTGGAATATCTCTTGCTTCCGGTTCTGTCTCGATCCTTCAGTAAATACCACAATAAAGCAATGAGTTAACCTATTTATAACAAAATTACAGGTGGAAAATTAAGGCTATAGCAATCGAAACAAGAAGTTGGCCATGCTAGATCATGAAAATGTGCCTCCATGAGCACAAGATACTGCAAGATTGGGAAAATCTTTAGATAATTTCATCGAGTATTGAGGACACCGAAAATAAAAATGGACAAGTGGAGATGAAGAAGAGAAAGACAAAATATGAACAGGATGCAAATGCAGCTAATTTCCACATGATAACTCACCATTCCGGACTCCATTAAGAAAATCACATAACAGTGATAAACTCAAAACCCAGAAACAATTTCAAGCATCATGTCAATTCCTCATGCACAGAACGACCCCCCCCAAAATGCTCTACAAATATCGAATAGAAATCACAAATCATAACCCACAATTAAGAGCCCAGAAGAGTTCTCCAGAACTGCAGGTTAAATAAGAAACTTCCCATCAAAATCGATTACTTCGATCATGAAATTTCCAAGGAAAGGAAATTACCTGCTGGAGAAGAGCATCCCACCCCAAAAGCAACCAATACAAAGCAAAAGAGCCCATTTCTTAGAGACCAAGCTCTTTGAAGAGTCTGTTCCCCTGCTCTTCCAAGACATTGCTCTCTCTCCGTCCCTCCCTCCCTCCCTCCCTCTCTCTCTCTCACTCCGTCCCTCCCTCCTTCACGCCGAATCAACCGCTAGAACACAGGCGATGACCATTCCAATCCCCGAGTCAACTCGCCGGGTTAACCCAGATTCGGATCCCACCCCAAAGACGAAAACTTTTCCACAACGCAAAAATGGGTACAAGCAAAGGTCCCTTCTTAGCAAGGTGGGCGTTGAGCTTTCCTTGTCTCTCTCTCTGTCTCTCTCCCTCTCTGTCTCTCTCTCTCTCTCTCTCTCTGAATTGCAAGTGGAAGGTAGAAGATGATAATTTGAGAAGAGGAAAAGGAAAAATGGAGTCTTGACTAGAACAACAACTTCCACTGACACTGTTCATTTAATAGCTGGAGTCTACTATATTCTAATCCTAATTTCCAACCGACACCAACCAAAAAAAAAAAAAAAAACAAAACAAAAAACTGACAACAACGAACCATCCTTCCCAGCCCTAGTTATTACATACAGAAATAAATAAACAAAAACAAACTCGGAAGAGAGAAGAAAAATCACTGCTCATTGTACGTCTTCCGGTTCAAAGAAAACGACAACACTGTTCATTAGCTGACCCTCAACCCCGCTCCCCAGTTACGCAACTTTCGAGAATCTTGTCTCTTTCGTTTTCTGCCGGGGAGGGGTGCAGTCCCCCGCGGTAATTTGAAGCAGGAAACCTCCCTCGGCCACGTGAACGCGATGTCGGCGAGTTTCGTTTTTTGTTTCATTCCCATGCGGTAAAAAGGGAATGGAATTTTGTGGTTTTTGAGCTTCTTTAAGTTTTCGGAAAGACTGGTAGGTGACCGTACGTTAATAGGGGATTGTGTATTTAATTAATTTCGCTACAGCGTCTCGTTTCTTCGAGCGGTTTGTCTTCAGCTTTTGAACCAGGCAACCTGAATTTGAAGGGAAAAAAATTGAAAGCGTGAACCTAGCATTTGGCAAATAAACTCAGGGGCGTACTTGGAAACACTTCATTTTCTTTTTGTTTTAACAAAAAAAAAGTGTTTGTTAACGCAACAAAAGAACGCGTTTGGTAAGTGTAAAAAACTGTTTTTGGAATAAAAAAGAACAGTAAACATGTTTCAGAAGCTAGCCAATTTATGTTCCTAGAATAGAAAAAGAACAGAAACACGTTTGGTAAACGACAAAATTTTTTTTTTTTTTTTTTTAAATTTAATAAAGTTTAAAATTGATATTGAATTCTCATTCTTATGAAATGCTCATTAATTTTATTTTGTTCATGGTTAGTGAAGACAAACATTTTTAGCATGATCATATGGTATATTTCGTAGAAAATTTTGTAATTAAAGTTTGTATCAAATTTTTTCAAGTATTTTTTTTTTATTTTTTAGTTTTAAAGCATATAAACGTTGGTTCTCACGTATTAAAATTTGCCTCTTCGCATGTGATGCAGATGGGCATTTTCACCATGCAAAAGCTGCGTGCTTAGCTCATTGTATTAATACGTGAAAAACATGCAAATATTGTATGGCCGGATTTCCGTTTATTTGAAGCATCGTTAATTAGGTAGGCACAGTAAAATGTATGTGCTCATCTCGTAGCTTGTGTTGATTTTAATCGTTTCACTACATCTTACAAAGAATTCTATCAAATGCATGCGGATTCAAAGGGAAGTGTTTGATCTCTCGTCGCACAATACCCATATAGATGTACACAGAATCGGAAAGTCACGGGTAGAAAAAAGAAATATCGTAGAAACAACTCAGGTACATAAATTCCCTTTAGTTATCACTCACCATAAGACCAGAAAAGAATTGATTAATCTCATTTTGTAAAAAGACAGGAAATATTATACAACATACCATCGCACGCAGAGTCCGAGACCTACATTCAAGACCCGAACAACGATGAAAGCAATACCCACGCATCCAACTCCGGAAAGCCACAGGAAAGAAGAAAGGGGGAATAAAAAGGAGCCCAAGACAAAAGCTGATATTTATATACGCAAATGAGATTGGGAGGATGACGATCCATTCAACGGTGCATATGTTTGTTTCTCTCTCGCCCTGCAAGCCGTTCGGTTCCGAAAACTCTTTAAGAACCGCCTGAAAATCTTTTGCCAGTTTGGCATCTGCAATCTTCTTGCTGGCCTTGCAAGCAATGAAAGATACTCAATTTTCCATCTTAACATTAGAATGAAATCAAACACTTATATGCTCGGGTACCCAAAGCACCCGACCAATGATGTCCGACCGCTCAATAATGAAAATAGATAATTAGGACAATGGATGTCCAATCAAGTATCGTTAATTTGTTCATTCCATCGATGGAAGCGATCAAGGGAACTTACGCTAACTCCCGTTTCGCTAGCTTGATGGCCGATGATCCTTCACCAACTGTCCAATATGTAGCCTTGTCTTGTGCCTCATTTGAAGCTAAGAAGCTTTAGTTTAAATGCCGAATTGGCAGGTTTTGGCAGAGCTTAGGATGAAATATCCTTCACGCCAACGTCCAAGCGGCCGACAATTTCAACCGAAAGCTCCAATAATGTAGCCTTGTCTTGTGCCTGCAAGAATTTTTGAAGGGGGAAAAACCAAGAAGGCGGCGGTGCTTTAGCATTGCCGCCATTATTGAGAAATGCCGGAAGCTCATCCTCTTCTCCACCACCACCACCACCACCACCACCCGCGGCGGCCGCCCGAGGCAACCGGCAAATAAGAAATCAAAGTATAAACTCATTTTATGATTTTTGTTCTCATTATGAATTCTAACATTATGCGATTATCTTTCACTTATGAATTTGAATTTTTGGATTGGAAATCCTAACGTAAAAAATTCAGATAATGAATTCTTCGTTTGATGTCCGAAATCATTAGACAACATATTGTAATCAAGGCAGATTTTGTACAAGAGCGAGAGCTTATGCGTCATCATTTAATGGGTTCCAATCACGGGCGGGCCTTAGATTTTTGTTGACGATGGCGATGATGTGTGCAGCAGCCAGCGGCCACGCTTCGATCCATTAAGAAGAGGACATGAATCATCATCGTTCCAACTGCCCTATGCAAAACCACATGCATGCCCCGCACATCCATGAATCATGGGGCGCCCACACGTGGAGCACGTGCACGGTAACATGTCTCTCGAATCATCAACACTTCCCTCCCTCCCTCCCAGTGCAGCCTATGCAAAAGCCCTAGCTGCTCCTAGTTCATTTGGGTTTTGCTATTCTTGTCTTTTTCGGTTAATTTTACAGGCCGAAAGGCCGACTTCTCTTGGATCTGTTCAGGCTCTGAAAAGGTGTGAATCATGGTCCAAGCCAGCATCATTTGCTGGAAATCATTACAAAGCAACAAGATCTGCCCACCTTGCGCGGACTTGAAGTACTCATAACTTATGGTATCAACTTATGGTATCACCTCTCTCTCTCTCTCTCTCTCTCTCTCTCTCTCTCTCTCTCTCTCTCTCAGGACTTGGTTCATCTATATTTATGTCCTTTAGAAACTTAACTTGTTTGCTATTCAAGACTGTGACAATACATAATTTTGCCAAATATCTTAATGAAACTGAGATGAGAAGCTATTAAAAATAAATGCAAATATCTTAAAGTTTTTAGAATTATATTCTAACTAATTACTTTTGCAATCGGCAAGTATTCATAGAATTTTTGATAATTTTCAAAAGAAAAAAAGAAACAAATTCGAATGCAGTAGAAGATCCAAGTATTTGGATCTTAACCCATTATGACACAAAAGTTGGATAGTTGCCATATGCTAATAATTGAAAACAATGAGATTTTACCACTAATAGGAAAAATAGGTAGGAGGATTTGCAACCCAAAAGGATCCTTCCTAAAGATGAATGATCCATCACCTAACGTCGAATTATGACAAAGTACATCATATCCTCCACGAGCAAAAAAGTTCACCTCAAAGCTGGAATTAAAAATGACACCACTAACAAGGCTAGTCTCATCATTCTTCACATGATTACACATCTGATCTCAATTGCATGTGTCTTGTCTGGGGAGAGAGAAGTCAAAAAGGTGCTGTTTCGGGTAGAGAGGCCGACTTGGATTCACATGGAGTGGTGGTGGGGGCTTTTTATTTCTTTCTTGCATGTTAATGGCAGTTGGCAAAAAGCAAATCATCCATCCTCTCCATATGATATGGATGAGTGTTATAATATATGCAGTTGAAAGTTAGGAAATTGCATGTGCTGTGTGGATGCTTTCATCTCTGTCATGCCACACGAAGTTATCTATACAATGATGTTCTTTGTTGGCATAGTTTCACTTCCATCTCAATTAATCTTGGTTAGATTGACAAGCGAAGAATGATCAAGGCACGAGTTTATTTGCATTTGGTGGTACGAAGAAACACCCGGCACGTGTCATTTGTATAAGGGAAGCCTATACCTAATATGTCTCATGACATTTCGATAAGAGAGATCTCTAAGCCGTGTGGACGTGAGCAAATTGCGATTCAAAGGGAAAATACCGTGCCAGCAGCTGGCACGAACGAGGCAGCCAAAGGTAGGGGTGCCAGTACACAGAAATGTCCATTTGAATTAACAAAATTAGACAGTCCGAACTAAAAGAATTAACAAATTAGACAGAAGTTGCAAGTCAAGTGGGCGGAGCGGAGAGTAGATCAGGTCGGCTTGGTCTGCCAATTCCCTGGGGTTATATCTATTACCATTCTAGCCCAAGAATTCAGTAAGAGCCCAGACCATTTTGAGATTATTAAGCGGGCCTCATCTCACTAGCAAGAGTCTCGACAGCCCAATTCAGGACCACTAACCACATCAATGAAAATGGCTAAATTGCATGCCCACGATAGAGTGTTTTTTCTTTTTCTTTTTTGGAAAAACACTAGTACCCATTTATTTCACGGTAAATGAATAATTTGATTTTTTTTAAATGATCATTTGTATCGCTTACATAAATGAATAAAAAATATTTTCATCATTCATGCAAATATCTAGATATAACTTATTATCAATAATGAAAATATTTTCTATTAACTAATTATCTCAAGAGAATTCATTGGAGAGGATACACTTTAACATTGGTATGCAGGCTATTTAAAACTTCTCTCATTTTATTGGGCGAGCATGGATTTCTAGAGTTATCTATTTTAGGCATGTGTAATCAAGATTTCTTTTGTACCAAAAGTGAAAGGAGTAAATTATGAAAATAAGAATATCCACATCGAATTGTATGATCATATTGGATATTCGCATCAAATTTTCTCATGTTGTCTACAAAATATATGTAATAGTCCTTGATTGTTGAGAAAATTACTAAGAAAGTCTTATACACATTGCATTTGTATTAATTCAATTTAAAATATCTCAATTTGGTCAATGTAGTCTTGAACTTTTCACAATTTTCGAATTGAGTCATTTTGGCAATTTTCATCAAAAATTACTAATATAAACGCCAATCATCCTATGTAACAAGATTAATATTAACATAAAATTTTTTCTTTTATTTTTTTTCTTTTCCTTATTTTTTTCTAATGTGTGGCTAATAAGGGTCATTGCCCATTGGGAGAGGGGCCTCATTGGTTGCAAAGGCCCTAGGCTAAGCCATTCCAACCTTGCCGACTGTGGTTGCGGGCAAGGTGGCCCTTGCCAGCACTCGATAAGGGCTGCGACCCTTGCAAGTGGCTGAAGAGGACTTCCCAACCCTTGCTAACCAAAATAAAAGAAAAAGGAAAATTAAAAATTCATTTAAAAAAATTATAAAAATTGTTCATCTTAATATTGGTAATGTCATGTAAGATGATTAGCATCCACATTCCAGTGATTTCCTTTTTTTTTTTTATAATCAAAATTGGCCAAATGTCTCAATTGACAAATTATTTATAAGTTTAGGACGGAATTTATATAAGTATAATAAGTTTAGGATTTTTTTTTTTTTTTGTAATTTTCCCCCTGATAGTTGCTTTCCATTCAGCATGTTAATTGAATTCAATAGTGATAGGTGACCAGTTTGATTTTTTGGGTGTATATTTAAACCTTCTTAAGGAAAAATTTTCACGGTAATATCTAATTATTTGAGGCATGCTGATATAGAAATTTGGAGAATATAAAGCAGAAACTTATTTTTTTTGGTTGGCCAGTGAGGTAATTTCTGAATACGGATGGAGTTGTGTATGTATCATTTATTCTAGCATAAAGTCTTAATTCGAATCTGACTTGACTTTCCATTTTGTGTGTCAGTTATAACCAGCAATATAGCGACTGTCCATCTTTATTTTCCTTTTGTTTTCTTACCCTCTTTTCACCGTCTACAACTCTTATTGTTTGCGCTGGTAGCTGTGATTTGATTTGTTACCTATTAAGCTAAGAAAACGATTATAATTAAATCTTCATTTATTATGGGAAAAATGAATAATCTGAGAACTATTTAAAAAATAATAATTGCTTGTATTGTTTCAAATAATCAATTAAAGAAAAATATTCTTGTTGTCAATAATAATTTATGTTTAAATACTTTCATTGACAATGAAAATATTCTTTGTTTAATTTTTTTAAGCAATATAGATAATCATTTTTAAGAAAATATTTTTCAAATCGTCCATATTTTGAGAAACAAACCAACTCTTATATATAATTCTGGTTATATTATAACTAATTATCTTCTCCAAGCGTTCTTCCTTAATGCTTCATGTTGTAGAAGGACTGCTCCCACATTCCCAAGAAGAATGAGGAGAAATCATTCACCACATGCCCGACCATTTTGAATACTTCGACAAGTACAATAAACTATTCAACTTTCCTTGTGCTCACAAACTCAAAAAAGTACATTATTAGAAAGTTCAACTTCAATCCAAATACTTAAAAGTCATAAATGAAAGAATACCATATATATATATAGTTATACCAGCAAAGTTTTTCTCTTTCAAAAGCATTGTGTTTATATCTTGGTGGAATACAATTAGCAGGACATTTTACAATTTCAAATGCAAAAGCACTTCAAAGGACAGGAGCAACTATCTGCAGCAACTTCCATGCAGTACGCAGAACTATGGAAATATAAAATGCCTAGGGGACTGAAGGAGTTGAAAGCCTGACATAGAGCATATATATATGCAGAAAATTAATAAACTTGAAAAAAAAAAGTTTCATCAAAATTATTACTTGTATCGCTTTTCATTATCAACGAAAATGATTTAGGCATAGAACGTTGTTGATGATTAAAAAAATTTCATTGACTAATTTTAATAAGTGACACCATCATTTAAGAATGTATTTTCAAATCATTCATTTTTGCAAAATAAATAAATTCTAACATGTTATATTCTTTTCTTTTGACACTTCTTATCAAGATTTAAAGCGAAGATTTCAGTATATGGTTAAACTAAGAAAGAATCTGGTCTACCTATATTTACATGCACATCATCATCCACTTTGACATAAAAATCTGCAACCCGCAATGCAACTGCTGTTCATCTATATTTATGTCCTTTATAAACTTAATTTTTCTGCCATTCAAGCTACGACATTGCATAATTTCGCCAAATATCTTAATGAAATAAAGATGAGAAGGTGTTAAAAATAAATGCAGACGTTGTAAAGTTTTTACAATTATATTGTAATGAATTAATTTTACGATCAACAAGTGTTCATAGAACATTTGATAACTTTCAAAAGAAAAAAAAAACAAAAAAACAAACTCGCTTGTAATAGAAGATTGAAGTATTTTGATCTTACGTAGATACTACATATATATACACGCACGAATGAAGAGATAAATTCATTATGAGACAAAAGTTGGATAGTGCCTTTTGCTAATAATTGAAAACAATGGGATTATTGCTACAAATAGGAACAATAGGTAGGAGGATTTGCAGCCCAAAAGGGTCCTTCCTAAAGATGATTGATCCATCACCAAACGTCAAATTATGACAAAGTACATCATATCCAGGCCAAGCAAAAAAGTTCACCTCGAAGCTGGAAAAAAAGACAGCACCGACAAGGTTAGACTCATCATACTTCACATTATTACTCATCCGATCTCAATTACATGTGTCTTGTCTGGGGAGAGAGAAGTCAAAAAGGTGCTGTTTTCGGGGAGAGAGGATTCACATGGAGTGGTGGTGAGGGCTTTAGTTCTTTCTTGCATGTTAATGGCAGTTGGCAAAAAGCAAATCATCATGCTCTCCATATGATATGGATAAGTTTTATAATATATGCAGTTGAAAGTGAGGAAATTGCATGTGTTGTGTGGATGCTTCCACCTCATTATGACACGCTAAGATATCTACATAATGATGATCTTTATTGACAATCCCACTTCCAAATTAGCCTTCATCAGATGGACCTGCGCACGAAAATATCTATACAATGATGATCTCTATTGACAGCCCCACTTCCAACTTAATCAGCCTTCATTAGATTGACAATGATCGAGGCATGATATTATTCGCATTTGGTGCTATAGAGAAATATCAAGCACTTGTTTGCATAAAGGAAGCCCATGAATGAGTGTCTCCTAACATTTCGACACAAGAGATCTCGAAGCCGTGTGGAAGCCAGCGAATTGCGGTTCAAATGGGAAACATTGTGCCGGCAGCAGGCCCGAGGGAGGCAGCCTAAGGTGGGGGGCTAGTAGACAGAAGTGTTCACTCGAATTAGCATATTAGACAGAAGCGTAAGTCAAGTAAGCAGCGAGAGAAGAAGATCATGGTCAGCCTGGACCGCCACTTTCTTGGGGGCACCTATCCATACCAATCTAACCCAAGGATTCAGTAGCAGCCCAATCCATCTTGAGATTATTATAAGCAGGCCTGATCTCCCTAGCAAAGCAACAGTCTCGACAGCCCAATTCAATACCTTTAGCCACGTCAATGAGAACGGCTACATTGCATGCACCCAAGAGTTGTGATTTTTTTGGGGGGAAAACACTGTCATCTTATTTGTTTCATGATAAATTAATAATTTAAAAAATATTTTTTAAAATATGGTCTTTTGTATCATTTACATGAATGAACGAGAAATGTTTTTATTATTCATGTAAATATTTAGACATAAATTGTTATTGACAATGGAAATATTTTCAAACTAATTATCTTAAGCGATACAAATAATTATTTTTTGAAAAATATTTTTCAAATCATTCATTTTTGCAAAAGCGGATACGCTTTAACATTCTTGTGCATACTAATTAAAACTTCTCTAATTTTATTAGTCGAGCATGGATTTCAAGAATTATCTAGTTTAGGCGTTTATAATCATGAAAATAAGGATTTCATTTGTACCAAAAGCGAAACGAGTGAATTATGAAAATAAGAGTATCAACATTGAATCAAATGATTGAGTATGCAACTTTTGAGAACAATTATGTGCTCATATTAGATATTCAAACCAATCCCGATTGTTTAGGAAAATTATTGAGAAAGTCATATACCTATTGAATGTATGCCAATTTAATCCCAAGTCTCTTAATTTGGCAAATTTTGTCATAAACCTCTTGACAATTTTCTAATCGAGTCATTCCAGTCAATTTTGGTTAAAAATCACTTACGGTGACATAAGTTTTTATGTGATATGATTAACACTAATATGGACAATTTCTATAACTTTTTAAATTTTTTTGAATTTTTGCTTTTTTCTTTTCATTTTCTTTCTATTGTGATTGGGCAAGGGCCCTCATCAATTGCAAAGGCCTCACCTAGCTGATGAGGCCACAATGACCTTGCTAGATTTGAGCGAAGCCCTCACTAGCCGCGAAGGTCTTGCCTAGATTTGGGCGAGGGTGGCCTCAACTGTTGGCAACAAGACTATGAAGGCTATAGGCAAGGCCATCCTAGCCTCGCCAACTACATTCCGCATCCATCGCCAGCCAAAATGCAAGAAAAAAGAAAAGAAAAGAAAATAAAATTAAAATATTAATTTTTAAATTATAAAAATTGTCTACGTCAATATTGGTTGTACCGCTTAAGATGACTAGTGTTTGTATCGACGATTTCCAGTCAAAGTTGATCGAAAATACTTAATTGGTAATTTACTTACGGGTTTAAGAAATTAACTAAATTGAAATGTTTATAATTGAATTAGCACAAACATAATAAGTTTAGGATTTTTTTGGAATTTCCCATGATTGTTGCTTCCTATCCCGCATGTTAATCGATTCATTACTGACCGATGATCAGATTGGTTTTTGTGTGTTTACATCTATGCCCTTTATAAGGAAAAAAATTTTATGACAAAAAAAAGGAAAAAATTGTCATGGTAATATCTAATTATTTGAGGCATGCTGGTATATAAATTTTGAGAATATGAAGCAGAAACTTCCTTTTTTTCGGTTGGCCAGTGGGGGAAAATCTGAAAATGCATGGATTTATGTATGTGTCTGGTATTCTGGCATAAATTCTAATTCAACTTTGATTAGACTTTCTATTTGGTGTATTCATTATAACTCTGCACTATAATGCCGGCTCATCTATGTTTTTTTTTTGGTTTCTTTTACCCTCTTTTCACCGTCTCCAGCTTTTGTAGTTTGCGCGGATAATTGTGACGAGATTTGTTACCTATTAAGCTGAGAAGACAATTATAATTAAAGCCTTGTTTATTTCCTCGGAAATAGATGATCTGATTTTTTTTTTTTAAATGATCGCTTGTATATCTGTCCAACATGATTTGTGTAAATGCAAATAATCCCGTGAATTCGCATTCCTTCTAACAAGAGTCAACCCCGTGCCGACAAATTCGCATTTAAGGGTGCATTTATTTCGCGAAAAATAAATAATATGAAAAATATATTTCTAAAAATTATTATCCGTGTCCCGTGAACAAATAAATAAATGAATGATATTTTCATTATTAAAAAGAAATATTCAGACATAAATTATTGTTGATGACGAAAAATATTTTTTATTGATTCATAATCTTAAGCGATATAAGTGATTATTTTCGGCCATTACTTCAAGGTGTTCCATCCTGATGACTTCTGCTATGACTCTGGGCTCCGCATTTGCAGCGGCTGCCGAAAAGCAACAAGCTTTGTATTTGTTCTTCTCACTCTAAATTTTTGTATTATTCTTTTATATTTAAGGAAAATTCCAAAAATATTTTGTTTTAAAAAAGACCATCGGAATTGCCGACGTTCTTTCAAATGGCCCCCAGCTTATGGACGGCGCCAATACATTCGTTGGACGGCGATCAGGCGCAAGTGACGTCACCAGATTTTGTTCCTTTGACGAGGAACACATTTTCCATCAAAAATGTCTAAAACCGCGCGTGTCGCCCGCGTGCACATTCTTATGCTCAAATGGCCCCAAATTTCACCATTAAAACCCTGATCCTCCAAATTTCATGACCATATTTGCACACAAATCCTCCTCATCTCCAACTCGAACTCAACTTCAATTTTCACGCGCTCGAATGGTATGTTTGGTTTCAAGCATCTAGAGACGAAAACACCCCGATCAAGGGCACGAAATGATCACATGATCGTTGTCCAGTCAATAATTTAGCAACTAATGAGATATGGGGTTATTTATTACAATGTTTATCTAGTTTTTGAGAATGGTTTATCATGGTAATATATATTAATTAAATCATACTATGAATATGTTTAGGTTGATTTTTTATTTTTTTTTGGTAAAAGTAAGCAATGTAATGGGGAAAGCCAAGCTGTACAAACGAGACGGCTTCAGAAACTTGCACTCATGAAGAATAGGCTCTAAACGAGTGAAAGGAAGCTGCGAGAAAAGCCAAATGGCTACAACAAGAACAGTAAAGAAAGACCCAGGCGGCAAGCACAACCGACAGCCAAAGGCAACCAAACTGGCCAAAAAACTCTAAGTGTAATCCCTAGACGAGAAAATAATGGGGTCAACATCTCAAGAGCGTTGCAACCTTCTATTCCTGATGGAGTTCTCCACGTTCCTGAAGGTGACCGCCTTGTCTTTAGGTCAATGTTTGTAATCTCTTGAATCATTTTTACCCTATTTTTATTGAAATCACCCATTTGTATAAAACAAAAAGGACTTCCAACTCTCGAGTAATCATCGTTTTTTTTTTGGGTCAAAATACCCTATGTCAGTTTATTTTATAAACAAGTGCTTAAACTAATATTTTCATTTTCATTTTTATTTTTTCTCATTTAAAAAATTCAAAGTTTTTATCTTATAAATTACTTTTTTAGAAAAAAGTTCAAATCTTAAAATACATTGTTTTCCATACATATATGTACAATTTCTTCATAATATGTTTTCTTTTTTGGGTGAAATTAAGAAATATATTAAGCTTTAACTACCCTGTACGAAGCGATCACAGTACCAAAACTTACGCTTAAAGTGCCAAGACAACGTGAGTGGAAGGATGCCGAGATATAAAAGAAACAACAAACAAAAGGGGCACAACAAGCCAACCGGCTACACACAAACAACAGACTAGACAGCCAACCGGCTACACACAAACTTACACTCAAAGTGCCAATTTCTTCATAATATGTTAATAATCTCTTATTCATAAATCATCTATTCATATAACCATTATGCCCCCCCCACTAAAATCTGAATTCCCTAGAACAAGAGTCGAATCCGCAGTCAATGATTCTTGACCCGAAAGCACGAGAACGCCCTCGTCACTGGCTCAATCCTAGAGTAAACACGTGCGTACTGTTTTTTCATTTACATGGATTCTACATGCATATTTTGTAAAAGCAACAAATTGAGTGGATCGATGGCAGCCACCTCTGGTGCCGACTTATTTGACTATCGATATGGGTAAGTGATAAAGCGAAAATACCACAACAGATGCGAACTCTCGATTAGGCTTTTCGACGCGACAACGCAACGGCAAGCCTAAATTGGAAAATGCAACTTTGAACCATCGTCATCCTCGCGTTTGGTGAGAGGACTCCTCAACAGGTCACGTGCTCTTGCATGTCCAGAAAAGAAAAAAAAGCGTGCGGGCTCGAGTCGTGGGCCACGGTGTGCATCGATGATGAGTCGAAGTTCGGCACACGACCTTTTGGAAAAGGATGGAGACCAGCAGCTACGTGACGCGTTACTGACTTCGAAATTGCAGGACAAATGTATGAGGTCGTGATAGTAAACTCAGGTTGATCGGCTCGAAGTCTCGTGTTCGATTTCTGCTCCATGAAATCTCTTGGGACCCAGTTACAAGGAACGGAATTTCTTCAACTCGACTCGACTAGGGACCGGGAGGTCATATAAGTCTAGATTGCGCGGAAATTTATTCAAAATGGCACTTAACCTTTGCTAAAAAGAAAGCAAAGGGCAAGAGGGCCAACATTGTTAAGATGATAGGGCAAACATTTGTTGTGCGTTTACTAATGCCCCACTTGTTCAGATAATCATTTAAGGATATTCCTACGCTCTTTAAAAATCGATCTTCCACTCAGTCTTTTTCCCTCCCTTGCATTGATCGGCATTAAAAAAAAGAACACTCGGGTTCTAAAGAAAAAGCTGCGGAAAACCTGGAAAATGACATTGGGTCGCCGAGCAACACAAAGGTATCTCAAGTTGATATAAGAAAATTATGAAGGAGGCAGTTGGCATTTCTCTTTCAGTTCATGGTGCTAATTGACGGCTCTCCTTTAATCAATTAGTGGGGCCGTGATTCGGGGACCACCGCAGGCAGCTCAAATCTAAGAAAAAAAGTTGGACCTCGCTTGCTTCTTGAAATGACGAGAGAGAGAGAGAGAGAGAGAGTCTGTTGAATCCTATAGGTAGATTGGAACCCCTCGGGCCTGCTGAGGACGGCAGTTGCACGCTGCAGACGGTCGTGATTTCTTCATTCTCTGTTTGTGGCTCTCGGGACTGCCCGGCGCAGTTTGTGTCGCCGTATCGATCTTTGTTTAAGATATTAGTACAGCTTCAGTGTAGGATGGAAACTGCTTGCGATGCGAATTCATTGATCCGCCCCTTGCAGTGCTCAGGAAAAAAGGGTTCTTGTGTTGAAGAGACGTGACATGCAATGAAACATTTTAAGTGGCCACGCGCATGAAGCCAGGACAAATCTAACCTTGTGAGAGTGACATGGATTCTAAAGCTCATGATAGATTGACAGAGAAACCTGTCTGATATGCTAATGTGTTTTAAAACTATTTCGAAATATCTGATAGCGAGTTCCTCCTCACTTTCCACAGGGCGGCAGAGTCATAAGCATTCATCAGCAAAACAATTAGAAATTAGATGGAACGAGGGATATCAAATTAGTCCCGTATATCTGTACCGGATATCCTGAGGGAAAGATTAAATTTTTCGCAGGTACCATGTACCTTACGACATGTGCAGGATAAATTAGTCTTCGTGACTAGATCTCCACCAATGTCAAAGCTGAGTATGGCAGATACACTATGGCCTCTTAGGTCTTGACAGAGAATCCCAGAAACACAGAACCGAGATACATGATCTCAGAACAATCTGTGCTGCGTGTTGGTAAAATTGATCATTGTGACTGATTCATGATGACGAGTGCTCTTGAAGTGAGCTTGACCATATGAGTTTTCAGCTACAGATAATAACTGATTAGAACTGAGCAGAAAATGAGCAATTGATTGCTGTGATGGGGTTTCTTATATCTCTTCCACCTAAATGAATATGTGGCGTAGGAGACATAGAAAAAAGTTCACAACCCCTTCACAGGATATATCCAAACTTCACATAAATGCAGACTACTACATGGAAATGGATACTCTCATATGTTCACTCTAAAATGACTACAATCTCCAATTCAGAAGGCCATACCACAACCCTGAGAAGATGAGTCTACCTAAACAATCAATGACATGACGGTTCAAACTCCTAGAAATTTCCATAGTCCTGTCAAGGTGATTCGAGAAACCCAGTTTTGGTCAGAACAGCATTCCTCACTTTGCTGAGATCCCTTCCCTTGAGAGTCCTTCCAACGCCTTCGAAAACCGAAAACGAGGATATATGACTCCTTGCAAGCCTAGAAGCTATGAATTCATGTGGTGGCATCTTATAGTCATTTTCATCCTCGTCTCCATCACTCCCTCCTCCATCATGCACGTCTTCGTCATCATCGGTTTCTTCATCCTCATCGCCATCACCATCATTTCCTCTCCAAGATGGCTTTTTGGAAGCTTTCTCGGATTTGGCATTTCGCCTTTTAATGTGTGACCAGTTTCGGATATTGACAGGCGCTGACTGTAGTGTGATCTTGGGTTCAGGGGTCGAACCGCTGCTCCTGCCACTGCTCGCTCTTGGGATCATCTTTGCCGCCGAATATTTTGGGTTTTGGCTCGGGTAAGATCTGGAGGGTTCGGAGGTGGAGTGAAATTTCGGGCTGTGATCTTTTTGGTCGTCAAGAACATCCCACATGTCTGATTCTTCAAAGTCGCAATCTCTTAAGGATCTCCATAGACCACTCCCCTGGTGGTAGTAACCATTCCTGTCCTCCATCAATAACTGCACACCCCACCAAAAAAAAAAGAAAAACATCGAAAACTGATTGTACTGAAGGTGATTTGGTAAACTGTATATAGTATGAAGGCCAAAATTCAATCTTGCCAAGAGATGAAACTCGGGTTGAGAGGACGGGATTGAGTTGAACGAAACTTGGAAGAAGAATTTTTACCGATTCCCTGAATCAAGAATCTTCCGGAGAGCCACAGGTCAGCACCGATTGATAGAGATCTCTGCAAAGTAATCAATAAAGAAGACGTCACAGAAAAGGAGAAACTTGAGTAGCTGTGTATTCTCTTCAATCAACTCGAAAAGTGACCCACGAAATCTACTGGCTCCGTCAGAATCAGAGTACCGCTATCTCACCCGAAGAATACTGAAGGGGGAATATCAGTGATGGAGCGGCCTTATATCGAAGCTCGAGATCCACAGAGAGAGAGAGAGAGAGAGAGAGAGAGAGAGAGAGAGAGGAGTCAGAAAGCGATCGAGTGAGACTATTTTTGTCCTTCATGCGATTCAGAGGTCGACGTTTTACGTCCTGTTGAGAGAGAGAGAGAGAGAGAGAGAGAGAGAGAAATGGAGAGAGAGAATACAAGATTGGTATAAAGCTACCGAGGGCAAATGCAATGCAGGAAAGGAGCTACTGAATATGGAATACCAGTAAAAAATGATTGCGCACATCCTTGTCAACAGTCCTATCTTGGCCAACTTAATAATGGATCCAGCTTTAGGAACCCTGTTGAAATAATGCACAGTAAAATCTCGTCACAGGGTCTGTCCAGAATATCTCCCCGGATTAACCTCTTCTACCATCTTCCTAGTTTTTTTTTTTTTTTTTTTGGTCGGTTACCATCTTCCTAGTTGAGCAATGGGGAAACGATAACCAAAAATCATAATGGGTAGATTCTTTCCATGGCCGGTTTGTAAACGGACACAACCGCTGGTGCAAAATAGGAACTCCTCGTGCGATCGGCAGTCTCGTAACTTCTCTATAGCCGCAATTGGCCGAGCATCACGATGACATCCTGGAGCGGGATAGATCGGTCATTTCAACTCGCCGTTTTTCTAGAACAGCCAGGGAGGGGGTCAATCAAGGAGCTTTGAGATCATACTTGCTAATCTGAAAGGGAGATCTTTTTTTTCTTATTGCGAGGTTTTGCTAATCCGGCAACGTTTGACCCACAAGCGAATACGATAGAGCCGTCATACAATGCATTTGGGCTTTTCCTTTACAAGACGTGGGAGCTGTGCTTTCTGACGTGGTATTATTATAAGCCGATTCGGAGAAAAAGCGCTCTTGTTTGCTTCTGGTCACTTGACGAGTTTTTCCAAAGCGTCGGGGAGGGAATCTCGGCAGGGCGTCCGCAGATGTTGCCATCGATGGTTCTGTTCTTGTCCGAGCTTGTGCCCTCCGCATCCGCGGCGGCCGCCGAAAAGCAGCGTGTTCTTCTTCTCACTCTAATGTTCCTTTTTTTTTTTTTTTTTTTGGGTATTATTCTTTTGTTTTGAGGAAAGTTCCAAAAATCAAACTGTAGCCCGCCTGATTTCGCCAAGTGTCCCCCCAAGAATAGAGTTTGTTTCGAAAACACCCCTGAAGAAGATGGGTGACCTCCGGCATCGATGGCCAATGATTTGGCAGCCGATGGGTAACGGGGTCGAATTTCAGGGGCTATTTCTTTAAAAGAAAACACACTTTCGAGAGGCTTTTGAGAACTTCCACTGATTTTAGGGGTTTTTTTTTAAAAAAATCTTTTTCCTTTTAAAAAAAAATTAGGACAATATTTTAGGCAAACCGTGAAATAGAATTAAGAGTTAAAAGACGACATAATTGCGCGATTCGATTAATGGCTGGGGTTCAGAGGCCAAGGTAGCAAAAATACATTAATCAATACTAGAAAGATAAAGAGCTCTCAACACATAAAGCACAGATACAGCTTGACTTATCTCTCTCTCTTCAAAGAAAAAACATTACAAAGTGATATGATTCTACTTACATAAAAAAAAAAAAAAAATTGGGTCCTCCAGTTCAATGGAAAGTCTCCTAAAAGATTATCGATTAATTGAAACAAAATTTATCATATCCAAATCGGGGCATCATAAAAAAAAAAAAAAAAAAAATAAAAAACTCAAGTCACAATAATCAATAAACATTATCAAATTTGATTGTTCCATTGCTTCTACATTTTGTGGCAATTTCAACTTAATTTTAAATTCAACTTAGCAAACAAAGACTGGTTTTTTAATTTAATGGATTTGGTCAATGGAGCAGTATAATTATCTTTAGCTCTCTAAATTGAAACCGTAGCTTGTCTTCACACCCTCTCAAACACGTTGAATCACACATAATTTGAGCTCAACTACTAACTTGAGTCAGATAACTCTAGTTTGAGAAGTTATCTCATGAGTTGCTTCTCTCTCTTCTTGGGATGCCAATGCTCTTATCATCAAGTAGCCTAGCTCTTTAATTCAAAGTTAGCCCATTATCATAGAGAGGTCAATAATTTAATGGATAAGATTATAAAGGCTCCAATCATAAAGCTCTTCCGTAAAATCAGATTTCTAATCCCCACTCAAATAGCCCCTCTATCATGTAACTGGGTCGGCAAAATAATGTACTTGCATTCCCAATCAAGCTCAAAACTTTCAAAAGTTTGTCGGCAATGACTTGAGCTCGAAAAAGTTAGAGCTCAAGCAGAAATGGTCGGCCTATTAAAATATCAATGTTTAACTCGTGCGCAACCCTCGGTTCTCCACTCGGGTCCGGTCCGGTTTATGCGAGTCGACAGACCGATGCGAACCGAGTCCCAGCGAAAGTCGGACCGGCCTTCCCGTGCCAGCCTCGCTCTTCCAAGAGAAAAAAAAAAAAACCAGATTTTTGTCGGCATCTTCTTCCTCTTCTTCTTCGCGACCCGCTTGCTACAGTGTGCTGCGCTTGAGCACGCCTAATTTCGATCACCGCAAACGTTCGTCTCGCTTGGGGCATCATCTTCGTCCCTGCCTAGAGCCTTGCCGCCACTCTATACTCAATAAAGGCCATCGAGATTTTCTGAATTTGTAGAGAGAGAGAGAGAGAGAGGAGGGAGGGATGTCGAAGATATTTTCGAGGATTGCTGGATTTTTCAGCAGCCGGACTCTCGTGGGTATGGACAAAGCTGGGAATCGCTATTTCACTCGAAAAGAAGAGATCGATGGAATCGGTCAGTGTCTTTCCCTTTTATATTCTCTTCCTTTTTTTTTACCCCTGTAATGTACATGTTTTATGGGTTTCTCGTGGCGGCGAAGAAATGTTCGAGTTTCATGCTTAAGTTATTTCGACTCGTAGACGGCTTTGTTTCAGCTACCTCTGTATGGGAGGGGTTTGATGCCTCAAAAGGAATGAGCTTTATGCCTAATGAAGTTACCCAATCACTTTGAAAGATACCGACTGTGTTATTATCAGTCTAATTGGTTATGTGCAACCTTGGATGCCATTTGGGTCGTGTGCGATGTTGGATTTGAATTGTCTTGGTTGCTCCTGAAGGACTTTGACATTGCGAAAGGGTGAGCACACATTTGAGCTAAAGCTCATGGAAGTGTTTAATCAGCTGAGGAATCATGTAAAGAAAATGTGACTGATAGCTGTGTTTAGATTTGGACTCATCATCTACAGGAACTTCTGCTTGCCGTAGTATGAGATTGATTGAAATAGAAAAGAGATGTCCGTATCTGCATTTTGCTTGTCTATGAGAATGAACTGCACTGCTAAATAATTCAGCACATTGTTTGCTTACGACGTACTTTATGGATGTGTTTACTAGTGAAGGAGAAAAGGTGGGTGGTATTCAAGGGTGAGCAGGAACCTACATCTGTTCCTGGTAAGCATTTCTCCAACGGACTATGACTTTTTGGTTCTGGCAACTCGTATGTTTATAGTGTCGGTTCTATGAATTTTTAGGAGGAATATGTCACTTGCGATGTAATGGCTGATGACAGTTTCCTTTTTGATTTCTTCTTTGGCAGTTGAATGGATTTGTTGGCTGAATGGACAGCGTAAGATAGCTCCGACTCCAGAGGTAAAGTGAGCTCTATATGTATATACACAACAGTTAGTGTCCCACCTAGGGGAAGGAAAGAGGGAAACTTCGATTATGAAAAGGGTAGGTCTGGAGAAAAAGAGAACTGAAGAGGATATAGTCAAGTTCAAGGAAAAACAAAGTAATGCTTTAACCTTTCTACGGTTAAGAAAATCACTATGCACCCTGGATGTAGAATTGCTTAATATTGTGTTAATACATAAAGCAAGTAGTCTGTGCAGTAATGGCGGACTTTGGATTTGTTTAAATGATTCCTTTTCTGTTATTTTAGGTCTGCAACAAATTTGTGAGGAAAACCTCATGCTTTTGAATAAATTTATGACGGGGGAGAACTCGATATGACTAGCTTAGTTCTCTGCACAGGAGCTTTTGAATTTTATTTTGGTGTCGTTGTAAGTCCACACAAAGTCACATTTCTTTCTTATCCCGTCTTCCCCTTGAAAAGCCCTCTCACCACTTCCATAAAGTATGGATTCTTCTAAACTCTAGTGAACACTGGCTAACTCCTCTTGACATATACTCCTTTCCTCTTATGCTGGAGGTTGCATACGATATCTTTTTTGTGGTGTAGTCTTGCCTGTTTTGCATTGTTAGATGGGTTGGTGAAGTCATGTCTGACAAAGACGGTCAGTATATTGTGCTGTGTATTAAATTCATTATCAATAATATCTTGGGTAGTGATTTTTTGTTCTTTCACTGTTAGATAACGCTACACCTCTCTTCAGGAAATGGCGGAGCTTGAAGCTAGGCGTGAGCGGATTAAACTTAATGTTGCCAGTACGTGCTCTAACTTATCTCTTTATATTTATTGTCCCCCGTCATTTTTTTCTCCCCATTATGTGGTTGTCCTAGTCCCTGGCTTCCTATTGACCTCTCCACTAACATTTGACTGATATGATAGACAGTATGGTTCTTAAGGAGCAAATTAAAAATGACTTGCTGGTATGTTAGGTGCTTTGGACTTGACTGTCATCTTGACACGAAGTCTCTATATATTGTTTATCCTCCAGCCAAATGTTTGGTGAAATTTTCCTGTGTCTCTGTATCTGTAGAATGGGTAATGTTGTATGCCTTCTCAGTCATACCAAATTGTACAATGTTTGTTAACACATGAAATCTTCTGAAGTTCCCTGAAACAAAAATGCTTGAACACCCTTATATTGCGTAGTGTGTGAGCAGATGCTGTAACTGCAGTGGCCAACTATAATCTGCAAAAACCAGACCAAATTTATGGTCTGGTAAATATATTGTGGAACTGAATGGAATGGTCATCACACCTTATATTTTGTTGAATTTTGGACCACGACAGCTAAGTCTTGGAATATGCCTGGATTGATCTTAATCGATGATCATCTGTGTTTTCTCACTTCAGACTTTTCAAGTCAATTCCAATTTGTACAATTGCTGCATTGGCATTTTCAGATTTTTTTCTATATAAATTCCCTGCTTTTTTATGAGTTTTTCATTTCATTGGCTCCTTCATTTCCACAGGGTTAAAAGAGGAAGAAGAAAAGAAATTAAAAGAAGGCAGTATCCGCAAAAGCATGAGCTCTGGTCAGCTCTTGCTCTATAATTACTCTGTGATTGCATATCAACCTTTCCAAACCCATGATTATATAACACCATCTTGTAGGTAAAGTTGGAGGTCCAGACTTGGGAAGTTTTATTCGGCAGGTTCCATCCTCTGCAGTAGGTATGATGATTTGTGTATTTATAGTTATATTGCATGTTAAAAGACAAAACTATTACATATAATGAGCTTTATATGATAAATTGAATTACCAATTGCCACCATGGAGGCAGTTTATTTATAGTAGGAGGATTACATGAATAATCCAACAGTCTCAGAAAACATGCATGAAGTCACCTGACTGTTTAGAACTGAAGTAAACATTACTATCGGTTACTGTTTTTGTTTGCCAGTTACAGTTTACCGTTAAATGATTGACAGAGATGTGAGTACCAGTACACTGTCAACCATCATCTACATAACTTCAAATCTAGCCTTCCATCTCTAAAGCTGTAGAGGGAGAGAGAAAAGACTCAAAGTCTACAGCTTTACTGAATGACTTGATGAAAGAGTTCATAAGATGGCTCTATATATAGAGCATGAGAGACACCCAAAAACCCTAATCACCTTTATTAAGACTCACCTACTAGCTACTGACTAACACCACTAAATATACTTCAACAAAAGGAATAAGAATTAGATCATTTCTGATGCTTTTATTGGCTTGAGCACACCAAATTATCATCACTTTCCCTGCCAGTACACTTGGACGGTCTACATTCTGCATTATGCTTGTGGTATCAAATGCTCCCCCACATGACACTCACCACCTTCCTGAACCAGAATTATAAGTAAAGAAAAGGCTCTGAATTTGCCCTAAGGACAGAACTGTAGGTTTTACTTATTTTTATGCTTCCACTGTAGCACATATGCCATCACTGAATAATTTTATTTGCTAATGATGTCGACACTGTGATGTTGTCTTGTGAAGGTGACAAGGTTGAGGAGACATCAGATAAAACAGAAAGCTTGAGGTGAGTCGCTTATACCCTTTTTGATGAGTGAAGAATGTGAGAACTTTTCTACGTTTGATTAGTACTATTGAAGATGCCACTACAACTCCTTTCCTTTTTCTTTCTGGTGCTGTGCTGCAAAACTTTTTCATTGCCAATGCAATTTCCTGTGTAAGTACTTCAAGTCAAGCTAGGACACTATTGTTAAACATGCTGTTAGAGCTTGTCATTTGGAAATAATTTTAATCCTTTGTTCTTGCTTTGTCTTGAACCATAGAAATACCTTCCTTTTTCTTTTTTTTCAAATTGTGTAGCTCGTGACGATCATCTATATCTTCTCGATAGTCTTGCAATTATATTGAGATATTGTGGTTAAGGAAATTGTGGGCACATTGCTTCATAGGCAAAGTTACTGCTCTCAATCAACCCCTTACCCTCTGAAAAATTGGAAAGGAAAAGGAAAGAAACAAAACTTAAATTAAGAAAAAATGAAAGAATATGTTTTCATTTGCACTTACAATGGAGAGACATAGTTCAAATGTGATTAATACATACTTTGGCGGGACTTGTGTGCAGACAAACTAAAGAAAGACCAAAAAAGAAGAAGAGAAGCCGGTCCCAGAGTAAGTTCCTTTGGAATTGAATTAGCGTTTTGGAGCCCAAAAGTTTGGTTTCCAATATGTTTTAGCGTTTTCTATACTGTGCGTTAGTATGTTGACGAGTTTTGCTAGTGGAGGCCTGTCTCATAACAGACTTTTAAGCTTTCAGAAAAAGAACATTGGAGATAGAGATGCTTTATGTTATGGGACTTGTCCTGTATGAGAACATAACAAAATCAAATCGCCTTTCAGGTCAACAGAGCCCACAGGATCTGGTGCATCATTCAAGCCGGGGACATGGCAACCGCCAACTTGAAAGTATTCCTCCTGGTGTTCAAAAGGTTCAATACTGCAATACTCCGGGTCCTGTCCCTTCTTCTTTGGCAAGATTCATTAGTGAATATAGCGGGTATGGCTCAAGATGTGTTGACTCGGCAATTCCTTTTCGACAGATAACTTTCAAGACTCCAATGCTGAGTCTTAATTTCGTGTTCTTTTTTTTTGTTGCCAAAATTGACATTTTGTAGGTTGTTCTCACAATTTTGGGCATTGATCTAGATGAGGTTGCACCTTCGGGATCACTGATATTGTTGCATGTTGTGTCGCGCAACTGCATTACAAGTACAATGAAAAATAAAGAGGCCAAGCGAAGGCGACGAGATATTTTTGGAATTATTTTGTCTTTCTCCTAGAACGGATGTTTGCTTGACAATGTGTGAAGATTGAGTTAAATGCTCAAGTAGACTCGAGTTGAATCATATGCAAGCTTCAGCTCGTGCGGTTTCAGTCAAATTCAAGGTCGTACAATGATTGCTGAAGGGCATTTATCTTTCTAGTCTTGCCACTTGGCTCCATGATCAAAGTGTAGCACATCCTCAAGATTTCTTTGCTTATCTTTTGTTTGAGAATGGCGAAAAATTAGAAATGATCATAGGCTTCGATTTGCAAAAAGATGTAATATGAGAAGTATAAGAAGTAAATCTTTTTGAGTCGTAGCATCACGCGAGTAAAATTGATTTCCCCATTCACTCAGGAAGGTCTCAAGTATTTGGTGGCGGAGCCGTTGAAGCCCCCGGGAAAATATTTCGAGTTCCCATTGCTTAGTTTTAAATTCCCCTCAGACCATAAAATGCGATTACCCACCACGGAAGCTAGTAAGATGATGTCCTGAGTAGTTTTAAGCATGTTACTTTACAATTCCTTGTTATGACTTTCCTTCGGTCGCTATTTCTGCCTTCGGCATCCCCCTCTTCGCGATTAAGGTCTTGAATTCGAGCATGGCCCTTGAGGGGATCGTTATCCATCCCATCAATTCATCCATTGGCTGATTTGCCAATCCAATCAATCCTTGCGAAGTCAAGTTTTACCAATAATTTTTCTTTACAAAAATATAAAAAGTTCACAAGTGGAGGTGGTAGGGGAGATTTGTGTCGTTTGTTTCCGGCCATTCGAGTCCGGCGCCCCGCCACACCCTAATTGGGTCAGGCCCATTTTGTGAAATTCACATTTCATATTGAAAATGCCTAGTCCTTTAAGGCACAATCAACTCTTTTTTTTAAATTCCCTTTTTTTGTTATAGTGAGTTTGCTTGATTTTTCCCCCCTCCAAGCTACCAAGAAGATAAAGAAATTACATGTGAACCTCTGTTTAGTTTTTTTTTTGCAGGGGGAATTGAAATAGAGTTGAAAGTATTCGAAATGCCGTTGTATTTTCGTTAGTAAATACAAAAATATTTAATTAACGAATTATTTGGATATAAATTCCTGGGAGGTTGCCATTTCGCCCACCTTCGTCTCTGCAAACATTTGAACTCCAAAAATCCCACCGAACCGCCGGAGAACTAACCAAGGTTTGGTGGCCGTGCCTTTCAAAAGGAGCGAAACGCCTAGCGATCTCACCGTCTTCTACGGAACCGCCACCGTCGCCGAGATCCACCGGCGGGGGCACTTCCTCCTCCGATGGCGAAGGGGCTGCAAGGTGGCGGAGGCGGCCAGAACCTGCCGGCCGACGTCTCCCAGCTCGTCGATCAGCTGGAGCGTCACTGCTTGGCTCCCGACGGCTCTCTCGTCTCCAAATCCGCCTACTACGACCTCCAACTCGTAACTCTCTCTCTCTCTCTCTCTAGCTTCCGCCTCCTTTTCCCGCGGCTCTTCGCTCTTTCGTTTTTTTCGCTGCGGAGAAAATGGCGCCGAGGAGAGCGACGGAAGCGAGCTTGCGATCGCTCAGATCGCGGAATCGTGCGTTGCGGCTGATTGAATTAGGCTTGGTTGATCTGTTTCGATTTCGAAACGCGTCGTGGCATTGAGAGAGATTGTAGTCATATTCGGCTTAAAGCGTTTGTTAATTCGTGTGCATTGATGTGTCAGGCGAGAGAGGAGATGTCCAGAGAGAGGCTGCGTTACCTGGAAGCCATGGTGAGATTGTTGTCATTACTAAATTTGACAGTTTCCGTGCTTTCCCTCTGTACATTACTTAGGTCTAACTTTGAAGCGTTCGTGTTGGAATTACTTTAGGCGATCTATTGTGAGGCAATTGCAATGGTGGAAGAGTATCAGCAGGCTGTTTCGGTGGCTAATCTCGGTGGGATTCGTGATCTTCAGGGTTTATATCCACAGCTTGGGTTAAAGAACGCCCCACAGGTCTTTCGATATTCTACCACAGTAGTCTATGTTGTATGACTAAAATAGTTTGTTGATTCTTGCGTCCTTGAGCAGATGAACTAGCCTACAGGCTTCCCGTGCGTCTCATTTATTTTTCTTCATGAGTTGCGGTGCCATGCTCTAGAATAGCTGCAGGGAACACTCTGTCCAGTTATGACAATGCCTCAGAATGCTATGGAAATGTGTCAGAGCTGGTGCTCTCGGCATTGCCACTTGTGTCCAAATTTTCTTCTCAGCTATTGAAAAATTCCTTCACATGGAACATACTTATTTGATGCTTAGTCAATGAAATTTTGCCTGAGTCTGTTGCTCTATATTGAGACTTTTCCTTTGGCATTGATCATCTTTTTACTGATTATAGGTATATGAGACCCTAGAGCACCGTCTGGTTGTTGCAGAAGCTGCTCAAAGACTGAGGCTTCCTTTAATATCGAAAGATGGAGAGATCCACGAGGACGAAATTGAGAAGTGGAGTATAATGTCAAGAAGCTCCATTGACAGTACTAGTACTAGTATTACCATCAGTTCAAGCGCTAATTCCACAAATTATACAAATATCTCTACAAATAGCAGCCTAGGCACTGCTAATAATTCTCCATCAATTAGCAATGCTGATGCAGCGGAACCTGGAGTTGGTGGTGTTCCTAACCGTTTTCTTGGGATTACACCTGCTTATTTATGGCAAACTCAGCTTCAGCGGACACCACCTGTGGTACTGATTCGTGAAATGATTAATATACATATTGCTCCAATAGGTTACTGATCATGTGTTATTTTTTTATATCCCTTTTACTGTATTTCATTACTTTTTTTTATGCTTTAATGGAACCTGTTGCCACAAATTGAAAGAGTTAAAGGGAGAATATATATTCCTGCTTTGATATGTAGGATATGACAGAGTACCAGATGTCTCTGTCCCATGAGATTGAGGCTCGTCTGAAAGTCAAATGTGATAAACTGGCTGATGCGTTTGCCGATGACATTGGTAGTTTTCAACTCTCAAATCTTTTTCTTTTATATCTGCTCTCTATTTCTAGCTAATGCATGTTTTGACTACATTCTATTTCCACTAATGCCTGTGAATGTCGACTTCTCAATGGAAAATGTCTAAGATATTATTTGGAGGAATACCTTCGTCACAAAGCATGACATCTCTTTGGGAAACAAGGAATTTTGGTACGATTTTGTTGTGTTCATGAAATTTGATACTTTCATTCTCATGCAGATTCATCATCAGGAAATCAAAATTTGAGTGCCCGTCTGCCAGAAAGGTTTGTGTCTTCAATAAGTTTCTTGTTCGAATATACAATTAGCTGATGAGTTATGTTTCCATCATATCCCCTTTGATTGTGATGAAATTTTCTCTTTTTATATGTGCCATTGCTTGTTCGTGTTGATGCTACAATTTCATTTGAATTTGCTCTACTATGCCCTTTTAAACAATATGTCTGATTCCTAGTCAAACTATCTAGAGATGTTAATGGACATATCTCCACCCCAAAAATCGATACAGAAGATGGTACTCTAATCTAATCTTTTTCCACTTGAATTTTCTGAAATTACATCCACTGGCATACACCCATGTTCTTCACCCGAGAAATATCTGCAGTCCAGTTTCAATATCTCTGTTTAAGACATGACTGCACTAGCAGTTAAAATTATCTAATATCATCTTCCTTTTTCCTGAGATGCTACCTGCTGTTGAAATCCCATCTAAAAGAGGATATCTGTGCAAAAAATTTGACGTGTGATCAATGGTTCATCAAGCAGCTTCTCATTTTAAGGTTTTGGACTCTATTAGAGTATCTTCCGGAAGGACTGGACGACACTAAGATAAAAACTGAATATTTTCCTTAAACTAGGAGTTGTTGCAATGTACGTTTTATAGCAGATGATAAAATTTAAAGGTAGCATTAGCAATTAATCATTTAAGGAGTCATTGATATTTGGATGGTTTGTTGTGCTAGAACTCCATGAGGAATTATAATTTTGCGAAGTTGGTTTGAAGCCCTATGGGTTGATTGGGAGAATTTTATGAAGGAATAAAGTAGGAGAAAACATGAAATATGGGCAAGAGAGCTTGATGAGAAAACACATATTCCTATAAATTCATCTTACAGGGCCGAGAATATGTTATTTCCTGGAAACGCCATTTCGCCCTCTTGGAGGAACATGAACTTCTTTGAACTGTGAAAAGTGATCTTGATTGATCCTTGAAGGCTAATGTTAAACAGAACTTGCACCCTAGGAATGTGTTGTCCTTGGTCAGTTAACATTTAGTGGCAAAGTCATCTGTCTATCTTATGCTTCTTTGGTACTAGAACTCAAGCAATTAGGTTGTGTAGATATTCAGTATATGGTTCTCTGAAGTGTATCAGACGGCCTCTTATCAAGATTTAGCGCATATGCTTCGATAAATAACCTGCTCATGATAGTGAATGGTTAAATTATTTTCCGTACATCAGGGTGAAATCTATCATTGAGGAGATTGAAAGGGAAGAAGCAGCTCTTCGGGAAGACCTTTACTCTGCAGATAGAAAATTTGCAGAATACTATAATGTATGTGAATAAGCATAAACTTCTTGGTCTTTTCTGTGCTTGAGATATTTTTGATTATGTTGACTCAATGAAATGCATCTCTGAGCTCAGAGCGTTATCTGTGGTTTTGGATCCATTTTGCCCAACTAGGTCTTAGAGCAAATTCTTGGAGTGCTCATCAAGCTGGTCAAGGATTTGAAGTTGCAACATCAGCATAAATACGTACTGATTCTATTTTTCTGAACTTCTTGCAACCTTTTAACCCACCTTCGTATTTTCTCTCATTCTTCCTTTGGCAAAATTTCTGAATCTACCTTCTGTTTCATCATAGGATGAACTACAAAAGACGTGGTTGTGCAAAAGGTGTGAAACCATGAGTGCTAAACTGAGGTTGGTTGCATACTCTTACTTATTGAATTCATTCTTTAATTTTTGGCTTTTGCTTTGATGGATTGTTAAGCTTGATACGTTGGAAATTTCCTCCTAAATTTTGTTTTTTCTTTCAAAAGAGCAATTCTAACTTGTGACTGTTCAAGCATTTGTCAATGGAACTCTCCTCTGTATTTGAAGTATGCACATTGACTACGCTGACATCAGTAGATAATTGAAAATAATGGCAAGGACACTTTGCTAGTCATTTGCAGTGACTTGCATCGTTTGCAATTTGATGCAGATTCTTCGTAGTTTTCTTTCAGATCTTCAATATCATATGCAAGACTGTTGAAACCGATATATTTTTTCCCCTATAAGTGAGCACTATAGGAAGGACAAAGGTGTGAGGCAGATTATTAGCAGAAGTCCACATGAATATGACAGAATATAGAGCCTGACACTCCTGTTCCAAAGAAGCCTTCTTTAGAATTGAGGAATCAGAGTAATGAACAACTCAACTTAGTGCTGTGAGCTTCATGCGGAACTTCATTCACCTCAACCACACACTTGTGCACATCCTCATCTGGTCGAACTTTATAACTCTTAGAATGATTCGAAATGTATGTGTAGCTGACAGATCTTGTACTTCTCAGTGCCTTCATGTATGGCTGTTAGTCTTGTTCAATGTGCTTTGACGAAGCAATCTCTTTGCAGAGTTTTAAAGCATATACTTTTATACGAAACTTATACTCAGGAATCGATTCCAGCTCTCCACAAAATAAGGTGACTTTTAGTGGCATCACAGATGATTTAATGGCATGTTTGCTTGCTAGTAAGGATTAACAAATTCTGGTATTATATGCAGGAAGTATCTTGTTGAGGCCACAGAGGAAGCTTCAATAGCTTATAACAAAGCGGTTAGCTCTATTTTTCGCTAAAACCATATTTTTCATATGTTGGATCTCTTTCTTCTGTGAAAGAAAATCTCCGTATTTTCATCTTTGGCTGTTTTTGCCATAAATGTATTTACTCCCAGATAACGCCGTGAATTTTCATCCTTTTCTTTTGCTAGTTCAGTGACAATGAAGATAAATTTTCCTCGTAATTTCCTAATCCCTCAGAGTGGCCTGTCTTTTTCTCATCTTATGATCATTCTAATGGTTCTTGCAGGTAACAAGACTTAGGGAGTATCAAGGCGTTGATCCTCACTTTGATACAATTGCAAGGCAGTATCATGATATTGTGAAGGTAATTAAGTCCATGCTTTTACTGTTCTGCCATATCTCCAGAGTGAAACCTAATGGTTGATTTCCCTGCGACAGAAATTGGAAAATATGCAATGGACAATTCACCAAGTGGAAATGGACCTGAAGCGCATGCCCGATCACCCAAATGTATGAATATTTTGGGCCCCCTCAAGTATGGCATCATGGTTTATTACTTGATTGCACTTATGTTCCAAGGATTGGATGAAGCTTAGTGATTGCTGTTTACTCTGTGTGTTATAGTAAATGTTAAGGTGAAAAACATATTGGTCTTGATCCCCGCTGATTCTTCATGACCTAACAGAAAAGAAAATCAACCAAAATAAAGAATGGGAAAGGAAAAAAAGAAAAAGAAATTGTTGATCAAATTCTTAGGTGCAGTTTCTCAGATTCTTGTCATCGTATTAAGCTAAAGTCAAATTGATAATTATTACTCGAACACACGGTTTTATTTTTACTGTTCAAATATTTTTCGCAATTTGTAAATAGTATCTCTATGTAATAGTGTATTGCATTACAAGATTACAAATTCGAAGGACCTCCATTTTGCATGAGTCTAGCACGTCTATGTAGGGTTGATGCGATTTCTCATTGAACTGGAGACCAGCTTTTCCTTTTTCTTGTGTTCTATTTTCTTGCGATATTCTTAGGGGTGAGCATTGGTCCAGGGTCAACCTTGGACCGACCCTAGACCGGTTCCAACCCTGTTGGTTTTGGTCCGGTTCCCAAGGAGACTAGGTCGATCCTTGGTCCTTAGAATTCTTGGACCAATACTATGCGGGTCGGTCCTCAATCCTGAGAGTTTCGGGTCGGTTCAACTTAGACCAACCCTGATATTATATATATATAATTTTTTATATAGAGAAAACCTTAAACTAAACAGCGTCAACGACATTAAACAGCTATTTAGTGAAGAGTTTAAGTAATTTTACATTATTCTTTAATAACTTAGATTTTTAATGTCTTTTACGGCGTCTATAGTCATAATTTACAAAGGAGGAAAATGTTTTTATGAGGAGTTTTTACGGCCTCCAAAAAGGCATCTTATGACATCATCCTCTAGTATGCGTTATCTTCTGTCTTATTTGTTTTCTTAGTCTTCAATTTGCTAAAATTGAGAAAAACAACTTCTTCGCTCGCTGTTCGACACTCGCCTCGGTTGCTTTGGGTCACTCATGCTGCTCGCCGCTTGATGCTCGCTTGGCTTGTTGCTCCTCGTTTGACATTTGATATTTATTATGTTCGACACTCACCCCACTTGACCTTTATCGCTTGTTTTTCTTAGTTGACCTTGCTCATCATCAAACCCATTGGATCAATACGGTCCTCGATTACCCTTTTAAGGAGTGCACAAAATTAAATAAAAAATTATTGATTAGTCTTAGGTTGACTTTGAAACCGAATCGAACCTATTGGGTCCGTCCCGGTCCTCAATCACTTTTTGAAGGAGTACGAAAAATGAAATAAAAAAATTATTAGTTGGTTTTGGGTTGACTCTGGAACTAGACTGAACCCATTGGGTCGATCCGGTCCTCAGTCCCAAGCTTAATAAGGTTGATCATTGGTTCTAAAAATTAAGGACTAGTACTGTATGGATTGGTCCTAAGGTTAGGGGGTGAATCGGCCCAATCCGGACCATGCTTACTCCTAGATATTCTTATGCTTTATTTGAATGGTGAGTTAGCTGAAGAAAGAAAACTGAAAGTAAATGAGCAGTCATTTGATCATTCCCAACCAAGCTAGTAGAAACTTGCCTTTTTATGGAAACTGAGTAATTCCAGGAGCTGTGTGCCATCCAGTCGTAACCAGATAATTATGAGAATGAGGTACTTGGACACGGTCCTACGCACTTTGTTTTGGCTCGGACAATATGCGGCATCCCTTTTTTAGGCACAATGCACGATTATATGTCGGAGTCTTAGTTAACTCAGCAAAATCTTGGGTTAACTTTCCGAACCAATATAGCTAGACATGACCCACCATTTTTGGGGATTGTGTGCATTGAGCTGTCTTGAGTCTTCGGGAAATTTGAACCAAAAGACGAAGAGAGCACGCATTTATTCCCCTATCATTTTGAAGTTGATGGAAATCGATTACCATCCAATATCGCGGGATTCTTAGCGTTGGAAGCCACACGAGAATTGACAACCACACATTTCTTTCCTTATAAGATGCCATCCAATATCACGGGATTCTTCAATGATCGATTCCTCTTGTCCGTCTACTTATAATTATCTGTCATGTACAGTTTATAGCAAAGCCAATCGACAACTCTTCGAAAGAATCCAATCATGAAAGGCATCTCACCCCCATTTTGGAAGTGTCTCCAATGAAAACAGTTACTCTTGCCCACCACGATTGTCATAAATTAGATACACTACGCCGCGTAACTTAAAAAGGATAATGGAACTTGAGGAATATGTACAGTGCTTTGCTGTTTAGCATATCAAAGGTTACGGAAAAATCTTGCATAAGTGCTTCTTGAGATCTTTTATGGCCAAAAAGAGGCATGGGGAGATCTTCTAAATGAGTTAATTCCTCCTTATTGCTGCTCACAGGCTTAGATGCATCTACCCTGTATTCCGAACTGGTTAGTTTTACTCCCTCTTGATTTACCTGAAGAGGCCAGAGGGGCTGCCTCGTAAGCATAGAACACCACCTTGGTCGTAACACGTTCCTGCTATATGTCAATGAAAACCTATTCAATCGTAGCCAGAAGGGGTTTTATCTAACTGAAATATGGCCTCGGGTGGTTACTTGCTAATTTCGGGGGTGCTGCTGTCCTAGTTGCTGATCTTGCCACCCTCCATGACACTTGATACCCCAAGAAGAAATTTGGAAAGGAAGGGAATATGGTTTCTCGTATTTAAAATTGCGTAAATCCTTTACTTTATCCCCCACACCGAAAATATGCGACACCCATGACAACGGGAGAAATCACGTGATTCCAAGAATTTTACTGCAGTGACCTTCATAGATTAGACCTAGGAGAGTGACGCGAGACCAGTGACGCGTGGCCAGCCATTCATCTCCATGTGCCTCTTTTCATATTCTTGTCTTAACATGGACTTGATCTTGAGGTGAATTTTAGCTCGTCCAGTTTACCGTATATAATAGGCTCTTTCCCGCTCAATTTTTCACCACGAAGAAGACCCAGCTGCCTTTCATCCAGCATCCTTACAGAGTCTCCAGCTATCAACAAGTAAGCCAGCACCAATTTATTGCATAGCTCTCTCGTCAGAAATTTCGTAAAGTCTACACGAAAGTACCTTCTTTCCGGGTTGGATTCGGTTAGCGTTGGTCGCAGATACATGTTCTGGTGCTGGCGTTTTCTGTTTATTATGTTTGACTTTCTTTTGAACAGTTCCGGTGCGTTAACATGTACCGGGAATAGTCGTCTGACTAGGTGGCGCTGCTGCTATTGACTCCTATTTTTAAAGTAGGACCCTCATGAGTGGTTACTAATTCACCAGTGAATTTCTATCCAAAGTCGAAGATTTTTGGCACATGATTTGCTTCCCCTCAGTTCGATTTCCCGATGGGCATTTTCTGCAACTAAATTTCTTCCCCCTTTTTTCTCAATTTAAATTCTTATCTCCGGGTTGTACTTTGATAAAATTGTACATCGAAAGCATTTTCTTGTGATTTTGATTTTCAGTTTCTTGTGGACGCCAAGAGTAGTGAAATCACATCCGGTCATCCCCAGCCAAGTACATGGCTTCGCAGGGCAAAGGAACCGTGCACATCCGAACTCATGGAAGCTACGGCAGGGACGAAGTCCAAAGGATGAGCTGGGGCAGTTGCTTCACCGTGCAGGCCAAGGGGATCAAAGCGAATGGTGTCGTGACGACAGTGGAAGGCCTCGACGGGAAACTGAAGCACGACGTCATCCTCTCGGATCTCAAGAAGAAGTTGCATTGCAAGGGGGTCAAATACAGGACGGAGCAGGCCGGCGATGTCATCCAACTCAATACCAACCACCCCGGGGCGGTGAAGGATTTCCTGTGGAAAAATGGCCTGGCAGCGAAAGACAAGATCAACTGTACCCCAAGCGTTTAGTGATTTTCCCTTCTATGTGGGACGAATGCTTATGATTCGACCATGGGTGTAAAAGTACGTAACTCGTACTTCCTAATTATCAAAGTACGGCATAACGAAATGGGCAATCTCGTTCTATGTGGATTGGACTCTTATGATATTGAGCGTGGAAGTTAAAATATGTAATTCGTACTTCTTAATTATAATAGTATAGTAAAACGAAACGGGTATTCTCGTTTGGCGACGTGCTCTAAATTTTATAAAATGTAGAAAAATTTTGGTTGATTTTTTTCGGCAATCATCATTCAAAGATTCGGCAACTTAAAAGTGCCCCGGTTAAAGATTCCGGCTGGTGAACCTTTTGATGAAATTAAGCAAGTGACCAAGTACTTCTCCCACACTCCTGCCAATAACAACATCGTCGCATCTTATTGTCATCACTCTCTCTCTCTCTCTCTCTCTCTCTCTGTTTCCTTAGTCCCTTTTAATAAAAGAGAGGTTTTTGCCACTATGATTCCGAGACAAAGCCTTGAGTTGACGTTGCAACAAAAGTCAGTGGGCTTGCGTTGACATTTCAGGTGGGTGTCCAAAATTTATGTTGTAAAGGCGTTCTCTCAAGAGGTCTCCTCTTTCAAAGATAGGGTCCATTCCATTCCACTTCTTATTTCTAATTTATGCAGTGACGATGATGATGACATCACGCTAATTTTCAATTTACGTCTTGGAAAATTGATTTGATCTTATTTTTGCATCTCAAGACATTGTTTAGCTCTTGTTATACTTCTTACAAGAGATCGTTATCAAATTAGCCATAAACCTATTATATATATGTTGATTTGATTCTATTATTTTTATTTTATTTTTGGTTAATGGAATCCTAAGCCTTTAAGCAAAGTTCCAATGTAATACCTCTTGTCAATTATTTGATACAACAACTAGTCACCACTAACCATCTTATGTAGTATATTGACGTGAGCAACTTTGCTCACAATTAAAATGTTTAAGACTTAATTTGTAAAAGTGCAATAGTTTGAGGATTTTTTGGACAATTTTTTCTATAATTTTTTTTTGGTCGATATTTTTCCTATAATTATCTATCATGTATAGTTTAGTAAAAGCCTATCTACAATTCTTTGAAAGAATTCAATCACGAATGGCATCTCACCCCCATTTTGAGAATATTTCGCCAATGAATAGTTACTCTTGCCCGCCACGATTGTCATATATTCCATACACCGTGCCGCATAACTTAAAAAGGTTAATGGAACATGAGGAATTAGCATGGTCCTTCGCTGTTTCACATATCAAAGGATATGGGAAAATCTTAAACACGCGCTTGTAGAGATCTTTTATGGCCCAAAATAGGCATCTATACATCTTCTAAACGTGTTAATTCCTCTTTGTTACTGCCCACAGACTTAGATGCATCTACCCTTTATTCCGAGCTACTAAGTTTTACTCCTCTCGATGTGCCGAAAGAGGCCGGAGGAGCCGCCTCGTAAGCATAGAACATGATCCTGATCGGAACGCATCCCTGCTTTATGTTGATGAAAAACCTATTCAATAGTTGCCTGAAGGAGTTTTCTCTAATTGAAATATGGCCTCGGGTCTTACTTGCTAATTTCGTGGGTGCTGCTGTCTTAGATGCCGATGATGATGTTGCCACCCTCCGTGGCACTTGATACCCCTTATCACATGGAAAATCTGGGGAAAAAGAAATTGGGAAAGGAAGAGAATAAGGTTTATCGTATTTAAATTTGCGTAAATCCTCTTACTTTATGTCCCACAGCGAAAGTATACGACGCCCGGAACGACTGGAAAAAAATCGCGGGATTCCCAGAATTTTGCTGCAGTGATCTTCATCGATCAGTTCTTGGAGAGTGACGCGAGGCCAGTGACGCGAGGCCAGCCATCATCTTCATCTGCCTCTCCACATATTCTTGTCCTAGCAAGGACTTGATCTATACGCGAATCTAGCTCTTCCAGGTTGCCGTATATAATAGGCTCTTCCCCGCCTCATTTTTCACCTCGAAGAAGACCCAACTTCCTTTCATCCAGCATCCTTACCGAGTCTCAAGCTATCAACCGGTAAGCAAGCACCAGTTTCTTACATAGCTCTGTTTCATCGGGTCAAATTTGGTTAGCGTTTGTCACAGATAATTGTTGCGGTGCTGTCGTTTTCCGTTTATTATGTTTAACCTTCTTTCGAACGGTTCCGGCCTTAACGTGTACTCGGAATAGTCTGTCTGAATTGGTAGTTCTGCTGCTGCTGATTCCCCTTTTTTTTAAGAACGTCCTTCATGAGTGGTTACTAGTTTCTTTAGTGAATTTCTATGGATGGTCGAAGATCTTCAGTACGTGATTTGCTTCCCCTCAGTTCGATTTCCTGATGGGCATTTTCTGCAACTCCAATTCTTCCCCCACTTTTTTTTTTCTCTCAATTTAAATTCGAATCGTCGGTGCGTCCTTTAGTAAAATTGTACGTCGAAAGCATTTTCTCGTGATTTTGAATTTCAGTCCTTTGCGGCCTCAAGGAATAGTGAAATCGCATCCGGTCATCCCCAGCCAAGTACATGGCTCCGCAGGGCAAAGGAACCGTGCACATCCGAACTCAAGAAAGCTACGGCAGGGACGAAGTCCGAAGGATGAGCTGGGGCAATTGCTTCACCGTGCAGGTCAAGGGGATCAAAGCGAATGGTGTCGTGACGACGGTGGAAGGCCTCGACGAGAAGCTGAAGCACGACGTCATCCTCTCGGATCTCAAGAAGGAGTTGCATTGCAAGGGGGACAAATACAGGACGGAGCAGGCCGGCGATGTCATCCGACTCAATACCAACCGCACCGAGGCGGTGAAGGATTTCCTGTGGAAAAATGGCCTGGCAGCAAAAGACAAGATCAACTATACCCCGAGAGTTTAGTGTTTTTCCCGTCTATGTGGGACGAACGCTTATGATTCGACTATGGGTGTAAAAAGTATGTAACTCGTACTTCTTAATCGTCAAAGTACGACAAAATGAAATGGACAATCTTGTTCCATGTGGATTGGACGCTTATGATTTTTATCGTAGAAGTTATAGTACGTAACTTATACTTCTTAATTATAATAGTATAGTAAAACGAAAGGGGCATTCTTGTTTGGAAAAGATAATGACCGGTTGACACTTGCGACGTGCTCTTAATTTTATAAAAAGTAGAAAATTTTTGGTTGATTTTTTCCGAAATCATCATTAAAAAATTCGGCATCTTAGGGCACGTTTAGTAACGATTCTATTCCCGGAAGTAGATTCGATCATAAATAATTCTTTTTTATTATGTTCAGGGAACCGATTCTAAACATTTTAATTTCGTTTGGTAATTATCCAAAATTTTTGATTCGGAATAGAATTGCGTTTGATACCGTGCCCATTAATTTTGTTCCAAATCAATTTCTTTTAATTTTTAAATAATTTTTTTACTTTTTTTTCCTTTTTCATTTTCTTTTTTTCTTTTTTCTCCTATTCTTCTTCTTCTTCTTCTTCTTCTTCTTCTTGTGGCCGGTCCACCGGTCCAGACGAGGGCCGCGACCTCACCGAAGTGTGGCGGTGGCCGGGCGAGCCTTGCCGGGGACGGGCAATCCTCGAGCGGCCACCGGCGGCCGAGATTGGGCGAGGCTTGCCCGGCGAGCCGACGAGGCTTAGCCTCACCAAATCTAGGAGGTCGAGCCTCGCCAGACCTTGCCTTGGCCTGGCGAGCCTCCAGCGAGCTCGCCGGACCGACAGACGGCGGTTGCAAGATGGCCAAAGGGAAGAAGCAGAGTTATTGGTTTTGATTCTCAAATTTGTTCCCGGAACAAGAATTAACTTTTTTTTTTTTTTGTTCTTGATTCTACTCCCAATCTGTTCCTAGGAACAAAAATTTTACCAAACGTGATTCTAGGCTCAAACTGATTCTGAGAACAAAGAATCAGAATTTGGCAATGTTTGGATGGTTACCAAACAAGGCCTTAAAATCCCGATTAACAATTCCAGTTGGTGAACCTATTGATGAAATTAAGCAAGTGACCAACTACTTTTTTTTTTTTTTTTTTTTTTTTTGATGACCTAGGGAACCCGCGCACCGTACCAACACGGACAGTCCGATAGGCTCGGGGTAACGGGGGTAAACCCTAGGGCGACGCTAGCGGAGGACCCACCACCCCGACGTCGCACTTAAGATCCCGTGCGGCTAGCGGGATTCGAACTCCTCTCCTCTGGCAAAGGATCATGGGAGCATTTATCCAACTGGGCCACCTATTGCAATTGGCGCAAGCGGTGGTAAGTGACCAACTACTTCTCCTAGGCAAAGTTACCAAAAAAGTCTTAAACCTATTGCAATTGTGTCAATTGAGTCCTATATCTTTTACAATTATTCTCGATCAGTCCATTCGGCCAAAATTGGTTAGCCAGCGTTGACGTGGTAGCCGGCCAACGCCGACGAGCTTTTTTTAATAATATTTTATTAATTTTTTTATCTTTTTTTCCCCATTCTCCTCCCTCTTCCTCCCTCCTCCTTCCTTTGGCTTTGGCAGGCTCACCTCACTAGTTGGCGAGCTCGCGCCTAGCGATGGTGAGGCAAGCCCTCGCCGGATTTGGCGAGGGCTCGCCTCACGATTGCCCGACAACCGCGAGGCAAGCCCTCGCTAGATCCGGCGGGGCTCGCCGTCGCGACGGCGAACCCCCCTCACCAGATCCGGCAGGGTTTCGCCCTACTGTTGCTGGGTGCGAGCTCGCCGACCGACGGGGCTCCCCTCACTAGATTTGGCAGGGCTCGCCTCGCTAGACTCGACCATGGCGAGGCCCCCCTCATCGGATCTGGCGAGGGCTCACCCTCGCCTAGTGATGGTGAGGCAAGCTGGCCCAGTCGCCAAAGCCAAAGGAAGAAGGAGGGAGGAGGAGGGAGAGGGAGAAGAAAAAAAAAAAAAGAAAAAAGGAAAAAATGGATAAAAAATTATTAAAAAAAGCTCCTTGGCGCCGGCTGGCGAATAACCTCAATTGGTAAAAAAAATAAATTTAAGACTGAATTGGCACAATTATAATAAGTTTAAGATTTTTTTGATAATTTTCCCATTTTTTCCACGTTCCTGCCAATAACAACATTGTCGCATGTTATTGTCATTACTCTCTCTCTCTTGTTTCCTTTTACCCTTTTAATAAAAGAGAGGTCTTTTGCCACTATGATCCTGAGACAAAGCGTTGAGTTGACGTTGCAACAAAAGTCAATGGGCTTGCGTTGACATTTCACGTGGGTGTCCAAAATTTATGTTCCGAAGGCGTTCTCTCAAGAGGTCTTCTCCTTCAAAGATAGGGTCCATTCCATTCCACTTCCAATTTTTGCAGTGACGACACGATGATATCACGCTAATTTTCAATTTACGTCTTGAAAAATTGATTTGATCTTATTTTTCACATCTCAAGACATTGTTTCGCTCTTGTTATGCTTCTTAGGAGAGATTGTTATCAAATTAGCCATAAACTTATTATGTATATGTCGATTTGATTCTAACCTTTTTTTTTTAATTTTTGGTTAATGTAGTCCTAAACCTTTGAGCAAAGTTCCAATATAGTCCCTCTAGCCACTTATTGATGCAGCGACTAGTCACCGTCAACCATCTTATATAGCATGCTAACATGAGCAACTTTGCTCGAAATTATGTCTTGCATGAATCACCATGTCAGAAATTATTTGTGACAATTTGTTGAAAGGACTACATTAGTAGTATTTTGCACAAAAATTTTAGAATGTATTAGTAAATTTCAAGAGTTCATGACCAAATTAACATTCATACAACGGGTTTAGAATGATAATTTTTCCCTCTCTTAGAATGACAAAACTTTTGTAACTTTAGGCTCTGTTTTTTTCATGCAAAATGAATTATTTGGAAAACCTTTTTTTTAAAACGATCACTTCTATTTATTATCGAAATCAATTTATGTCTAAATATTTTTGTGAACAATAAAAATATTTTTCGTTTATTTTTTTTTATCAATACAAGTGATCGCTTTTTATAAAATATTTTTTAAATCAATCATTTTTTTGCGAAATAAAGAAGCCTTAATATACTAAACTTCATTTAGGATGAGATTTTATTTGCGCTTGACGACCACTCTTAAATCTTAATCTTAAGGAGGAATGTCATCAGTGATAAATGAACACACTGAGATCTCTATTTATAGTTACGGTTTTGCCTTTCAACGGTGTGCACCTAGGTTTTGCATCTCAATGCTATCATCGCATGGAAACAATATAAACATGCTGAAGAAACTCATATTTGACACACGTGAGAGCGAGCTATGTAGCCAATGCGAAGCATCAAAGCTTTGAACTAAAACGCGACAAATGAGTACAAATTTGAGATCAAAACTGTTGCGAACATCATTGAAACTAGAGGTGAAATATTTATTTATCAAGACTCTAAAACTTTAGATCGAAAGAAAAACTCTCAAATCTAAAATTAGATCGAAAGATTAAAGAAAGAAATAAAAGAAAAAGCAACTAGGAGGGAAGGGAGAGATTTAGGTCAAGTTCGTCCACTCCAAAAGTGGAAGAGAGGATAAAGGTTAAGAGAGGGTGAGAGTGGGAGGGAGAGAGGAGCAAAGAAGATTGTTCACGAACCATTATTGCTATTTTATTTCCTGTGCTTCGATGTGGGATGTATTTAGACATATAGAATTCAAAAAAACTAGAGAAACGGCTTTAAAAGGTTATACTTATTCTCAAAATTAGAATTTTCCTTCCTATTACTTTATGACCCAACACCTAATCATTCAATGATTGAGTGTAGATTTACCATTATTTAAATGCGACTAAATTACATGACTCTAATATAAGAAATTCAACCAATTGATGATTGACTATACTCACTTACACCGCGAGACTCTCCAAAAATTAAGCAGGACCCTCGATTGATTCCTTTTCGGTTAGACTTAGTCTATTTGGTAGCTCATCTTGACTGCCCCTGCCCATGTTAGACCATTTACGTAACAAACCTTTGACGGTATTAGCAGTGGCGTGCAAGTCTCGTCTCATGCGTGAAAATTAGCGCGTTGACATATTCAAGCCTGATAAATGACTACCAAAACATAAACATTGTAATATAATGTATTGATAATTGTGAGAGAGTGTTAGAATTTCAAAAGAGAAACCTTATGATTGTGGCCATGTTTACTGGGGGCACACATTGTTTGCGACCGTCCGCATCACATGCGATGGAGATGGGTGAGGGTGCGATCATATGCCTTCTCTCTTGCAGCCTTTGGTGGACTGGATATAAATTGAATAGGATAATTTTTATCCTATGCGGTGTTTGGGAGAACACTGGATTCGGATATATTCGGATATAATTTAGATATAAGCCGGATAAAAAAAATCCCACCGAGGAGGTGAAATAAAGCGGAATAAGATATTTAATATGAAAAATTTGAGGAAAAGAATAGAAAAAAAGGAGAAAAATCCCTTGGACTCGCTTCGTTGTTCATCGCTAGACGATGTACATGCCAGGTTTGCACCTCTCAATCGATCTCTTCTCCCCATCAGCCCGCCATAACCTCCCTCAAGGGGAATTTTTCTGAAGAATCTCCGGGGAGGAGTTCATCCTCTTCTTCACTTTCAGCCAAAGCTCTCTGACTGATTGACCGGAGCAACTCAGTGAGTCCGATGAGGAGTGGAACCTCTGTGGCCTACAAGAATGTAATCGACTCGCTCACAGTGGTTTAGCGCATCGTCTCCTCCCTCGAGTAGAGGGAAGATCAGTCACGCTTGGGCAACGTCAGAAGCAGAGAGATGAAAAAAGAAAAAAAGAAAAGAAAAGAAGAAGCTCTCTCTGGATTTCACTTCTCACGTCCGGCACCGATCCTTCGCCGCTGCGACTCTTCCTGTGGATTCCACTGCAACAAAACCGGTCAATTTCTTCTCCTATTAAACGTGAAGCTGATTTCGTGCTTCATACTTTGTCTTCTGACTTTGCTTTAGTCTATGCTGGGCAAGTGGGAGTTTCAAAGATCTTCAAAGATTTTTACCCAACCTTGGATTGTATTAAATATGTGATGAGATTTTCTATAATCCAAAAGATATTTGAAGGATTTTTAATTCCACCTTATCATATCCTATCCCGATTCAAATCCGGATGGCCAACATGATAAAAGGTTGATGAATTGGATAATAAAGACTCACCAACTTTTTTCAAAGAGAATAGGCACTTCCAACATATCATTTAGTCATGCTACTCATGTCACATATGGCTCCTGTCTCACTAATTATTTTGGGGGTTTTAATTATGGATGAGGTGGCGTCAGGAATTAATTTTTAGGCATATCATATCAAGCCCGCCACTTGAATCTGGTCAAAGGTAAGACCATTCACACTATAATTTGTGAATTCAAGAAAATTATCCAAAAATTTTAAACATATTACGTTTTTGCCAATTGAATCATAAATCTTTTAATTTTACTAATAAAGTTCTAATTTTTCTCGATTTGCTAATTGAGTCCATTTGATTGAAATTGTTAGTGCGAATATTAACCGTTTTACATGATATGATTAGTGTTGACATGGATAATTTTTAATAAATTTTTTAAAAAATATTTTGAATTTTTGATTTTGAATTTCTTTTTTTTTTTTTCGGTTTTTTTTTTTTTTTTTTTTTTTGGTGTTGACAAGGATTACCGGTGATCCTACTCAATGCAAGGCCTCGCCTAGACGATGCAAGGGCCACATCTCCTACAATGGGCACATCACAACCCCTCTAGCCGCGATGATAGCACGAAGGCCCTCGCCTGATCTGGTTGAGCACCGCCTCACCCATAGCCGATAGGGCAAGATGACCCTTACTAGATTTGGGCGACATGAGATTGTGAGCTCCGTCAAACACTTTGTCATGTTAAAATGGAGGGAAAAAAATGAAGAATAAAAAACTTGTACGTACTTGTGACAATAAGGAAGAAGAAGAATATGTAGCAACAGCAGTCACGAAACCGGCATAAAGCGACACAAAGCAGAAGTATTAGAGACAACACATACTTTTGCTAGGGCTATGCAACTGTGGAGAAGAGTGTGTAAATTGAGGAAATGGGTCGCCTGGATCTAGTGAGGACCTTCACGCTCTTGCCTAGTCTAAGGCAAGGCCTTTGCAGCTAGGAAGGGTCGATGACCCTTGCTAGCACAAAATTAAAAAAAAAAAGCAAAGAAAAAAGGAAAATAAAAAGAAAAATAAAAAAAATCGAAAATATTAGTACAAATTGTCACATTAGCGCTAGTCATGCCACGTAGGAGGGCCGCCTCAATGATTTCTGGGCAAAATTGGCCCTATGGACTCGATTGACAAAATTGAAAGATCTATAATTGAATTAACAAAAATGTAATAAGTATTGGACAAATAAAATTTAGGACGGCATAATTGGTTCCTACCCAAGACAATTTAAAATCGGATATAAGAGGATATAACTTGGGTAAAAATATCTAATAAGTAGATGGGATAATGATGGATAGGATTTCTAACATCTATAAATGTGAAAAGTTATTTTTCTCAAACAACAAAACTTTTAAATTAATAAAATTAAAAAAGTATTTGAATTCTTATATAAAATAGAAAATTCAAAATAAGAAAAAATAACAACAATTTCGTTTTTATTTATTCCTATTTTTATTTTTATATTTGACTGTCTTTCTATCTTATAATATATATTCAATATATAAATATATATTTTGTACTTATATTTATTACACATTTCGAGTATATTAGTATACTTTACCATTTAATAAAATTTCATTCGAGAACGATGGAAGGGAAAAAAAGAAATAAAAAAAGATAGGGAAAAAATTAAAATAAGTAAATAAAAATGAAGTAGGCAAGAATATTGAAAGAAATTCTTACCATATTGATTGTGCATTTTTAGTTTATTTAGACCGACATGCTATTCGTACCAAACAATAAAGATGCTATGATATGAAAATATTCGACAACAATGGATGGCTAGTAGCCTCACCTGCCGGAGTTGTAAAAAAAAAAAATAAACAAGGAAAAGAAAATAAAAATAAAGAATAAATAAAAATTTGAAAAAAAATATTAAAATATTATTAAAAAATTATTTATCTTAGTGTGAACTGTGGCAGTAGGATGGTGGACGTCCACATCAATGATTTCCAATTAAAATTGGTCGGATGGACTCAATTTACAATACTTAAAAATGTTCAATACTTAAGCATAATTAAAAGATTTAGGACTTAATTGGTAAAAGTGCAATAGTTTGAGGATTTTTTGGACAATTTCTCCTATAATTATCTATTGTGTACAGTTTAGTAAAAGCCTATCTACGATTCTTTAAAAGAATTCAATCACGAATGGCATCTCACCCCCATTTTGGAAGTATTTCGCCAATGAATAGTTAATTTTGCCCGCCACGATTGTCATATATTCCATATACCGTGCCGCATAACTTAAAAAAGTTAATGGAACATGAGGAATTAGCATGGTCCTTCGCTGTTTCACATATCAAAGGATATGGGAAAATCTTAAACACGCGCTTGTAGAGATCTTTTATGGCCCAAAATAGGCATCTATACATCTTCTAAACGTGTTAATTCCTCTTTGTTACTGCCCACAGACTTAGATGCATCTACCCTTTATTCCGAACTACTAAGTTTTACTCCTATCGATGTGCCTGAAGAGGCCGTAGGAGCCGCCTCGTAAGCATAGAACATGATCCTGATCGGAACGCATCCCTGCTCTATGTTGATGAAAAACCTATTCAATAGTTGCCCCAAGGAGTTTTCTCTAATTGAAATATGGCCTCGGATCTTACTTGCTAATTTCGTGGGTGCTGCTGTCTTAGATGCTGATGATGATGTTGCCACCCTCCGTGGCACTTGATACCCCTTATCACATGGAAAATCTGGGTAAGAAGAAATTGGGAAAGGAAGGGAATATGGTTTGTCGGATTTAAAATTGCGTAAATCCTCTTACTTTATGTCCCACAACGAAAGTATACGACGCCCAGAACGATTGGGAAAAATCCCGCGATTCCCAGAATTTTGCTGGAGTGATCTTCATCGATTAGTTCTTGACGAGTGACGCGAGGCCAGTGACGCGAGAGGCAGTGACGCGAGGCCAGCCATTCGTCTCCATCTGCCTCTCCTCATATTCTTGTCCTAGCAAGGACTTGATTTATACGCGAATCTAGCTCTTCCAGGTTGCCGTATGTAATAGGCTCTTTCCCGCCTAATTTTTCACCTCGAAGAAAACCCAACTGCCTTTTATCCAGCGTCCTTACCGAGTCTCAAGCTATCAACCGGTAGGCAAGCACCAGTTTCTTACATAGCTCTGTTTCATCGGGTCAAATTTGGTTAGCGTTTGTCACAGATAATTGTTGCGGTGCTGTCGTTTTCCGTTTATTATGTTTAACCTTCTTTCGAACGGTTCCGGCCTTAACGTGTACTCGGAATAGTCTGTCTGAATTGGTAGTTCTGCTGCTGCTGATTCCCGGTTTTTTAAGAACGACCTTCAAGACTGGTTACTAGTTTCATTAGTGAATTTTTATGGAAGGTCGGAGATCTTCAATACGTGATTTTCGATTTACTGATGGGCATTTTCTGCAACTCCAATTCCCCCCGCCTCTTTTCTCGATTTAAATGCAAATCGTCGGTGCGTCCTTTAGTAAAATTGTACGCCGAAAACATTTTCTGGTGATTTTGATTTTCAGTTCTTGTGATCTCCAGGAATAAAGAAGTCCACATCCGGTTATCGCAGGTCGAGAACATGGCTCCGCAGGCCGAGCAACTTGCAGTTCCTAGTCAAAAAGGAGTCGTGCACATCCGAACTCAAGGAACCTTCGGCGGGGACGAAGTCCAAATGACCAGCCGCGGGTGTTTCCTCAGGGATCGCAACCAAGGGTTCGGGTGCGGCAATTGCTTCACCGTGCAGGTCAAGGGGACCAAAGCGAACAGTTTCGTGACGACAGTGGAAGGCCTCGACCAGAAACTGAAGCACGACGTCATCCTCTCGGATCTCAAGAAGATGTTGCGTTGCCGTGGGGACATATACAAGACGGAGGAGGCCGGCGTAGTCATCCGACTCAACACCGACCGCACCAAGGAGGTGAAGGATTTCCTGTGGAAAAATGGCCTGGCAGCAAAAGACAAGATCATCTGTACTCCGCGCGTCTAGTGTTTTTTCCTTCTCTGTGGGTGGAACGCTTATGATTTTCAAGTGTGGGTGTAAAAATACGTTTCTTGTACTTCTTAGTTGTCCAAGTAAGATGACAGTCGGCGCTCGCGAGGTGCTCTTGGTTTAAATAAAAATATGGAAAGTTTCTGATTGACTTTTCCGGCAATCATTGCTTAAAAATTCGACATCTTAAACAAGTGGCCTACTACCTTTTTTCCCGCGTTCCTGCCAGTAACAACATCGTCGCATGCTATTGTCACTTTTCTCCCTCTCTCTTCCTTTTTCGCTTTTGAAAAAAAGAGAGGTCTTTTGCCACTACGATCCTGAGACAAAGCATTGAGCTGACATTGCAACGAAAGTCAAGAGGCTTGTCCAAAATTTATATGTTCTAAAGGCATTCTCTCAAGAGGTCTCCTCCTCCAAAGATAGGGTCCATTCCATTCCAGTTCTAATCTATGCAGTAGTGATGATGATGATGATATCAAACTAATTTTCAATTTAACCCCTGGAAAATTGATTTGATCTTTTTTTTCCCATCTCAAGGCATTGTTTAGCTCCTGTTTATACCTGTATTTATTTTCCTCATGATGAGAATGCCCATCGCATAAACTTGTTAATTTTATGGATAAGATGTGAATCAAAAACTAGATAAATAGACCGACTATAAAATTACTTAGTGGCTGTGAAAATCGAACCTATGTCCTTCATTTACCAACTAAATCAAGTTCAAGGGTCCATCCAATTCATAATTAATTACATGTTAATGCAAATTATGTCTGGCCGGACTACTTTTTTCCTTAATATCGCATTCATAATTAGTGAACCATCATCTCGTGAAAGAACTCTTGCGGAAGTGCCCAGGTTGTTTTTAACTCAGCGGGACGTGTGAATGAGGTCATCAAGATGAACGAGTAGGAAGTCTTTTTTGGAACTTGGAACTCACTTTGATTCTTTGAAGGTACCTGAGATTCGACATTGGGAGCAATTTGCTATTTTCCTTTTGTTAAGAAATTTTCGTCTATTACTAAAATGATACATGATTATAAATCATATAATAACATGACAAGCTCATAAAACTCCAAAACAAACCAAAAACTAGAAATCAAGGTATCATTAGAGCATGGTTAATAGAGATAATCACAAACTTGTTCTGCAAGAATAAATTTGTGATTGTACGCTCGATTACCGAATAATACAGCATCATCAGGGATAAGAACACATTGGAATATTCATTTGTAGTTACGACTTTATCTTTTGATAGTGTGCGCTTGGGTACGGCGTCTTAAACACTATCATTATACGGAGACAACAAAAATATATTGAAGAAACTCATATCTAACACATGCGAGAGTGAGCCCTACAGCCTATGCGAAGTGCCAAAACTTTGAATTGAAATATATTTGACATCACATCAAAATGGGGGAATAATGAAGAAGACGACCTTGTACTTACTTGTGACAATAAGGAAGAAGAAGTAGTAGCAGCAGAAACGGTGTCGGCAAAAAGCAACACAAAGCAGAAGTTCTGGAGAAAGCACTTACTTTCGCTAGGGTTTTGCCAACCTGAAGGAAGAGTGTGTGAATCAGGGTAATGGGTCACTTAGATCCGATGAGGACCTTCGTAGGTCATTGCAACCTCGCCTTCTACAAGTGAGATAGCCCTCACCTAGTCTAGGCAAAACCTTTGCGGTCGATAAGGGTCGTCGTTGACCCTCACCAGTATCGAAAAAAAAGAAGAAGATAAAATCAAAAAATTTAAAAATAATCAAAACTTCGAAAATATTACTAAAAATTATTTATTTCAGTGTCGGCTGTGCCACGTAGGAAAGTTGGGTTTATATCATTGATTTTAAGTCAAAATTAGTCTTATGGACTCAATTGACAAAATATGAAAGTGTTTAGGACTTAATTGATAAAATTGAAAGATTTAGAATTAAACTACCAAAAGTATAATCGGTTTTGGACTTTTTTGACAATTTTTCCAATAAAATTTAGGATGGTGTAAGTGGTTCTTACCTAAGATTGGATAAAGTCAGATATGAGAGGGATATAATTTGGAAAAAAAAAAAATTCTATAGGGAGATGGAATAAATGTATATATGATTTCTAATATCTATCATAACCACTGAGGTTTGAGCATCCCTATGCTCTAATTCAAATTTCCGGGTAGTTCATAGCTAAAAGGTAATGTGGAAGGCTTGAACATAGGTTTGCCTGTTGTGGGTCCCGTGAGAAGGAGGAAGTGAGAGGTTTGAATCTCCACTATCTTGAGAGGTTGAGATAAAAATGATTTAGTTTTAAGTGTAAATTTCGACTCCCATGCCCTGTAAGAGCAGAGCAAAAGTTTGAGAGTAAATGTTAGAGTGGGTATAGAGTATAACCGAGTCAAATTAAATTAATATTTGAATTCTAATATAAAAACTTCAAAAAAAAAACTATTTCATTTTTATTTATTCATATTTTTATTTTTATATTCAAATTTCTTTTATCTTAATATATATTCAGTATATATAATATATAATATATTTATATTTATTTAATATTTTAGGTATTTTATGTATATTAGTATATTTTGCTATTTAAAAAATTATTACAAAATTATGGAAGGGGTAAAAAGAAACAAAAACACAAAGGGAATAAATAAAAACAAGTAAAAGAAAATGAAGTGGGCAAGTGTATCGAGAGAAATTATTATCATCTTAGTTTATGCAATTTTTAGGTTCATTTACACTAACATGCCATTTATACCAAGCAATGAATATTATAGGATATGACAATCTCTGGCAATGATGGTGGGCCAAAGTTGTTAAACAAAAAAAAAGGAAAAGAAAAGAAAAATAAATAAATTGAAAACATATCAATAAATTTGAAAAATTGTCCATGATAGAGCTGGCTAGATCTAATCATGCCATATAGGATGATCGACGTTCATATCAGTGATTTTAAGCTAAAACTGGTCAGATAGACTCAATTTGCAAAATATGAATAGGGTTGGGACATAATTGGGATAATAAAAAGTTTATGACTGAATTAGCAAAATTACAAATAACTTGGGGATTTTTTGGATAATTTTTGCTATAATTATCTATCTTATACAGTTTAGCAAAGCCAATCAACGATTCTATGCAAGAATGGCATCTTGCCCCCATTTTGGAAGTATTTCGCCAATGAAAATAGTTTATGTTGCCCACCACGAGTCATATGTTCCATTCGCCACACTGCATAACTTTAAGGTTGCATTTGGCAGTCGGGATAAAATTTAAGATAGGATATGATTTATCCTATCCTACGTTTGGTCTTACTTAGCATAGAATAAAGTCGGATATAAAGGGGATATAGATAATATAAATTATCCTATGGGAGGTGGGACAAAAGTTGATAGGATTTTAATGTTCATAATAAGAAAATTATTTTTCTCGAATAACAAACTTATTAAATTAACAAAATTGAAATTATATTGTAATATAAATAATATTTGAATTCTAATTTAAGAAATTAAAAATTAAAAAAAAATTATTTTATTTTTTAATTAATCTTATTTTAATTTATATATTCGACTTTAATTCTATCTTAAAATAAATATTCAATCTATAAATTAAATATTTATATTTATGATATATTTTAGGTATTTTTGTATTTTAGGTATGTTAGTACAATTTACTATTTAATAAAATTTTATTAAACAATGATGAAAGGGGAAAAAAAGAAATAATAAAGAAAATAATATAAAAAATGAAAAATAAAATAAGGAATAATGTTACGAAAGATTTTCACCATATCCGTTTATGAACATTTAGGTTAATTTATAATGATATGCTATTTATATAAAAAAAGAAAAAGAAAAAATGTACATTATATGATATGAACATATTCGACCTTTATACTGTAATTCACTAAATAATTGACATGATATAAAAAAATCTCAGGATTTCATATCATATCCTATCTAGTCCTATCCCGATTAGAAATCTGGACGATCAAAGGTTAATGGAACATGAGGAATAGTATAGTGCTTCGTTGTTTCGAATATCAAAGGATACGGTCGAAAAGAGGCATGTAGAGATCTTCTAAATGAGTTACTTCCTCCTTGTTACTGCACACAGACATAGATGCATCTACCCTTTAATCTGAACTACTTAGTTTTACTCCCTCTCGATGTGCCTGAAGAGGCCGGAGGGGCTGCCCTATGTAAGCATAGAACACGACCCTGATCGGAATGCATCCCTACTACACGTTGATGAAAACCTGTTCAATCATTGCCGGAAGGAGTTATCTCTAATCGAAATATTGCCTCGGGTCTTGCTTGGTGATTTCGTGGGTGCTGCTGCCCTAGATGCTGATGATGATCTCACCACCCTCCATGACACTCGATTCCCCGTAATTCACATGGAAAATCCAGGGAAGAAGAAATTGGGAAAGGAAGAAATTATGGCTTCTCATATTTAAAATTGTGCAGTTATCTCCCACACCGAAAATGTGCGACGACCATAACAATGGGAGAAATCACGTGATTCCAAGAATTTTGCTTCAGTGATCTTCATCCATTAGACCCTGGAGAGTGACGCGAGACCAGTGACGCGAGGCCAGGCATATTATCTCCATGTGCCTCTCCTCATATTCTTGTCCTAACACCGACTGATCTAGACGCGAATCTTGCTTTTCCAGGTTGCCAAATATAATAGGCTCTTTCCCGCCCAATTTCTCACCTCGAAAAAGACCCAGCTGCCTCTCATCCAGCATCCTCACAGAGTCTCCAGCTATTAACCGGTAAGCAAGCACCAGTTTCTTACATAGATCTGTTTCATCGGAAATTTTGGAACTTTTACATGAAAGTTTCTTATTGGGTCGGATTTGGTTAGTGCTCGTCGCAGATACGTGTTCTGGTGCTGGCGTTTTCTGTTTGTTATGTTCAACTTTCTTTTGGACGGTTCCCGCGCTAACATATACTGGGAATAGTCTGTCTGAATTGGTAGTTCTGCAGCTGCTGATCTTTTTTTCTCTTAAAGAACGACCCTCATGAGTGGCTACTAGCTCATTAGTGAATTTCTATCCAAAGTCGAAGATTTTCAGGACATGATTTGCTTCCCCTCAATTCAATTTCCTGATGGGCATTTTCTGCAACTTCATTACTTCTTCTTTTTCTCGATTTAAATTCGAAGTTTCGGTGTGTACTTTGGTAGAAATGTAAGTCGAAAGCATTTTCTCGTGACTTTGATTTTTAGTTCTCGCGACCTCCAGGAATAGCGAAATCGCATCCGGTTATTGCCAGCAGAGTAAATGGCTATGCAGGCCAGGCAACCGGCAGTTCCTAGTCAAAAAGGAATCGTGCACATCCGAACTCAAGGAAGCTTCGGCGGGGACGAAGTCCAAATGACTAGCCGCGGGTGTTTCCTCAGGGATCGCAACCGAGAGATCAGCTGTTGCAATTGCTTCGTCGTGCGGTTCGAGGATATCAAAGCGACCAGTTGCATGACGACAGTGGAAGGCCTCGACGAGAAACTGAAGCACGACGTCATCCTTGCGGACCTCAAGAAGATGCTGCGCTGCGACGGGGGCATCACCAGGAAGGAGGGGGCCGGCGTTGTCATCCGACTCAACACCGACCGCACCAACGCGGTGAAAGAATTCCTGTGGAAATCTGGCCTGGTAGCGAAAGACAAGATCAGCTGTACACCATGCATTTAGTGTTAAGCAAATACAGATATTCAGTCCCCTTGCGATCGCATTGAGTGTGGATGTATAAATTATGTGTCTCGTGCTTCTTAATTGTCAAAGTACGGCAAAACGAAATGGGCATTTCATTTGTAGAAAAGATGACAGCCGGGGCTTGCGACGTGCTTTCAATATTATACAAAGATGGGAAAATTCCTGGTTGACTTTCCTGGTAATCATCACTTAAAAATTCGACATCTTGAAAGTGCCTGTTAACGATTCTGGCTGGTGAACAATTTGATGAGATTAACAAGTGGCCAACTACTTTTTCTCCCACATTTCTGCCAATAACATGATCGCATGTTATTGTCATTACTCTCTCTCTCTCTCTGCAAAAGAGAGGTCTTGGGTGTCCAAAATTTATATGTTCTAAAGGCGTTCCCTCAAGAGGTCTCCTACAAAGATAGGGTCCATTCCATTCCACTTCTAATTTATGCAATTATGATGATGATGATGATATCCCACTAATTTTGGTTTTGTCCCCTGGAAAATTGATTTGATCTTATTCTGCCCATCGCAAAACATTGTTAACTCATGTCAACCCTCCTAGAATGACAAAACTTATGTGAATTTAATATGCTAAGCTTCCTTTAGGATGAGATTTCGTTTCCCTTGTATAACAACTACTTTTAAAATCTTAATCTTAAGGAGAAATGACATTGTCAAAGTCCCACAACGGTGGTGTAGAGTCTGTTTATATATATATATATTCTTTCGAATGTCCATCTTATAAACTTGTTAACTTTGTGCATGAGGCAAGATGTAAATCAAAATCTAGATATATGGACCGAAAATAATATTGAAAATTGAACCCATTTCCTTCGTTTACCCATCATTTACATGCTAAATCAAGTTCGTGGGTTCATCCAATCCATATTGAAGTACATGTTAATTCAAATTTGTGAAAATTATCTAAAAAGTACCAAACTATTGTACAATGATCAATTTAGTCTTAAACGTTTCAATTGTACCAATTTAATCATAAACTTTTTGATAATTTACTCACTTGGTCCCTTCGGTCAATTTCAATTGGAAATTATGACATGGATGCCGACTATCCTATGTAAACAAATTTTTTTTTTTTTTTTATGTTTTTATATTTTCTAAATTTTACTATGTTTTTCAATTTTTTTTTTCTTTCTTTCCTCCTTTGGTCGGTTGTCGAGCCTTTGCAATGGCTAGTGACCAATGAGGGCGAGCCCTGCCTGAGGCTGGTAAGGCCAACCTCATTAGCTCACTAGAGGCTAGTGAGGGCTTGGTCGAGCCTTACTAGCCCTCGCTTGTGGCTAGTCATTGGCCATCGCCAAGGTTAGCAATCAGCTGGAGGAAGAAAAGGAAAAAAAATAAAAATTAAAAGATCACAAAAAAAAATTAAAAAAATTGCAAAAATTGCCACGTCATTGTTGATTATGCTATTAAGATTGTCACGTAAGCGATTTCTTGGCAAAATTAACTAGAATAACTAAAATTGGCAAATCATTGAAAGATTTAGGACTAAATTGACATAATTAAAAAGCTTATGGCTAAATTGGCAAATTGTCAAAGGTTTAGCATTAATTGGCACAATTAAAATATTTATGACTAAATTTATCACCATATAATAAGTTAATGACTTTTTGGACATTTTTTCCACGAAAATTATCTATGCTTGGACTACTTTTCCTTAATATCACGCATACATTTGAAATTAGTGAATGAATTGGACCCAATCTAGTTCCGTTTGTTTCTCAGAAAATATAGTGTTTCCAAAAATTGTTTTCCAAGAAGCTATTTTCTAGGAAAATAATAATATTTTTTTAGTGTTTGGCTGAACTTTGAAAATAAACTAGAAAAAATTTTCTGTGAAAAAATTTTCTGTTGTCCAGTAAGGAAAATCTTTTCTTGCATGCATTTGTTTTCAATAAATTTTTTTAAATCGATTTTTCAACTTTTTTTTCCTTTCCTTTTTTTTTCCCTTCTTCTTCCTTCACCTTGGCCAGTCGCTAGCTATGGCGATGGTCGATTAGTGACCAGCCATTAGTGAGCTTCGACCTTGCCCTAGGCTGGCAAGGCTCAAGCTCGCCAAATTTCGACGAGGCTCTACCTCGCTTGATTAAGCAATGCCCAAGCTCGCTCGAGGCTAGCGAGTTGGGCGGGCTTGAGCCTCGCCAAAGGTCGGCAAGGCTTTGGTGACCTTGGGCAAGGCCCATGCCTCGCTCAATTTGCCGGAATCTAGTGAGCTTGAGCCTTGCTGACCTGGGGCAAGGTCGGAGCCTGTCAATGGTCGGTCGTTGGCGATTCTTGTAGCCAGTGATCGACCAAGCCCAAGGAAGAAGAAGAAAAAAAGGAAAAGAGAAAAGAAGAAAAAGAATTAGAAACTCGATTTTAAAATAAATAAATAAATGTATTTGGTGAAAGAAAGTGAAGCGGATGAAGTTATGGAAAATATTTTCTACTTTTTGAAAAGTGAAAAACATTTTCTCTACTCTTGAAGGTATTTTTTTCAATAGCAAAAAATATTTTCCTTGATTAGTTCATCGTCTATGAAATGAACACTAGAAAATTCAAAAAATATTTTTTTGAAAGTTATTTTCTATGAAATAAACACGAAGCGTGAGAGATCAAACAACCATCTTCTCGCAAAAGAATTCGTACACAAGGGCACCGCTTGGCTTAAACTCAGTGTGACGTGTGAATGAGGTCACCACGACGAATGCCTACAGAGGGTTGTTTGGATATATAGAATAAATAAATAAATAAAGGAAGAAGACAAAACGGCTTCAAAAAGTAATACTGTATTCTCAAAATTAGAAATTTCCTAACTATTACTTTATGACCCGACAGCTAATCATTCAATGATTGAGTGTAGATTTACCATTAATTAAACGCAACTAAACCGCATGACTCTAACATGAGAAATTCAAGCGATTGATGATTGGGCACGTTCACTTGCGTAGCAAGACTCCCTAGTAATTAAGCAGGATCCTCGATTGATTACTTTTCAATTAGACTTAGTCTATTTCGCAGCTCATTTTGACTGCCCATGCTAGACACTTAGACTTAACACTATTCACGTAACAAGCCTTTGACATTATTATCAGTGGCACATAAGTCCTGTCTTATGCGTGAAAATTATGACACCAGCATATCCAAGCCTGACGCATAATTACCAAAACATGAACATTGTAATATAACGCGTTGATAATCATGAGAGCGTGTGTTAGAATTTCGAAGAAAAGCTTTTTGAATGCGATCTTATTCATGGGGGGAATGCCTTGTCTGTGATCGCCGCGTTACATGTGATGGAAGTGATGGGTGAAGGTGCGATCATGTGCCTTCACTCTAGCACCTAAAGGGTTGGTGAATTGGACAACGGAGACTCACCAACTTTTTCTAAAGAGAATAGGCACTTCCAACATGTCATGTAGTGACGCTACTTGTTGTCACATATGATACCTACCTCACTATTTTGTTCTTCTTTTGTTTTTGGAGGGGATTTCTTTACTTAACGTTTAGGTGGCGTGAGGGACTAGTCTTTTGTAACATCAGATCTGGTCTGTTTGTTAAATTCAATCGAAGACAGACCATCCACACTAGAAATAAAAAAATTCGGTTAAGAAATTATTTCTTGAATGTCCGATCAGAACTCAAGTGATTGCATCGAGTAAAAAGGGGAAGGAGAACGTCATGAATGAGTTCATCGGGACAAGTTCAGCATTACGAAGCCCTTCTGCCTGATTTAGTATTATGCTATGGCGTGCTATAGAATGCCTTGATGGAGAAATTACCATAGTTGGTGTTCTTAAAAGTAATTCCGATGTTGATCTGGGTATTCTATTTGCAGCAGTTGTTTACTCTAAAGTTGAAGAAGCATCCCTTTCGGCACAAGAATTTATTTCGCGTGACCAACAGAAAATTCCTCGATATGCACCGGTATATTGGACCTTGTATACAGGGGAACTTGGTGGCGGCTTTTGTACAAATTAGGGTGCGTTTGGAAGGGATGAGTTCTAAAAGTCTATTGGGCAAATGCAAGTCTCACTTGATAAATTTTTTGGAGAGTTTCTAAGAAGATGCAATTGCACTTCCAAAGACTTTTCATCCAATATAGGTCCAGAGTTATATTGGTTTTTGAGCGTTTCTTAATGCTAATATATATTTTTTCTTTTAACTTTGCTCGCACTAAACTTTTATAATTGAAGAAATATTTTTTTACGTGACTCGGCTGGTGAAGGGCTCAAACCGCAAGCAAGGCTAGATCTAGAGTTGGTGATGTCGCATCACCACAAGTGACATAGCTAGAGGTCACCTAGCATGTGACTCTAGGCAAGGGTTGCTAATCCCATATTTGGCCGATCGTTAAGTCCTTTATGAGTCTGAGGTTTTTTCTTTAGTAAAAAAAACAAAAGTCATGCATAAAGCATGAATTTTAAAACACCATTATATTGAGATTTCTTTTTTGATACACTTTCAAATTATAATTTACTAAACACTGCTTGCTTTTATAAAAAAAATAAAATTATTCTAACTTAAAATCATTTATATTTTTAAATGTTCTTTTCAAAAGTCAAATCCAACGCACCTTAATTACGTTGATGGGAAAAAAAAAGAAGAAAAAAGAGGGCAATGATTACGGCGCAATAATTAAAGAGGCACGCAATTGTAAGCTTAGATAAGATTAGATGAGCTGGACTTGAGCATGTCCATAAACTGCTCCCTGGAACCCATGACAAAATAACCCTTGGGTAGAGGAGGGTGAAAAACCTCCTTGATAAAATAAAAAAATCCACGGGGCTCTCCGCCACAGCTAAAAGCCCCAGAAATGGGGGCATAGGTAGGATCCCACCCGGATTTTCGTGACGCCTTCCTCGGTGAAACACCCGGGTGTGGTACGGGAAAATGAAGGGGTCTCTCCCAATAGGCGTAATGATTAAAGAGGCACGCAATTGCAAACCTGGATAAGATTAGATGAGCATTTCGATATTTAATGACGTCATTGTTCAGCGGGCTTAGCGAACTCCCCGAGACGTGTGTGAAAGGAATAAATGCCGAGGAGGGAGAGATACCCTTCCCCATTTGCGTTCACACGGCGCAGATCCTCTTTGGGCGCCCTTTTCACACCTGCCTACCGGAGCTGCTCTCCAGCCGACGGCTTTCGGCTTTGCGTCGGGAGAGCCGAGCCCTCTCTTCGTCTATCAGCTTTGCGAAGATACACACGGCTCGCGAGGGGAAAGAAAAAATCTCCCCTTATTTTCCGCCGTCGGATGAAGTGAGATTCACATGAATTGATCAAATCTAATTATAGGTATGCACCTGGAGCATGTAAGTATGCATGTCGTGACTCGTGAGGGCACTTTTCTTTTGCTTGAAAAAGTTCAAAAGAATTTCCTTTGTCATTATTCCATCGAAATTGAAAATAAATTGAGAATACTCATGCAAATATTGTAAGCTCTTTTAAAAATTTTAAAGAAATATTCAATGCGAAAAAGGTAAATGCCCAAAATTTAAGAAAAAAAAAACTCTAAATGGATCTAATAATTTGATTAAGCCGAATGAGAGTACGTAACTGAGTTTATAGGGATCGAAATATCTATATTCTTTTTTGAGTCATGTCAAGTTTTGAGTATTAAAGTATATCAATTTGCCTCAATTACATCCCTAATGACACTACAACTACAAAATTCTCGAGAAGTTATCTTATAATGAAGTGAGAAAAACTCTATATGCATAATCAATATAATTTCGAAAGTAAATTGATAAAAGGAACATTTACAAATCGAGATTCGTTCAAGTCAAGGATATCCAAATTTCCCAAGTTTGTTCCTTTTAATTAAGTAAATTCGGTGCTTTTAGAGCATGATAGTTTTATTCACTCTAACTGATTTAATTATTCAATCAAAATAACGACACTTCATACGAGAAAATACTTATCCGGACCTGACTAATAATAAATCTAATCAATTACAATCTTCGCATCACGTGAATTTCAAAAAAATCGGCGGTTACGATTGCACTCACGGGCGGTTGGTATCATCCGTGTAGGCTTACGTGGCACTGTACAAGCCGACTGAGACAACAGGACCGAACAACAAACAACCGAAATGGCTCGAGCCGAGCCTATCCGAGCCGAGCTAAACTATGTTCACCGACAGCTCCGCGCAGGCAGAAGCACCAACGTTGCCATCACATGCAAGGGGCAAGTGCCTTCCGAAATTAGCTGGTGGTGGATGAGGTCAACCCCACGCTTTCACCTGCCACGTCAGACGGTTATCTTCCGACGTGGCAACAAATTAGGTTTGACCCCCCTGTCACCGTCACGTTCATCAACCCAAGACCATCTCCTCCAGCTCAATTTCTCTCTCTCCTCTTATTTAACTCCCGCTCCTCCTCCATTCCCAAGATCTTGATCTCTTCTTCGCTCCCGCAACAACCGTCGAACGTTTCATAAGGAAAGAGACAGAGAAGAACAATCAGATGGGGAACTGCATCAGGCACGAGTCTCCGATGCAATGGGGCGGCGACGACTGGGAGGACGGGCTGTCCTCCTCGCCTGAGAGCGGCGCAGATCCTGCGGTGGCTGCGGACCTGGGGGAGACGGAGGATCTCCTCGAGAAGAGCGGGCAGCGCTGGTCGGGCAATGCCGAGGCGACGCCGGCGGTGGCGGCAGCGAGGATGGAGATGAAGATAAGGATAACGAAGAGGCAGTTGGAGGAGTTGCTGGGGAAGCCGGACACGAAGGAGGAGAAGACCGTAGAGCGACTGGTTTCGCAGCTGATGGCGATAACCGCGAGTGACAGGTTCGAGACGGGGCAGAGGTCGTGGAGGCCCGCGCTGAAGAGCATCCCTGAGGTCAATTAGCTTTTGGTATATCGTGTGAACTGGGTAGATGCCGAGAGGGATTTTTTGTCTCTTTTTTTTTTTTTTTCGGTTTCTATTAAGAGATGCACATAGTGATGAATTTATCGATCTTGATCTCCGAGGAATTCATATTCTTTTGCTGGGTTTTGCAGTCTGGTGTACAGAACATAAGAGAAAAACAGAGTATTGTCAAGTGATGGTGATAATACTGTACATTTCCTTCCTACTCTCTCTGTCCCTGTCTCTCTCTCTCTCTCTCTCTCTTCTTGTCCTAAATTACTATTTGGAGATAATTGAGATTAGTTAGGAGCTGATTTTTCTTGCCTAGCAATCGTTACTTCGCGCTCCAGGTTGTGTCCTCTTACTTTATGTTGGGAAACAGAGGTTGGTAAAGAAAAATTGAAGGTGAAGAAAAAAAAAATGGTGGGGGGAATGAATTCTTTGATAAAATAAAATGAAGGTGATGAAGAAGATATAGGAGACGAAATTATCTTGTTGGGAAGGAGAGGAAAAGAAGGAGGAAAGAAAAAGTCTTTATGCACTTTTATATTCAAAATAAGAGAAAAAAAAAAGGGAAAAATGAGGTCAATTTTGGGAAAATGTAATTTACTATCGAATTCCCGGAGTTTCTCCTCCCAAGGTGGGAGTCACGACAAATGGCGCGGGCCCAGTGGACCTTGAGATCGTCGTCTATCCTCATCTTAGTCGTCCGCACGCCTTCCCGAGCGAGGGAATTTGCCTTGCCTAATCACGCGTCCATTTTCATTCTCTTACCATAGGGGCAATTCCGTCATTCTAGCCAAATGGAGAAGCTAGTCAATGGGCCCAAGCCGAGGTCGGCCCACGATCATCTTCCTCGCGCCCGATATATATTTGAACGGCTAAAAGCCCAGAACCATCACCGGATCATCCCCGTCATCTCCCTCTTTAGAAAATGCCGGACTCAGCATGTTGAAGTTTTGAGGTTTTGAATGATAATTTTAAACGTAGATAGTTGAGCCAACTAGCTATGACTGTACAATATTTTGGGGATTTAGGGTCTATCCTATCAGCAATTCTTATTTGTGCGCGGAGACACATATCTGAAGTCGAAACGCATCAAATGAAAGACAGGTAATCCTAAACGCTTGACTTCCCACGTAGCCTTAATGCGAATTTGGAATAATCTTGTCGTAGTATTGCATCGCGATCGAAAGATTATTGACCAGTGTGGATAGCCATTAGAATCTATGGGCACAAAACTCATGATTAGATCGTCATATTAATCTCAATTCGGAGACGTTGCTTTCGATGAAACAAAAAACAAAGCGGCCAAGCTAGGCGGCTAAGCTAGGACTAATCCTCTTGAGAAGCGCCTCCACGAAACGTTGCCATGGAAATTCCACATCCGCCGATTCGTTGAACGGAACATTTGATTGTGTAGTGGTTTCTTGACCGTCGCCGACGAATTGGAAGAGGCTGAATCCATAGCGGCATCCCTGGCGGCATGCCCACGCGAGGGACACTTCTCCTAGGTAGTTTGCTTCCGGAGTGCTTGCTAAGGGCACAAATGATTCGACTTTTTTTTTTTTTTTTTTTTTCGATATAGATAGAGTAGTTATAAATAGATAGTGCCCTTATAAAGCAAATCGACTTCGATTCTTGAATAATCCACATCACTTATGCTTCTATTGTAACAAAAGATTCCCCTTTTATGTGGAAATGGCCCGTATCAATAATTCTGATTTTACATATGGACAATTCCTCAATATCTTGCTCCTATTACACTAGTAGTCTTTGACCCATTTTCATGGGGAACTCACGCCACACAAATACCCTGGGAGTCTTTTGTCTTGCTATCATTTCGTCCTGGCGCGTAAGGAGGGTAAGTAATTCTTTCTTGTAAAGAAGCCATTTCGGTACTTAGTTGAGTCTTTCTTTTTTTCTATTCAAGCAACAAAGTGTGTTTAAAGCCAGAATATGAAGTTGTATAAGTTCACAACTTTGGCATTATGATCAATCTTTTAATGACGCTGTCTTTGCAATCTGTTTTTATGTATCAGACCGAATCCATTCGATTTCTAAAAAGGATTACTAATCCTTAACTTTTTGAGGAATCCTTCATCAGTGGTTGTGAATGACTGATTTTTTTTTCAATCTTTTCAACCTTGGTTCCGTAGGAGCAAGTTAGAAAGATTGAGAAATAAAACCATCTGATTTGATTCGTTCTCAATAGTTGTGGAATTTAAAGCCAAATTGGTAATTAAAGTTTTCACTCTGAAAGAGGGGTGGATTGTTTATAGTGAAGAAATAATTATTTCTTTAAAAGATTCTTTCAGAGTGAATGTGTTATTAATAATTTATTTTGATATAAAGTTACGCTAAATAGATACAAAATCTATATAGTGCAACTGGATGAATTTTGCAACAAATATTTCAAGTAAACTTGTGTGTAGACTGAAAAGTCTTATTTATAGTCTTAAGCAAGTTTCCAGATAATATTATTAAAGTTTCATAGTGTTGTTATTTTGTTCAATTGGAAACAAAGTAATTCAATATACTACAAGGTCAGTGGGAGGAAATTTATTTTTTCTCATACTCTATGTACATGATACTTTGCTTACAAGTTGTGACATTGAGACATCTTATATCCTTTGTATTGAGGTCTGTAATGATTGTTTTTGCTATATTATATTAGATTTTCTCGAAGGACATTTGCTGATTGTATATTGGAAATATTCAATATACATCATTGCAAGCCAGGAATTGCTCATGTTGTTAAGGGTGATGGATTGAATCTATCACATTGTCCTTATTTAGATATTGAGAAAATCTAATTAAATGGGGTACCTTGTGTCAGTGCACTTAAAAGTATAATATATGCTTTGATTTTGCACTAGATTAAATATCGCATTTGCGATGGGACTTCTAGGCAGATATCGGTTAAATCCAGGACATGTTCACTGGGTTGCTGTCAAGAAGGTTTTAAAGGTACTTAAAGAAGACAAGAGATTATGTGTTAATTTACAGACATGTTTAATTCTTGCAGTGTTAGTAACATTCTTTTAGGTTGTTACTTGGGCCATTAGGCTCATGAACCTCATGACGGAGTTGATCGTTTTAATTTGATGGATAGATCCATACGGTTGTATTGAGATAACAAATTTGTAGTATTATTTATTTACTACAGAGGTCTCAATGGGTCTAAATATATGGTGGTCAAATATTTTTGATCATAAAAAAAAAAACGGTACAGAAAGGTGACTTATAATATAATATATTTTCACAGATGATGTTGTTGCAGATCCACTAACTAAAGGCCTACGCCCATGTGTATTTGAGTGACATGTCATTAGCATGAGGCTAGGAGTATCTTCGGATATTGTTGTTTTAGTGGGAGCTATTTTGGCTTTACTCTGATAAAGTTCACATCTGTGGTTCGTTACATTTTGTAACGGTTTGATATGTATCAACTTTTGCATTCAATAAAATATTTTGAATGTGTTGTTATTATGTTGAATACATATTGTTAAAGTCTCAAGGGATTGTATAAACCTTGAGTGAATGCTAGGGGCATCCGGGCATCCGGTTATTAGCCTTGTGCATATATCTTGTGATACATAAAGAAAGGTTAATCATAAGGACAAGACATATGTGGGTTCATTGGAACTATAAAGCATTCTCTAGTGGCACAAGTTTTTGTGACGCCTAAAGTTAAGAGAATGGTGACTGACAAATGGAATCTCTCATAGATGTTATCCATTTGACACACTACCATATTAAATACATATCAATAAAGTTGAGAACATTCGTGACCATGAAAGGCTCTGTGTGTATACATGCAGTTACCGCCATGATTCGGTGTTTAAGACTTTATGGGATAGGATTGACTATTAAGAATTATCTCTGGACTAAATGTGCGCACATACAAGATACGATTTCAATTAATATAGTCCAAGTGGGAGAATGTAAGAGTTTTTCCTGATGTGGACCAAATTAATTGATATTGTAATTTACTGTTTTACGGCTACCGTAAAACGGGGGTTGGTCTAAGGTGAGATAGAAGGTTTCTTAATTAGTCTAATATGGAATTTTGGCTAGTGTGGGCCGAGTTGAGCCTGGCCCGTAATGAGGGGGACTGGCTGGAAACTCTATAAATAGTGCTCAAGTCTCTCCTCTAACCCTAATTCTCACATGTATTCTCACCTAAGGGGCGTTTATCTAACGCTGCACGTGAGGGGGGCCGCCTCATTGAGCCAGTGATACGGAGGGCAATAGAGGAGAAGGACTTGATGCGTGGATCCCCTTGATATATGTGGGTAATCATTATTTTGCTTCCGCTTTATGTTCGATGGATCCTAAAACAGGTGCGTTAATCTTTCTACTCAACTATGCATGTTCTTGTTCTGGTTATGGAGATCTTGGGGTTGCGCAATTTGCGTCTAACATGATCATCTTAGGGTGATCCTTTTGTCGACGGATGCTCCTATTACACTCGTAGTCTCTGAAGGATGAGAACCAACTATGTAGCATCTACATCGAGAATTCAAGTATTGTATACGTCATTAGTCCGATCCTTTGTAGAAAGAAATCAAAAGGATTTTCATCTCGCGTCTTAAATGAAATGAGCGGACTCAAATTAGCAGTATAGTATTCTATGAGATCCGATAGTATGGTAGAAAGATTCATGTATTTCTTTCTACCATACGAGCTATTATTCTTATTGTAATTTATTGGAATGTAACAAGTTGTACTGTATAAAAATAAAATAAAATAGAATCTTAATATAGATTAATCTACAATATGTATCTTTTTGATATATGTATTGATATATGTAATGTACATTGAATCCCAATTCTATTTAATTTGTCTTGATTCCAATCAATCTAAAACAATCGAAAGGCAATTCTTAATAGTACGCTTCGAATTCCTAGATTTCTGATTATTTTCAATACGAATCCCTGTATCGATCAAAAGAATCAAATCCATGGGCGACGGGGGTATGGAATATAGTATATTAAAAAAGGAAAATTGATTAATTTTCTTTAGCATTTTGAAGAAGTAATTGATTGAGCAGTTAACAGATGATCTAGCCCCTGTCCTTTATAGTCGTAAAGGGCTTCTCAGAAAAGTAAGGAAGGAGGCATTCGAAAGGCCGACTACTACATAATATGCCTTTCTGGTGGGAAGGCCGATGACTACACGGACTCTAAAAAAAAATGATATGCTAAATGCACTAAGATTTCTTGTTGAGTACACGGGTACTGCCCTTCTAAGTTCTAAGTTGAGCTGGCCCGGGAAAGGGAATTGGGAAGAAAGACCAGAGAATCTAGAACCAAAGGACTACTTCTCTTATCTTATTCTTTCCTTAGAGTAGAGTCGACCTTCTATAAGATAACTCAAAAAAAAGAAAATCGAAATTGGATATTGATTAAATTGTATTGTATATTTAATACACATTAATCATTTATAATAGCTACAACGAATCATTTCTTTCTATAAGAAATGATTTCATTAATTTAAAAATAGAACATAATTCTAATTATTTAGAATTCTATAAACTATATAAAAATATTAATTAATTTAGATAAATATTATTTATTATATATAACTAATAAATATTAATATTAGTTCGAAATACATATTCTATTTTAATTTGAATTAGTAGTTAAATTAAAAATGACTATTCTAATGATTAGAATTTCTATTTTCTAGAATGTAGAATAAGATTATAATCCGATTATTCTATATTCTATTTAGTATTTCAATTTAGTTCGATTCTATTTATTCTATTTCGTTAGATTCTATTTCGAATTTTTATATAGATGATATAACAGTAAATTAAATTAGTTAATAAAATATTAGTGATAATATAAAAAGTAATAGAATTGAATTAGTAAAAAAAAAAAGGAAAAAATGTCATTTGATGCATTCAAAAATGAAAAAGAGAATCTTATTTCTTATTATCTAATTAATATGAAAATATTAAGTATTGATAAGCATATAATTGAGAAATAGATCAAAATTCTATATCACTATATGAATCCTTATCTTCTATACTATCCAATATTTATTGGATATTCTACTTTTCTATATTCAATATTCAATTCATAGGATTAAAATGTTCAGTTCCATTATTCTCGCAAGCAATCTATTAGGCTAGTCTCTTATCCTTTCAAAAAGGAATCATCAAGCCGGTACTAATCTAACTCTTAGGGGAGCCTTTGAGTGTGAGCAATCCGATTTAGGCAAGTAATCCTGTGAAATTAAAGGTAAAAAGAAGTCGTTTTCAAATGGGCTAGGGATCAGATAAGATTCTACTATTATTCAAAAAGAGTAGGAAGTCCCCAGTAGAGATCTTAGTCAAGAAAGTAAAAAGCAGGAGTCTTCAGAGGGGCTAGCTCAAGGGCTAGAGTACAAGGTAAGGTTATGTTAATGACTAGGCTAACTGCTAATATTCTTAGAGTTAGGCTAAGGCTAATAGATATATGTCTAGACCTTTAGTCCTACTGGCAAGGAAGTTATCAAAGAGAAGTCTTTCAAGTAGGGATAGTTGGGATGCTCATATAGCAGTTTTGATATAAGGAGGTTAAGAGAACAACTTTCATCTTTGTTAAAGGGGAAAAGGCTAGGTCAATTCTACCAATAAGGAGGTTAAGAGAACAGCTTTCATCTTTGTTAAAGGGGAAAAGGACTAGGTCAGTTCTACCAATACCAGTAGTAGTAGTCTCCGTAAATATACAGTGACAATAGTGAAAGTAGCAGTCTTTCCATCTGTGTTTAGGGCAAAAGTGAGATTCTCAGTTCCTGCAAGAAAGATCAAATTCATCAGGTTTGAAAGCGAGCATTTTCTTTTAGACCAATGCAATTCAACAGGCCAGTTCGCTTAATCAAAAGTAGGTGCAATGAAAGACGCGTACTACGAGATACAATTTGTTATATAAATAGGTAAATGTTCCCTTCCATTATGATAGCAATAGTATGGCCGATCATTGTAGGTATAATGTTAGATGCCCGAGACCAAGTTTTATTATTTCTTTTTCCACCTTTGTGTTAAGCTTCTCAATTTTTCTTAATAAATGATTCGCTACAAAAGGATTTCTTTTTTTAGTGAACGAGTCACGATTAATTACTCCTATTTTTTTTAAATAAAAAGAAAGAAATTCGATTTTCTCCCCTATTTACTACAACGACGAAGAATCAAATTATCATAGAATTCGATCCCTTTCATTTATTGTTATTTTCTTTTTTCATATTCTATTTATTAATTCTCTCCTACGCGCTCTTCTAGAGCGTGTGTAACTTATGTCCGTGGTACAAAGTTCATAATGTGGAACTCTTTTAATTCATCCTATTGGCTCAGCTCATTCAAAATAAAAAGAAAGAAGTATACTCCAAATTTGAGAATTTCAATGAATCCCTAATTGTATTGTCTTTTTTTATTTAGCACATCCATATTACGAATGATGCTTCCAATTACTCCTTTTGATTTCGAAGAGAAAATACAAATAACCAATTTGATCTAACCAATTAGATGAATTACTCCTAAAGGCTTACATTCGAATGACACTAGTTGATGATAGTTACTTCGGAAACAAAAAAAACAAAGTCAAATTCATTTGGACTATTTTCTCAATTCCAATAAAATGCAACTGGATCTAGTATGAGTTGTTGATCATAACATATATGGATAGAACTTATAGTGGGGTCTCGAAAAATAACTAATTTCTGCTAGGCCTTTATCCTTTTTTTAGGTTCACCAGGATTCTTATTTATCCAACTTGTCTCGATGTAATTTTTTATGGAAATTTTATTTAGGATTTGGGATGAAAAAAAAAATTGACCCTTCCACGACAGGGCCCATTCAAAAAGGGATCACATATTTTAGGCAAGTATTCTTTTTTATTTTCATCATTACACAATCTAGTTCTTTTTTTGAATACATCTAGAGTAATGGATCCTTTATTTAGATCCATTCGATTTTGAAATTTTTTGAGGGGCGGCATACGGCGATTGCGGTGAATTGCAATAGATGATGATGAGTGATGACATACGGCGATGGCTGGTGGTGATCGGTTATGACGGATGACAATGGCTGCCAACGGTCGATTATGGCGAAGGGCCGCAGCTAGCGGCAACCGGCCCGACTAGTAAAGAGAACGAGCAATGAGAAGAGTTTTTATCTCTCATTTCTATTCTAAACCTATTTCTAGAATAAAAATTTATTTCAAAAACTGAAATATAAACTTGTGTTACCAAACGGATTTCTATTCCAAAAACAATTCTGGAATAAAAAAATTGTTTTGGAATAAAAATAAAATGGTTGTTATACTTGCCCTAAACTTCTACCTTTTTTTATACCAAAAAAAAAAAAAAACTTCTACCTTTTGAGCTTGTGAAAGACTACTTGACCATCAATCTCTCTGGTTGATTTCATTTCAATGTCCGGTTGTAAAATATTCATTTTTGTTTCACCGAAAATGCGATGAAATATCTTCAAGAATATGAATGGATTGATGGGTGAATCCACAAAGGTTGTGAATGGTTCTTTGTTGATTTTAAACAAAAAAGTAAATGACAAGAAGATTAAAGGTATTGAGACCGGAGGCAATCACGCCTGGCCATGTAAATTGCAAGAAAGTAATTGATTTGAGGTTTACAAAGAATCAACTAGCGCTATTCATAACCCTCTATCGATAATTAAAGATGGCGTTTAAAAGAATTGAATGTTTGAAACAAGTGCAGGTTCTTGTCGATGATTGATGTTTGTTATCAATGATTTCATTGGAGAGTAGTTGATTTCCTTCGATTTATCAATTGTCTTGCTCATCAACGATTTCTATCTTAATCAAATTATGTTCTCATCAGCTAAATGCGATGCTTGTTGATAATAACCAAAAGTATATCAATTTTTGGTATCAACATATGCCTACTTTTAAAAGAATGTAATGACTCTTTGATCATTCAATTCCTTTAAATTATATAATCAAGAGTCATCATATACCCTCTTACTATTGGCAAACTTGATTTTTCACTTTTAAATTGCACAATAAGTTAATTTTGTTATGGCTCCATTAATGGTGCCACTTACAATATTTATTGTTTACTAAATCATCTTTACACGGGATAATTTGGCCTTTCATTAACTTTATCAGGCCATCTTTTAAAAGAAATCGATGATTTCATCCAACTTATTAGTTTCAACGAGTCAACTTGAGTTTTTTTTTTTTTTTTTTTTAATTCTAGCCATTCTTGTGTCTTTCATTTTGGAAGGTTTTAAGGATCCACAAATATGAGGCTTTTTTTAGCATCATTTTTGCCACATTTATTTCAATGTTAGATTCATATTTTGACTCATAATTTTTCATTAGAGATTTTGTGTAAAAGTATTCATGTGGCTCTTTACCTCTATCTTTTTACATTCGCTCATAGGGAGAAACTCTCATTACTAATTGAAATAAAATGGCAAATTTTTGACCTTCAAATGTTTCTTTGAAATTGAATTTTAAATAATTGAAAACCACATTCTTGATTTTTTTTTTCTGAGAGCAAAGTGAGGCATATATTATTAACCTTCTTAAATCTATCAATAACCCGATCAACTAATTTATTATTATATTGATAAAATTTAGCCAAATCAACGGCAGGTACTTATGGTATCAATTGATAAATTGAGAATGGTACTATCTCTAGTATCAATTTATAAATTGAAAAATGGTAATCTTTTCATCTCTGCTTAATTACACATTGAATTAGGTGGTATATTAGTGTATCAAGCAAAAAAAAAAAAATCGATAAATAACTTGAGTCATAAAAATCTCATTTCTACTTCCCTACCCTAGGCCATAAATCAGACAATATGTTCAGTTGTCGATTGCTCATCTCTACAACTAAAAATGACAAAATCAAGAGTTTATAAAACCTCTTGAAAAAGACTTAATTATCAACCCATTCAAAATGCAGTTTTCTATAAATAAGTATGCACATACCCTTGTCCAACCTCAATTGTTGTTGAATTTCTTTGGCAAATTGTGTAGGGTTCAAGTGTGGATTTAGTTAGTCATCTCGCCCCCTAGGCAGTGATGTTGGTCTTGCATGATTATTTACGTTAATCGACATATTAGGCCCAATGAGAATATTGGCATTGGGTGATACCAATGGAGTCCTATGCCTTATGTTTTCAACATTTAGCAGTTGATTATCCAATTGACTAGTTTGATTTGTTAAATTATTTTGACCAACATTAACCTGATTATTCCCATTATACTTACCTTAATTAGAAGATTCAGGCCTTTGCATAATTCTTTTAAAGGCGTTGATTAATCTAACCACATTATCGGCATCATTAAATGGAAAAAAAAGACTAGGAACGTACTCATTAAACGATCCTAGCCTCAAGAGGGCATCATTCACGACATTGATACAATTTGCTTGATTACATCAAATATGTAACTCTTAATGTAGTTGGCCATATCAGTATGTCACTCTTCGAACGTTCTTCTCATGTTTGACACCATGTTGAAATTTGGTGCAACTTTCCTCAATTTCTCATTAGTGTGATGCATCAAAAGATCAACTTCTTCACGTTGGTCATCTTCCATTGCTCTCCTACCAGGCAAAGTATTAGAATGAGTGGTTACTTCATCACCAATTTGTGGTGGTGGGTTACTGTTGCAAGTAGCATTGTTGGACTCTTGTTGATTTCTGATTCGTTGATTTTTGATTCTTGCCATCACAAGCTCATCAAATCAACAAAATGTGTCATACTGGATGTGCCAAAAAAAATGTTTCACTGAAATGATGATGAAATATCTTTCAAGAATATGAATGGATCAATAAGTAAATCGACAAAAGTTGTGAAGGGTCCTTTGTTGATTTTGGATTGAAAAGTAAATGACGACAAAATTAAAGGTATTGAGATTGGATGTAATCATGATCAGCCATGCCAATTGCAAAAAAATAAATAAATAAAAATAAAGATAAAGATAGATTTGAGAGAACGTTGAGTTTTTTGATTGATTGGCGGGGATTTACAAAGAATACACTTACAATATTTATAACCCTTTATCGATGGTTATATACGGCAATTACTTACAAAGGTTACTGAATTTGATAAAACAAATGTCTTACTAATCCTACCTGCAGTTATAAGAAATGATTATGCAATCTTTTAAAAAGTTATACATCCAAAGCTTTCTCTACTTTACAGTTACATGACGATGTCACTGACTTCATCGACAAGTTTTGATTCTTGTCAATAATTGGTGTTTGTTGTCATCGACTTCATTATAGAGTTATCGATTGCCTTCGAGTTGTCGATTTTTTTGTTCATCGATAACTTTTATTTTTATCAATCTCTGCTTTCATTGATTAAGATTGATGTTCATTGATTACAACTAAAATCTCGGTCTTTTTTTTTTGGTAAGTAATCTTGGTCTTTTTTTGGGTGTCAATAATCTTAAAAAAATTAAGGTTAGTTGGAGAACGGAAGTCTCATTCAATAACTTTTGACAACTTGGGTCATTTCGACGTTTCTTTAATTTTTGGTGAGACGACTTTGACTGGATGCTCCATCCCGATCCACGAAAACAGACCAGAAGCGCCTCCGGCTTCGGTGGGCGTTTCATTTATTATTTGGAATCAAATGGTAAATTTACACGGGCCACGAATTTGAAGTGTCCTTATCTTTGGGAATAGTCAAATGCTGGATCAAATTATCAATCATCGCCAGCCACCAAAAACACTCTTCTCTATTTTAATGAAAGCTTCGTGGCCATTGGCTAGCTACATAGTCTCGTCTTGGGCCCACATCACAATGTGGACTTTTTCGATGCTCTTTCCTTATGGTCCACGATTCGCTTTCTGTCCTAATCCTTTCGAGAAATCTGTTGAGGGAAAAGACCGTCCTAGGCGAACGAACATTGCTCGCTTGGTCGCCACGTTTTTTATGCGATAGCGAATGGGTTTGATTGAATAAGTCAAAATTGGTTAGCACGAATGAAAACTTTTTTGTCTTTATGCTTCTTTTTTTCCATATGCACTTTTTTCTGTCCGTATATTGCGCCATCAATTTTTCTGGCTGAAGATAATGAAATCTGGTTAGGCTTTATCGCAATAACATACTCTGATTTATCGCAATAACGTACCCTTTAAATTCAGTTAATATTTATTGAGCATGTCTTTATTTTAAAACATTTCTTTCTAGGATCAAAGTAATCACTATCTTGGTCCATTTGATTGAATTAACTGGACTGAGCTGTCTGTCCCAAAAACAAGAAAAAGTTGGAGTTAACACAACTTTGGATCCCAAAAAATGCACATCTTCTTTAATCTCAGTGCTTATCAAGGGAATTTTGAATTATACATGACTTCGATTTCAAATAAATGAAAAATAACACAAATGGTCCATAAACTTTCGCCCATTATGTAATGCAGATCGTGAATTTTTAATTTCTTCCGTGTTATCAATGAATCGTAGCCTAATATGCAATATAATTCTTGAGCTTTTAATTTGTTCAATATGATAATTAATCTTTTGGTACATATTTAATTTAATTCCCAAATTATATGAAAATGGTGTTGTCCCTGAACTTGAATTATTAGAAGGATAATATTATATATTTTTATTTATTTTAAGGAGCAAATTAAATATGTATCAAATTAAAAGTTATGAGATCATATTACATATTGAGTTACAATTTAAAGATCGCATTGGATAAATTACAAATTTCGGGATCACGTTATCTTCTCATCCCCAGAAGAAAAAAGGGCATCCTTCACACGCTGTTTTTCCTCGCCCATAATATGGGCCTCGTCCGAGGAAGAAACGTGCACCACATTTTCTCGAAACGAACCCATCGCGAATAGGGACGCGGGACTTGCAAAATTCCACGCCGCGGAGACCAAAACGACCAATGGTCGCGCGACATCAGAGTTCCTTCCTCGTGCGCACTGAATGATTGAGCGAGAGGCATTTCCCCATCTCTCTCTTTCCCTCTGTATGGTCTCATCATCTTGGCGGTCGCAGTAGCTTCCAGCCTGCCACGCTCTGTAATTTTCTGCAATCTTTCCCTTTCGCTCTGCTCCACAAAATCTCCCCCCTCTTCCATCCCTTTGAAATCCTTGTCGGACTACTCCACCTGTCCGATTTTCGTCTTTCCTGCTTCGAGTTATCCGTGCTTCGGGTAAGAATGTCGTAGCCTCCCCTCTCTCTGTCTCGAACAGTCATCAAGTCTTGGTTTTGATACATGGGTTTGTTTTGGTTTCCGAGGAAGCGAGCTGAATGGCGACATTCGTCTCGTCAAGACTTCGTTTTCTACTTCATAGGGTGTTCAGTTTCTTGTCGCTGTTTTTTCCCACCCATTTTCAAATAATCTTTGAGGAGTGAAATTGAGTTTTACTTCAAAAGCCGGTGCTCAAGTAGATTACTGAGCAGACTGTTGAGTAGCTTCGATCGTCGACCGGACTTTGACGCTCTTCAGGCTCTTTTGTCTTCGACGAACTGAGGAAGAATGAGTTGCAGGACGGTTAATTTGAAGTTTGACTATGAATGCAGTTGAAACGATCAGCTGGTTTCGCGTAGAACTGATGAATAAACCTTTTTTTCACCGTTCTTCAAATTCTCTGCAACTGAATGGGAGGCACAGAAATTGTGCATAGTTCTTATTGTGATGGTACCTTATAATTTCTTGATTGATTGACTAATCCTGCTTTCACCATAGTCCATCATTCGTGATTTGCTGACATTCCGTTTCTAATTCTGCTATAATATACAATACGGTCACAGCTTTCACTTTTCCACTTCATTTTAGAACGCCCCAAGAGAACCTTGGCACTTTGGCCATGGAAAGTAGTGGCGCCAGCTCTTTCCTGAGGAACAGAAATCTGGAGAGCTTTTTGAATGCGAGCTCCATAGACACTTTTGGAGTTTCATCAAAAGCCTCGGCGAAAGAAGAGGTGGGATATCGGCCAAGGACTGATGGATATGTTGATGACGATGGGTGGTTTTCCGAGTTGATATCTTGGATCAGAATAGTGACGTGCTTCTTGTCGATGATGGTTACGACTTTCATTTGGGCATTGATCATGGTTGTTTTGATCCCGTGGCCCAACTGGCAGGCTGCTGGTAAGCTACTTTTGGATCATAAGTTACTTCAACATTACAAGTGATAGTACTTCATTTATGCCGCTATTTGTTTAAAGTCTCTCAATTACTTCAAATTGTTGGCCTTGTAGCAAATTGTCAGAATACACAATTAGTTATGTGAATCTTATTAGAAAGGTTTATGTAATTAATATTTGGCGGTACTTGGATTGACATCTGAGGAGAAAATGTGATCCTTAATTCCTTATCATTGTTTGTTGAGTTGACGAGTCTGAGTTTCCGCTCATGCTGAAACTGTTATTCTCCTTGGGGCCATCAGCAGCAGATATAGTTATTTTCTTTAGCAATTTAAGACAAAGAAATGGAGGATACTGCAAGTGAATGCGATTACTTCGTTGATAGCTAGTTATTATTCTACAGTGCTGCCAAGATTTGTGGCTCTTTGAAGCGTTTCTCTTTTTTCTTTGCGATAATGGTTTTGATTATGCATTTGAAGTGGAGTTTATGTATGCGTTCCAGATGTGGATCTTGGGAAATCCAATAAAGTTTGAAGGGCTGGAATATGCTGATGAGAAGGCCATCTATATTTGCAATCATGCATCCCCAATTGATATTTTCCTTATAATGTGGTTGACTCCGACAGGCACTGTTGGTATTGCAAAAAAGGAGGTAAAATCCCTAGTGTAATCTGTTGGTAATACATGTCAGGGATAAGAAGCATCATGCTGACTGCAATGCAAGGAGCAATGATACTCAAGAGTTTTCTTACAAAGCATATAAAAAAAATGGTTTAGGATCCTGTAACTGTGGTCCTGCATCTTACTCTCATTGCATTAGCTCTTGGGATTTATATGTCTATCATTAGGCGAGGCACTATTTTCCATGTCGATAGATTATAATGATTCATACTTGTCTCAACAGCATTTGTCATGTGTCCAACATTGAGATATGATAATTATGTGCACCTCTATTTTATTGATGGATTTCAAAATCTTAACTTCAAATGAAAAATCATCCGTGCAGATTATCTGGTACCCACTTTTTGGACAGCTTTATGTATTGGCCAATCATCTCCGCATAGATCGTTCCAACCCCACTGCAGCCATCAAGTCAATGAGGGAAGTGAGTGTCTTCCTCTGCATTGTTTGGCTGGGTTTTGTATGTGTTTCTAACAAGTCAATGGTGCAATTGCACAGGCAGCTCATGCCGTGGTTAAAAACAATCTGTCTCTGATCATATTCCCTGAGGGCACCAGGTCAAAGAATGGACGACTGCTTCCTTTTAAGAAGGCAAGTCCCTTACTTCATCAGCTAAAATTTAAACCTCTTACTGAACTCGTCACGAAATTTAGGAATTAGAAGTTGCAGCGTGGTTGGACTGCCTGAAACAGTTAAAGCACATTGCTTTTAGCCCATTTTTTTTTTTTTTAATAACAGATTCATTCCTAAGATGCAGTCCTAAGCTGCATTGTGATTCGTCGTTGCTCTTGTTCATGGGCATGCATCATGTTTGTTCAGGGTTTTGTACACTTGGCCTTGCAATCACGACGCCCAGTAGTGCCTGTAGTCTTGACTGGGACCCATCTAGCATGGAGAAAGGGCAGTTTACATGTTCGCCCCGCACCTCTTACCGTAAAGTTCCTTCCCCCAATCAAAACTGATGAGTGGACTGATGATCATATCGATGAGTATGTGGAAATGATCCATGACATGTATGTGAAACACCTTCCCGAGTCGCAGAGGCCTCATTCATCGAATGCTGCTACTGGGAATAATTCAGTTTCCTAGGTAGATTTCTTTTCATTTCAACTTTGTATCATTTTAGACTAGGAAGCGTGTACTATCAACTCCCAGAATAAAGCACCGCGAATATGTTAGTGTTACTGTAACCCTTTGAATGGTTAAAAAATAGAAAACGCAAAGGCAGTTTTGAGATTCACTTGAAAATGAGTTTTCTTGCACTGATCTCCTAATTCTTGAATCAAAAGATTACTGGTGCCATCGGAATGATGTGGAAGTGGGATGGAAATTGAGAAACGAATGTTCCCAGTGAAGAACATGCGATGTGTGGGCGTCGCGTTTTCAAAGGATGTCAGATATGGATGTTGGTATGTAACCATAAGCAAGCCTCCAGACGGCTACTGTTGCAGAAAGATGGGAGTTTTTAGCCGTTGAACGAAGGATGGGAATTCTTATTCTTGCTTTGACGTTCGGACTGAGTGAAAACAAGTGCCTTGGATTTTCGTTGTCGTTGCCCGTACGGGGTTATTTAGTTTCCTTACTGGGTTAGTTGGAAGTAAGGGTGTGCAAAATACCCAAGAACCGCCCGGACCGCCCGAAACCGGCGGTTCTTGAGAGAACCGGTCTGGTTCCCGATTCCAATTTTTGGGAACCGGTCCGGTTCCCGGTTCCATGGGCGGATCCGCCTGCTCGCCCACCCGGACCGAACAGATACCTATTTATAATATATAAAAAAATACTAAATGAAAGTTACGAAGCCCTAATTCACGAAGCTCTAATTTGCGTCTCATATCTTCCAGTTTCTTCCTCAGTCTTCGATTCTCTCTTTGTTTCTTCCTTAATCTCTTCTCTTTGTCTTCAATTCCTTGCCGAGCATCCACGCCGCCGCCGCCGCCGCTCCTCCTCCTCTTCCTTATTCACGTGTAGTTGATTGTTATTTAATATTGAGCATTCGTCTATTAATTATTGTTTTAGATTTTGAAGATTGAACTTGGAATTTTAGAGCTCAAAACTTGGGAACCGGACCGGACTGGTGGTCCGGTTTCCGGGTGGATCCATGCAACAAACGGGTGGATCCCGGTTTCAATTTTTCGGAACCGGTCCTTAGCGGGCGGTTCCCGGTTCTAGGTCGGGAACCGCTCGCCCGGACCATGCACACCCCTAGTTGGAAGGCCCCTATATATTTTTTTATTAGTTTGTCCAGACGAATGGCACTGCAGCTAAAGGAGACCATTTAGTACAGACCAAATTAACAAACAAGCAAAAGGCCCTTTATACAGAATTTTAAAGCAGGATTTGTCTCATGATGAATTGCCAGTAAGGACATGTATTGTTTATGAGGGAAAAGATGAAGGTGCAAATCGCGGATTTTGAAGATGAAACAAATTCGAGTCTGGCCTAGAAAAAAGAAGAAGATGATTTTTTAAAATTTTGGCCCGGGGGGGTGGTGGTGGATTGAAGAATTTGCTGCCGAACCGTACGTGCAGGTGGGAAAATGGTCTCCTTTTCAGGCCGAGAAGAAAGAGGTTGTACTTGGGACCATAATTGGCAAACCCTATGGTTGTTGTGGGCCAAGAAATCTTTCGATCTGGCCCAAGTCAATGTCAGTGCACCGTGCACGGTCCTTCGTCGCTCTCGTGTTGTCCGTCTGATCATCACACCTGTGGAACTTGTCCTGTTCTTTTGTCCTTCGTTTGATCGAGTCATTTTTAAAGGCTACGTAGGGCAAGGCAAGCTTCAGTTTTTTTATTTATTTTTTATTTTCTATGGTGGCTGGTGAGACACGGCAAAAATCTGCCACCATATAGCAATGTAAATTATTTCGACCAATGTGGGGATGCTAAGGCTTGGTCTATTGGGACCAATTCATCGTGTCGTTTGGCACTGAGTCATTTTCAAAGTTTGTGCGTTCGATAGAAATTCGTCTCATCATCATATCATAAACAAACCCAATAGATAAGTTCCAGCTTATTTTATATTAATAGTTAACAAGCAAGTGATGTTTGGGGACATTAGGACTCACTAAACGAGATTTCCATTTCAAATTATGTCTATTGAGAAGTATATTTTACTGTTAGTTTAAAAACATTCTCGGTGAAAATTCTTTAACTCTAATTAATTTAGAAATTTGCTTCTCTAGATATTCAAAATTACATGGTGACAAAGTATGAAAGGAATATAAATGGCTTGATTGAGCTTACGAGAAAAATTAAACGAGAGACAATTTATTCATCTTATTGTTATTTTGAGTTAAAATTTTGTTGAGTGCATATTCTTGAGATGTGAATTACTTAAGGTGCATGAAAATCAATGTGAACACCACTTGGCCACTAAATATAAAGTGAGATGATAACGTATTTGATTATTAGAGAATGAGGAGATTCTCATCTATCAAAGGATCGTTTTTTTATTTTGTTTTTTTATTTTGTTTTTTTGTGGTCGGAATCCACCGTAGAACGGTTGAAATAGTCAAAAAGTGAGAGAATACAAAAGGGAAGCAGAACCGCACGAGATTAATAAATTAAATAACGCATGACGTAAAATTTGAAGGTTTTTATATAGAATTTGGTCATTTACTTACTTATACTCAATTTAATCTAACTAAAAATACATTATTGATGGAATTTTGGAAAGAAGGAAGGCATAAAATCCATTGGAAACAGAATCATTTCCGGGTATATAAAGAATATTCAGGCAAATAACGTAACATGGCGCATTTTTTTCTTTTCATTACTTTGTTGATTAATACATATAAAAATATATAAAATATAATTTAAATCGGTGTAAAATCAGACAAAAATAAAGATATTGATTTTACGACGTTGCGAAATATTCCACAGAAATCCAGTATTCGGCAATTTCTAGAAAAGAAAATACTAATATTCCTATTAAAAAAGAAAAGAGGGAAGAGAGAAGGGATTTGCTTTAAAATCCATCTTAAAACAACCCAAAAATAGCCAAAACACGGGGAGAGAGATAGTCTTCCTCTTCCTCCTCCAGCTAGGGTTTCGATTCCCAATCGGTTTCTCCCTCCTCCTCCTGCTCCTCCTCCTCCCCATTCGCCCCTCCTCCTCCCCCTCCTCCTCCTCGCGACGGCGGAGCGCCGCATCCGGCGGTCCAGATCGCCGGCGGCCAACCTCGATGGGGTGCGCGCGCGTCCGAGATCGCGAGCCGCGCGCCGATGAGCGTCTTCGGTAGGCCCGAACCGGACAAGATATCGGGCGGTGGCTGTTGAGGTAGACAGTGAAGGTAGGTCGCTGGTCGTTTGATGGCGGCTACTGTACAAAATTTGTCGCCGAAATATATATATGTGTGTATATATATATATCGAATCGTGGAAGAACTCGGCACTGTTCACGTGTGCATGTGCGAATGAGTGCGCACGTGACCGTTGGTCCGTCGATTTAACCCGAAGAATCTTATGTCGAGTTGTTTGTATCTATGTTTCGTTTTTGCTCTCTGTCTTTGAGTTTTGCTGCATTTTTATTTTGGGCAGTTTGACTATTTTAGGTCTTAGATTTAGGCATTGGTTGATTTTAGGAGTAAAAGAGGAAACATTTAAGATTCCTCGGGCTCGGTCAATGTTGCTGTCTCTTCGACCGTCGGCGCTCGGATGTTATGGCTCTTTAACTTTTTGCATAGACCTCGGTGTTGATACCGTTCATCGCATTCTTTTTATGTCTGGCAATTTTTGTTACACGCATAATTCTGTGGGAGGGCGTACCTACGCGTTGCCTAATTATCTCGTGTTGATGTAAAGAGAGTTTTAGAGTCGTGCTACCCTTCGATTTGATAATTTAAAGCAATAACTTCGCTTGTGCACCCATTTTTTGTATTTGCTAATTGGGGTAGTTCACTTGTTGGAAATACACCATCAGAATGAATTTGTGTTATTTCTTCTTGATGAAATTCAGTCTTAGCAGCAAGTGGTGCCAATGTCTTGTGAATTTGAGTTCCCTTATTTTAGGGAAGACAGACCATAGCTATTTGTTTTATGTCTGTTGTTTAAGTTTGTCTGTTAATCACGAAGAAGAAACTGACTTTGCATTGTCGGATAAAACTTCTAAGTCAACTTTTTCCCATCCAAAGAGAAAATGACGTCCCTTCATAGGTTTTTCTGTCACGAGTCTAGAACTCTTATGTATTTTTGTTCTAATATGCTAGCAGCTGGTGAGGAGCTCATAGTGAACTGCTTGTTTGTCTTTACCAGTTAAGAGATTTTTATTTGATAAACTGTAACTGAAATATTTTAGAGGGAGTTCTTCACTCTCTTTCTTCTAGTCATTGTGGGAATTTGATGTATGATACATGCTGAAGTTTAAGTTTGTGTAGGAGTTTGCAGTTTCCCCCTAAAAAGACTGAGCTTGAATATAGATATTGGCAACTTTTTGGCAATCTTTGTTGAGTTACTAAGATATCAATATTTTCTAGCATAATGTGCTTATCACAATAATTGATCCGGTGTATATTTGATTAGAGGTTGAAAGTCGAGGCAGCACACTCATTAGTTTCTATGAACTGTTTGTTTGGGGAGAATCAGTTGTCCCATTGTTGGTGTGGCTTTGTCATAATATCTCAAAACAGCTACTCTTCTGTTGGCAGAAGTAAAAGGATCTTTCTGTTGGTGTAAGAATATATGCTGGAAGTTGACAAGATGAACCAAGCCAGTCAAGGAATCAACTCTGATGCTTCAGCCAGTGCCCCTTTGAAGCGCAAACGTGGTCGTCCACGAAAGTATCCCATGCCGGATGAAAGCCCAATCTTTGCAGAGCATGCCCGTGCACTGAGGGATCAGAACATAAATCGTGGACCAAATATGCATGTCCCTCCTGCATATAAATTTGTGAATGGAAACCAACCCCGGCAAGTAGATGCAACCAACAGTGCAAACAACATCTCAATAGGACAGTTGGTTTCTGGTGTCATCGAAGCGGCATTTGATGGTGGTTATCTGCTTGCGGTTAGGGTTGGCAACTCTGATACTACTTTAAGAGGCGTTGTGTTCAAGCCGGGCGATATGTACCTGTTTCTGCAGAAAACGATGTGGCACCAAACATCCAAATGATCAAAAGAAATGAGATTCCTCTTCAGAGTGAGAATTATATACAGATGCAGGTCTCTGGCCCTCGCTCAAGAGAGAGGAATGGAACCACCGGTCTAGTGGCATCGCCTCCTGGCTCGGCTGTCTTGAAAGGTAGACAGGTAGCTCCTGGAACAGCTCAGCCTATTCGTCCAGTGACAGTGAGAGGCAATGTGGTGCCTGTGGTACTTCCACCTCTTGGTACTCCTGGAAATGGTTTGCCTGTTCCCAACCAAGCTTCTGCGGCTTCAATCCAAGATCATATGGCTTCAATAGGTAAGCACATGGCACCTGTTTCTGTCCAAACCTTTTCTCCTTTAAATGGATCTGAATCCAACAAGGAAGTGCCAAGAAGTATGGCACATGTACAAAGTGAAACTGGTATTGATTCTCAATACCCAGATGGGGTGTTGCATGACGTAGAGACCAAGTCAACGGGGATTCCTGGTATGCCTTTTGAGAATCTAGTGACAGAGGTCATCAAGAGAATTCATGAACCTTCACAAGTAGAGGCCGAACAAAACGAAAGCAGCAAGTCAGGTGATAAATCTGGCAGTACTCCAGAAGACGAAGATAGCGATGATGATCAGCCTCTATACATCGAGCCTTTACAATCTGTGCAACCCAGTATCAACCCCCACCTTGGCAGCATGCCTCCGCATCTGGATAGCAGCAGAACTGGCAAAATGACCGAGCTGTTGCAGGTAAAATTATTTTCCAAAGAGTAAGTAGCAATCTTTTCTTTGACTTCAACTTTCATGGCAGCCCAAATTGAGAAGTTATCATTTTGCAAGGCTTTGCAGGAAAATGCAATGAAGAGCGAGATGCCTGGAGATCGATCTTTCAAGAACAATTGAAATTGAGCTGACAGGAGATGAGACACTTGGTGGTAACCAGTGACTTGTCAAAATAACAGCTTTAGTAATCGTGTACTTCTAACTTTCATTAGGTCTAGATTTAGGTATTGAAGCTTTTTAGACTTTATTCACTTAATTCTGCAATATATCTTGAAAGCGCTGGTCAAAGATGTAGAGAAATCAACCTGGTGAAAATTGGAGACAGCTTTTTCTAGCACACGACTTTCTTGAGCTCGTGAGTCCTAGTCGAAGCTCTGTCCTTTTGTCTGTTGAGTCTCGCAGTTTTTTTGGTTGGCTGTCCAACTATCTCAAAGCAAATTTTTATGTTCAATAATTGTTTTTCGTGGAGAGCCTAGGACCTTGGTTTAATGGGGTTGATTATTTAGCTTACGAAGTGGTGAACTCAGATCGACTACTAGACGGCCAATCTCGTACGAATCACTTGTTGCCATGGTCGCATGCACATCGGTTGCACATCGGTTGTTCATCTTCGCCGCTGCCCTATATGCAAACGCCCAGTCAATACGACCACGTTAAGCTGGTTGAACGGTACCGGTTGAATGTCAAAAGTTACGTTTCACGGGTAACGCTGCTTGCCCCCACGTAACCACAGAGAAAACATGGTGCGGCAAAAGACAGAAATTGAGAGACGGTTTCGACTATAATCTAGTCAGCTTGAAAAATTTCATTGCTAGGCTACAAGACTTTTGATGAAAGATCCATATAGCAATGGATATCGACACCGAGATTCAGCGCGTAAATGGGTCAACGCCAAGTCCGGAAAAGAAAACAATCGCCATACCCGATTTTGATTTTAGTCCGACTAGTCAAACCCAAATTTGCACTATGCAACCCAAGAAAGAATAATAACGCTTCCATCACATAATTTATGAAAGAAAGCCAAAACCAGGCAAAGAAATTGCACAATAATCTGTAAGCAATAAACATTACTATCGGGAATGTCAACAGTAAACTGCCTCATTTTAGCACACTTATCCATAGAAAACAACGGTCATAAAATCCAACATACAAGCACAAAACATAAATGCATAGTAAATTATAGCAGAAGACCATCTCCATAGGTCAACCACCGCCATAAATCCGAGACAACTGCAGTCCAAAATGCAGCAGGGTGGTACGTCGCCAGCTCATACTTCCATCATGTGAGGAGCATCACTGCACCAATGCAAACACAACACGTGATTAAAAGGGCAGATGCTATAGAAAATAACTTCTGTGCTATTTACTTTCTGATGATAACGTAATTCGTATTACTAAAAGAATAATTCCAAAGAACAATGAACTTATTTTGATTCTTGTCAACTTGTCAAGTACTATTTACTTTCTGATAAGAAGGTAATTCCTATTACTACAAGAATAATTCCAAAGAACAATAAACTTATTTTGATGATTCTTGCCTACTTGTCAAGTACCCCCGTCAGCATAACCTTACCCCCGACTTTCAAAGAACCTTTAGAAAAAAGCCAAAAAGGTTGTCAAAGCAGTTACCTGCTGTGGCTGCTGGTAGGTTACAGGCTGCTGATAATTATACCCAGCATAACCTCCATAGAACATATTAGGGTCCTGGGTAGGAGGGGCATAACCATATGCTTCATATCCCTGTGGATATCCATAATATCCACCATTCCACTGTGCCTGCTCCGGCTGAGCCTGAATTACAAATCCATTGTCATTTCCCTATCCATTATCGCCATCAACCTGCTTCTTTGAAGAAGCCAAAAAGCTCACTTACCTGCTTGTTCGAGGGACTCCGCCCCCATGACAGTCGAATGCTTTGTCCTCCCAACTGGGTTCCATTCAACATCAACAAGGCTTGCTCAGCACAAGCTCTGAAATGAGTAAGTACACAAATTAATTCACGTGAAACATGCAGAGGGGAAAAGAGGCCAAAGAAACCAATTAATCACCTGCTTGTGAATTGAACAAAACCGCAACGTTTGCCAGGTGGAATTTTCACATGATGCAACTCTCCATATTGACTGAATACTTGCCTCAAAAGGTCATCTGATACACTTGGATCCAGACCCCCAACAAATATCTAAGCTCCAAAAGACAATTAGTCAAGAAAAGGAAGTAGTATGTCAAAAATCTCACAGTAAAAATAGACTACCCACAGTTGTATTATTTGGATCATTCTCCCCTTGGTTTCCTTGACTGTTCTGGTAAGATGCTGCAACGGACATGTAAATGAGATCATACACACTATTACACATTCAATGCTATCTAGCTAGGCAACACAGAAGTTTTAGAGTCTTGGGTAATGAAATTATCTTCCAGGAGAGATTAGTCATGAACTTCCACACCACAGGAAGCAAACATTCAAAACAGAAAAAGATTCATGCACTCAACTTAAGCCAAATATTGCCATCACAGCAATGATCTTGCAATTCTCTGATCAGTACAAACATGTATAGCCAGTTTACTATTCACGAAGCCTCAGATGGATCATGTAAGACTTCAGAAAACAGGCAACTCATATCTATATATGGAAGCACATGCACACACAGGCACATGTTATAAAGAAGAAATTTGTTAGGGGCTCCCATAAATTAAATTCCCTCATATTTAAGCGCATTAGAAGTCGTAAACTTAAAAGAGACAGGGATCATCCCACTTCAAAACAGCAAATTGATGGGAAAATTATTCCACACATAATATCTTCGGCAGTCCTTTCATGCACCAATTCAATGTCCTAGTAACAAATGACTCAAAGAAAAAGTAATGACGAGTAAAAAAAGACAAACTGTTCCTCGAAATTCCTAGCGACACGAATAGTCAAAGACAACATTATGTTAAAGAAACAAAAGAAGGCCGCCGCATTGTAGAATACCATAATCTAAAGGGAGTACTCCATCGTATTAACTTCATAAAAGCGGAAAAAATTTAAATTGACCGATAACCTAGTGAGCAATTGCGTGAAGTAAATCCAACTGTAGCATTGAAAATGCTACTAGGTAATTGATAGAACTCAGGACATAAACAAAATAACTGACCTAAAATGAGGCCACGCATTAAAGTGGAATCATTTCAGCTGAAATCAGTTCCAGGCCCTCCAAAATGAGAGCCTCTTGGCGTCCTGCTTTAAGAGAACATGAGTTTTATATAAGTTTTTGAACGTTTTCTAGAATTAAATGCGCCCAATTTTAGAAAGGTAAGCACTGAGGAAATTATGTAAATTCCTCTCATCTTCAAAGTTGACTAGTCCTTTCACACAATTCACCTCTAATAGATGCATCAAGCATATTCAGGTTAGGACTTCAACAAAGTGAAAATCTGAAGTAAAATTGCAAATCATCATAAAACATGTCAAACTGCTATCATCATAATCAATAAGCCACAACAGCGCATAAGGTAACTTTTAGCGAGCAACATCAGCGACCTTATACAGGCCATAATACATACCACTCTGATATTGCTGGGTAGCAATAGGCTTCTTGTTAGCAGCGGGCCCAATCCTCATGGGGCGTGAAGAACAATACATGCCATTCATTTCGGTCATGGCCCGCAACTGCTCAGTCTCATCGCCGAACCTAACAAACCCATAGCCCTTAGAACGGCCAGTTGTCCTGTCGATAACTATTTTGGCACCTTTCACAGATGGATAGTGAGCTCTAAATGTCTCCTGTAGCATGTGATCTGTTACATCGGCAGCCAGATCTCCAACAAAAATTGTATAGTCAGGACCCTCGTCTTGACGCCTCTCACCAGGACCAAGTGTAGCCCAGTTCAGTCGGAAATTCTGGTCAGAATTTGGCATCAATGTGCCATTGAACGTCTGCAAAATCCTCTCTGCTGCCGCGCGGGTCATAAATTCAATGAAACCGTAACCCTCGGGCAGAGCAGTCTGCTTATTTCTAATCACCTTAGCTGAGAGAACCTGAGAGAGCCAATTAATTAAACAGCTATCAGATGGCCGTAGTAGATCAAAGAGAATGGTGGAGACCGAAATAAGGATGTCTAGAAATCTAAGCAGCTAGATAAAAGATAGAGAGTTCCAAGATTCATCTGTCACTGCACCATCAATCTGAAGCAACATTCCCATCTCCACTTAAAAATTGTAGGGAAGGCAGATACGAGTACAGAGTCTATACCAGTATATCATAATATGCAGAGAATGAGAACCCAAAATAAGAGCTAACGGCAAGTTCAGAAAGTGTAAAAAATGTCATCACAAATGAAAACGGCAGATTTCAATTTGTTTCGAACTACAGCACATATGGAAATTTCTGATTCGGTACGGGATTTCACAGATAAAAGCGATGAAAGCAGACCGAGTTAATCGCGTCAATAGAGAATTGACATAGTGAAACATGCTCTCATTCTCGCACTTGAAAACGCGGCCTAGCTCTCAGAAACCTCAAAATCCAACACATGACCTAATTTTTCAGCTCAAGACGTACGGCAATAGTTCGAAGACGACTCTAGCTACCAAACAATAAGACAAGCCCTCAACCCAAAAGCACACAAAGGGGAAAACAGAGAGACATTCGAAGCCGGCAAGCGGGGACAAAAATCAAGGCGACGGGATCCATAGTTACCTCCCCGGAGTGGGCGAAGCAGTTGAGGAGATAGGTCTCGTCCATGTGAGGCTGCAGGTCGCCGATCCAGAGCGACTTGATCTCGGCCGCCGCGCCGCCGGCCATCGACTGGGCCGCCATGGGCGGCGGGACCGGCTGCGGGGTCCAGCCCACCGGCGGGGGCACGGGCTGGGCGGCCTGCTGCATCATCATCCACTGCTGCTGCTGCTGCTGCTGGTACTGCTGCTGCTGGTCGGGGACGGCTCCGGGGACCGGCTGCTGCATCATGGCGGCGGAGGGAGGGAGGGACGGAGGGAGGGGCCTTTGCCGCGCGAGGCTAGGGCTCGGAGAAGGGGCGGTCGACGAGGAGGAAACCCTAGGGAGGGAGGATTTGAGAGAGAGAGATCCTAATCCCCAGAGAGGGTCCAGAGAGAGGAGGAGGTCGATGGGCTGGCGAGCGGCTTTTTATAGTCGAGATTTTCCGTGTATATCAGGCCCGCTACCAGAGATATTTAGGTAAATATACTTTCCGTTAATTACGATGAAATTGCCGTATTATCAGGGAATTAAATTCCGACCGAATATAGTTTTTTTTTTTTGCTGGTTTTTTCCTGCTTGATTTTAGTTTTTTTTTTTTCTCTTGCGAGGGAGTTTTGAATGGAACGGGGGTAATTACTTTTTTTTTTTAATGTTTCAGAGAAATTAAGGTGCACTTCCATGGATTATGTAATTCGATTATTATGACGTCATCATCGGGCTTTTTAAGTCGATGCCCAAAAATGAAGAAAAGTACTCAAATATATCTGAGACAATAATATAGGCAAGTTCTCAACCCTTTTCACCGGAATTACACATTTGCCCTCCGCCGTGCTCCCCCGCCACATTCCTCTTTTTCTTCTTCCCCCTTCCTACGCTGCTCTCCTCTTCCACCTTCACCTGCGTCACCGCCGCGCCCTCTCTCTACCGCCCTTTCCAGGAGCTTCAAGCTCGGAGAGTTGATCGGAGCAGTGAAGCCGAGTCTCTCTCCTTCCTCATCGTCTCGTCTCGTCTCGTCTCTCTCCTCTCTTCTTCCTCGCCCCGTTTCGCCACTCTAATGGTATACTACGCACGCTTCAGCTGAAAACGTGGCCACCGTGTCTTTCTCAGGTTAAACTTCTGGTCTCTGTCCATCTCCTTTCCTGGGTTTTCTTTGGGACGTCTCGGGCGTTACGCGCGCGCTCATTCTACGAGAATCCTCTATTGCTTCTGATTCTTTTTTCTTCTTCTTTTTGATTGGTTTTTGTTGTACAATATATATTTTTCTTTTATCACTCGGAAAGTGGTGTGTGGGAAACAAGTTGCTTTCGCTGATTTTTTCTTTTTTCTTTTTTGGGTGCTTTCTGCTGAATGCAGTTACGATGGATGAAGACCAATTTGAGGTTAGTGGAGAAGAGGTTGCTGAGGATGTTCTTAAGGTGTCTTACGAAGCGAAATTGCAGGAACTTCTTCATTATGTTACCTCGATGGAAATCAAGTTGTGCGCTGATGCCACGAAAGAATTCGTTAAGTTGCTTAAAAGTGGTCATGGAGGTCAGTTGCTTCATAAGTATGTGCAGACTTCTTCCAAGTGTACTGAGCTTCTGGAAGCTTGGAAGCTTCGTCAAGGGAAACCCGGAATTTCCTACGTATTTAAGTTGATTTCTGCTATTCTGAGTCATCCCGATGGAAAGTATCAGCAGGGTGATGCCAGCAGAACCTTTGTTCATAGGGCTCTTGACAAGTTTTCCAGGTTGGTTGTTGATGAAAAGTTGGGGGATATTTATAAGGAACTGGACAGCAAAGAATCCAAGCGCCAAAATGCTGCACTTCAGCTTATGGCTTCAGTCGTTAGGCGGGGTCCTGACTTAGCCTCTGAGGTTGCAAAGAAGTTTGATTTTAAAAGCCAGGGCTTTCACAAGCTTTGCGTGTATAAGAAGAAGCAGATTGATGCCAAAAGGAAGTATTCCACCAGAAATTCACTTATTAGGTTTGCAATGTCGTTTTTGGGGTAGGGAAACCCGGATTGTTGAGGTGGATCCTGCAACAGAAGGACATGTACTCTAGTGTCCTTCGTGGTCTTGGCAATGATGACGACGAGATTGTGGTTCATGTCCTATCCACATTGCGTGATAGGATTCTCACTGAAGAATCCTTAGTTCCCCCCGGCCTGCGTAGTGTTCTTTTTGGAAGCGTTACCTTGGAGCAGCTCATCAGCATTTCTGGAAGGGAGAATGGAGGGCTCGCTGCAGAGTTGGCTCATGGCATCCTACTCATAGTTTGTACAGATCCCTCCAATGGCTTGATGCCTGATATGAAGAGAGGCACGAGCATGTTGAAAGGTAATGCCACACGACTGGTGGGCCTCATGAAGAAACTAAGAGCAGCAGAACTCAAGAATCACAGAGACCTTCTTTTGGTTATTGTTCGTGGAAGACCATTGTTTGGGTCTGCATACATGGAGGAGTTCCCTTACAATGTGGAAGATCATTCATCACCACTGTGGTAGGTCCCTGTGGAGCAGTGTATCTGCTAAATTATGCTTTTCCACTTCCTTTTTTCCCTCTTTCATTCATTACTGAATAATGGACCAATTCCATATTTTAAATGGCAACTGTTGCAGGTTTTCTGTTGCTTCTTTGGCAGCTGATGTGGTTTCTTCAGTGGGTTCTGGCTTTCCTTTTGGTTTCCTTGATTCTGCATCTCCCGATTCACCTTCTTTGAATAGTGTAGACGTGAAGAATGTCATGAGATCTGTATGTCCTCATTCATACTGCCGATCAGGTATGAATAAGGGCTTGCTTCACTCTGATTTTCTTGTCAAGAATGGCACTTTAAGGCTTCTTCTGGAGGCACTTAAGCTCTTAGATTCCTTTGTCGGTGCTTTGAGCCATTGTTCTTGTGCTAGTGATAGGGACATGCAAACTTGGGAATCTCTCAAGCAAGAAATACGGAATGAAATCCGAACCTTGCTCCCTGATCCCCAAGTCTTGGTGACTCTACTTTCTACTCTGAGCAGTAACTCTGGAAAAAGTGGCCAGAATAAGAGGATGCCAGATTCAGAATTACATGGAAGCAACAGTGTAAAGAAATTGAAGATGGACAATGTTCATGATGATGGAGATATCATTGTGAGCGGGATTTCACTTAGTCCAGAAGCTGGTTTGTCTGGAAAAAGTGAAAAAATTGTGGAAACGGGGGACGAGTTGGGTGACGAAAATAGTTTTGCAAATATTTTTGCTGAAATATGGGGGCTTGACCAGTCCCAGGTGCTTGTTTCTACCACGCAGGAGGCAGAGATATATTTCTACTCCAGGCTTGTTGATGCTCTCCAGATATATCTAGTAAGTTGATACCGCATTTTTTCTTTGGAAGCATAGATCTTTTTTGGAAGATTTGTAGATAGGCTAAGAGCACAAGACTTAATTGATCACCATGATAAAAAGGAAAGCAGGTGTGGGCCTACTGCTAATGAATGAACGTCACATATTTTCTGCACAGTAATTGCTTTGTACCATCTCAGTGGAAGAAGTTAATCTCATGGTGTTCCATGCATTTTCATATACTGCATTATTGCATTTTTCAGTTTATCATCAGTTTAATAGACATCATCTCCTAAATGTGTGATGGAGGTATATGACAAATGTGCGTCATGAAAGGCTACAATGCACCAATTCCTTGTTAGTGGTTTTTACATCTTTCCTTTTTTTTGGATATTTTTCCCATGACCCCATATGGCTAATGGCACTTGATATCTCAATTGATGATCACATGATGGATTTTAGAAAATTCATTGATGGACTGGGGTTCACAGCTTGCACAGGAGACTGTGATTTTAATTTTCTGCTTTGAATTGACCATGACCATTTAGGCTCTGCCTAATTTTCTGAGCCAATATACCATGTATAGCAGTTTAGCTTTTGTTATATAGAGTATAGCACGTTAGAGGTGTTGACTAGCTTCAACTTCAATTAGTTTAGCGCCCCTTTGTGCTCTGCTCTTTACTTTTGATTCATAATGGAACTGCTCTATCTTACTTTTTCTCGTATGTGTCTGACATATTGCTTGTTGCCTTCTATATAAGTCTTCCTCCTAAGTTGTGCTGCAACGACTAGTCTTGTTCCTGATTATTCTCATAGTCAGTACTCTGATTGCAAGTGGTGTACTGCTCGGGACATGTATGCTACCTCAGCTTCAGATAAACCTTTAGTTTGGTACTATTGTTTATACCTGCGTCATGTCTGTCACTGCTTCTGCAACTGATGCGATTTTTTTTCTTGCAGCATATGATGCCTACAGTGTTGGAGGGGTCCTTTGAGTTCTTTGTCGGTCTTCTTCATGATGCTTTGGAACTGCCAACTAACTTGCTGAACTCGTTGCTGACCCTGCTGAAGGAGTATATCAAATTGGCCCCTGGAAGTGGATTGCCACAGAAAATTCCAATGCTGATGTACAAGCATCTACAGACTTTTATGTACTTATTACTCTATTCACCAATTCGTAGCATCCGGGATCAGTCATATGATCTATCAGTGGCAGCTATGTTGAGCACTGGTGCGTTTGATAGGAATCCACGTGAGGTTAATGCATGGTTCTTGTTTCTACCTGGTTTTTACAACAATAAGTGCTCACTTGTCCTCCAACAAACTAAAGTTCTACCAAATTTATCTCAAGCTGTCATATCTTTCCTTGCTGATGCTATTTCTACTGTTGGAAATAACTTATTCAAGTATTGGGATAGCATCCGGAATCTTATCAACAACTCAAATGACCTCAAGGATTATTCAGGTAATTCTTTTTCACATGTATGTCCACTTTTTGGCTGTCATGGTTGCTAATTATACTATGTTTAAATGTTTTGTGTTTGCATAAGCAGTGTTTCACTGGAATGTGTTGATGAAGGTTGTAAAACATATGCTATGTTCACTGTGATCATATAAAATTTGCCCGTGCTGACTGTATCAGTATTGTGCTTTCCCCAAGTATGTTTAGTGTTTAATGGCTTAGCTTATCTTGTTATACCGCCATGAAGAAGTCATGAGATTTAATGTACAATATAATTCCAAAAGTCGGATTTTATTTATACACAATAAGGACAATGTTTCTGGACATCACATTGATCCTCAATTTTGAGTATATGAAGTTGTTCGTTCAAAAGCAGGTGCACCTCTACTTTTACTTTCTCTGTGAATTGGGTTCACTTGAACCTGGTTGGCTCATCCTTTATACCTAATTCAATGCTTCTTTATTTTCTAGCAGATGTTTCGCCTTCTTTCAGCCCTCTTGCTGTATGTATCCTTCAGAAGTGTTTGAGGGTGCTCAAGTCTGAGTCAAGTTCTTTTTCATCATGTGAGAAGACAATGCTTTCATTGTACGTTTGTAGTACGTTGAAGTATGTATTGCAAACACAGGTACTAATTTGTGTTTTGCTTTGTTGTTGTGAAACTTCTCGTTCTAGTCTGCTCAGAGCTCTTAATTTGAACAGGTAGATGCAGGATGCCTGTCTGCTGTTCTTGTGTCACTGCTGTCTGGGAGCTATGAAAATTGCTCAAACCTGGTAAATGGTTCTGGTGGTATTCCAGCCGAATGGGGACCACCCAGGAGTTTGCTGCTCTTTGCGGAGAGCATACTGAGGGGTCAAAGTTGTTTTTCTTTTGCAAGTTATGAGAAGGCCACGCCTGCAGATAGTTCCTTTTTAGGTACACTTGATAAAATGAAGAAATCTCTGAGGAGATGCCAGACCACTGAAAGAGTTGGAATTACCGAAAGGTTTTCTTCCTCAATTATGTGCGCTTCACCGAGGCTGATCATAGAACATTTTCCGGCTGTTGTAACCATTGCACAGGATATCAGTGGAGTTTCTTTGTCATTTTTGACATCCTTATTCTTTCTTGAACACAATCTGCTTGCAGACATTTTCAGATTATGGCCTGAAATGGTTATTAGAGCTGTGAAAACGGTTCTAGTCAATGTCAGTTCTGAAGGCAGAAAGGGTGATGCTGGTGGGGTTTGTAGTCAATCTTTTCATTCTGAAGAACTGAATTCTGGCAGTGGCAGTGGTGCAAGTGAATCTTCTTCTGCTGCTTTTAGTTTCTTGTTGGGGCAGACACCTTTCCATGTGCTGTTTCCTGCAATTTTGTGCTTTGATGACCCTTCTTTAGCAAATTCTTCGAAAATGAAAAAGTTGCTCCTGCAAAAAGCCTCTGAAGTGAACCTTGAGTGCCTCCTTTCCTGTATACACTTTGTGCTGTTCTGGATACATCAGCTACAACTGTCTAGAGGAAGCATGCCATCAGTTCAACTCAGAAAATCTTTTGAAATCTGCACTACTCTACTAAATCACATTTTGTCTCAACTATTGAATTCAAAAATTAATAGTGGTTTTCCAGAGAAGGATGAACTTATCCTGTTCCCAGACTATGTTCAAAAAGCAGTTGGATGCATCTTCTCCCATCCTGCATCGACGGCATCCTTGACCTGTCTGTTGGGCTGCAATGAGATATTAGCCGGTAACGATGTTCTGGAAAATTTCGTCAAGACCTTTGATTTATCCAGTAAAAGATCTCTTGAGATAGATTCCCGTTGCTTTGGTTTACTAGAAACAGTTTCTGCTTTTTTCTTGTCTTTAGTTGAGAATCACTCCTCCTTTATCAATGTGGAAACTGGCGCAACTAGACAACTTGTGAAGGGTTTTGACTCTCTGGTACATAGGCTTCTAGTTGGGTTCAAGAATGAGCTTAATCTGTGCATTCAGACACAAAACTTCGGACCCCTTCTGCCAACATATCATGCTCTGAATACTTTGAATCGTCTTATATCCCCATTTGAGGTGCTCAAGTTGGTCTGGTTTGTGTTCAATATAATTGACATGAAAAACACGACAATCTCTGAATCCTGTCGGAAATCTATTGTTTATATTGGATGTCGTTTTGCTGCCAATGCTTTCGAATCTCTTGGTATATATTTGCAGCAGCAAACCAAGAAAAGATCACAATATGATTCATTATGGAGGACTAGAGATCAACATTTTAATGCTGATATCATTGAAGATATTTATTTGAAAGTAATTGAACTTTCCAGTCTTTATGAAACAGATGTCGTTGATATTTGTTTGCTGAAAGCTATTACTGCCGCATGCCGACTGAAATCTGTGCAGCATCTTAATGTACATCCACTGAGCTCTGTACTTTTGAGGGTTATAGTGAGCACTCCAGCGCAGATGGTTTCTTATTGCATTAGTGGGATGAGTATGATGAGAGCTAAAGTTTTGTTTCTGCTTACTCAGTTGAGTCCTCTGCATCTGTCAATCTTTGGGTGCATGCTTTCAGGTGTTCTGACTCCTGAGGGCAATCTGAAGTATAAAAACCATTGCAGAGGTCTTTCAAATGAGCACTTTCTGATGCTCCTGCCAACTGCTTTATCATTCATGAATTCGATTTTTTTGAGATATGGGAAGCAGTGCTACTGGAATTTCAGATATATACCTCTATTTTACTCAAGTATTCTCTTAAATGGTTTCCGTGAATGGAAAAGTTTTGTGTCCAAGTCTGTATTTCGGGAAGGATACAGTGAGTTCACAATATCTTCTGCAGATGAACTCCTCAATTTTGTGAAAAACAGTTCTCTTGGGAAAGCAGTTCATATGTTACACTATCACTTTGTCTTGGATGCTGATTCACTAAATATTAAGAAGCAAATGGAACTATTTGATTCAGTTTTTCCAGATTCTGAAAGTCGTAATGACTTGCTAGGTTGTGATTTGAGGGATTTAAATTCTCATTCAGTTGAAGAGATTTTGAATCTTATAAATGGAGCTTTGGCAAAGATACTGTTATGTAGGATGTTGTTGTTTCCTAGCGACAATTGTTCACTGTCTTTGACAAATAAAGCACCAGAATACTCAAATGAGAACTCTCAGGCGATAAAAGCAGGTTTGGAGTCATCAAGGATGCGATTTTTGTGCATTTTGGTGAATTCTTGGGAACAGATTGCTAAACGGTTCCGCTTAGATTCTTCTTCTGAAAAGGAGGAAAACAGAGAATGTGAATCTTTGTATAAATATTTTGAAGAGTTGATGTTGAGAAGCATTTTTCAGTTGATAACGGAGATGCAAGATTATCTTGTTCAGTTGAAGTTCATTCCCTTCATGAGACAGTTGATAAGAACCTCTCTTCTCTATAGGTTTGAGGATCCCATAACTTTGAACTTACTTAGGAATATTTTAACTCTACTGTGCAAGGGGCAATTTTCATGTGCACCATATTTGCAGCTGCTACTTGCTCACTCTCAGTTCACCTCTATATTGCACTCTGTCCCTGAGTTATCACATTCTTTACAGCTTGGAGCATTTTTGAGACCCATGTCCAGCATTCTTAGATCAGTTGCTGTTCCTCGCATCAATCGAGTTTCCCATATCAGCAAAAAAGATGGAGAATCAAACAAGCATAGCGTAAAGAGGCTTGAAGTTCTCCAGTTGCTCAGAACTCTGATTCATTTTAGTTTCAATGGCTGTGGCATGGAAATTGATTTGGGAAATGAGGATGGCATAAATTTTCAACAACTGCATTCACTTATTCTGTATTCTTATGGTGCGACTCTAGGTGAGGGTGATCTTGAGTTATTCAGCTTGTTACAAGAGATAGACTGTAGTGGTGGATCAGAGTTGGTAAAGCTTACTGACACAAATTGCCTGTGGGGAAGTGCTGCCTTGAAAGTGATGAAAGTATGGGATTTGGAGCAAAAGGTGTCATCTGAGGTCATGACCGATACTGAAACAGATGAATACCGGAGACTGCAATTTAGGGAAAATCTTCCTATTGATCCCAAGTTATGTGCATTGACTGTATTAGATTTTCCATATGATAGAGCCGCACATGAAGAGCTTTCTTTCTCGAACAAGGTCCAGATTAATAACTCTAAAGATGTGGTATGTCTGCAATTACATTTGTCATCTGTTCCTTTTCTTTTCCATGACATGGTTCCTCCTTTTGCTAACTATTTGACAGCTAGTTATGAATCTATCTTCGTCTCTAACTTTCTGTTGGTTAACTCGCATGCAGATCCATATACCTGCTGTTGAGAGGAAGCAAAGATATGATCCTGTTTTCATTCTGCAATTCTCGCTTCATATTCTACCAATAGGCTTCATTGAGCCTGTGGAATTTGCTGGTCTAGGGTTGCTAGCTGTTGCTTTTTCCTGCTTATCATCACCTGATGAGGGGATAAGGAAATTAGCTTATCAAACTCTCGCCAGTTTTAAGATAGCTTTAGAGGTAACAGTATCTTGTCTGCAGCTGCGATCTCTGAATTTGTACTGGCAATTTCCTTTTGTATGAGTTATGTCTCTCATTGCCCTCATTATCCTTAAAATTCAATTTGCTATTGTGATAGTATGACAGTGAAGTAGACGTCTTCTGTTTTGGTCCCAAAAAAAAAAACTGTTGCTATGCAAAAACAAGCAGTGACTTTTCTTCGATCTGAAAATCTAGCTGAATTGGGCAGGGACCAAACTAAAATAAGGTAGTTACCATCCCATGCTTAAACCATTAAGGGGATGCTGAGACATTAATTAGCTAGGTATATATATAGTGGTTCTTCTGTCATGTCACTATTGTACTAATATGATATTAATTTTGGGTGATATTTTCTAAAGGTTTTTCTGAACAATTGCTCAAATAATCTTTCAGAAGTGCCAAAAGAAGAAGGACATTGTTCAGCTTCGTCTCTTGTTGAACTATGTACAAAATGGGATTGAAGAACCCTGGCAAAGAATTCCTTCTATTATTGCCATCTTTGCAGCAGAGGCATCTCTAATATTATTGGATTCATCAAATGATCATTATTCTACACTCAGTAAGCTCTTGATGCGCTCTTCCAGGATAAATATGAAGGTAAATGATGAATATCTAGCTCTTTCCTGATCAGGCTTCAAAGGCAGGTTGTTTTTCTTGTGCATATTGCTTTTATGTTATGATGAAGTGTTGTAACCTTACGCTTCATTTAATTGTCTGTAGTCTGTACCACTGTTCCATGAGTTTTTGTGGAGTAGCTCTGTCAATTTCCGAGCTGAAAGAACTTGGATATTGCGACTCGTATATGAGGGTCTTGGCATAGATGATGATGCCCCAGTTTTCAAGAGGAACTCCATTTTCGAGAATCTGCTGAGCCTTTATGCTTCTCCATTTTCAGATAATGAGTCCAAAGAACTCATTCTTCAGGTAATGTGAACGAGTAACGCGTCATTGGATATGTCTATTTTCTCTTGGTGAGCCATTGAAAATTCTTATTGGGTTATTGATATGGCGGTAACAAAATCTTCATCTCATGCAGATAGTTAGAAAATCAGTTAGATTGCGAAAGATGGCTTGTCATCTGGTGGAGCACTGCGGTTTGTTTTCATGGTTATCATCTGCCCTTCCTCATATCAATGAGATGCTGTCTGGAGATGAAAAGGGTTTCTACTTTGATCAATTGGTGGTGATATTAGAGGTAGTCACTCCTCCTAACATCTATTTCCTTCAGATAGTAATTTTCATAGTTTCCTGTACAGTCTATTGGAGGTACAAAACTGGTCCATTCAGGGCATAAAATTTCTTCTCTGCCTGTCTGTACATCATAAGAGAGACAAAATCTTACCCTTTAGATCCTCTCTTGTCAACCTCCCCACTGCCTCTCTTCATTCTCAATTCTTGTTGTCTTTTTTTTTTTTTTTTCCTTTTTAAGCTGGGTATGGCCCTGGAATTATCTACGAAAATGTAAAACTAAGGCAACCTAGAATGGTTATTAAATTCACCTCCCCCCCCTCTTTTTTCCCCCTCTCTCTTCTTTTATTTTATTTTATTTTTCTTGTTTTTTGAGGTTTTGGGCACAAAAACTTTTCTTAGATGCATGTCACTTGCAAGGACATTCAGAAAGAATAAATACCTGGGGGACTAGAAAGTTATTCTTGTCAATGCTTCTACATTGTCTTTATTGTGATGCTGACTTAAGTAAAGCTCAGCACGTGATAGGATTTGCTTCTTTAACTTTAAACTTTTTTGGGTTCAGGTCATCAGTAATATTATCTCGTCCAGAAATATTACAGAGTGGTTGCAGAAACATGCTCTCGAGCAGCTCTCTGAACTTTCTTCTCATCTGTTCAAGTTTCTGTCAGACAAAGCAGAATTGATGAGCGAGAATGCTTTGGTTATTGATTTGATCCTCCAGATTTTGGTGACAACCCTGAAGATATCTCAGAAAAGAAAGATATTCCAGCCGCATTTTACCCTTGCCATTGAGGGTCTGTTTCAAATTTATGAAGCTGTTAAGTTGTGCGACAGCACCCAAGCATTCCCATGTTCTGAAGTTGGCCTCAGATCTATACTAATGAATGCACCTCCTCCATCAATTATCGACATGGTTTCTCTCTGTCTCTCTCTCTCTCTGTGTTTGTGTGTGCAGTCAATTGTCATTGGACAGTTATGAACATTTTCATTACTCTTTGAATTTGTTGGACAAAGATATTTGAGGTGTGACCCAAAGAATGCACGAGCATCTCAAGTCTGCAGTTGTGAATTTCTCGTGTACTTTTCCATGTCCCATAGCTTACTGATGTCTTTTATATCTAGGTAGGTTGACTTCATGTGGGTTTGTCATTGATAGTCTGTGTGATGACATCTCGTTTTGATTTGCTTTACAGGATGAAGAAAAGCTTTTGCATTTTGTCCTTTGGGCAATCTCTGTTGCCTTGAAAGCAGACTCCAACGAAATTCCTCATCCCCGAGAATCTCATGTCTGTTTAACAATCCTCTCAGAGGAAGAAATACGTGAAGATTCTTTGGCATCAAAGCTTCTTCGTTGGTTGGTGGCATCTGTAATTCATGGGAAGCTCTCTGATAGATCCACATATACGGATGCAAGATATTCAGAAAGATCTAATCCGAAAATGCTAAATTCGTTGTTACAATTTGTCAAAGAAACAAGTAGAGGAAGACACGGAAATACATCTGGAACAGGAAAGGCGTTAGCTGCTGAGATCTTGTACCTTCAACAGCTTCTTGGCATGGATTGCAGAGAGCTTCCATCTGTTGTGTCTGCACTTAGCCTTATACTATATGATTTCTGCGATGTTGCAGGTAGGTTAACCTACTGTGTTTATCAGAGCGGGAAATACTGTCTATCAAAATGATATTCTCATTCTTAGACTAGCAAGTCTAAGCTAAAATACTTGAATGCAATTTATGCAGTTACTGAATCAGATCTCTTGCTCAATGGTACTCCCGTCGCATCACAACTGGCGAAGATAAGCAGCCCTCTTGAAGCAAATCCTGCCTGGAGATGGTAATTCTTACTTTATTTGATGTCTTGCGGTTTCTGTTCATCTTTATACATGTCAACCTGAGTGGTTATCATACAATCGATATTCCTTGTTGTCGAACGAATAGATGTAAACCGACTGTCGATTAATTTACGAGTCACGACCATCTCAACAACCTCAGTCTCACCTCAAAAGACAGTCGCTCGTTCTTCCGCGTCCTTCTGCCATATTTTTCCCCCACTTTGCTTGCTTGTATCTCTTACCATGGGTCATATTTTTGTGTACAGGTCGTTTCATCAGCCATGGAAGGACTTGACGTCGGAGAGGACAGATCTGGAGAGACTGGACGAACAGCACGCATGTCAAACCCTTCTGCTCATCATCTCAAGTGCACTCCGGACGGGCTCTTCGAACCCACTCGCTATATCGCCTCAGGACGTCGAGAGATGCGGTGTGTATGAATGGGAAAGGAGCATCGTCGAGAATAGCTCGTGTGCAGATTGAATATAGCATGTAACCCCCTTCAAGCCAATTTTGTCAAAATATTCGATTCAGTATAAAGGCAAAGGCCTTAGTTTAACATTCTCATCAACGCCATGCGCGCCATGCGATCCGCATGACAGCGCGGCGGCGACTGGGCCGCCGGCCTCTAGGTTCGAAATTTCGGGTTTGGATCATTTAATGTTGTTGCATTTTCCAAATGTAGAAAGGAATCCGTAATTGGAAATCGAAATTTCAAACGTCTTCGATGTCGAAAATAAGAAGAAATAAATCTGGGGGGGTTGTAAATGATCAATTGCGAAACATTCAGGGCCCGGACGGAAAGGGGAAGAAGGAAATCGGAAGTCAGCGTTGACCCGGGAGGGCGGCACGTCGGCACACGCCTTCTCCGCTTTTAACTGCTCTCAACTCAACAACCCAAAAATCATTAAAACGAAAAAAAAAAAAAAGGAATTAAAAAGAAGGAAAAATAAATTATGTATATAAGATAAACAGTTCACTTGAAGGATCTGATCGTGAATCTGGTTCGCTCTCTTCTCGATCTGTTGAAATCGAGCGTCGCGGAGTGAGGAAGAGGAGGAGAAGAAGATGCACGATTTCTGCTTCACGATCCCGTACGGCCTCATCCTGGTGATCGGAGGAGTCATCGGGTACTTGAGGAAGAAGAGCGTCAACTCCCTCGCCGGCGGCGTCGGCACCGGCTTCCTCCTCCTCGTCGCCGGCTACCTGAGCCTCAAGGCCTTCGGGAAGCGGAAGAACTCCTACGTCGCTCTCGTTCTCGAGACCGGTGAGCTTCCCCGTCCTCCTCAGTGCGTTCGCCGCAGTTCGTCGATGCGTGGAATTGGTTCTGGAAGCTGGAATCGCGTGGATTTTTTTTTTTTTTTTGTTTTCCTTCGGTTTCGGCAGCTAACGAGTGGATAGCCGTGTTCGCTTTTCGCTCGCTTTCGATTTGATTTTGTTTTTTCTTTGGCTTCTGTGGTGTGATGCTGCATTTCGTCGGCGTGTTAGTGGTAGACCGTTTGGAATCGTCGCGTAGAGGTTGAGTTGTAGGAGTTGAACGGATGAAATGAGACTACGGAAGATTTCTATCGATTGGTTTTAGGTGGTTACGAACTCGATAGTGAGATTTGCAAGGTGGAGAAACTGGAATCCAATCTAACTGCAGTGCATTAGTGAGTTTGGATCGGTGGGTTAGCTGTTGCATTAGTCACTGCTGTTATCGAATTATCTGCATCCATCATTTAATGCTGCCTCAAAGCCGTAGGGATGATTTATGTGCTTTTGGTTTTTCTGGACTTTTCCACTTCTCTCATTCTCTTTTCTGTTGCTTATCATCGATGGCAATCTCGCTTGTAGGCAGAACGCACTGCATTCTCTAAGTTCTCTATTTTCTGTGAAATTGGTGATTTCTGGTTTTTGGCAAGCAGTCTCATGTGATGGGGGCTAGAAAAGGGTGCCTGATGCATCCTGATCAGGAATGTTCCCGATGAAGCCACAGTTACTATATCAACGCAGTTGGTCATCCAAAGGGACAATTAGTTTTCAAGAACTATGGAATTTCCGTCCATGAATAGCTTGATGTTGGGTGAAATGCTTGCGTGTTAAGCTGGTGGTGTCCGAGGATAAGATTTAGCAAATGGCATATGTTATCATCACAACTGGCTAGCTTTCTGGGGTTCCTGCTGAAGAAGAGATCATATCTAATTCTGACATCAAACTTTCAGTTTGTTTAACGAGATAAAGCTAGTCATTTATGTTTTTCGAATATTTCCCAACTTCTTACGATGCATGTAGAAGGGTTTAGTCTGAGAGGATGTGTCGAGAACCTCTACAATATGATTGTTGTCTCTATCTTTTTGTTTGTGGATAAGTTTTTCATCTGAATGAAGTCATTTAAAATCACACACGTGTGGACATGCACATATGTGAAAGCGGTGTGTAGATTAAGCATTTGGTATAGATGTTAAAGCAGACTTACTATCGTGTCTTTGACAGTTTGTGCCGCCGTGCTTACCTTCGTCATGGGACAGCGCTACCTCGAGACATCTAAAATCATGCCAGCGGGTTTTCTTGCGGGATTAAGGTAGCTAGAACTTTTTCCTCCATTGCTAACCATACATGATGTTACAGAACTTATATATCATCTGAATAAGCAAGTTGTGTTTTCTCTCTCACGCCATGTAGTTGCAACACCAGTTGCTTGCGTACTTTCTGATTTAACGTTCTTTAGGTCATAAGAGTGAATTTCATCTAGATATTCTCGCCTCCACTGATAATTGCTACTGCTAGTTTACAACTAATGACTGTTCTAGGAGGATTTTTTTAATTAAAAAGGATGAAATGTGGAGATCTGCTCTGCCTAAAATATAACTTAATATGAATGATGATTGATCATCAGATGCACAGTACCAAGAATACCATTCTGCTGATCATTTTAAATGAGAAAATGAAATACTCGGATTAATCTGCTCTGATTCACATGGTCTTGACCATCAGAGAACATCATTTGCTTCATCTCCTATCAATCTCAATTCATGGTCATGGTTGTCTGCCTTATAGAGGAAGTTCATAAATTCTCTTGGTATTCTTTTCATCAGACTGATAGGTGGACAGTTATTTTGGCAGTTAATTTTTAAACCTCAAAACTATGGAGTTCCAAAGAAGTGAAAACAGAAAAGCTATTTATGATGATAAATATGTTTAGTATCTATCTCTGGTTGTGTGTATGTGCGTGCCCCAATGGTAATAATAGAGTGAGAGTTGTTAAGCTAATGAAGCATTGCATCCATCCTACCAATTTATGCTTGTACATCTGTTGATAGAAGTTTGAAAATAACTACTCTGAAGGAATTGGATTCATTGGAAGTTTGAAAGTCATATCTTATTTTGAACATTGCATACAGATAAGATATTATGTTTTTGTTTAACCAAAAGAAAAATAGTTACGCTGTAACTTATTCAAAGCTTTCTCCTCCTACGGTTTTGTACTTCTACTTAATTGTGCAGGTGTTTCTTAGATGTTGATGATACACTTATTAGTAAGGCTATCATTATCATTTTAGGGGAAAAAGAGTTTCTTACTGGAGTCAATCATGGCTTAATAGTAATTTACAGTATGAACTGGAGTCCATGGGTAGACTGGACAAGATGTTTGGTGCAATTTTCTGTAATTACGTACTATAATCTTGGAAATTTCATGTAAAACTTTTTTTTTTTTTTTTTTTTTTTTTTGTGGTTATGTGCATTGAGAGTCCTTAAATTTGTTATGAAAGTGCAATTAAGTCCTAAAACTTACAAAAAATGCAATCAAATCTTAAAACTTGTCAAATTTGTGCAATCGGTCCATCCATTAACTCCATCCATCTTGGCTGACGATAACGTGGCTTTTTAAAGTATTTTCTCTCTTGATATGGCTAAAACGACATCATTTTAGTATAAATCTGATTTTTAATACAAATTTTATTTAATCTAAATTTAAAAATTAACTAAAGATTGAAGAAGAAGAAAGGTTTGGAGCTAGGCGGCAAGGGCTAGCACAGCCCTCGCTGCAGCCACCCCACCATGGCTGGCAAGGGCTGGCAAGGGTGGGGAATGGCCGGCGGGAGGCGCTGGGCCCATAAGTGAGGTTCGCTGGCCCTATTTTGGGTTTGACCGAGGGCCACCTAGATTCAAACTCAACTGTACTTTCGTGATAAGTTTTAGAACTTCCAGTGCACAAATCCTTTGTTGTTTTAATTATGTTTTATATTATATGAACTTTTTTTAATAAAATTTTTGCATCTCACCTCCTTGAATTAAGAATTCACGGATGATTCTTTTAGCTCATCTTGTATCTACCATTGACGGAGCTAATGACTGAATTGATTTATGCAATTTTACTTGTATATTACCTAGTGTTTTTTGAAACGGCCGGACAGCTCATTCAGTTGAATAGGAAACTGGATACCTGTTCCGTATTTTTGTTTTTAAGTTGTAATCATGCTGCTCTTAACCCAAGAATTCAGTCTGCCCGTTTTATATTTTATGTAGCTTCGTATCTAGCTAAAGCCTGCTTTCCTCTACTTCATGGTGTTCAAATTTGCCTAAGTAATTTATTCTGAGCTAATGCACTTTTCAATTCGTCTCTGTTCAGTGCTCTGATGACCGGGTTTTATATCTACAAAATTGCGACCGGAGGCAACCATTTCGCAGCCAAGGCTGAGTGATGGCACTGGTGATAGGCACTCATGTATGGAAATTTGAAGATCTCGACTTAAAATTACCAGGTGTAACTACTGTTGTTTTGTTTAGGTGAATGAGAGATCTTTCCTTCGGACGAATCCTGGTTTGTATCCACAGCATTAGCCTCTAGCGTTCTAACTCAATTTTAAGGACTCATTTTAGTGCTCTACTGTACACGGAACGAATGGGCGAAAAACAGGTTTGGCTTGAAGTGTGATTATGTCGGGACATTGATCCAGCAGAGAGGCCACTTTTGCAATTGTGCATTTGGATGGAGATCTCCGTGCTCTAGCTTCGAATGTGATGTCAATGCTAGTTTAGGACTGTCGGATACCCCCGTTTATTACCTGCCTGAAAAAAGAAAATAGGAGGGAGAAACGCAAATACAATTTTGCGGCACTTCGGATGTGCGGAAAACATTTCCTAAAAAAATACTTTCCATTGTTTAATTCGTTTAAAGAAAATGTTTTTCTGATCAACGAAAAACCTATGCTATAATAATGATTTCATCTTTTAAAAATTGAAAAGTCATTTTCAATTTGACTACCATGTTTGAACTCAAAATTTTACGCTTGGTATAAAACCCCAACGCTTAGTCTAGGGTCCTAGCATCCAAGATCAAGTCTCATTGACGCTGAGCCCATAACCCTAGTGCTCGTACTCGGGACCTGGCGCCCATGCTTGGGACCACCATGCTTGGGACCTTGATGCCTGTGCTCAAATCCATCAAGGCCAAACTCAAAACCCTGATACTTGTGCTTGGAACCCCAAATGCTCATGCTCATTTCCACTGAGGAAGGGCCCGAAGCCCAAATGTCCGAGCACTCAAGGTTGGGTCAACGAAGGCAATGCTCAAGTCCTCATCACACGAGCTCTAGTCCTCGGCACTTGAGCCTAGGTCCTCAACACTCAAACTTGAGTCCTTAGTGCTCAAGCTTGGGTCTATCCGGGCTAAAACCCAAGACTTTGGTGCCCATGCCCCATTCTCGACACTGAGTCAAGGTCCATCGTGGTCAGACTTGACACTATAGTGCCCATACTCAGTTTCCTAGCTACCCATGGACAAAAAACTAATGCCCAAATAGTGCATGTCTATTTAAAAAAATCAAATCAATTTTTTTATATCAAACGATAGAAAATACTTTCTAATTTATTTTCATCTTTCAGCCGAGCATCAGAAAAGGAAGTCATTTCTCGGAATTTTTTAAAAATATTTTAATATTTTCCACAAAGCAAATGAAACTTAATATAACCCAATTCTACAATTTAGCCGGCCAACTTTGCCTGTTGTAGACATTTTCAACGTCAAATGTGTCTTTACATGTCAGAATCAGAATAAATAAACACATTACTCCTGGGAAAAGCTACAAACGATGTACAATATACAGCATGCCGTACAAGACTTGCATCCGGTGACCAATAATTTTCCCTCCACGACTGTCTAATCACATTTTTACAACTATCACAGTACCTATCCACTAGCACATCAACTATTCCTTTGAGGAAACAAAAAAAATACCTGGCGGAAGCCTTCTGAGGATACAGAATATAACATGCCATCCGAAATCCGAACTTACATTAGCAATTTCTTGGCCTGAGGTATTTTGGAGGCAGGGAAGGACACCTCTCGTTCATATGGGGGTATGGGTCCATGGTATTGTATCCCGGTAGTTCCATCCGGTACTTCCCTCGGATTTGACAGAAGGGGAGTTTGACATCATCGGCATCGTTGCACCATTTCGGCAAACGGCTCGAATTATTCTCAAAGAACCGTAGCATATATGCATCTTTTATCTGCGCATGTGAAGAAAGACGAAATGAGGAACTTGAACTTCAGAAACAGAAAACTGGAAGCATCTAAGAGAGATATCTCTAATCAAATGCATTATTCATAGGACTGATACAATTAATCAGTTTTTCCTTTCTCCCAACGTAAAATGACTCAATTCACTATTCTTCTCCTCAAGAAAAGAAATGGAATTCACGTCATGAAAGAACCTAACTCCCGGTACCCAATGTGAAATGACAATCCACTCAAACAAGATGATGCACATTGTGCATGGTGGCCTCACCGTGAATTCCGTCACTTGAATAGAGTCGGCAATTGAACCGAACAATCCTGCCTCCTTGTACATTTCAAGAACAAAGGCAATGCAAGAGGTTGACTTTCCATCACTGTACAGCCAATCATCCTTCTCAGGGATGGTAAGCAGTTCATCGAAGGATGAGCCACGCTTTTCAGTCTCCACTAAAATATCTGGAAGATCCAGCCCCTGTATGAAGTCAACGATTATTTCTGGAAAAGGGAAAGGATATGATGAATTTCACATAACAATTTTTATCCCCCTCAGTTGTCAAAGTATGTATATGTTTTCATAGACATATCCTCAACCTGCCTTTTTTGCGCTTCATCTGGCACATCTCATCAAGCATACAGAGAAGTACCAGAGATACAGGTTGTTGCTTTCAATGACCCGACATATATGTCTAAGTCGTTTTTCTTCTAAAAGTTTAAACCATCAAAAAATGAATTTTTACCCAATCACACCTACAAGTTCCCTCATGTCCCTAATTTTCACTTCTTATTCCAGGAAACACAAAACTTGACATTATTCCTTGACTAAGGAATCGAAATCGAGGCAAATCAGTTACTTGAAGAAAAGTTGGATGTTGGAGCATTTTCGCTTAGCTGAATTATCTATAATTTTTAATGGGACAACACATTGTTTTGTTGCAAAGAAAAACAAACAAAAAAGAAATATATGAAGTACATCTGAATTTCTCATCCTCAGCAATCCACTCTCTCTAGGATCTCAATCTGAGCTAATCCGTCGTGTCACTAGAGTCCCAATAAACCAGATGGCAAAGTCCCAAGGAAGGAAAAGGATTTTAGAAAGAAGAGGCCTACTGTTCACCTGACAGGGAGAAGAGGGATGGTGCTGTTTACAACCAGATAAATGATGCATGGTCTCCACTCCAGCATCAAGGCAAATCAAACTATGGACATAGAGAAGTTAAACCTTAATTGGCTTCCTACTAAATGACACCATAACATAAGTCCTTTCTAGAGGACATTCTAGGTGGATTGTGGAGCCTAGGCATACAAGTTAAAAAATTTAATAATGTAGCCATTTCACTCAAATTAAATGAATACTCAAGAATACTCATATCTGACTCATCCATGAGATATGTCCTCGTGAACTGTTCAAGTCTACATAAAGATGCTATGGAGTCATAATATTAAACAGTATTTTTCTAAACCAAAGTTCCTCAGCAGCGACAAACTGTTAATGATACCTCAGTTCCAAGTCGCAAGTTCAAGGCTTCGTTCCACAAGTTAGCAGCATAAGAAGGCCTTAATTGATTCCACACTGTCATAACAGATGCAACCTGTATAGTCACTGCACTAGTTAAACCAGCGGAAAAGGAGACCTTTTAAAATGCATAACATGTCACAGTATGTAAATCTGAACTTCTAGTTAGGTGTCTCAAAGGCACAAGAATCTGCATTTTCAACTGAGCATAGACCGGAAGGTAGCCTATAGATACCCTATTGACGATTATTAATTTATTCAGATAAACTATGGAAACAGAAATAAAGTTAAATAAGGATACCAGATGAGCATCCAAGGGAGGTGGATAGTTCCTGTCAATTGTGTCTATCCAGCTAAATATCATGTTGTGATAACCATATGGTTTTCCTTCCATACTCCGAGCATATTCCCATGCAGCAGATTCATTGAACTTGGCCCGTATGTCAGGATGCAAGGGAAGTAATGCAATATGGGGATTGGCGTTATCCTTATTCAGCTCAAACTCCCACCATTCATCCCATGGTAACATCGCAATAATGTCTTCACCCTAAAAGGAGGACAAAACAAAGGAAAAGTCCTTCAAAGTCATTATAATTGGCGAAACTTTGAAATACCATGAGCTTTATGAATCATGTCTCAGACAACTACAAATGGTAAACTAGAAAGCTGCTGTTTGTCAATGCACAAGTTTTTTCTTAGGTCTATATTAAATTGATGCATTCTCATAAGGACTTGCAAATCCACCCAGATTCACTCCTCATCAGCATAGCGTCTTATATCAACACCAAATTGCTGCCACTTGTGAGAAAAGCGGGTCTGTTAAATTTTAGCATGGAAGGCAGGAAGCAGAAAATACAAATGGCTGGCTGTCCAAATAACCCGAAAAAAGTCTCTTGTGCTCTGAACTTCCGTTGAACAGACTAAGAAGAAAAGACCAGCATAGTGAGATGGGACAGTGAAAACACAAAGTAAATTATTGGATGCAGCAACGCAAATATATCTGTAAATTAGGCAAAAATTCTGCAACCACTTTTCCTCCTTTTACAATGATCACTCAGGTCAAGTATTTGCTGCTTTTGACTTTTCTCATCCTCAGAATAACTGGGTAAGGCAGCTGATGAGGAATTTGGCATGAACAAAAGTGAAATACTCTAAGCTGAACCACAAATCAATTGCATCATGCTAATGAAGGCATGTTCCCATTAGGATGGGTAAAGGACAGATCGGATGCAATACTTTTTCTATAGAAGCAGCTTATATACCAGGCCAGCCAATTTTTGATCCTACCTCTTCATTCTCGTGTCCTGATTCTCCAACCCACAGCTTTCCTTCAGAGTCCCTCAAGCAAACTGCAGAATGACCAGCATAAGAACCACTGACCCACTTTTCCAATGTCTCAAAGCCACCCCACCGCCCACGGATTTTTGAAATTGCAAGGAAATCTCCAGAATGAATATCATCTGTACTTATGTTTGTCACCCAGGGTTCGGGGCGTTCCTCAAAGGAAGCACCCATGTGCTTCTTGAGAAAGGCAACGTTAGAGTTTTCACCCCAGCCAGTATTTGTAAACAAAGGGAAGACATCCCACAGAGCTTGAATTGTTCCAAGCATCCCAGCTTGCATGAGGAAGATAGAAACTCCCTTGCTTTTTACCTGATTTCAGATGAAAAGGGACCATGTTTTCATCCAGATAATAATGACTACAAAACATGACAAGGAAGATGTTAAGTCTCTTATTAAAGAGAGTACACACGTACGTATTCATACTCTGCTTTTCCTTCCCAAGCCTTAAACTCAAGGGTATGCTCCCGAGATAAGAAGTAGTAATCCCATGTCACACGGTATGGAGTTGCAAAGACATAAAGATCCATGCATGTCCAACTGTGAGCCTTGTTGACCTGAATTAGTGCCCATAAAATTCATAATTACCAGTCACCACTTGAAAGCATGACACAACACAGATAATGACAGGTTATATGCAGCACTATTTAAAATCACGGATGGAGCAACAACCACGTGTCCCTAGGAACATGACATAAATGCCTTGCCATAAATAACAAAATTGAATATTTGTATGGATTATGATACTAGGAAAAGAATTGAATCAGCGATCAAATAACAAAACGTCTAAAGGCTCACAACGATACATCAAATGGGAAGAAAACTAAGCAAGCAGCAAATGCCCACAAAAGAAAAGCCTCACTTTCCAGTAATATCTTGAACTGAGAAACCTGAACGGGCAAATAGAGAAACTAAATGCTTTTTCCCAACCAACTGTATTGAGATGCATAGCCAATATCTGGGGAATGGTCAGAGCTGAGTCGACTCAATACAGGTTTTTGTCCAAACTCGATTCTTAGATCAAAACTCAAGGCTGGATACTGAACTCAGCTGATAAGGTGGTCACTATTCCACTAGGCCAGAGCTTGGATGGTTATCCAAAAGCAATTCATAAGCACAAAGGCCTCAATCAGTCGAAGACATAGTTATCACCAGAAAGTCTACTGTCCAATCACGTGCAAACCAATCAAGTAAAGCATCACGAAATCGAATTCAACTCCACTTGGTTCGAAACATATCAAAGAGTCAAAACTAACAAAATTCAACCGCAGCTCAAGTGGCTCGCGATAACTCGGATTCATTTGCAACCTAGCTCAGTCATCCTCAACCATCAACAATCTCCAGCGCTCCGATTCCCAACAACAAGCGAAAATACGCTCACGGAGTTCAACAACACGCACTAATCCGCGAAGAGAACGCCAGAATCAGACCTTGATGTGGAGCGTGCCCCCGCCGAATTCGCTCTCGCTCTTGTTGTGGAACTCCATCCAGGCCGTGGAATCGTAGAAGCAGGCGCCCTTCCAGTTCAAGCTGGCATTGGCGGAGGGGGAGGCGGAGCCGACGAAGGTGGGCAAGAGATCGAGGGGGCCGCGGAGGCGGTTGAGGATCGGCCACGAGAGCTGCCTCGGCAACAGCGGGAGCGCGTCCTCGGGGCGGAACGGCAGTTTCGCGGACTGCGAGAGGGGCGCGACGGCGGAGACGGCGGCGAGGAAGGCGAGCAGCAGCGCGATTGGAGACGAAGAAGCCGAAGAAGCCATTGCCATCGCGGACAGAGAGAGAGAGAGAGAGAGAGATTCTGGTATGCGGGCGTGCGTCGATGGATAGGTGGGAAGAGAGAGTTTTGGTGTATTGATGATGGAGATGACGACGATTCCTGGAATCTGGCGGCTTCGTCAGCGCTGATAATCGCTTCAACGCATGAAATTGATCTTCCGTTGGGGTAAGACGAGAAAAAGTGGTTGACACATTTGATGCTTCTTAGACACACAAAAGACCGACCCGACCCGACCCGGTTCGTTCTTAGTTGTGTAGTCTGGCCTGATTCGAGAACCGAAGCATAAAAGGGGACGGCTAAATGATACTTTCCCTTGGACTTGGGTAAGCCCTTATAAAAGGCTAAAAAGGGGAAGAAACAGGCAGGAGAATTACCCTGGGTGGGAGACCCAGCGGCGGCGGTGGCGGAGGACGCGGCGGACGGCGGCGGAGCGGAAGGGGAGCGGCAGCAGGGCGGCGCGGGCAGGGCGGCGGCGGCGGGCGTGCGGCGCGGCGCGGCGCGCGCGGCAGCAGCGGCGGGCGCGGCGGCGTGGCCAGCGGCAATGGGCGGCGGAGCCGCGTGACGGAAGGCGGCGGTGTGGCGGGGCTCGCAATCTCATTCATATATTCTTTCTCTGTTGGAAAGACAAAAATAAATAGAAAATTAGAATAATTCACGGTGATGAAGATAAATACCACGTTGGGACTTTATCCTGATTACTACCGGATATACTGGTATAATAATCTTCCACGTCTAGAGTGAGTGAAGGTAGATGAAAGGCCCACAACTGCATTAGCACGTCTTATGATACTGTACCCAGTTATAGGTTAACTCAATATCCCCGGTTGAGTACAGTGCCGTAGCATAAAAGGGGTTTGGCTAAATGATACTTTGCCCCTTGAAGTTTTCCTTCTCCATCCCCTCCAATATCACTCTGGAAAAGAATAATTTATCTCGATTTTTTCCGCCTGACATTTACTGCTTTACTGCCGGTGGAAAGGAAATATTGTGCAATGGCCCTAACTCGAGCGGGTAAAATATGAAGGTTTCGATGAAATTTCACAAATTATATTATATATTGACAAGAAATAAAATATAATATGCATGTGACCCATGGAGATGACGCCTTGATAGAATCGTATCGAAGAATTTAGAAGCTCGTCTTATTCACGCATCTAAAGATGGAATATGCACGCCGAATATCCGAAAGCCTTGAAGGCACGCTAATGGCGCGATGCAGAAGTAGAACTAGGAAGTTGTCGGATGGATGCGCTCTTCCTTGTCCTCTGAGTTGGAACTTGTGGCTAAGAAAGAAACCGGAAGGCCCGACGATGAACAGGTTGACAAATTTAATCATCCAAGGGCAACCAAATTAAGCTAAAAATCATGGTGAGATATAGGGACCGCGTTCAGGAGAAGAATCGCTGATCGGAAGAATAATTAGTTACTCCAAACCTTGGAGGCATGCGCTATCCGAGTAATTGTAACCGAATTAGTATTCAACATCTCCAGAGAGAAACCAAATTGTATGTATTTACGCTGACATGTGAAGTTACAGACAAAGCTATAAGAGTTGCAGGTGAAAACAGAAACCATTTTGTCCCACACAGTGACTTATTTTAATCCTCTTTTCCCATCGCTTTGAATCTTGGAAGGAACAAATTCTCCACCACCTTCTTAACTTAAAAGCCGAAAAAGTGGAGAAAAGCGATCCCCTCTTTTTAGGTGTCATTTCCTCCCAACGAAGATATGGATGATACACAAGGGAACCAGTACCTACGTCTGCCGTCTCTGTGTCCGTCATCAATCATAGCAAAACCTTCCTGCGCCCAGCAAGATGATGGTGTTTATAAGCCTAAGCAACCCAATCACCGAAACCCTTTTGGAGCGAAAAAGGACAGAAATCTACTCAAATGGCCATGCAAACTTACTTTCAACAAAGTTTCGAGTGCATCAATGGCACGGCCAGAGGTCCAGGACAGCCGTCTCTCTAGCTCATCAACGGTCACGAAACCTTGAGCCTAACATCATAGCAAGATGAGAACTTTTTCATCAAGATTTCTCATATTAAGATACTGGTAAAGAGAGCCAGAACAGAAAGGACCAATGCAACTATATTCTAAAAGATATTGAACAACCGCATCTGAGATGTAAAAGGGAATAAAAGAGTTGAGATCCACAAGAGAAAGTACCTGGGCGAGCTCAATGATTTCATTATGATCTTTGTTCAACTCAGTTGGGACTGATCGAACAAGCTTTTTCTTCCCAACAGATATGACCTCAAAACCACTACCCAACACCTGGAAACAAAAAATGCCATTCACGCGACTAAGTTTACAGTGTAAACTAGTTTTAAAAAAATGTTAACATGAGCAAACATACAGGGACATGTATAGAGAAGCAAGTCACTTCACTAGAACCATTATGCAACAAAAGGAAGCTCATAGATGAACCCCAATCCAGATTGATCAAAGATTCAACAAGCCAGACTTTCACAACAGATGATAGGCACAAAATGCAGTATTTCCACCAGGTACTGTGTGATGTGTGGAAGCACTTGATATTAGTGCATCTTATAGGGAGATACATACACCTCATAGATTAGTAGAATATACAAAAGGTTCAATAGAGATGGACAGAATGTCAGAAAGCCTCAGTGAGGTAAAAATTTCCATACTTAGAGTTTCCTGTATCAAATATTTAAATCTAACACTACTTAAGAAACACATGACCGCTGTGTCTTCCTAGAATTACTTGAACGGTCAAACATTATATCAGATGAAGACGTTAGTCTTAAGGTGGAGCATGAAAAGATAGGATCAGATGTTGCATGGGAAACTTATTACACGATACCTTCAGCTTACTTATGGCTCGCAAGCAATCATCCTCAGAAACAGCTTCCCTTGAGCCTTTTCTCTTCTGACAAAGAAGACTGCAGAGCTCCTGCAGGTTGATTAAACCTCCATTTTGGGCTCTCGTTGCCAAGCAAATCTCAACAATTTGCACCCCTGACTAATTGAGTAGCCTATTCAGCATAAGAAAATCTATGACGAGCTGATACATAAGCTTCAACCAACTAATATTATATGGAGAAAGAAGACTAAATGAATCAAAGGGGAAATTTTGCTCTTATCCTTCAAAGAAGAAAAAACAGAATCTAATTGCAGGTATATTTAGATGAGCCCGCTGCCCCACTCTAGACCTAGAATGTTTTGTCCAACTATATAACATAGACAAGTTTGCCCTAACCAAATAAAAACCTCTATATTACTTATGTAGATTATTTGAAAACCTACGGAGAATAGCAAGCCACTGCAAATTCAAGACAGATTGCCATTCACCACCTATCATTGAAAAACATTTGATTCATTTTATGGCCATCTATTTTTTTTCCTTTTTAGGTTTGTGATGTCCACCAATGTGCTCTTCAACCTATATCTGGCATGTTTTAGAACTTAAAGCGACAAAAGCTACAACTTAAGCACTAAGTTGACGAAATACCAACCAATTTCATAATAGAAGTCACCGATCCCCAATAGCTCAGCCCAAAAACCTTTATTTGATGCTAAAGGATCTACTCCGACTTTTGCGCACATCTCGTGGAACTGTGACCTGAATGCAGGATTCTTGCGAATGTCATTCTGCACATCATTAGTGAAGCTTAATTATCATTCCCCATAATCTATTTAATTGCAAGAAAGCAACGAACAGAAATATTTAAACATGAAGTGAAATTATCGTTCAAAAGTATGCCTCATTGAGTACATGCGTCTCAATCAACAGGGTACAAGACTCGTCTTCGGAAACCCCAATCAACAACTTCTAATACAAAAAAAAAGGAGCCACAGCTAATTCACAAGCTAAAGAAATATTATTTCCAATACAGAAGCAATGGCAATTCATCAAATATGATTCAACCGGAAAAACTGACAGAACTAGCCCGAAGGGCAGCACCGCATCATGAACGACAAATAATTTATGGCGATTACAAACCGCAAGCACCATGAACAAGCGCACATCAGGAAAACTCATTAGCCAATAGGCCTACACTACATAGAGTTTCTGACGACAAATTCTCAGACACCATCGCCGCATTTTGTAGCCAATTCCATCCGAAAAGGCATTCAGCTGACTGTATAATCTTCCCCGTTAAATTCTCATTCCAGTCCACTGTAAATCCCGCCACCTCAAAATCGACAAAGAGATGGAAAAATCGAGTGCAGCAGGAATCGACCTTGTGCTTGCGAGCGAAGTCCTCGAGCTGGGAGCGGAAGGTAGCGAGCTGCTCCTTCATGAGATCGGTCCGGATCTTCGCTACATTCTCTCCGAGCAATCGGTATTGATCCTGCCCGGACGCAACGAAGAAAGCAACGAGGGTCAATTTGAGCGAGAAAGGAACGGTTCGATTGGGAAAGGAAGCAAAGCAGGCGGTAGTGGATTCGGCTACAGAGAATGACGGAAAACATGATGAGGATGGCAAACGAAACTAAACGAAACGAACCCTAGCATTTGCCGCCGTTTGCAGGCCTCCGATTCCTGGTCGTCTTCTCATCTCCGCTCTCTCTCTCTCTCTCTCTCCGTGTTCAGTTCAGACGAAAGTTTTGGGAATGACCAGAAGGAAGGAGATGAATGGTGTGGAGGAGCGACTCGAAGACAAACGATATATATAAGTAGGATGCAAATGTGTTAACAACAATCAGAGTGGCGCAGCGGAAGCGTGGTGGGCCCATAACCCACAGGTCCCAGGATCGAAACCTGGCTCTGATATACAGAGAAAAGGCTTCTCTCCACTCTCCTCTTTTTTCTTTTTTCCCCCCTATATAATCTTCCTTTTTTTTTTCTTTTTTTCCCTTGCCCTTTTATTATTTTAATTTGTTTCCCCTTTCATTTTCGTTTTTATATCTTTACTAAAAATTCACTTCTCCATCCAATGTTAGTCTAACACGCAAGACTTCATATAGCTTTTCTAGGATGCTGAGGAACGTCGTTTCCCCTTTCATTTCTGTTTTTATATCTTTACTAAAAATTCACTTCTCCAATCCAATGTGACGATCGCCTGGTTTAGGCTGGATAACGATTTTAGATTATTCATGTAGGTATATATTTATATGCTTCTCTTGGGGATCATAAGGATGCCAAAAAAGGCAGGCGTCCTAAACCTTAAAAATGACGAGACAATTAGACATCAACATCACCGGTAATGATTTCTTAGCAAAAGCCTACTTAAAGAAGTTCTCGCGTGGCTCGCCGTGGCCCTCGTGAGCGCGAGGGCCACCTCCAACGGCTTGTGGCCACTGCAAGCTCGGCCTCCAGCTTCGGTTGCAAGCTTAAGGCCTCCCGCGAGCGAGCTCGGCCAATACAGAGTCGGGCACAGGGAGAGAGGCGGTGACGCCGGACGGTAGGGTTGGGATGCCGTGATGAGGTTGGCATTCCACCGCATAAATTGGGGATACAATTTCAGCATATGATCACATAAAATCACTGAAGTTCGAACGATGGGTTTAAGTGAGGCCCGAGGAATTTTTCCCATTCTATGGAAAAAGTACAAGAATATCTTCCATTTAACTTCCATGCTGTATCTAACGCTCAGTGGAGTTGTACGTTAAAAAATCTACCTGTCAACTGCTATACTGGAGAGAGACATGAAGGAGAAAAGTCCTCTCCTGATGTATATCCTAAAATCTTCTCTGCAACCCTGTTGAAAATATAATCTACTCCTAAGCTGAAATCCCAGTGGCGTCTTTCGGTATCAAGAATAGCAAGGCAACTGGAATGAATATGCAGACGACTTGTATAGCAATTCCTAGAAGGAGATTGTCAAAAGAACCAGAGTTGATGTTCAAGAATGAAGCCAAGCCGGCACCTACAAATGAACCCAGCGTGGATCCAAAATTGTTGATTGACATGAAGAGTGCAAATAGAGTCCCTTCAATTCCAGGCGGACACAACTGTCCAGATAGAATCAAGAATGGCATGAACCTGCATTCACAAGAAAAAACAATGCCCGCAGATTATGAGAAAGGATGGTCTAGAGAGCTGTGCTGGTAAATTCAATTGGGAACACACTATTGAACAGCAAGGGCAGATCTTAGTAAAGTGCATACGAAGACACACTGCACATACTTGAGTTGATTGATTGCATCAGCAAGAGCAGATCCACTCAACACCAGAACCTTGTCTGATATTCCAAAGGACACATTTATTCGAGATACTAGAATCATATCCAGTGTGGTCAGCAAGGCTAAACCAACATGAGCAAACCTGCATTGTGTTCATAGATAATAAATGAAGCCCCATCAGCAAATTGAATTATAGGAAGAATATATTTACCGAAGAGAAAAGTAAGGCAGAAAGCAGCCAAAACTTACAAGAGGATTTTTCGTAACTTCATGGTCTTGAAGAAACGATTGTATATAAAGGTCCCAATCATGAGGCCTACCCATCCAACAACACGCGAAGTCCCCAAAAACGATGCTTCCAGTTTTAAAACCTCTGTCTGGTAGTAGAACATGACCGTTGAGAGGTTTGGAACTGTTACATGAGCTAGAAAAAACCAAGCCATAGGTCTGGTCTTACAAGGATTGAGGAAAAGAAATAGAAAAGCACCCGATTAGAAATTTGGCCAAATGCATCCTAAAATCACTCAGGACAAAGAATTTGACAAAGATAAGGGCATTCCTTTTTACCACTCAGACACATTTAACTCTATAAAAAGGACGAGGCTAATAGACATACTTATGTGCATATCCACTAGGTAACATCTACGAAGAATAAGGGGCAGATCATTTGATGGCATAACACCAGTAGCAAGGCGTTTTGTCCTTAGACAAAGTAAAAATAGAGTCATTGACAAATTATCGATTATTTATACCTACTTCACTTCCATAGGTTTAGCTTTCTGTCCACTTACCTCCATATGACTGGCTGCTGAAAAGCTTGGTATAGACCGTAAATAGCATTTTTCAGAGAGCGAAACCATTTCAAGAATAGTCGATCACCTTCCTGGAAAGGTCTGGACCTATCAGAGGCAACATCTGTCTTTTTTCTACTCTTGTGGCTCTTCTTTCTTCTCGAAGTCCTCTTACTTTCTTTCTTAACTGTAAAGCTATCCTCATCTATTAAACTACTGTTGCCATTCATCAGATGGTTGCCTTCAAGATGATCTTTTTCATCATTGCGTAAGGGATTCTCCTTTACTAAACCACATGAAAGTAATTGTACAGCTGGCAGCACGGTGAATAGAAGAAAAATAGTTGCTATCTCCACATTGGTTAATGCATATCCGCCTAATAGACTCCCACAAATACCACCAAAAGCCATTGCAAACCAAGACAGTGACTGAAGATCTCCAGCAAATGAAGCCCTGAACAAGAGTAACAAGAGCTAAGGTTATGCTGAGCTCACAAATTAAATGTACATAATCTCCCCTAAATTATAAGCACGAACGATCCAATTGAAAATGTAGCCTGATCTGAAATATTAGAAGCCTGTTAATGAATACCTTTGGGACACTTGTTAAGCAAACATAATTAGTGATTGTTGGATTTCCATGTTATTGATCACACATACAACAAGTCACTGTTTTGGATACCTTAATTTTTCCTTATTTTGTTGCTCAACAAGTGCTCTAAGGCCTCTCTAATAAAATCCATATGAAAGTAAGTCTCTTTCATTGGCAGCAAGAACAAGGGTGAATGTTTATAAATCTGAGAATTATGCCTATAAGTGTAAACATTTTACTCTAGTCCGATGCCCTAAAATAGGGTAACAAGAGAAAAATGTCATTGAGTGGTATGATGATCACAAGCAAGGTGGAAGCTATAACTATAAATTTCTTTGCAAAGAAAAAATTCAAAAAGCAGAAGAGTGAAGGGACATACTTCTCGAATCTCACAGCTTCAGCGATCATTGCATCAATGACAACATCAGCCATCGCCGAGCCCAGATTTTGGACAGTTAAGAAGATCGTGAGGTGCCATCTAGAATTCCTCAAATAAGCACTGAGGCCCAAAATAAGCCATGGCACGAGAGAGAGTATTGTCGAAAGAATCAGGTATGGAACCCGTTTTCTTCCTCCAATTGGAATGCAGTCTGACACAATTCTGCACGCGATAACATAGTGAAGTCAAAGGAAGTAAATTGAGAGAAAGAACACCGACAATCAAACACACATTGCTCCAGACAAGAGCATGACTACACAAACAAAATCAGGGATGAGGAAATCAAGGACCAGTCTTGTAATAAGCATGGCACAAAAAATAAACCCATTTCAGCAGACATGACTACGATCAGTGCTGCAGGGCATATTCAATGCATTACCCATATAAAGGCTTTATGCTCCATGGGAAAAATGCAACTGAAAACACGAATTGAGAGGCCGAGGGCGACAATTTGAGTATGTCTTTGAGCTGGTAAGAAACCGCAGTCCACGCAAATGACCTGAAACCCTGCATACAAATAGAGAAACCGTCACAAAATGGAACGAAAGCAGCGACAGCAACAACAAAATCCAATAGAGCGAGGCACGATGCGGTCGTTTCCCAGCTAGAAAGTACAGGCACCTATCCGCATCAACCATCAAAGCACGAAACACGGACGCAAGACTCGTGCCCGTAACCAGAAACCCACAATTCAGAGCCCTAATCAGCTTGCAGTAAAAGAAACCGATCAATACAAAGAAACTCTTCTGATATCGAAACGAATCCGAAGTGCCAAACACCAACGCGCATTACTCACAAGAGAACGCACGCAAACGAGAACCGCACAACACCAGAAAAATCACTAAAACTCCACAAGACGATGCGACTCTCGATCCTTCCTATGATCGCGAGCACGAAAGGAAGCAAAAGGAAAAAAGAACAATCCACGTGTCCGAACGGGAATCGGCTCGAAGCGTAGGATTCGAATCGAACCTGAGTGAAGTAGATCAAGCAAACGAGCCACAGGAACGACGCTCCGAATGCCGCTCGCAGCTGCTTCAAGCCTTTAGTCATCTTCTTCTCCTCCTTTTTTGCAGTTCGAAAATGGAGGGATCTCGCGCTACCATCTCATCCCTGAATTTCCGTTTCAATTGGTCTCTTGGCAAGCGGGCATGCTTTCAATCGACGGTTGGTTTTTCGGGTTTATATAGGCCGACGGCTTTGCCCTTTCTCGGGGAATTCGAATGAGGAGGGCGTGCGAATAAAGTCGGGGGTGATACCGTCAATTCGAGATGAGATTCGGGGACACGTCCTTTGAACCTATGGGATGTCGCCACGACAGCAATTGCTCTCAAATGAAAGGAAGTAATGTGCGTTGACCGATTATTATAAATCGGCAGAAAAAGCACTTCCATCTATGTCGAGATTTTTGCTCATTTTGGGCAGTCTCCGCTGTCTGCATGTGTAGAATAATTTATTTGGGTAGTCCATTTAGAAACTCTCGATCCGTGAGCTGCAATAATTTTTATCAGAGAGATATTTAAAAGAAAAATAAGAACATAAGAAATACATAAAGCTTTATTAATTTAGTAAAAAACAAATAATTTTAAAAACATTTCATAAAAATGATTGTTTATATCACTTAAAATACTTAATCAAAATAAAATATTATTATTATCAATAACAATATACTTTTCATAAACTATAAATATATTATTTGCTAATACATTTTTATAAACGAAATAATTAATTATTTCTAGAAAAATATTTTACAAATAATTCATTTTCCCTAAACAATGCACTTCAAAAATTAATGAACCACTTGGAAGTGCCTATCGATCTTTTGTCACCATTAACGCACTTCTAATTCATTTCATTTTATTTGGCATTCACTTTCTTCAGCATTAATTAGTTGATTGTGAAATTGATGACACCAGTTTGACATCTAGGCATTGGACTCTAACTTTGTAGGGAAAATTCCAAAAATGAACCCGAAGTGTCATTATTTTCTTAAATAAGAACCTCAAGTAGACATTGTTTCAAATAAGCATTTGAAATGACATCATTTTTCTAAAATGGATATTGTTTCAAATGAAGACCTAAAATGACTATATCCATTTTAAATAATGACTTGACTTTTCAACGACTAATGATATTTTCATCATTTGCCATTTTCTCCCTTCTTTTTTTTTCTGATTCTTTTTCTTCCTCTTCATCGGTGGTTGGCCAACCACCGACAAATGCACATAGAGGGCTAGGCAAGGGTTGCCTCGCTGACGAGGACCGCCCACACTGGCCACAGGTGAGGGACGGCCTCATCCTCACCCAGGGGCCATCGGCCAAGTCGGCCCTCGTCGACCCTCACCGGCCCCAGGCGAGGCCGACCTTTGCTAGACTGATCGCTGGTAAGGGCCGATGAGGGTCGTCACCTATTGGCAAGGGTGGTCGAGCCCTCGTTTAGGGCAAGCGAGGCCGACCCTCGTCAAATTTAGCGAGGGTGGCCTCACCCGCGACTAATGAGATTCGGTGAGGGTTAGCCTCGCCTAGGGCCGGCGAGGGCCAACCTCACAGATGGCCCTAGGGGAGGGTTGCCTCACCTAGCTCTCTATGGGCATCGCCGGTGGCTGCCCGACCACTGGCAAAGAGGAAGAAGAACCAAGAAAAAAAAAAGACGAAGAAAATAAGGGAAAATGGCAAATAACGAAAATACTCTTGACCGGTCGGAAAATTTAACCAGCCCGTCGTCGGCTAGATCAAGTCCTTTTATGAAACAACCAAAGCCACTTCAATCTCTTATTTAAAACAACCAATGCCACTTCATGTTCTTATTTGAAATAAACTCCACTTCGGATCCTATTTGAGAAAATAAAGACATTTCGGGTCCTTTCTGAATTTTTCCCTAACTTTGTTTGATTAGAAAAATCTCAGTGGCTTGACACATTATTAAGGAGAGTGGCATGGGATTTGGGCACCTTCGCGCCTTCATAACAGCAGGAAAACAACTTGCCTCCTGTCGTGCTCTTTTCGCTGAGCAAGATTACCAGTTGTTTGCTTCCCGCGTCTAAAAGATTGAACACAACAGCCATCACCGTGACCACATTAATGAAACCTCTATTTCCGGGTGACTATGACGAAGTTTTTTACATTTTGGGCGATATAGCATGAGACAATGCATTGAGATCTGCACTACTATAGCAGTTGCTGGAACACCAACCTTTACACTCATCAGTATGTTCTTTTTCACCCCCTTTTATACCAAGTACAATCAACAGTATGTTGGAACATTGACAGTGCGATACACGAACGGCCTAACGGTATGGAAGTAGCCTGATGGATGGTTGTAGCTAAATTTGACACCAGCAGTGCCACCCCCGAGTTGAGTGCAATGCTCATGGAAACTGCTGATGGGACGCGCAAGACAAGCGTCCCAGCGATCACTCTCAGGCATCGTCTCTGCAACTTTGTATACCCCCTTGGAGTTTGTAAATGCTTGATAGTTGACAACTTCACCAGATTTTGTGATGCAAAGAACGGCGACTTCAGCGCCTGCAACAGAAAGAAGACAAAAAAACTCAATAATTATGTACAGCCGACCATCTTTCAATTTACAGAAAGATCAAAAACAAACTGTGCAAGATTGAAACAGAAAAGTTCCAACTCCCTTTTGAACTACAATCCTGGCTTTATAAAGATGAATCCATAATCATGGTCATATGAAGGAAGTTTCTCAATATAGTGGTCTCTAGAGGCTCTCACAACCTAGATAAGAATGGACTTCACATGATTACCCCCAAGTAACCAGCATAAAAATTGTCAGACAGCCAATATATTGAATCTCATAGCCATTTTAACTGATATCCATGTAATGAATTGTAAATTATCATATGGACAAGACATTTGTTAATGAAGTCCAGAACATTTGATTGAGCTACGTAGAAAGAAGAATAAGCCCCACTCCCACCATGTAACAACCTAGAATCTAGAAACCTTAGTTGCAGTGGAGGACACCTCAGTTATTACCAATATATGGTTTCTCATCCATACGAAAAGCAAAAACTTGACTGACAGGATTTCGCCCCAGCCAGTGGGTCGCCCATCTTATGCACTCTAATGTTGTCATGGTAAGCATTCTCACCAATGTCTGGCAAAATCCCCGAGGTATGAATGTCCTCGCACTCATCTCTCTTCCATCAAATTAGTTCTTCCCATAACCTCTATTTGCTTTCTACAATGCCAAATAACTGAAGCTCCTCTATCATAAAAGGCAAAAAGCCTATGGTAAGGTCTTCTCTTCTATCCAACAAATTTCATTAATATATTGGGGAAAAAAATAAAAGAAGAAAAGGCCTTCAACCTCCAAATGCCAGGCCTTTTCCTCAGTCACATCTCACTGATTGAAGCAAACATGAGCAACTGGTCCGCGAATACCTTGACCTTCAGCTCTGGCCAATCATTTTGAAAGCTCAATGTGTGCATACGCTAAGACATCTCTACGAACAAGTAAGTCTCATTTTGAGCTCTTCCATATATGATCATCTGGTACATCAGGATCTCCAATTGGGAGATTATGCTGGAGCACAATGACCACAGATAAAGCAACCTCATCAACAAATTGCATTAACCTATCCTTCCACTCAGAAGCAATCTACAAGAAGCCTTACAATCCAAACTGAAAAGCAGATTAAGGGCGTCATTAGATTATTTTGAGAAAGAACCTGTAGCTCGATAACCTTCAGGACAGTCAAGCTTCCGGCAAGCTCAACATTGTCTCGTGTTTTAGTAAGGACGGAAATTGAGAATAACACGGTTAAATGGTGCTAATTGTGATCGACTCCAAATAAAAAGAACAACAGTAACCCTAGGTCCCTGACCATGACAACAACTTTCCTCTATTACCACCTAGTAGCTGCAAATGGGTGTGGAATCGCTAGATCTAGTATTCTCCATGCCAAGTGGTGCTGCCATTGCCTTCGTTCTATTCGCCTTAGGGCAAAATTACAAGGTGCTTCTCCACGTAACGTGGGCCAGTAATCGATTTCTCTCCAGCTGTTTTTCTTCGACATAGCAAAACCATCCACGCAATTGCGATCGGTTCCATGAGCGGACGGCAATCCCGCAGTAGATTCGCTATGGTCTAGCACTGTGAAGTGCATCGACTCGCTCCATTGATAAGCACGCGACTCAAAAACTAATCTATCGAAATAATCGAGCGGTCCCATCATCAACGCGAAATTCCACCCATTCCGCGGAGAGGATGGGCAAGACACGTTTTCCGCGATCAACCGGGCACGGAGGACGCAAAGATCACAAGGATTCAATTTCACCGTACACAACAGTAAGTCGCTCATCAACGGGCGTCTCTGTGCGTCTGTGCGTGTGCGTGTGCGCGTGCGCGTGAGAGAGGGAGAGGGAAGGGGACCTTGGAGGACGTGATCTTCGGGTCCGATGGAAGAATCGCCGCAGACGTCACAGACGACCCGGCCGCGGATTTCGCCGGTCCAGCCTCTGGCTCCGGAGACGAAGAGGAACGACAGCAGGAGAGAAAGAGAGAGCAGCAGCTCCCATCGCCGCGATTCCATGGCTTCGCTGCTGCTGCTGCTGCTGCTGCTGATGCTGCTGCGAAGCTGAATTAGGTGAAGGTCGGAATCCACGAGGAAGAAGATGAAAGAGAAATGTCCCGAGACTGCCTTCGCGGCTGAGAGCTCCGCGGCTAACTTCGCCGGGCCCCACTCTCTCTTCCGTCGGTGGGAAGTTTGGTTATGGGCCGAGAGGCAAGAGTCCAGATGAACGGGCCACATGGGGCCCCTTCGTTTTAGCTCCTATTTGAAATGTTACTCGAATTTTTAACAATTATAAAGAAGGTATATCTTTTTTTTTTTTTTTTTTTGAGAGCAAAAAAGAAGGTATATGATTCTGAAGGGTATCAGTTCTCGGTCGGTTCTTAATTCCTACAGAGTCGAGAAGCGGGTCTCACAAATTGAGAACCGGTGACTGAACCGGTTGGTCTTTGCACCGAGAATTGGACTGGCCCATTTTCCAATTCAATGGAATCGGTTATTTATTTTTTTCCCACTATTTGATACTTAAAAAACAAATTATTACTTTTATATTTATTGAAGAAATTAAAAAAATTATATATAGTTGGTCCAGTCCTGTTCTCTGTTGGAATTGGGGAACTAAACTGCCTAAACACTGGTTCCACTTTTAAAAATCAAGAACCAAATCAACACTTTCGAAAACTTAACTCAATTGGCCGATTCAAATACTTCGTTTTGTACACCCACACTAATATTTGATCTCGTATGTACATATTTATCTATTTTTTGGAAAATTTTCTTCTCGAATGGCAACACCACCATTTCTATAACACATATGATAGCCATAGAAGTATATTATGACTTTGCGAAATATTATCTTAATTAATTAGAAAAATATTGCGAAATTATGTAAAAGGGTTTTATGTCATCAGGACTTACAACTATAATTACAATTATTTTTATTATCTACCATAATTTATGTTTAAATATTTTCATTGAAAAATAATATATTTTCCTTTTGCTGTACCAACTATTGTTTTAGAAAAGTACTTTCTAAATAATTTATTGTCCTAAAAATATTGCTTGAAATAATGAATTAATAAAAAAACATATTTATCATCTACAATAATATGCATTCAGATATTTTCGTGAAAGATAAGAATAATTTTTTTATTCATTCATATTTATGAGACTTTATACGATCATTTTTTCAAAAAAGTATTTTTAAAATAATTTATTTTCGCGAAATAAAGGAAATTAATCGAAAAATTCCCGGCGAAAATCTGACTTACGACGGACGCGGTCCACGGATATACCCTAGGATTTTCCCTAACGTCACCCCATAAAAATCGCTCTCCTACTGGTTATCTCGGATCCGAGATCGAGAGAAATGCCCGAAGGCGTCCTCTTCTTCCTAACCCTAGTCGCTGTGCTGTCGCCGCTGCTTCGGCTGAAGCCAGCAATGGCGCTTCTCTTCGTCTCCCGACGATAAAGCAGTGAAGTTCTTTCACAACGACTAAGCTCTCGTGCGAACTTATTTGCCATCTTTCCATCTTTCTTTCCTTCTTTGTTTTCACTTGCTCAGTCCTCAATACGAGCAAGTATAAAATCGACGCAGATCTCTCTGTGATCCTCCCCTTTTTTTCTGCCACGGCGATTGCAGAGAGTATTTCGTTTCTGCTGTTCTTTCCCTCGCAGTTGCGATCGGGCTTTGCCTCGCTTATAATCCCCATGACGATTTCGTTTTTCTTCATAAAAGTAGTGGACTGACTTTTATCTGATGAATCCAAACTCCGAGGGATGCATTTGGGTCCTTGATTGCATCGATTTGGGATGCGCTTGAAGGTTTTTCACTTGCAAAGGCTTCTTTTTTTTTTTCTGTCCAAATCTCCTGTATTGAGCTCATTCATCACCTTGATATCTCTGGATCATGGATCCTCCTGTGAGGACTGTTGAAATTTAAAGTAGTGGACTGACCACTCTTGATGATCAAATTCGTTCCTGAGGAGATGTTGCTTTTGATACCATGGTCCTTAATGTTTTTTGGTCTCATCCTTTTTGTCGTCGCACTCGATTTTCCTTCGTGATGATCGAATTGCTTAACATTCCTTTTAGATGTACACGGCTGCCAGGTTTTTTCGCATCCCCGTGATGGATGTTGATAGGACTGATGTTTCCCTGACGAATCTGTTGGTCTGAGGGATGTGCTTTGGATGATACATTCGGTCGGGTTCATTTGACTGGGAGAGGGTACGAGGTACCTGTTCGTGGTTAAGGATCCTGTTTACACTTCATTTGTCCTTCTCTGTTGCCAAGTGAGATGGACTTGGTTTTTTCACTTTCATCTCATTCAAGGGTACTTTCATTTTTGCACTTCCCATGCTTTCTTTTGTTGAATTAAGTTCCAATTCCAACCGCACATTTCCCATATGCAAAATTGAGTCCTTTTCTATGCTTTCTATGTTTATGTTTAGAGGGTGAAGTCCGCAGGATCTTGATGAGTATTTGCTTCGACCATTATTCATTATTCATGTTCTTCTTTCTGAGGTGAGGTTCGGTGTTGTTATTAGGTATTTGGTACATTTCTTAGATTTTATATGAATCAGCTGTTGTTGTTGTTGGATTATTTTGTGTAGTTTAAATTCTCAAAAGTTAACTTACCTCTGGTTGAACAACAAGAGAATTACGCAGGAATATAAATTGAATCAGTAGCATTTATGGACGAATTTACAACTCTACAATAGTCTGTCTATGATCACAAGGAAAATATTTTTGTTCCTCAAAGGAAATGCCAATTACCTTCTCAAAGCAACAACGGAAGCCTTCATAAAATGAGTTCTATTTATTTATTTATTATTTATTTATTTTTGCATTATCTTATTAGAGGAGAACATATGCCTCTTGTAGATAGCCCAGGATGGGAAGTTTTTTAACGTGAATGAGATGGTGGGAATTTACAAAGAAAAATACTGCTTCCACCTCTCCCCATCACGGGTGAAAACTGGTCCCACCTCTCCCCATCATGGGCGAAACTACTCAGATATTTCAGTTGTCAAATGGTGGAGCACATAAAAAAGCAGGGAGCGCACGATGCTTCCTCTTCGAGTGATGTGCTGCATCCGACTATCACTGGATCTTCAACGAGTATTGTGCTAAAATAGATCCCCATGGCATTCCATGACTTCATTGCTTGATATGACCTGACTTGTGCGGATTGGTATTTTAGTCTCTTGTTGAACATGAAGAATGTGATGATGTTGCAAAGAGGTTCCCTTCTTTGCTTCCTTTTTCTCAATAGATGGTGACACCAGTTGGAATGTTAGTCATGTTATTTTGATTCTGGTGAATCTTATATGGCAGTTGCAGTTCGGCTCGCCCAAAGTTCCTTACATTGTTCATTGGCCATGCTCACTGGATGCATTGTTGCGAGGTGATTATTAGTCCGACCATATCATTCTGGAGAATTGCCGTCCCAAAGTGAAGAAGCCTAATGTATTTCAGCTGCCATCCACTCTAGAAGCAAGAAGTTTCAGTTTGGTGAACTGGAAAATTTAGGATAGCGCATGTTGCAATGTCTTCCTTTGATGATTTGAGCGGAAATTCTCTCTTTGATTGAAGGATCTTGTGAATGATACATACGGTGCATTCAATTTGATTGACCCAGGGGATAAAAATTGTATTAGTTACCTTCTCTGCTTGCATATCTAACCGTGATGCTTAATCAAACAAAACCTTGAAATGTTTTGTTTGAAGAAATCCATGAATTCAGGTATGTTTGGTTTGATTTTAACTTTCTACAATTTGCTCAATCTGGATCTCGGGGTTTATGCATTTTGACTTTATGAAAATGCGAAACATTTGAGACATTTATAACGTAGGAATAACTTGGATACCCATCTATTTGTTTCATATGTTATTTTTTTGACTTTCTAAAATTTTTTAACTTTTTTTATTCCCGCTGAATCATAAACCAACAGGCTTGGTAAAAGTAGTTCTTTTATGTAAAAGATACGCCATGTATAAGATCGAAGTCTTCTCCTTGAATTTAACGTATATTCTTTTGTTTCTCTAAGGGGCTGAAAAGCTCTGGAACCTCATTTCCCTCCACAAAAACCACTTACCCATTTTTCGCACGTAGTTGCTTTAGCATCCGCAAAGGGTGAGTTACTACTGTCCATGCGCAATCCGAAGTTGGCCAATCGTCGTGGATTGCGAGAGTGCAGCTGCCATCCCTCAAACTGTTTGGAATGCTCATTCAGCCAAAAAGAAGAAGCGAGGCAAACCTGGCTATGCAAGGTTCTGTGGTAATTGAGAGTTGGACGCTGCAGAGGATTCTCAATTGGTATCACTATTAGCAACAGATAGCGTCTAGTAGAAGGGGCTAATCAGCTGAATAAAGCAGAACAGCACCATTATATCACAATAAACTTATCATTCACAAGTAACCACCAGAGTTATAATAGCCTAATCTGAACGTCAAGGAACATAAACGAAGTGACTGATTCAACACTTAGAAAAAGAAGCCGCCCATGGCTCCGAAGAAAGAGAACAAACAAAGATTGAAAAACGAATCTCATTATTTGGTCTTCCCCCAAGAAGCTCGACCAGTTTCTGAGGTTTCCTGCCCGACCTGTGGCGGCCTCCTTGTAGGGATCAACTCCGGGCTAATTGCTGGAAAAGGCTTCAGCTCTTCATGCTGTCTCTTTCCGGAAACCAATCTTCTGCTTCCCCCCTCAATTCTGTGCCTCACTTCATCTAATGCGCCATCGATACAATTACTGACATTCTTCATGTTCGCTCCTTCCCTCAAGACCCCTCTGGCGTTGGCCACCAGGAGGAGCATTGTTAGAAGTATCTATCCCCCATAGCATACACGGACCATGTCAAGCGTTTAGAAACTGGCGTGTCATCATCATCATCACTCGGATATCGGTTCACTTGATGTGATAGAAGCTCGTGATTTCATACTTGTGGATTCCACTGGGTGTCCCATACTTGAGATTTCATACTTGTGGCTCTTCTGCCGCTGCATTCACTAACTGTTGTTGGCGAGAGGCCAACCTCATTCTACTCATAGCTTCCGGCATTTGGAGCAACGGTCACGCTTGCGGCCAATCCTACCAAGTCACATGCCTCAGCGGGACCAACCTAGGTGTCCCAATGCCATGTCGTGGAAGCACTACGGTGGTGGTGAAGATAGTGGACCGCTGCCCTGCCAATGCGTGCCGAGGAACTATTGACTTGTCACTGGAAGCATTTGCATCCATAGCACACCCAAACGCCGGAGCTATTAACATAAATTATCAAGAGTAAGTACACTTTGTTCCTTGCAATTTGCTAGGTTATTTTTCAATCAGTGCCGCAATATAAATCAGAATTCGTTAAATTGATGTCATGCAGGGTCTGAATTCAGACAGTGGAAGATCGTTTGCTAGCGTTACTTCTCATGGAAATGGAACCACTCCCCAAATAATGTAACGCCGCTGAAGTTTAGAATCAACTCCTTTCGGAGTTCTTTTACTTTTTCAATGCTCTTGGCAAATGTAATTGTGAGCATGCACGGTCTCGAAACGAATTATGTGTTTTGCCTTGTCTTCTCATTCATTGAGCTATGTCCATTCTATCAGCATAGATTATCAAGTGATACTTCATGGTAAGTATCAGTCGTGTCAGGAAACAACTCAAAAGGCATTCGAGTTAAGCTTCCGTACGCGTTTCCTTTCATCACGTCCATAGGCACCGTCGATAATGATCCTTTTCTTTTCACCACAAAATTGGACTGAGATTTCCTGTCATTGAGCACCAAAGATGACGCACTGTTGTTGCAGTTGCTTCGCTGAGTAGAACAAAGGGCGATGATCGATTATTTACCATTGATTGAATCAAACATTCAGTCCACCTGGCTCAGTGAAGGTGCTTGGTCTTCCAAGAAAATGTAGAAAGCGATGGCAGATGCTGCACACATACAGAGTTACCAACTCTCGTGTACATCTCGCTGCTTTCGTTGATGGCACATGATTGAGGCAATCAATCATCAGAGACCAAAGACCAAATCAGAGACTATCAGTCCAAGAGAACTGACTTTTGTTCCTTCACTAGGGGTTCAATTCCAACCTTCCAATCTTAAAATGGTTAAGCTCCACCCCATCTGCATGCCCAGTGAGCTTGACGCCCACCAATATCTTCTCTACCAACGGAGCCCTCTTCAACCCCTGACCCAAAGCACTACCTATCACCCCATCCTCCATGAGCTCCCCTCCTAGGAAATCCATCACAACCTCGTCCGGTGTCATCAAAGTACATACAGGATAGCTTGGGCACAGGTGCACAGCCATCCACCAGTGCCAGAAATCTCCCGTCAATCTACTCTTTCGTGGAACCCCAGCCAGGCTTGGGCCTCCACCGCCTTTTGCAAGGTCATGCTTGGTCCAGTATAACCTCGATCAGCCCCAGGAACTCCAAGGACATTGTCCTGCATATGTGCACATCTCCATAGCTGAAGAAGGTCGGGATATGGCCCCCGCTGGCAAATTTCTCCTCATACACTCCTCGATCCTTCAATAGCACACTGGGTTGAATTGGCAATTCGAGCCCAGCAACTGAACGAAACAGCTTCCTGGTCCAAGCCCCAGCAGTGACCACACATTTTCTGCACCAGGACTTGTCACCATTGGTGGGATATACCACTATGCTTCCTCTCACTTCATCTCTCCTAAAATCCTTCACTTCCACGTTATCCCTTAACACCGTTTCCTTTTGAAATGCTAGCGCTTAAAACATGGACGTTGCCTTAGTTGGCTTCATGACACCGCCATGCTCAGCAGACACCGCAATCCAATCATCTGGTATGCTGAGCCTGCCGGAGAATTAGTTGTGATCAAGTACACAATAAGGGAAGAAGTTCTTTTCCCAGCTTGCCTTTACGAGCACTACCCGCCTGGACCATGCTACAATGGCCGCTACTGGTATAGACTCTCTAGCTAGCCTCCGACTCAGCCTCTCCATAGTTTGGAACAGGAGGAATTTTAATTGGTTTTTGAGTTGATCAATATAAAATGAGACTACCTTACCAAAAAAATATATATATAAAATGAGACTAAGGTAAATATATTTATTGTGATTATTCGAGGACATATCATTTGAAGATGCCTCTGCATAAAGCTACAACCTTTCTTTATATATCTCAGATTTACCATTGAATAACGACAGTTCCTCATCTTTATGTCGAGATTGGACTTCTAAATCCTGTAATCAAGACCATTAATGTTAAAATTCACTACTTTTTATAGTGATGCGAGAGTTATCCCAAATTTGGTTGCTTAAGGGACTTATCATGACCTTATGTCTAGATTTACTTCCTACACCTAGTAAATTGTAAGCTATTCAATCGAATCCTCTAATGCACCCATTATACATCTAATTTTTGTTAAGAGTCGCTTTCGCATCGCTGCAATGGGCAAACCGGGCCTTATGTACGAGACCTAGGTAACCTGACCACCGGAAGGAAATCACTTGTTCACACCCGTCTATTTTGCTCTTCAGACCAATCGGGCTTAATCAGGCCTAACAGCCCGCCAGGTCCATCAATACCGATTTGAATCCTGATCCAGATGCCATTACCAAGATCCGTACATCATCTCTTTGAGAGCAATCAGGGCATAATGTTAATTCGACTTTCCTCTGTCATATAGTTGCTGGCCTCCTGTTGAAGTCGTGTTCCATTCCCGTCGGCTTCACTAATCCTTTGGGGATCAATCACTCTATTCTGTCTAGGCTTGTAATGCGACGTACAAAACCGTGGTTAACAATTGGATGTACTGAACATGACGGTTCCTGGCTTCAGCTTCTTCCATAATTCCCTGTGAATCTTGTTCAGAGAAAAATGAAGTGAAAATCTCATCTCTACAACCAGATCTTATCCGGCATGTAGTTTGATCTAAACCGGTTAATAAACAGTATTTTGTTAAGCTCACGTTGCAATTGGAGGCGAGGAGTCACAGTTACGTCCCATTGATGCGACACTTCGCCCCAGTTCCAACGCTTCCTCATTCATATGCATGTCCTTCGCTCCTGCGTCTTTCTATCTTCCTCTTCTTCTTCTTCTTCTCGTTCTTCTTCTGACCATTTTGAGCTTCTCTGCGGCATCTTGATCCTCCATTCCCACTTTCCAAACCATGGAGAACAAGCCCATCTTCATAGTCGAAGAGAGGAAAGAGCTCATGCTCTCCCCGAACAGAGACGCCCGCCCGGCTCTAAGAACGGGTCACTTTCTCCAGCCCTCCGCGACGGAGCCCGACCCTCCTCCGCTCCCTTCGACCTTATCGCCGCCGCCGGAGAGGTTGCCGATCAACGTCAAGTTCAACAACTGGCGTTGCCCAACCAAGAACTGGACCACATGGGTGGATCGCATGGAGTCCATGCACGGGGTCACCTGGAAAAGAGCTGGCATTTACGATGCCATCAAGTGTTCGACGTTCTTGATCCGAAAACACACTTGTTTAGTCCTCGCGCTCGCTCAGAATTGGTGTCCCGACACGAACACCTTCGTTTTTCCGTGGGGCGAGGCCACCGTCACGCTCGAGGACGTGACGGTCTTAGGGGGTTACTCCGTTTGGGGATCGTCCACTGCTTTGAGCCATCTCCGAAGCCTGTCACGGAAGGTTGAGATGAAGCTGAAGCGAGCGAGGTCGGAGATATCAAAGACCCCAGCAAAGAAGGCGGACGCCTACAAGTGGATGGAGAAGTTTAGGGACGCTGGGAGCGACATCGAGCATGAGGCCTTCCTCACGTATTGGCTGTCGAGGTTTGTGTTCCCGTGCCCTGGCAATGCGATCTCTAAGAGGGTACTGCCGATGGCGATAAATCTGGCTAGAGGTGTGAGGATCGCGCTTGCACCGGCTGTTTTAGCTCGTATTTATAGAGACTTAAGGAAGCTGAAGAATGTTTTGGATGGACTATTTCCCAGCTTGAAGGATGGAAATGAATCGGATGCAATTGATCTAAAATTGTGGGCGCAGTTTGCTTTGGTTCAAGTATGGGCTTGGGAGAGATTTGTGGCCCCCATCAGGCCAAGAGAGGTTCAGCCAGGGGAGCCTACGTTGGGTCGCTGGCACAAATCAACAAAAATGATCATTCAAAATATGGATTTCACGATGGGCGAAGCCGGAGTGCAGTTTAAATGGCGTCCCTACAGCTCGGCCGTGGCGTCCTATGCATTTTATGGTGAGAAAGGGAAGTGGGTGTCGCTGGAGGAGGACGCTGATGGGGAACTGAGGTCATTCGCTCGCTGCTTGATGGCTCGTGAGTTGCCTGGGCTGGATTTTGTTGAGAAGTACTCGCCTCATCGAGTGGCCATGCAATTCGGGATGGATCAAGATAGGCCTGGTCGTGTTGCTCCCTGCAACCAGGACCCCGAGATTGCTTGGGACAACTACAGTATATTACTCCAAGATGTGCACTTGTACATTCCAGCCAGGCTCTACGAACCGTGCATAACAGCTCGCTATGCTGAGTGGGCTTCAAGGAGTTCAGATACATCGATGCAGGGTTTAAAAGGAAGACCGGGAGCTAATGATGACCTGGTTCCTCCCGGTTCTCGGCCGAAAAGTATAAGCGTGGACACAGGCGACTCCAGTGAAAATGATGATGGGCTAACTCTGGGGGAACTTTTGAGATCCAAAAGGCGAAGAAGTGTTGCCGAGAACTGCTCGGTTGGTGGGTGCAACAATTACTCAGGGATTGATCAAATGCAAAGTTCTTCCTTACAGAATGCGGAGAAAACTGACATTGAAATGAGAGGGTTACCAATGGAACCTGAGGAGACGAACAGGCTCCACCTTAGTGCCGCTGGAGGAGCTCAAAGAGACCATGAGAAAGGCACAAATGGAATGCAGCAGAGATTTCCTGAAGGAGGTTTAGCCGACGAAAATGTGGGAGAAAGCAGTGAGTGTTTAACATGTGAGATGCTAGCGGCGGATCTTGAAGCTCGGATTAGCAAGCTGGAGAGAGCAGTTGCTGAGAAAAAAGCTTGGATTACTAAATGAAAAGTTGATCTGAAGAGTTTGAGCTGTGATGCTTTCATGTAAGCTGTCTACTGTCCTTCCATGTCTGCAGTATTTGAACTGGACCTCTTTTAAGTTAATGCTCTTGAATATCGTTTCTTTTTCTTCTTTTATATTTCATTTGTCTTGCTTGGGATTCGCAGAGATTGATCTAACTGCTTTCTGAATGTTTGGATTGCTTGTTCTGTTGATCATTTGGCTTGTGTGAGAAATGGCAATGCCTTGTGGCTGAGCTGAGCGTCATGTATCTGATGCGGTGGACAAGGCTTCATATTTTGTGAACGTGCGAATATGAACTTTAAGTTCCAGAAAATCCAAATGAGAAATAACCCGCCATCGGCTTTTTTAACAACCCTTTTCTATCGTATATTGACTGGAGTAATGCCTGCTGAGGAGCTGCCTGGCACAACTATGTTCATTATTTTCTGGGGTCAAAAGGCTAATTTTTCCAGGGAACATGTGCCTTCCGTTGCATCAAGGACTAGAAGAAGAAGCCTGCAATTGTAGTATCTTGTTCTGAAAAGGTGCTGCTTTTTGAGAGAGATATAGAGAAATGTCTTGAAATGAAAATATATTGATTCTTCTCGTTTCAGATGATATACAGTTCCCAGTGGCCACCCTTCCAACATGGAAGGGGGAGGTGAGGGGTTCAAATCCCCACCTTCTCAGGGGGGATGTGAGTAGGGAGTGTAAGTTTCGAGAGTGGGTTGCGACTCCCACGCCCTGCAAGAGGCAAGGCACAAGTCTGCGAGTGAGTGTAGAGTAAGAATAGAGTAGGACTAGAAAAAAAAAAAAAAAAAAAAAGATGATATACAGTTGTCTTGTGTGGCAGTTTGTGCTTCTACTAAGCTAGTTCACCTGTAAAGTCTAGCCAAATCAGTCAAAAGAGCCACAGCGTCGATATGCTGATCCCTCTGCAATTTCGAGGGGAATTCTCAGATTGAAGAACTTTCGACTAAAAAATAAATGGTACAAGTGCTTTTGCTCTTTCACGCAATATCCAGTCCAAAAGGGTACTGTTGCTTCATTCGGATTGATCAGACTGCAGGGGGGGTCATATTGCACTTTACTGATTCGGAGAAAAGGGTATTTGGAAGTCTCAGTTGCGCCATTCCTTCCACATCCCGCCGATCCTAGCTGAGGATACATCCCACAAGAATTGAGATTCATCCCCATCTAAAATCAAAGATGGTGTACAACAGAAAAGCAGAACAAGAAAGCTAATAAACCTTTTCTAGCTCTCTGGCTCGTTCAAACGGAATGGCCTGAGAGAGGAGGCCCGCGGCGTGCCCTGAGATCAAATGTACAATTTAGAATTGCACGAGATTTTTCTGCGGAAGTCATGGGATGCAACTGCTGCAATATTATCGAAACACAATGCTCTAATTCGAATTTTCTCTTAGCTTGTAGTGTGACCTACAAAACCGTGCCTGACTAGTGCTTCTTCCAATATTCCCCATCAATCTTTTTCGGTGAAAAATAAAGTAAGAAAACGTAAGAATTTCTTCTTTGAGAAAGAGAGACGTTTAGAGTTAGGACGACTTCCATGATGCTAATTACGATTTCGTTAACAATTTGGTTAGACATTTCTTAAGCAACCAAATAAGCAAAAAATTACGAATTTATTAACGTAAAAAAAGTTTTGATCTTAATTAATGCACTAATTAGTTAAGTGATAAACATTTTTGCTTACCAAATTTGATGTAGCCCATAGTTCTATCCAAACCAGTTGATTCGCCGAACCCACATTGCTTTTTGTCATGGTAATCGTTTCAAAATCCTATTTTTCAGTTTTCTTTGCTTTAAGCAACGAGTCAAGCTCAGTAGAACTTGGAAGGTTTGGAAGCTTTGTGTTGCAGAGGGAAATGGCGCGCATATGCAGCGTCGCGAAACCCTCGAGGCCTGCTCGCACGGCCGTCTGTCATTGGAAAACACTCGATTCCCTATTTTTACCATTTGCAACTTTGTAAATGAACTTGCAATATGATGCGACCGAATACTTGTGAAACTGGGTAAGAATGCTGACTTATAAATAAATCCCCTTGTCAAATGAATTCACATCAGCACGGAAAATGAACAATGAACATCCATAACAGTAATATTAACACCTGCAGAGACAATGTCACCGCAAGCTTCCAACTTCTTGCATGTCACGACGTGTTTATGGTTCGCCTCCATGTGCTTCACAGTCACCGCTCAAAGTAACAGGATCGGTATACTCTCCACTGTAACGGGATCTATTGATGTGTACACTACCTATTCAAATTTGAGCTTTGTGCGCTCGGACTCCAAGCATGCGATGACTCCCTTTGGGCTACAATCTCTAACGTTTTCAGCAAAGCAAGCAGCTATAATTAGACAATTCGCCAGTTAATGAGTTTGAGATGGAAATTAACATCCATATCTACATACTTTATGTTCTTATATTCCTAACGAGACTTGTGGAGTCATTTCCATAAAGAAATTATTACCAGGACATTTGTTGATGACATCAGAGTGGAGACCTTTATTTTTAATAAGATTCAACAATTTAATTATTCATAAATTTAATTATAAGTTAACTTTTAAAGGATTGAATTGAAAAAAAAAATTTGAAGTGAAAAAGAAACTTCAAGCCTTATAAACGACGGGTAAATGGATTTATACTGAAGAATAAAATAGCAGCATTGTCCATATCTAAGGTCCAATCAGCATTCTTAAGCTAGTGTTGAGACCCGTTAATAATTTTCTTCTTCTACGAGTCCAAGTCTCGATCGCGCGACCGAACCAAAGCTCGTCCATGGCATTGAATTTGTCAACATCTATTTTGCTTATTCCCAAATCAAAAAACTAACCCCAACAAGAATACCCGAACGAGAAAAATATCGTGTACAGCTAGGAGGCCACGTTATTTTTACGATAGCCTATACAAGGGTGACATGTGACGCTATTGGGCTCTCCCATCTCCTCTCTCTTCACCGTCTCTCTCTCTCTCTCTCTCTCCCTCCCAGTTCCCGACCTAGTTCTACTCTCGTCCGACGAACCGCCGCCACCTCATCCGTTGCCTTCGTTGTCATCTCCATTTAATATATCCAAACCGGTGCTTAGCTCTCCTTCTCCCTCTATCTTTCTCTCTCTAAAACTTTCGCCTCCATTGTAAGGTTGTGTTTTTCTTCCTTTTGGTCCTCTTTTGATGCTCTCCAGACTTCTATAGTTGGTCTGAAGGTCAAGAGAAACCTTCCGATTTCAAAATGACGACATAGATGAACGGTATATTGGTTAATCAAATGTTAGTATTTTCGTCCAACCCATTGAAGAAAGTTTTAGAGAGAGGGGCAACGCAAACTTGAATAAGATTTTAGAGAGAGGGAGAAGGAGAGATGAACTACGATTTGGAAATATTAAATGGAGGCATCGGCAAAGGCGGAAACGTGGTTTGTCAAATGAGAGAGAGCAGAACTAGGCTGGGAGTCGGGAGGGAGAGAGAGAGCCAAGTGTTGTTGCGTGACTCGGGAGGGAGAGAGACCATGAAAAGAGGGAACGGGTGGGTCTAACAACGACATGATATTTCTTATCAGAAATCGAAAACTCCATCTTAGTCTCGAAACACCGATCAGATCCAACCAAACAATGGCGACGATGGCCATAGAAAAGCGTTAGCATCGCTCACAAGCCTGGCTCGTCTATGGCACAGTGACGTTACTGTTCATGGCTGGCCACGAGCCTTTGTTGTCCTTGGCCTCTAAAGGCAGGAAGAAAGCCAAAGAAAAGAGAGGGGGAAATAGAGGAGAGACAGAGATAGTAAATTTGAAAAGTGAACTCAACTCGAACACGCCATGATAAATAAGTGAAGTGGAGTGGAGCGGTGTTGGCATGGAACTCAGCATGCAATATGTTTTCTACCACCCCGCTAATTTAATTTCAATACTTTTTATGATTAATATTACAGAAAATTTTAAACCGATACATATACGATGAATTTACCTTCTGTTTATCATATTAGTATTAGCTTGTAGTCTTTTATGATATTAATTCAAATTAACTGAAATTAATGGAGAGTAAGTTTGCTACAAATATATCAATTTAAAAGTTTTTATAATTAAAAATTTAATTTGAGATAAATTTATAAGAAATGTATGAACATTTTTTTATGATAAAAAGAATTAATTAAAAACAAATTTACCGTAATTATATCAACATTAACTTTACTTTCCAATGCGCATTGAAGAGTGATGTTTGTACATCATGATCACTGTGGAGTGCAGAACACCAAATCGGTGCTCAATCCCGCGTCAATCGACCAGACGGTTGTGCATCGCCTTAAACGGATTTCAGAGGAAAAAGCGCCGGTACTATTTCTAGCAAAGGGTCCCCGCGGTCACGCCTCGGCGCTGACCGCGACCCAACCACTCCAACACACTTTTTCACTCTTCTCCTTCTTCTTCTTCTTCTTCTTCTTCTGACCATTTTGAGCTTCTCTGCAGCATCTTGATCCTCCATTCCCCACTTTCGAAACCATGGAGAACAAGCCCATCTTCGTCGTCGAAGAGAGGGAGGAGCTCATGCTCTCTCCCAACGGAGACGCCCGCCCGGCTCTGAGAACGGGTCACTTCCTCAAGCCCTCCCCGACAGAGCCCGACCCGCCCCCGCCCCCGCCCCCGCCCCCGCCCCCGCTCGTTCCGGCCTCGCTGCCGCCGGAGGAGCTGCCGTTCGGCGTCAAGTTCAACAACTGGCGTCGCCCCACCAAGGGCTGGACCGCGTGGGTCGACAGCATGGAGCCCGCGCACGGGGTCGCGTGGAAAAGGGCCGGCATTTACGACGCCATCAAGAGCTCGACGTTCTTGATCGGGAGACAGCCCGGTTTAGTCCTCGGGCTCGCTCAGAACTGGTGTCCCGACACGAACACCTTCGTTTTCCCCTGGGGGGAGGCCACCGTCACGCTCGAGGACGTGATGGTCTTAGGGGGTTACTCGGTTTGGGGGTCCTCCCCTGTTTTGAGCACCCATCTCGGGAGCCACTCCGGGGAGGTTGAGATGAAGCTGAAGCGAAAGATGTCCGAGATGTCAAAGGCCTCCGCGAGCAAGGTGGGCTGCCGCGAGTGGATGAAGAAGTTTAGGGGCGCTGAGAGCGACATGGAGCACGAGGCCTTCCTCGCGTTTTGGCTGTCGAGTTTTGTGTTCGCGAGCTCTTGCGATGTGATCCCTGCGAGGGTGCTCCCGATGGCGATAGGTCTGGCTAGAGGCACGAGGATTGCACTTGCGCCCGCTGTTTTGGCTCGCATTTATAGAGATTTGAGTTGGCTGAAGAATGTTTTAGATGGACTAGTGCCCAGGACGAAGGATGGAAATGAAGCGGGAGGGATTTATGTAACGTTGTCGGCCGCGTTTGCTTTGGTTCAGATATGGGCTTGGGAGAGATTTGTGACCACCATCAGGCCAAAACCTAGAGAGGTTCAGCCAGGGGAGCCTTGGTTGGGTCGATGGCACAGATCAACAAAATTGATCCTTCAAAATGTGCATTCCATGATGGGCGAAGCCGGAGCGCATTTTAAATGGCGTCCCTACAGCTTGGCCGTGAATAACCTGGCGTCCTATGCATTTTATGGCGAGAAAGGGAACTGGGTGTCGCTGGAGGAGGACGCCGATGGGGAACTGAGGTCATTCGCTCACTGCTTGATGGCTTGGGAATTGCCCGGGTTGGATTTCGTTGAGAAGTATTCGCCTCATCGAGTGGCCATGCAATTCGGGATGGATCAAGATATGCCAGGTCGAGTTGCCCCCTGCAACCAGGACCCTGAGATTGCTTGGAACAACTACAGTAAGTCACTCCAGGGTGTGCAATTGTACATTCCAGCAAGGCTTTACAAACCGTGCATAACAGCTCGCTATGCTGAGTGGTGGGCTTCGAGGAGTTCAAATAGATCAATGCAGGGATTAAAAGGAAAGTTGGTAGTTAATGATGACTCGGTTCCTCCTGGTTTTTGGCGGAAAAACATTACTGCGGACACAGCTGACTCCAGCGATAGTGATGATGGGCTAACTTTGGCAGAATTTCTAAGGTCCAATAGGGGAACAAGTGCTACCGGGAGCTGCTTGGTTAGTGTCTGCAACAATTGCTCTCAGAATGATCAAACGCAAAGTTCCTTATTACAGAATGCGGGTAAAGAAGACACGGACATCGAAATGAGAGAGTCACCATTGGAACCTGTCGAGAGGAATAGGCCCCACGATACTGCTCCTGGAGGAGCTCAAAGAGAAAATGGGGAAGGCACAAATGGAATAGGCCATAGCTTTACCGAAGGAGGTTTAGCCAGCGGAAATGTGGGAGGAAGCAGTGAGTGTTCAATGATTGAAATCCTAGCACTGGATCTCGAAGGTCGGATTAGCAAGCTGGAGAGAGCAGTTGCTGCGCAAAAAGCTCGGATTTCCAAATGAAAAGTCACTCTGAAGAAATTCAATTGCGATGCTTTCATGTAAATTTTCTACTGTCCTTCCATGTCTGTTATGTTCAAACTGGATCTCAATTGCGATGTTTTATCTATTGCTTTGGACCATCATCTCTTTTCCTTCTCCTCCTTGTTCTATTTCATTTCATTTGCTTTTTGGGAGTTTCACGGAGATTGATCTCAGTGCTTTGTGAATGTTTAGATTGCTTGTTCTGTTGATTATTTAAATTATGTGAGAAATGGCAATTCTTTGTGGCTGATTTCAGTGTCATGTATCTGATGCAGTGGACAAGACTCCATTCTTTGTGAATGTGTGAAAATGAATTTTTAAATGCCAGAAAAATCCAAATGAAAAGTTAATCGACATCGGCTTTTTAACAACCATCGTCTATCAAAAACTGGCAGGAGTATTCTGAAGTATTTTCCAGGGTCAAAAGGTTATTTTACCTGGGAATATGTCCTAGATCTTGCATATTCTGCCTTCCGTTATGTTTCGGACTAGAACCGAAGCCTATGATTATTGTTTCATGTTCTGATAAGATGCCGATTTTTTGACAAAGATCATCCTGATACAGAAATGTCTTGAAAATGAAAATTTCTTGATTGTTCTCATTTCAGATGAGGGTTGCATGACCCGGCGGAGGGCCGCCAGAGGTTGCTAGTCTAGCGAAGGGTCGTCTCCTTTTTTTAAAAAAAAAAATTAACCAAGGGCAAAATCGGAAATTTGAAAAATTGGTGAGGATAGTTTTGAAAGGAAAAAAATTAATTTCAGCATTTAGCAAAATACTCAAAGCCCAATGCTAGTATGGCTTTAAGCTTTTCCAAGGCCAGCATTAGATCGAAAGCTCATTTTAAATGGTTGTCAAACGGTCCAATATTCCCTAAAGGGCTTTAGGGGCTCGCAAGCCTCTCGGAATACTGAACCAAACGCACCATAATCCTCGCCAAATCGGTGAAAAGAGCTACCCCATTAGTTGATTCCATTGCAATTTTGAAAGGAATTTTCGGATTGAAGAAGTTTCACTCAAAAGGAACGGGTACAGGTGCCTTTTCTCCTCATGCAGTATCAAGTCAAAAAGGTACGGTTGCTCGCCAAATCGGTGAAAAGAGCTACTCCAATAGTTGATTCCATTGCAATTTTGAAAGGCATTTTCGGATTGAAGAACTTTCACTCAAAAGAAACGGTAAAGGTGCCTTTTCTCCTCATGCATTATCAAGTCAAAAAGGTACAGTTGCTCATTTGGGTTGATCAAATTGTAGAGAGCCATATTGCAGTTCCCTGAATTTTATAATGATACTTGAGGAAAAAACACTACAAGTATGATAACTAGAGCCATAACTTTTTTTTTCTGATTACTTGAGTACTGTAACTTTTTTAAAAATGTTTACCACAAATACTATGCCATGTCGAATTTATGGCACTTGGGTGAATATTTTTTAAAAGTTTTTCAAAAATCAATCGAATGAAGTTATAACATTCAAGTAAACGTTTTTTAAAAATCATGGTACTCAAGTATTCAAAAAAGAAAAGAAAAATTATGGCACTCAAGTGAGCACCATGCGAGCACTTGTGATATCATTATCCCAAATACTTGGAAAACTCAATCGCGCCATTCGTTCCATGCCATAGCTGAGGATATACCCTACAAGCAATGAGATATATTCCATCTTTAATCAAAGATGGTGTAGAGCAGAAAAGTGGAGCAACAGAGCCAATTAACCCTTTCGGCTTTGTTCAAATGGAATGGCCCTGAGAGAGAAGGCTCGTGTTGTGCCCTGAGATCCGACGTGCGATTTTCAAATTGTGAGAGTTTATTATTAGGAGGGAAGAGGTCCAGAAAAGAAACAGGCTAAATTTGATAAACAAAAGGATCAGGCACGGAGAGGGAGGCAGCTAAGCAAACGTGTGCACCTGTCTCTCTTTTCTTAAGTTTAGCAAATTGCAGTTACAATGGGGTCTCTCTCCTTCTCTGCCAACTCCATAGGAGGGAGAGATGATCTAAAGTAAACATTTTTCTGCATTCTTGTGTTTGCTCAGAAACCTTAAAAACAAAAAAAAAGGTCAAAAATCCCGGTTCCTTCTAGGTGTAGAAGAGAATGTTTTCTTTTGTCCTTGTTTCTTAACGATATATTGCTGTTCTCGGATTATGAGCAGTTGTGCGATAGGATCTTTTTCATTTTTCTGGGGGTGGGATTTGAGATCTATTATGATTACCGATCCGGCGTGATCGATCTATCGTCAAAAGATATTGTGTCTGGGTTTTCTTTATGGTGGTTGTATCCGAGTGCTTGTGGACTGAAAGCGCTACGAGCAGGAGAAAATGAGCTGTTTCCAATGTTGCCTGTCCGAAAGAAGACTCGCCCGAAAATCATTGAAGAAGAGCATTCAAGAGTACCATGACACAAAGACTTTAGCCTCATTCGCCAACATCTCCTTCAAATCAGGTAACAAGCTCACGTCGAATTGTTGCTGAATAATCCTTTGGTCCAGGTTCGTTTTTGTTCGAATGTGATATAACAGATACCTGTCATTTGATGATTCTGCGTTCTCTCTTCTTGAAATATATCCATGAATCGACAGAACAAAATGTGCTTGTAACGATTCTTTCAATATAAGCCAGCCACAACTGAACATCGGATTAAGCTCTTCTCAGGATTAAGCTCTTCTCAAAGGCCTATCACGAAATTCCGGAGGCTGTACTTGTGTCACATTATATTTTCATACCTTCAAATTCGAGACTTTTCAGTTGCTACCATGTTTGCATGCGCATATACAGTGATATCTCCTTGAATTGCTCGAAGGATCATAGTACTCACGTCATAGTCTCTGAATCAAATCACGATTCTGAGTTTTTCATGTATAAATTCTTTGGATACATGGAAAGCTAGAGTCAACCTAGCAGAGAGAGAGAGAGAGAGAGAGAGAGAGAGAGCGAGAGAGAGAGAGATGTAGGATTATCTTTGACCATGTCTTACAATTTTGGGTTGTCCTGTAAGTTTTTGTCATGAGCACAAGTGACGTGAATGCTTGATGATATCAGGTAAACATAATCTTCTGCCCTCTAAACTAAAGGCAATTGCACCAAACTGATCAAGAAAAATTTCCCTTAATGCAGATAGCAGCAGGCGCAGATACATCACCGAGGAAATCAAAAAAATCGGTAAAGGGAATATCGCAGCTCAGATATTTACATTCAGGGAGCTGTGCGTTGCAACGAACAATTTCAACCCGGACTCCCTAATTGGCGAAGGCGGTTTCGGGAGAGTGTACAAAGGACATATGGAGAGCAAAAATCAAGTAATGATGCGAAATATCTCCCTCCCTTTCGTGTCTTGTCTTGTTGCTAAAAAAGAAAACTGAATTAACAGTTAATACGCATCGTCGTGCTTTGAGCATTACTTATCAGGTGGTTGCCGTTAAGCAACTTGACCGGAATGGGTTTCAAGGGAATAGGGAGTTCCTCGTGGAGGTCTTGATGTTGAGTCTGCTACACCATCCTAACCTTGTCAATTTGGTTGGATATTGTGCTGACGGAGATCAGAGGGTTCTTGTCTATGAGTACATGTCTAATGGTTCTCTAGAGGACCACCTTCTTGGTAAGTTTGGCATCCGGGTATAGTTCTCCGAACCAAACTAACCGGAATCGTCCTAAAATTGATCTCAAATTTTGAAAACAGAAACGTGTAGGTTGATCCTTGATGCTTTTTTCTTGGACCTTTTTCAGAACTGCCTCCGGAGAAGGCGCCCTTGGATTGGAACACCAGGATGAAAATCGCTTCAGGAGCCGCAAAAGGGCTCGAGTACTTGCATGAGCAGGCCAATCCCCCTGTGATATACCGTGATTTCAAGGCGTCCAACATACTACTGGACGGGGAATTCAACCCGAAGCTCTCCGATTTCGGGCTAGCGAAGCTAGGTCCCACAGGGGACAAGAGCCATGTGTCAACGCGGGTCATGGGCACTTATGGCTACTGCGCACCAGAATATGCGCTGACAGGCCAATTGACGACGAAGTCCGACGTGTACAGCTTTGGGGTTGTTTTCCTGGAGATTATCACAGGAAGGAGAGTAATTGACAATTCAAGGCCAACTGAAGAGCAGAACTTAGTTGCTTGGGTAGGTCTGAAAGGTTTTCAACCTTCTGCTGAATAATTAGCCTCTCATAAAATACGACTCAAGCTTTTTCAAATTGACGGTAGCAATAACTGATCAAAAGTTTTAATCCGACTCTCATTTGTTAGGTTGGGATATAATTTTTATCAGTCTATTAGGCCTTTCAGGATCAAAAGCCATTTTCAAGCCTTGAACTGATGAAAATACTTGGTCTTGCTCTCAGGCACAACCTCTATTCAAGGACAGAAGGAAGTTCACCTTAATGGCTGACCCATTGCTCGAGGGGGCCTACCCGATAAAGGGTCTTTACCAGGCTCTCGCGGTTGCGGCTATGTGCCTTCAGGAGGAGGCAAGCACTCGGCCTCTGATCAGCGACGTCGTCACGGCTCTTGAGTATCTGGCAAACAGGAACAAGCAAGATGGAAATGTAGCCGAAGAGAATGGTGCCGATGGTGATTTTCCTGGTGCAGGAACAGATGGAGCAGAAATTGAGACAAATAGCTAGAGGTGAAAAGCCAATGGGGAGTCTAAGAAGAAGAGAAGGAAAGGAAATTGAAATGGTTCGATTCGAACTCGTATACAAACTACCATAACCATGCAAATGTCGTCTCCTCTGATTTTTCGATCTGTTTTCTTGTCTCAAGTTTTGTGTTCCTGGTCAGATGAACTAACGTTTTGGACTATGTGGATTCGAGTTGGAAATCAAAGGTTGGAGAAGGAAGGACTGATTGATTGAATCCTCTGGAAAGTTTGGGAAAAGTTCAAGGCATGGGCTTAACATGTCTACAACCTCATTAGCTATAACCTCATTAGCCATCTATAATCAATCACCTGCAGTTGATTTGGTTAAAAAAAAAGGAGGAGATTTATAATCCAAAATTGTGCAGTCATTCATCACATCCTTCTTTGTCCAATGTAACTCAAGTTTGAAATTCACACTTATAGTAAGTATACTTCTCGAAACTTTGGATATTGAAAAGCGCGAAAAAAAGTTATATTTTCGAATAAAAGAGCTTATGTTTCTAAAGCGCTTCACATTTGATAAATTTTCTGAATTTCAAAACTTGCGCTTTTTTTATGATATGTGAAATTGGTACTTGGAAAAATCAATGAGACATTTAAATACTTCTTCGTTAAAATTCAACTAATTATCAAATTTGGGAAAATTAGATTTATTTTTCAAGAGGCTTCAGGTCATGCTCCATTTCAATCATAATGGGTCTTTCATTCCTAATTAGAAAAATAATACAAATAATCTCTAGATTTTGATTCACTGTATAATGTGATTCATTGATGTCAATTTATTCATGTGGTACATGTATTCAATGATTTTGTTCATGGAGTTTTAATTAGTTCAATATGATATTTGAATTTTTATTACATGTCTAATTTAGTTCTTAAACTATATAAAAATATTCAATAGTATCCATAAACTTGAATTAATGGGAGGATGTATTGGATATGTACCAAAAAAAGTCCAGGAATTACATCCACAATAACAGTATATATTCAACTAAAATTCATAAATCACATTAAATAAATTTAATCTAAAGATTTTAGAGATCATGTCGTACCAAAAATCAGACATCATTTATGGCATAATCTCTTTCCAATCCTTACCTTCAAGTCCGGGCAAAACATAAAGACGCCGACCGACCGAGCGACCTACTCGGGCAATGATTGGAGCGCATCATCGTTTATAAGTCTGACCGGCTCTTCAAAACCGCAGATAAAGACACGGCGATCGTCAGCCAGCCGTTCGAGATGCGATGCGAAGCTATCGTGTTGTTTTGCGCGAGACGATGACGACGATGATGATGCCGACATTATCATTCGCGTGAAGATCTCGGAGGAGGAGCCCCTTTCTTTTCTCGCGAGTATCTCAGTCCCTTTCGAAGGTCCCGCGAGGAGGAAAAATGGGTCTTTGATTTTGTTTTTTTCCGACGTAGATTTTGTCGGATCTACTGGGATTTGCTCGCTGTCGAACGCTTCTAGGTATTTGCTTAGTCTCGATGCGAAATCGTCTGCTTCGTAGTTACGGAGTCTGTCCGATTCTCTAGAGTTGAGGTTTTGACTTTTTGGGGAATGGGTTCCGTCTGCCGGATTTGCTGAGCCCTGAAGGACTTTGGTTGGTTCTTGCGGGCTGTCGGTGTGCCGGGAGTTGCTCGGTTGTTGCTGTTCGGACTGATTTCTCTCTCGTCGATTGCTTTGCTTTGTACTCCAGTTTTTGCTTTATGGGAAAGCGTTGTTTTTTGAGTGGAAATAGGTTTGAGCTGAAATGGGTAGATTGCTTTGGAGTAGGAGGTATCTCCACTGCAAATCAGGCACTTGTCTTGTGATTTCATAACTAAAAATCGCATCTTTTGTGAGAAGTCTGGAACTTTCTTTTTCCCCTTTTCGCAGAATCACTATGGAAAAATTAGGGTTTGAACTTCAAACTCGATGCGCATTTGTTCTGTTTAATGTTTACCCGTTTCATCGACGGCTGTAGTTGCTGTTGCAATCTAAACCTTCCGTCGACTGTGCTTAATTTCGTTCCTGAACCGTCGGTCTTTGTCGTTCACCTGTCTGGAATTTTGATACCGTTATGACTTCAATGTTGACATGAATTTTCTTGCTGAGATTTGACATCAACAGGAGGGTTTGGTGCGTGTGACGAGAGTACTATGCCGTTGAACTTGTTGGCGCTGTTTTAAGATCTTTATGTAAACTTAAAATTGTTCTCAATATCACATGTACATACGAGAATTTACATACTCCAAACTAGTGATACTACAGGAAATGTTTGCAACTGCTATTCTGATTACCAATCTCTCCATTCCGTTGTTTTCAGGAACTCTTCTGCTGGAAGAATTACCTTGGACTGTCGATTGGACTGTTCAGAAACATGGCTCAGACGCTTGAAGGAATCAAAGGTGGTGGAGGATCCATCAGGATTGGAACTACTGGTACAATCAGTTCGCTGATGATGAGAGAATTAGAATCCATCAAGTCTGCTCCTAAGACGCCAATCTCTCCTAGAAATCGACCTCGGCCACATGTGGTTTCCATTTCCTGCAAGGCCACTACTCCTAAAAGATCGCAACAGAGGAAGTCAATGGATGGAGCAAGCAGTAGCAATTGTGCTGATGAAAGAAACCTGGAGGTTCCTCGGAAAAAAAAAGGTCATGCCAGAACTGACACTCAACTCCCAATGCTCACAGGCAATGATGTTGCTCTTGATGGAACTCCAGTGAAGAGGAAAACTGACAAAAAGGTAACTAACATTGTTGAGGTTGTGGATATAAGATGTGGCAATGCTGATAGAGCTTGGACTGGCCCTATAGCTAACCGGCTTAAGAAGCTCAGCTTCTCAAAGCTCTCCGAGAGCATTGTCTAGGCTTGGAGATTCATGTCCAATTTGAGGTTTCTGTAGTTGAAACTGGAAGTGCCAACAGGCCTTTTGTTGTCTGAAACCTCCACCATAGAACATATGCTTGGCACAAGCCTATTGCTGCTCCCTCTCCTTTTCTTTTTATGGGTCAAGAGAGAACCGAATGTAGGTTTGGCAGGATTGCTAGAGGAAGCCATGTCTGTGGTGTGAGATCGAGGCTTCTGTGAATTCTCTCTACAGCTCAACTCAGCCCTTCTGAAATACTCAATTTCCTGCATTATAAGGGATCCGATGGTGCCCTTTGACCCTACTTCAACAGGAGCAGCCATTTTTTGGGGATTTCGGAGTCGCTTGGTCTGGATTTATACATGTTCTCCATGCCAGGAGCTATGGAAGCTTGATAATGAAGAGAGGTGGTTTTGGGTGTTGTCTGGGTGGGAAGATTGCTTTAGATCTGGGGCACTGGGTGTTTTGGTCTTATAGTCACATGAACTCTGAACCTTAAGTTTTCTATCGGAAAGTGAACCCTTGTAGATTTTTCCTACTTGGTGGATGGGATAGTGACAGACAGTCACTTTATTCATGTGCTTGCAGTTAAAACCATTCAAGGTGCTAACCGTCATTTTTTCTCTACCTGCTAAATGATGCTCTTATTGTTTGCTTAAATTTGATAATGCTACCCACAAGCATTATGTCAATATGAGAAATGGAAGATTTTCTGGTTTGTTTCAACAAACATAAATTTATGTCAATGTGGTAAATGGAAGGAACTTCTGTTGAAATCTGGTAACTTGCTCTCATCTGAACATTCCTGCTTTTTTCGTTGTGAATTGTGATTTTCGGCCCGATTATCCATGGAAATGCCTAATATTTACAGTAGAGGTCAAAACTGACGCTAGATGATGATTCGTGTGGTGCTACATGCAGTGACTCTAGAATTGGCAAACCACCACATGCTAGATAATTAGGATGAAGGCGACTCTTTCTTGTCGTTTTTAATTAAAGCTGTGATATGCTTTTTCCATGACTTTAGTGCCAAGTGAAAACAATAGGACTGAGTGCTTTGATTTGGTGGAGCAACTTGAGTGCTTCACACGGCATGGATGATGGGTGTGATTGTGGTTGTTTTTGCTGGTTCTTTTGTCCATGTTCATGAGGAAACCGTGATTGAAATTCCTTTATGGATGCGGGGAAGGAGATGGGTTATCTCCCCATTATTGCCGTCCTCCCATGCCCTTTATAAGCAAAATGGCCTCCAGTGGCATTAAAGGGGCCGACCCAGAATCCATTGCTCGTGTCCTTCAAAATTGCTCGGGCGAATGGGTGAATCTGTGTGACCATGACTGGGAAGACAGGTGAAATTCGCGGCATTGAATTTGATCGCAGCGTTAGTTCTTTAGCTCAATTGCCTCATCCGCATTATCTGTAGGCACGTAGGGCGGTGGGTCGTCATGTTTATGGCGATACAGCTGTAGTCTTTAGTTGTCTTTTGGAGGCACTCACCGAAAGTCTCAGAAAAACCTTGGTAGTGTTATAGAACCTATCTCAGCCAAATAATTCAGAGCCTCGTTGGGAGGCTTCTGCTGCTAGGCTTTAGCTTAGCCATTAGTGTTGAGCTTCAATTATTGTTCTTGACTATGAGCAACCTTTGGACCTCAGCAAGTCCTGCGTTATCTGAATTCTGGTACGTAAAACTTTGGGGTATTCCCTCCTATATGAAAGATCTTTATCCAGGAACAGGAGGGGCCTTGGGGGGTGAGGGGAGTGTCAATTCTTTGAAATTGATTGCCTCTGGGTAAATTTAGTAAAGTAGCCTCCTGTACTTGGGATAACAAGGTGAAACTCGAAAGAGTGATGACCTATTCTACCGACTTGTCGGCCCAATATTCCCAGTTGAAAAATATTGTGTCTTGATCGAGGTGCTGCATTTTTCCAATTCTAAACTTTTGAATAAAGTTATTTTTGTTGATCAACTTTGAAGTTTCACTTTAAGAGAAAAGTAATGTCTTGTTGAAATCAAGTCACCTTAGCTAGTTTTGACAATGCTTTTGTTTAGGCCTCCGGCTTTTAATCGATGTCTGAGTTTCTTATAAGTTGGTGTTTATGAGTTACTAGCTATTTCAAATAGTTTTGGTCTTTAGCTTTATAGATTGGTTGTTTAATAATAAACATCTTGATAAGAAACTTAAAAGGAAAAAGATGAAAACATAAGAAATACTGCTTAATATGTGGATCTTGTAAAAATTCCACCGGTCGGTGGATGGTTCCACTTTTACCACTCATTTCAATAGTTTATTTTTGAGACGAGTGAATCTAAAGTTTTAAAACTTGTCTCAAAATGCAATTGAGTCTTAAAATTTTCAAAAAACATAATCAAATTCTTTCCATTAATTTCATTAAATTCAAATAAGGAAAAATGAGACATGACTTTTTGTATTACTCTCTTGTGACATACGACACCGGCGTGGCACTTTTTATTATTTTTTGAAGGGAGATGTTGATATGGCATCTTCTCCAGTCCAACGTATTTCTCTTCCTCCTCCTTCATCCGCCGATGCCAACGCCGTAAGTCACCCTTGTCCATAGCTGAAACTGAAAGCTTCGAGAAATGGGATCACGAGAGCCTTGGGCAATTGAAGTATATATGTGAGAAGTGTGGTGGATTGCTGAGAGTTTACCTTCCACATTTAGTAGCAAAAAAGAAAAGAAAAGCTGACGAACAGCAAAAGAACCAGCTGCAATGGGTAAATTGTGAGTTGCCCGACGATGTTATAATTTTAAAGCTACATTTACCCCTCAAGAGTAAATCATCGTCTCCAAGCTAAAAATTTACTCCTCTCTCTCTCACACACAATCAAACTCATGGTGGGTAGTAATTGATCATGGTGGTCGGAAGCAACCGCGGTCCATTGCGACTACCTTGATGGTGGGTAGTAATTGATCACGGTGGTCGGAAGCAACTGTGGTCCATGGTGACCACCACAAGGCAGTCGTACCTGCTGGTCGACAACTCAATCTAAGGTCATAATGGGGTCCAGTTTGCTCATGTCTAAGCTTTTGTTGGATTTACTTAGCAACATTTATCTATTTAGAAGAAAATAAGCAACTTCTGCAATGTAAAAAGTTACCCATTTCCTTTCTAGCACTCCACCTTAGAACACTCACTTTTTTTAAAGCTACATTTACCCCTAATTTAAGAAATAAAAAATAAAAAATCAAGAGTAAATCATCGTCTCCAAGCTAAAATTTTTATTTTTGGTATGTTCTCTCACACACACAATCAAACTCATGGTGGATAGTAATTGATCACGGTGGTCGGAAGCAACCATGGTCTGTGGCGACCACCACGAGGTAGTCACTTTTTTAAACTACATTTACCCTCAAGAGTAAATCATCGACAACTCAATCAAACTCTGGTAATCCGACATCATAATACCTGCCGGTCGACAACTCAATCCTCAATCCGAGGTCATAATGGGGGTCCAGTTTGCTCATGTCTAAGCTTTTGTTGGATTCACTCATCAACATTTACCTGTTTAGAAGAAAATAAGCAACTTTTGCAATGTGAAAAGCTACCCATTTCCTTTCTAGCACTCCACCTTAGAACACGCACTTATTTTCACCCTTATTTGTTCCAAGGACCTCTTTTCTGTTTTCTCTTTAAGATGATAATGTTTGAGTTCGTCCAATCATATGATCATATCAAGAGAGCGCATGCTAGATGGACCATCTTAAATATCATGGGGACGTTACCAACAAATGTCTCTAAGGTACTTATTAATCATACCAAATGTATATTCTTTTCCATATTCAACGCATTAAGACTCTATCAGAGAAACGGTGTGTACTGAGAACGACGTACATTATTCACTCAAGTATTTAAAAAGTTCTTTAGAGCACTCGTTAACGAAACTCATATCATTTACTCCAGTCTATTCTGCTAAAGGATCCTGCGGGCCTAAAAGTTAATTTATTCTCCGGCTATCCCATAGCACTTTCGATTGCAAATCGACCGAATGTTACCATAGAGTTATGTATATTTCGGGCCGGGTGGGCCTGAATTGGGCTCGATTGGGCCCGATCCGCCTTCATTACTAAATTACGGGCTCGTTCGGCCCCGGGAGGGCCTTGGCGTCTGGATGCGAGTGGATAAAATTTGCAGGCGACGCGGATTCTTCTTTTTCCCGAGTGAGAGAGAGGTTAGCAGCTTCATTCATGGTGATGATGGCTTCAATCTCATGTACTATCCACCACCTGCCCTCCACCTCGAGACCTCCTCCTCCTATTCCTTCTCCGTCTTCCTGTCTGATCTTGAATTCACAGTTTCTGGGTACCAGAAGTAAGCTGAGTTGGGTGAGACCCGTTAGGATTGGACCATGCAACGGGTCGAGAGCCAGGTGTTGGTTCAAGTTCGGGAAGAGCGGGGTCGATGCTGAAGGTGCCGGCATCTATGGCAGCCAATCCCGTGATGATTTTGACAGAGATGATGTTGAGCAGGTAGGATTATCAGTTCTTTACTGTAAATTCTCTCTTTTTCGGGAAGACGGTGGAAAGTTTTGGTACTTTAGACTGCTTCGAGATTGGACGGTTTTTGAGGATGCAAGTAGCTTCAAGAGTGAAAAAAAGCAAGTATATGCAAGTAGTAAATGTAATGTTGTGAGTTCTTGAAAAAGACAAATTTGAAGGTCCAGAAAATGGAGTGGAGAGAGCTCTAAGTGGGAAATGACAGCCTTATCTATTCCCACTGTTCATGTGTATTTGTCATGTTTCATTTAGCCATGGACAGAGGGAAAGTGTTTCGCTCTGATTACTGGTGAGATTGTCAGCCTGTCAGGTACACATGAAACAAGGTTGAAACAAAGTAGGAAACGGAAATGATGTGGGATCCCATGCTCTCGAACTGTTTTACTTCCTGCTTTTGCTTCTATCTGTCTGAAAGTCTTTTGGTCTTCGGTTTTTCTTTTTAGTTGGATGTTTAGTGTTTAAGGCAAGATGAATTTCATAAGAGTCCTAATCCTCGGACGGTTGAAATACCGTTCTTGTGGCTTTAGCTTAAGTAGTGAATGAAACAAGGAGGTAGAATGTGGACGCCCGACAGCATATGGGGATGAGTCATTTGTGGCTGCGACCAAAAGTTCCATTTCTGAGCAGTATCGTGTTTGTACAAATGACTGAAAGAAAGATTTGTAATTGGATTTGCAGTACTTCAACTATATGGGGATGCTTGCCGTCGAGGGGACATACGACAAGATGGAGGCTCTTTTGAACCAAAACATCCACCCTGTAGATATCCTACTGCTGATGGCTGCGTCGGAAGGTGACAAGCCAAAGATCGAGGAGCTATTGAGGGCTGGGGCTGATTACAATGTCAAGGACGCAGATGGTCGGACCGCACTCGACAGGGCAGACGAAGAAACCAAGGACTTCATCCTCGGGTTTTCAGTTCAGAAGTCATGATCGGACTTATTTCAGTGTGATTTTTGCATGATTTGTCATATCCATTTTGTGCATCATATTTTTATAGGCCATGCTTTTGGCGCAGATCCTATCTTCTGGTTACCGTAGTAACTAGCATCGTATTGATCACTAGATCATTAGTTTTGTGACTCGTTATTCCCATAGTAGAAGATTATGGAAGTGGTCACTCTGAACATGACTAAGTTGTAAAAGAGTTTAACAAAGCTTTCCTTGCGTTTCAAGAAACAAAGAGATTTCTTCTCACGCTGTATTTGTTCACTCTCAAAGTTTGCTCAATTATAATTGATTACTTCTTGAAAAATTGAAGATAATTAAAACAGGTGGTCAGATGGAACACCTATTTGCTCATTTAGTTGCACTTAACGGTGACATCTTTAAGATTAATTGACATCCAGCTAAATCCATTGCTCGTATTCATTGGACGAGAGAGTCCATGACAATTTATGCATTCAATCGGACGATATATGATGGCATTGCTTCAAATAAAACAAAAAATCACCATGACTATCATATAAACACATGTTCTGGGAGGGAATCCAGGCAGTGTATTAATGGCACGCCTATTTGAAATAGAGTTGGACGAGCTTCTTTAATGTATCGAACACGCTCGTGAAAGGGTTGAGTTGGACAGGAGCCTTCAGCTCTAACTCTGGAAACTGGTTGGTCAAAGCTTGTTGCATGCCGGACATCGACATCATCGCAGCGAGCCGGCTATCTGTCATGACTTCACAGTCTTGTGGTGTGTCCTTGATCTTATTCGGGTCATAACCGAACTTTGCTAAGTAACTCTTGTACTTCTCGATGAATTCAGGTCCGGGGTTTGGCGTCCTGGAATAGATCTGTAGAATCACAAAAAATCATAAGATATTCTCGTGTCATTGCTCTCCATTTAAAGTTAGCTATCCTAGAAAAAAAACATTGTCTTTCACTATCTCGTCGAAAATGAGACACTTACCTGGATGAAACCTCGGTCTTTCGCACCAGAGACAAGAGAGTAAGTGCTGTAATCAGTAGCTATGACGTCATATGGCTCCTTCGGGATGAATGGCAGTGTAGGAAAACGGAGATAACACTTCTCTTTGATCATTTCTTGCTTTTCTAGATCAGTTTCCTTCTGCTCCAGTTCTTCCTCCGGAATGCATTGGACCCTTCCCCTTATGCCAGTTATGTATCCATCAGGTCCTCCATGTATACAAAAGGTGTCGACCTGGATTGATGGTGCCTCCATGTCGAATGTATATACCCCCTGTAATGTGTGCAAAAACGCGCTGTAGGGGCCACCATTGTCATTGCAACAACAATTCATAGCAGACAAGACATTTTTTCATATTCTTTCACAAAACTAATGGTTGCTTCATGAGTCCATGTATGCAAGTATGTGGCATCTTTGATAATTGAACTCTAAACCCACATCACTAGTCCACTCAGAAAGCTGAGCAGGTATTGATGCAGCAAAAAACGAAGTACCAATGATCCTTTCCATTTTCATCAAGCACAATAAGATTTTAGACATTTATCAGTCTAAGTTGTTCAAATAGGAATATGAATTTTTTTTGGGTCCATCTGGTTTGATAAAAAGTTTTTAGTTTTTATAATTAGTGAAAATGAAATCAAAACAATCTTCTGCTTTCAGTTTACTGTTTTGCTTGAAAACGTGTTCGGTTCATATAAAAAACAGTATTTCATAGGAACGAGAATTGTAAATATATATATATGGCCGTGTCAGTTTCCTAATCAAAAGAAGTAAAAATTGTGATTTTCTATTCTCATATGGAGCATTCTTGTCAGAAGTTGACCCTTTTTCTCTGGGAGTATCCTTATTGTGAACTTTTACCAATGGCATCGGATATAAAGGTGAGAAAATCATAGGAGATGGGAAGATTATGAGAAAATGTTTACTTAAAATGGTATTGTAGTACATGAATCTCCATCTTCAAGTAAGATATAGAGCTTTTGGGCAACCAAATCTATGGCCATACATTTTAGTGTTAGATAAGGAGAAACTAATTTAATAGACGTAAATCCTACTTTGCAGACAAGGAGTAAATTTTGTGGATAAAGATTTCAAAAATTGATCCTTCATTAATATTCATAAAAAGAGAAAAAATGAACACAAAATCTGAAAACATGGTTACCAAACATGTTTTCACGATATCTATTGTAACACTAGCAAACATGTCTTCGCAATTCTATTGTAACTTGATTGCCATAAGTTTCGCGAACCAAGGACCCTCTGAAATTTCCTTTGGCCAAACAGGCCCTTTATTCTTTGTTATATACATACACACACATGCATTGAACAAGATTACTATAGCACTTACTTGAGTGCAGTGGCAGTCTTCTTGGCCTTGTCCAGCAAATCCTCGTTTGAGAGATGCCACTTCAAACCATCTTCCTGAATATCTGACGGGATCAAAATTATCAGCTGTCATACCTCGCATGACCATAAACTTCTGGTTTCCTTCTCCAGACCCCTTATCAAATGGCAATGTCATTGCATTCTCTGCAGCACTCGCGAGCTGGCATACATTGTGGTGATGCGAGAAATCATTTGCATAGACCTGCCTCACAAATGCAAGCATAGATGAAACAGGAGATTTCCAACTGGAACTTTTTCTAGCTAAACACAAATGGTGGAGTTCATCTCAAAAGCAGACTATTACAAATCGAAAAGGAGATGCAACTTAGACAACTTTCCCCTTTATTATTGTAAAAAATGAAGAAACCACTGGGAATCACCTATTCCTTTGAAAGTTGTCTCCAGAATCTGATGTCTAAATATGTCAATCACTCAATCTGATAAGCGTGAACATTATGACTGGCACACAACTTATAATGAACAGAAAATTTATTGTTGTTTGGCAATAGTTTTACATTGTCTTGGTCAAGCAACAGCAATATTTAACAGATTCATGATTCAGCTACACTAAGTGGAACACCTGATCAGTGGGGAAGACAAATATCAGCGAAGCAGCAATCCCAGTCATTATACTTCTGGTCGCCAGTTTACTTGTAAAAGATTGGTCACTAGAGCATTTCAGGCTTTGTTTCCCCAGCATCACCCTGCATGGGCCGGAGAATTGAGGATAATTCTAATCAACCAACCGGAGAGGGGAGGCCGCACAACATATGAAACAGGGGCGACTTCCTAAAACCTTACTCAGCCTCCATTATTAACACCAACAATTCTATGACTACAAAAGCTTATGTTAATACACGCCAAAGCAAAACTCGAGCATCCAAAATGACCATTGAAAAGCTGGGTCTCTCTCAAAACCAAGCAACATATTGCTAGAACGTTTGACTTCACTGTGAAGGACTGTGTACTTATGGATTCAAAGACAGAAGAGATTAGAGCAGATTATGCATGTGGACATGTCGGAATATCTCGAAAAAGAACTGTTTGAACAATGACTCGAGCCCCAAGAGACAAGTTCATCAGATATGCTAGATGTTGATTGTAGCCCACTCGTTCAAATTTCCACTCGCAGTCCAATACATTACTTACAATATACCCATTTTGCACTCCAGCCTGAGTATACCCTAGCATAACTCAACCAACATATCATGCTCAATTCAAAGATAAACAAAGTTTCAGTGCCACCAGCAAAGGATACCGCATTGGAGAAGATACTACGTGCAAACAAACCCAGTAATTCCTCCGACCAAACTAACAAGAGACCCAAATCACAGAACGATCATTGCGTTGGACAAAGATCGCTAACAATAAACGTGAGCAAGCACCGACAAAATGTATGCGATTGAAAGAGGAAGAAAAAGATAGCATTTTGGAGAGCGTTGGGACCTGGGTATTGGCGGGGGAGCCCGTAACTGAAGAAGAAACTGAGAGGTCTGCAAATGCGCCATCTCTCTCCCTCTTCCTCCCTCTGCGTGAGCGAGCGTGAGCGTAGAAAGTTCAAGTCCCTCCCAAGCCGTTGGGCCGCTTCTCAGACAGGGTCGTTGGAAATATCTGGAAGGAGACGACGTCGCTTGCGGACAAGCGGCGTGGGCTACCGAGATAAGACGAGATCAGAGATGGATTTAGCTCTCCAATTGTTGTCTCTCCTCGTAAAGATTGGGGTTTACTTGCATCCCAATTGATGAGATTACATGTATGCATCAGGGTCTGAAATTATTTTCACTGATGAAGTAATCTCTTAATTTTTTATCAAACTATTGATGTCCGATTTAACAATAAGTTACTTCTCGAGACATAACATTTCATTTCCCACCATAATATAATAATTATTGAAAATCTAGATTGAAGAATCCTTAATGTGTTTCAAATTTGAAAGCACAAAATCACTTTTCCAATCTCGTACTACCTTCAGTCTTCACTTTCTTTCGAATTTCAGATTGTAGAAAGTGGAAAGTGTTGTCCCTTTTCTTTTTGTCCTATCTTCCTTATCTCACAATTCTTGGGTTCTAAACACAATAAACAAGTGCTTTTTGGAATGATTGGCTAAGGCACTTTATTTCACCATTTTAAAGAAGGAAAACAAAAATTTCAAGCATTAAAAAGTAAGATTTATTCGAATTCATTTGATCATACTTCTAATCCAAGCCTCCCAAATTAGTTTCGCAAATGGGCTAGTTTGCAACCAGGTTAAATCATTTAATATAATCTGGCTATTGACGTGTTCCGATTGTATTATGCCACCGGGTTAAAAGAAACTTATGCATCCATAATGTCCATATGCATCGCGAAATAAGATAACGGACACAATCTTAGTATGCGAAAGCTAGCCCAAGATGATATCATGTTCAAAAAGAGACCTCAATATGTTCTCCATATTCTTATTTTGCCCCTGGGCCCTTGTTTTTAGAGTCTCTCCTTTTTCGGCTTGATTAGCTGGGAAATTAACGAAGGAGACACGGAAAAGGGAGCAAGCCAAAAGGAAAGAAGGGAAGCAAGAAACGAGAGGTTAAGGATGAATGGAGGAACTATTATGTAATGAACAGATTATGATGAGCTCATTCTTATCTTTTCCATAAAGCCTTGTGGGGTTCAAAGTCCATCAAGCATCGATGCTTGTATATATATATGTCTCCTTGCTAAAACCAGCTAAGTCAGCACACGGATTATATCAAAGGTTGCTCCTATTACATCAAATACATAGTAAGCAAGCAAGAATATGGATGTGTTTGTTTTGGAGAAAATTTCATAATAAAGAAAAATATTTTAGGGAAATATTTTTGGAAAAATGTTTTCCCTTTTTAGGTTAAAGAATTCATTTTTCTTACACACAAAATTTTCTTTTCACTCAAACAAACACATCATTTATATTTAAATATATTCACTGATTTATTTTATTTGGGTGGAGGCCCAAGTCATCCAAAGAATCAATTTAGACCATTTGTTGGGTGATCATATGAACGTTATCCTAATAGTCATGCTCATCATGGTCCAACCTCAGCGATTTTTTTGAGATAATTGCTTGCTTGACGGTGCGCGCTTTCTCCTCTCATCCGTCCCTTTCAATGGCCTCTCCATCCTAGGATTTTTACCCCAAGTTTGCAAATACATATATAGAAATCGAGGGTGATTGTGCCAAAAAATCAGGCTCCCTAAAAAAAATCAAATTTTATCAAGATTAAAACTCCATTTATTTTGGGAAAATGAATGATCTCTAAAATGACCGATTGTATTGTTTAAAGTAATTAACCGATGAATTCTTATCCAAATATTTTTGTGAATTATGATAATTTTTCTTGTTAATATATTTGTAAGGAATATAAGAGGTTACTTTTAGATAAATATATTTTTCAAATTATAAAATTTTAGCGGAGCAAACGCGGTTTAAGGATGTGAAATATCCGGAGGGCGGGGTGGACAAATGCAAATTAGTGTCATTTTCAGCATGATTAACCGGATGAACAGATCGACCCCACTCGGGTTGGGAACTTGAGGAACAGAGTACGGACCATCGATGATCACCCAAGCAGCAAAAGTCGCGAAGAAGACCACTTTGAGAGTGTGAATTGGGCACCACCAGGCTCCAGCACCACCATCGAAATGGAGGGGAGCCCCCTTTTTGGGTCGCTTTTGACGCGTCCACGCGTGGCTCGACGTCGAACCGGGTCGAGGATGACTCGACCGGAAGCAACCGACGCACCTTACCTACCCCTGTCATTTTCATCGCCTCGGCCTCGGCACTTGTGACGGTTCTGATCAGACCGTCGATTTGACGACGATTCTCCTAATGTTGGAAAAATGGAAGTTAATGTTCACATGATATGACCAGCGGATGGGATTGGGCTGGATTCTCGAATTTCTTGCAAGTTTGGTGCCAAAGGAAAATCTTAAATTAGGTGCCATACCTGACCCCCATTATTTATAGACATGACAATTCGTGGTGTGGATATTTAAATGGAGTTAGGCGTGGGGTATAGATTTTTAGGTGTACGTTCTAATCTTGGGCTGCCCTAGAGAAGCCTCCCCCACCCAATCGATAGAGGTCGGAAGCTACGACTTTGTTTTTTCTCTCTCTCCCCTTCTTTAATCGCGGAAGTTAGTCTTACTTTTTAATTTCTTTTTTTCTTCTTCAGGTGAAGGAATCAAACATAAAGATGCTATTTCACAAGTCGTATTATATATTGAATCGTGCAGTCACAATTAGGATTCGACTTTGATACGTCATCATGTTGGGCACTAGGAACATTGCGCTTCATGATTTTATATGTGATTGTCGGTGAAACTTAGGTGTCTGACCTGTATTTTCGTATTTTCCCCCCTGCCCCTTTATTTTTTTAATTAATGTAACCCGGTCTTCTCAGGTTCGAAAATCGAAAAATTAAGAAAATATATATAAATGGACCAGAGGAAACATTGTGTCAGGCATGCAAATGGCTGCTGCCTTTTTGGGAGAATTGAGAATTAGCAGGCGCTACTTTTGAGTTGGTATGGAAACCTTCAATGACATTTGGAAGGATAGTGATTAAGAGTTTCTTAGGGACTATTTTAATCATGGACGGTGCATCTGCTTAGGAGAAAAAAAGGCAAAGAGATTTTTAATTAGGGAAATTACTTACTTACGGTTTACCTTCTAACATTTGGAGTTTATCGCACTTTGTAACTTGTCATTTTTTGTATCCCAAAATTTTATTGAATTGATCTCATGACGACGACTGTGTTACTTTCACTTAAAAAATTGGTTTGTAATTTCCTTTCGATTTTATGATCAATTCACATAATTTAGCATTTGTTTCTAGAAATCCACCTCAAGATCAATGCGTAGCTTGATTAAATAAACCAGACGTTATGAATGGCTATGTCTAGGTATAAGTGGTCATCAATCAAGCCTTGAGGCAAAGAAGTGGAATATCTTGGCACAATCCTTGATAGTATAGTATGGTGAGTTAGATACCATCGCATAACCAAAGACACTACTCTTCGACTATGAACACATGATGCAAATTGAAATAATTTCATAAATCTAGGTAGCTAATTATTAAAACCATTAGAGAGAGAGAGAGAGAGAGATTATAATCTTCTTTTTTTAGTTACACATTAGAAGGAACTGTCGTGTTGAATTATAATCTTCTTTTTTAGCTAGACATCACAAGGAATTGTGTCTGGCCTTATCCTTGTTGTCCTATAATGAACAGTAGTGATAAAACCTTAGCCTCTCAAGTACCATGAATAGAGAGAGTAATGAATTATAATCTTCTTTTTTTGAGTTAGGCATGAGAAGGAGTTGTTATGTTTGCCCATTTCCTTGTCATCCCATAACGAACAATGGTGATAAAACCCTCGCCTCTCAATTAACCATGAATCAAATCTCGTGCGAAAATCTAAAATATTATCGATACATTTGTGCACTCTCTTCCGACAATCCTCGAAAGCAAGGTATGATTGGTCAGTGAGCTACATACGATCACACAACAAAAGGCTCCGTTTTTCGATCGAGAATATATGATGTGAATTTAAATAGTTGTTGATTACTAAAAATATAAGATGAGTGTATATCTCCATTTTTGTGGGTAGAGTGTCATGAATTCCAATCTACTTCTGTGCTAGACCTCACTAGGAACTGTTGAGCCAGCCTTTATCCCTATCATTCCAAACTGAGCAATAGCGATACGACTCTCAAGTCTCAAGTAACCCATGAAACATGCAGTAGTAGATTGAAAGGGAAGATTTAGTGCCAACGACCGGAGATGACCCGATACTTGATTGTGTCATGTCATGTGTCTAGCTTTTGTACTTTTCTGGTGCATACTTTTCTCATGGTAAAAGAAATGGGGTTTATCTGACGATATCCTTTTCTTTATATATTTTTTTACTACGTTTTGCCCTTTTGTGCATAAAAACGCACCTTGATCTGGATCCACCAATCAAAAAACAGCATCTCGTTTCCCGACCCTTTTTCGGTGTCAGACGATCGGGAGGAGGGATCGGACCTTAAACTTTTGTCTTGGCAAGGAACACACCAGTATACTTCATCTTCGTTTTATCTATATATAATTTAGGGAACGGGCATAAATTAGACTCCTCCCATTTTATATGCAAGAAGAAGAAGAAGACCATTCTGAAAGATCTAGCATCATGAGTTGAACTCTGTTCTACCAAAATCCATACACCTTGGAAAAGTTCTTTGATTTTCACATTGGAGCTTTTCTTCTCTATGCGTTCAGCAAATTATACAAAAATAAAAGTTTATCATAGACAAAACCCCAAAAATATGACAAAAATTTCCGAAAACGACTATTTGGATTCTCTGTCCCACTTATTAATTTCGATAGATGCACAAAATATCGCTTGATTTGCATCCATCAAAATAAGACTTTTAAAGTTATTTTAAGTACAAGGCGATGCATTCTCACTCGACTATGTTGGGATAGTCCAATTTTCTATACATCGAGAATGGCTTATGAATTGTAACTTTTTCTGGGGCGACCCATCGTCTGATCTCTTTTGCTTATTAAAGAAACTCACATTTCTCCAGTCTCTTACATCTGAAACGCATCACAAGATGCTTGTGCTCTGTGCACATCGACAGGGTATTATCCCTTTAAGAAAAGGAGGGAAAGAAAAAGAAAGGAGGAAAGCAGCAAAACCAGAAGAAAAAGAAAAGGAAAGAAAAAAGCAAAGCAGAGCAGAGCCCAACTTCCAAAACTACTCCCTCCTTGCCGAGTGACCGAAATTGACTTGGCATCTAAAGGCCCGTCCAGATTGACCAAAGTGCCCCGCCGCACAAGCTTCGTCGAACCCGAGAAGCCGACGGGCTGGACCATCCTGTCCTCCCGTGGAACATACCGGTCAACCGTCTCTCGCGAGTTATCTATAGCGCACTATTGTATGCGACCTGCCCTTTTCCTCTCTCCCTAGCCAAAACATATACCGAAAGTCATCAACACGCAAGGAGGAGGACCGGAATACTGATGAGAAAGTTTGTAGCCGCCCCCCCGTCTCCTCTCCATGGCCGAACTTATCCATGAAGCCACCGGGAAGATGACGCAGCTCTGCCGGAGGATCGTGCGCGTCAACGTTCGGTGGAGGATCGTCGAGCGGGTCTCCATATTCCGGGACTTCTTCCGGTTCATCTGGGAGAGGATCCTCGTCTGCTCCACGGGGCGGGCCGCCCGGTACCGGCGCCTCCCCCGCCGGGAGAACTCCCTGTCCGGCGTGGAGGCTCTGGAGGGGCCGGCAGCGGCGGCGTACGGGGAGCACGAGACGGATTCGGATTTAGTTTCGTTGAAGATCAGCTTGCTGGGGGATTGCCAGATTGGGAAAACGAGTTTCGTGGTAAGTAAGATGGAGTTCTTCATATTCACTAGAAGTGATCTTTTTCTTATCTTTGCTTCTAAGAAGAGCATAATCATTTGTTACTTTTTTTTTTTTTTTCCTTTTCTTGATCTTCACCAGAAAGTAAACTCCTTCTTATCTTCTTGAATTTTATTTATTAGTACTTTTCTTTTCTGGTATTTAGCAGTCACTCCTCTTTATTGGATGATACTGCTTTTCTGTTATTTTTGCTCTGAGTATTCGATAAATACTGATGCAGAGTCCTGCGACTTCTTCTTTGCAGATTAAATATGTGGGAGACGAGCAGGAAAAGTGCAGCCTGCAAATGACAGGGTTGAACTTGATGGACAAAACGATGTTTGTTCAAGGAGCCAGGATTTCATTTAGTATTTGGGATGTAGCAGGTAACTTAATACAGTTTCTTCTTTTCTTGGGGGATAAATTCTGAGAAACGATTCCAGATTTTCGGTGATTCTTTTGGGTTTAAGTGCCTGATTCTCTAATTCCTGCTTGTAATGGGGATTTCTGTCTTTTAATTGCAGGTGACAACAGCTCGGTCGATCATCTGCCTATAGCTTGTAAAGATGCAGTGGCAATTTTGTTCATGTTTGACCTTACCAGTAGGTGTACCCTAAACAGGTCTGTACACGAATGATCATCTCTAATCTTCTTCCTGAAGAATCTTATGGGTTAATTACTTCCAGTTTGCCGTTAATGATTTCTCGAAAGGTTTATTAAGGATTGTGGGTCTTGTGTTGCGGATTTTTTGCAGTGTTGTTGGGTGGTATAGCCAAGCAAGAAAGTGGAATCAGGTACTAAATGCTTTTTTTCTGCTTGGCATTATTACTTCTCTTCATCATCGGATTAATAAATTTGCGATCAAATGAGTTGTTCGTATCAACAATAAAGTTTTGTGGGAATGCAAATTATTGGTGATGAGATTAACCATGGGTCACCACCGATCAATCCTAATGTTGGAGAATCGAGTGTGATGATGATGTAGATGTTCTTGTGTTTGGAACTTTGCTACTTGGAATGCACAGTGATGTGAGGATGAAAAAAATGGAGTGTCACGGATCATAATGTCAAGTTCCTCCAAATGGAAAAAGTATGCACTGCTCTGAAATGCCACTCATCAAACTGGAGGAGCTTTCTTCGACATCATGACAAAGTTACCACTGAATCGATGATGAAATTGAAAATAATAGCACCATTTTTTCCTCTTGTTTTCCACAATCTGTTTATGAACCCCAGAGTCTTGAAACATTGAAATTTCAGATTGCATAGTTTTGTGAAGAACAAGGGCATTTGATTAATGTCCGCCTATTCTTGTATGCAGAAAGCTATTCCCATATTAATTGGGACCAAATTCGATGATTTCGTCAAGCTTCCTCCAGATTTACAGTGGACAATCGTAACCCAGGTAATTAAGGACAGCTATCTTGAAAAGAATGTCTGAGATGACAGCCAAGAAAGACTGTCTCGAGAAGTCTTCCCTCTGTCAAATATTTCCAACGCTTTGGACGTTTGCGTGACCTCTCTACGCGTAAAGCGTAAGCACTGGGATGCGCGCTTTCCACAAAAGTTGCATGATACCCTTTATTGATTCATGAAAAAAGCTTCGTTTTAAAAAAAAAAAAAAAAAAAAAAATTATTTTGAAACGTTTGCTTTAAATTGAACAACTTCCATATGTGGGTGCAATTCGAGAGATTTGAATTTGTATTTAAACGCAGGCAAGGGCATATGCGAAGGTGATGAAGGCGACCCTTTTCTTCTCGAGTGCGACCCACAACATCAATGTCAACAAGATATTCAAGTTCATAATGGCCAAGCTCTTTAACTTGCCATGGACACTTGAGAGGAACTTGACCATCGGTGAACCCATCATCGATTTCTAAGCGTCCCCCATGCCCTGACAAAACCCATTTTGTAAATAGCTCAGCAGCTAGGAGAAAACAAAAAGAGAGGAGAGAGAAAGAGAGAGAATAAGTTTCTGTTTTCTTACCTAATTCCCCTATTTTTTTTTCTTTTTTTTTCTTTGGTTGTTACATTCTTGAGTTTAAGAAATTAGAATTCAAGAAAAAGGTTGGGATTGTTTGATCCCCTCATGGCTTCTCTTGAAACTCCCTAATTTGTTGAGATATAAGATATATATCGTGTCACTCTGTAATAGCTAAAGCTTATGTACCACCCTATAGAAGATTGAACTTTACATAATCAAAAACCTGAGAAATCCAGTATTTGAGACTTCCACATTCCCCTTTTCTCCCTTATAGTCCTATATCCACGTAATTCGGTTTCAAACTTCTCATACTCTGGCATTCCAGACTATGTTTGCATAAGAGGGATGCTATGATACATCATATTTTGGCGCCTTCCTCTTCTCCAGTAACCTTGGGGGAAATCAATTGGTTATGGAAAGAACAAAGAAAGAAAAAGGTCATGTGTTGGGTTCATATGAAAGGGAAGAAGAGATGTATAACTCACTTTGCTGAGCCAATGGTCATGGCAATAGATGAGAAAAAGAGAAGATAGACATGGTATTCATGGATATAGGTATTCATAAATCGCCCATCATTCCCACGCAATGTGCGAGCAGGCCAAGCTTAGCAATATGGTCCTCTGTAAGCCCGGATCATTAATTTAATGCAAATCGAAAACGGAACTATATTCGGATTATAGATAAATTAATAAATAAAAAGCACACCACAGATTATTAGCTACTTTGACATGAACAATATGGACAGAGTCAAAATATGTTCTTTAAAGCGGTTGAAAGGAGTCTAAGAATCCATGTAAAACCCTCCACTGAATATGAAACAGAAGATGGCACATAGATGAGTTGCCATCGCAACACTAAACCTTCAAGTATTTAATGGCCGTCTGAACATCCTTGTCCCCTCTGCCGCTGCAGTTTAGGACAAGCTTCGCTCCATCGGGGAGAGTTGGGCACAGCTTCTCCAAAAAGCCCAGCGCATGGGATGTTTCCAGGGCTGGGATTATGCCCTCCAGCCGTGATAATCTTTTAAAGGCTGCCTCATACAGGGAAACAAGAGCAGAATATATCAAAACTAGTCAGATCACCCTGTACCCAAAAACCAGGGACTTTTGCACCTTGGAGGGCAGAAGTACTCTTCCATAAGCACACGGAAATTCAAAAGCCACGAATGCGCATGGGAGAGAGGGAGAGAGAGAGAGATCCCTGACCTTCTAATGCCTCTTCATCAGTACAGCTATAGTATTCAGCACGTCCGATATCTTTCAGAAAACTATGCTCAGGTCCAACTCCAGGGTAGTCCAAGCTTTACAGGATGACAAAGAAAGAGTGTCATCAGAGGGAAACTATAGAAAGTTCAAAGGCAAAGTAAGAATGTTGCTTACCCTGCACTGATCGAGTGGGGTTCAACAATCTGCCCATCATCATCTTGTAACAAGTAGCTCATGGCTCCATGCAGCACACCAACCTCCCCTTTAGTTAAAGTGGCAGCGTGTTTACCACTATCCACGCCAAAACCTGCGGCCTCCACACCGATCAACCGAACATCCTTATCATCAACAAATTCATGGAAGAGTCCCATGGCATTTGATCCTCCCCCAATACAGGCAACAAGCACATCTGGTTTTCCACCCCATTTGTCAAGAGCTTGTCTCCGAGTTTCCTTACCAATCACTGCATGGAACTCCCTGACCATCATTGGGTATGGATGAGGCCCAGCAACAGAACCCAAAATGTAATGGGTCGTTTCCACATTTGTCACCCAGTCCCTTATAGCCTCGGATGTAGCATCCTTCAATGTTGCTGTTCCAGAATGCACTGCTCTAACCTGCATTTGATAACATACACATCATGATTTCAACAGATGCAACGAAAGAGGAGATGAATTTTAATTGAAGGGAGCATCATAGAGTGGACATTCATTCAAATCTAGATTGCTCATATAAAGAGTTGTTAACCACCAGCAGTCAGAGCTAAGCTTTCACCGACTCCTAATATGCAGTAGCCACCAAATTTACTGTACAGTGCACGAGGCCTAAAGTCAAGTACTGTCCAAGGCTCCAGGTCCAAACCCAATTAGCAAGGAAAAGTAGCTTCAAGAAGTAGTATAAGAAAAGCAAAATCCTCAGGGGCAGAACTGAGAGTGGCAGCAGTTAGAAGGAAGCCTGCTGCTAGAAATTGAGCAGGTACAGAAAATAGATGGTTTTGCAGCACCGAGCAAATCCTTTCGCACTTGATCTGTTAACTCTAATCCCCAGCTCTGATTACGAAATAAGAGTTTTCATGACATCTAAATTATTACATCGAGGCTACTTCCATCACAGTGTTTATCTCCATATGAATTTGATTAACAGACTAACTGCTCACCTTATATGAGTTGAATCTTGGATTCCAAAGAACAATTCGAACATCGCTCATTACATTGAAAGCTCATGCATAGTAGTATTAAAATCAAAACTAACAGCATTCGGACAAAGGTAAAAGACCCGCAAGATTTTCCAACTTCATGCAACACGACAATTTGAAGTAAACTATGATTTCAGTAATCACAGAGTCAGACCACCATCACCATCATACAATAAGGACCCAATGTAGCACAAGGGCTAATACACAGAGCGCACCTCAGCTCCAAGAAGACGCATTCTGAAAACATTAAGTGCTTGCCTCTCCATATCTTGGGCACCCATATATATAATGCACTGCAACCCGAAGCGGGCGCAAACTGTAGCAGTTGCAACTCCATGTTGACCAGCTCCAGTTTCAGCAATTATCCGTTTTTTGCCCAGCCGCTTTGCAAGCAAAGCCTGAGCAACAGCATTGTTAATCTTGTGAGCTCCAGTATGGTTGAGATCTTCCCTCTTGAGGTATATGTGCGGCCCTTCACCATTTGGGCGTTTGTAATGCTCTGTAAGCCGTTCCGCAAAGTAAAGAGGACTCTCCCTACCAACATAATCTTTCAAAATCCCATCTAGCTCTTTCTGCGACAAACACATATTCATCTCAGGAAGGACTCCAAAATGCCAAAACAACAATACTTACAAACTCATGAGAGATGAATGACAGAAAGCTGGAAACCCAAGAAAGTAAATGAGCCCAAGATGTCAACGAACCGGGCTAGAGTTCTGTCAAATGACCGACAGAGCAATACCTATGCGGATCAAAAGGATGACTTGAAAGACATCCATGACACATGATTACAACTAATATGTTCTATATATGCAAAAACTCATGCATATTTCCGAGTAGACTGCTCAAGCAAAAAAAAAAAAAAAATTGCCGAAGAAGAACCTCCATCAATCATTTCAAGAGCTCTATTATCCACTAAAAAACACAATTTCCAAAATATCTCACATTACGGTAAAATTCCTTAGTGCCCACATCAATCAGCGTCCAGCCGATTGCATCGATTCAAATCGAATAACCAATATAGCGACTTTGACCCCAAAAAAGAAAAAACAAAAACCAATATAGCGACAATTCAAGAACACGAACCAAAAGGCTAAAAACAGCGCCAGCAAATTCATTTACAAGCAACAAAACAAACCCATTTCGCGGAAAAGGAGAGAAGAAAAAAGAAAATTCAAGAAAAACAAGAAAACTCGACGGGACCTGAAACTCGTCATCCTCGGCAAGCGCATGGAACGCGGACTCCAGCTCGGACAGCGCGTACATTAGGGTTTCGGGGACGTACTTCCCGCCGAACTTCCCGAATCGGCCGAACGGGTCGGGCCGCAGCAGCTGGGCGGGGGCGGGCTCCTCCATTCGGACGGGGGAGTCCCGGGCGAGGGTGCAGGAAATGGCGGATCGGAGGCGGCGGGCCGGGGGCGGGCCGACCGCGAATCTGGCGGGCTTGAGGGCCGACGACGGTCGGGGCCTGTGGAGGGTTGGGAATGTGCCTGAGGAGGAGGAGGAGGAGGAGGAGGGAGGAGCTTTAATGGAGGCGGCCATTAGCGTAGGAAAGAGAGAGAGACAGAGAGAGACAGAGAGAGGGAAGAGGCCGGCGGGGTTTGTGGATTTTGAGGAGGCTTGTCTTATTTATTTATTTATTTACTTATTTTTCCTGCAAGGCAGTGAGATTTCATGGAAATAAGTATGTAAAGATATTTATTGTTTCATTTAAGTGTCGGATTCTCCTGTGGTCTTATTTTGGTAAGATTCTTTTGGTTGGTGCCTTACCTACTCCCACTACCCAATTTTGGACTTACCGAAAATGTGGGCGGAAAAACTTATCCAGAAATAAGGGTTTCAAAAAATTATGTGAATATAGTTTGCTTTAGATTCGAACGGCTTGAAATGCTTCTTCTTTTTTTCAATTATCTCTCCCCTTCAGAAAAGAAAACTGATTTTACATTCTACCAATTGAAGATCTATATTGTCTAAAATAATTATGATTGCTGCAATTTCGATATTATAATCATTATGAAATGTGTATGCAAATATTGTTTTAGGAAGCATTTTTGTGGTGAGATGGGATATTTAGGTAAAATTCTTTTGTTCATGACTTTATCTACCACTTGCCAATTTTGGACTTATCAAAGATGTGTTTTGGGGGGGGGCTATCCCGAAATAAAGGTCCATAAAATGATGTGAATATATATAATCTTTTTTAGATTCACAGGACTTGAAATGTTTTTATTTTATTTTTATTTTATCTCTCGCTCTGGAAAAAATAAATTTTCCATTCTATCAATTAAAGACCTAAATTGTTTTAAATAGTTATGATTGCTTTTGCTCCAATATTATAATCATTATGAAGCTTAAATACAAATATTATTTTAGGAAGCATTTCTGTCCTATGATGGGATATTTAGGTAAAATCTTTTGTTCATGACTTTACCTACCACTTGCCAATTTTGGACTTACCAAAAATGTGGGGAAAAAAACTTATCCAGAAATGAAGATCCAAAAAATATAATGTGAATAAAGCTTATTTTAGATTTGCACCACTTTAATTTTTTTTTTTAAATTTATATCTTCTTCTGAAAAAAAAATGATTTTACATTGTATCGACCTAAATTTGTTTAAAATAATTATGATTGTTGCGGCTCCAATATTATAATTAGTATGACGCTCATTTGCAAACATTATTTTAGGAAGCATTTATGTGCTATGATGGGATATTTTATTTACCATGGATTTTACTTTTAAATTTTGGTCCTTTTCTTTGCGAATTTTACGATTATTAAATCTTCATTTTTGTTGGGAAGAAATACATAAAACCATTCAAAATCTTTAAATTTGAAGCAATTAAAGTATGATTTTTCAGAATCTTTTTTTTTTTTTTTTGAGTAGTTATACATAGAATTGACAGGACAGGGTAGTTCCCTAATTTCAAATAAGCTGAAAATGAAAATGCTTCTTACTTTAACTGGTATTGCGAGATGCCCCATACTAAAATTCAATATTTTTAATTTATTTACTATCTCAACTCGTATATTTTTTCTCTAACAAAACATGAGTCCAGATAAACGATTTCAAATTTTAAATATAGCAAAGAAACGGTTTATTTGTTGAGGCCGTGATAGTTGGAGGTGTTATTGAGAAGCAAGTGCAAAACTAGACTAATATAAAAGTGACACGAGAGAAAAATAAAGAAAGTAAAGATGAATTTATTCATTTTCTAAACCAGATATAATTCCCAAACAAAAAAGGTTCCATAATGGAAAAATAAAGAATAAAATACTTGAAAATGAATATATTCTATATTCAGTAAAGTTTAGTTTAGTCATAAACTGAATACACGTAAAATGGAGAAGAGTTTTTCTTAGAAAGGGTGGATTGAAAATGTAACCATCGCATAAAATTGATCATTCTACCAAAGTTTATGAAATTAGAATTGGAACTTAAATCTTTGAATTAAAATGATAAAACCGTATTTACTTCAAAACACTTTGACTAAGTGAACGAGATAGAAACATGAATTTACATAATTAAAACATAAAATAAGAACGACAGATCTTTATTAATTCTAGCAATTCTTTTACTGAACATAGTTCGAAACTAATTAAAAAATTAATAAATATATTGAATCATCATTCATATTAATCACAAAACAGTCACGACCAGGTTTGCTCTTTTAAAATATTTATTTTCTCTTTGTTTAGCTAATTGTCAGGGACGTTCTTTTTATTCAATTTCTTGGACCTTTCTTTCGCGCATTGTTCTCCTCTACTGGCTTTTTTCTTTGCTTTCCGGAAATTCTCTTTATTAATTTTAATTGATTATATTCAACAAAAGACGAAATGAAAAAAAAAGAAGAAGAAAAACGAGGGAAAAAAAAGAACAATTTCACCGTTGTCTCGCGCCCTCTTCATCAATCGTCATCACCACCCGCGGCAAGCGCAATTCCGCAAACAGTTGGTGGTGGATTCCGCTCCTGAGATAACCGCGTCGAGATCACCGATGGCGGATCGAAACGGAGGCTGGGATTTCCATCTCCGGACCCTGTCGAGCAGCGCCAGGGACTCCAATTTCTCCGGCGATCCCGCCTCCGATCCGTCTCTTCTTCAGTCGGTGAGCTCTCTCTCTCTCTCTCTCTCTCCCCTTTTCTCATTCGCGCCGCTATTGTTTTCCGTTCGGTTGCTCGGCGGCGAAGAGGGACCGGCGAAGGAGGATGGGAGGTGAGCTGCGAGCGGCGCTCGCGTCCGCGCTCGCATCCGCGCTCGCTCCCTCGTGCGACGGTATCGAAGAATCAGCTCGAACGAGCTCGAACGGACCGTGATTTTGCGTATTTACAGTTTGAAGTTCGGATGAGCTCGTCGAGCAATCGTTATGGTTCATATACATGTGCTGACACTTATGAAGCGGTCCTGTTTTCTTTTGTTCCTGTTCGATTATTTGGATAGGTGAAGAGGTTGTACGAACTGTGCAAGGCTGAGAACTCGGAAGATCTCATCGCGAGGGTGTATCCTCAGATTAGTAAGCTTTTCCAACGGGCGATAGCTTCCTTGTCCCAATCCAACACCTCTTACGGCCTTCTCTTGCTGGTTTGATATCGTTCCCCACGTTCTCTTTCGTGCATTTACTTGTTCCGTCGCTTTTAAATGCGGTGGATTTATGATTGCATAATTTCGGCAATGCTCGCTGTTCAATATGTCCTTGTGTGGAGAAAGATGATTGGATTCCCTAAAAGCGTCTTACACTTGCATCATCATTCCATGCTCATTCTAAAGTGGGGATGTACAGTGTAGATTTGGAGATACTAAAATAGACCAGTTTTAGGAAGGATATGTGTGATATTTTGTTCATAATGCAGCCGGGTATACCATCTAAATATCCATATGCTTGTTTTACTGGCATGAATACTTAATTATTGTATGGTATTCATTGTCGTACTATATCAGGCGATTCTTCAATTCTTTCTCGACTTCGGGGATATAGTCCTTCATGATGCTGATACAAGTCTACGGACTTTCTTCAAATCATGCTTGAGCCGGTAACAATCTATCCTACCATGTCATGTGCACATTTTGATGTGGCTTCACCTTTTTCAAGGATATCGAAAAGACCACCAATTTGAAAAGACCAAGGAATTTGATTTTGTTATCTCATTCTTCTCAATAATATTACCAACAAACAGGTTTTACGAAGTCTGATTAATATGCCCCACGGCATCAGTTATCAGAGATGCATTGACCCTCCAATTTCCTTGAAAATGACCCTACTGAATTTTCCTTAAAACTGCGAATCCCGCGAAACAGCGAATGAACACCCAATGACCAATATAGCATCTGGAGGCCTGGAATAAGGTTTCTGTAGTCCTGTGGCAATCTGGATGGTGTGAATTACTAAAGAGTGAAGCTGTTGGCTTTTCTTCTTTTCATGAGATGAACAAGCTTTCCTGTAAACTCAAAAAAATTATTCTGATCACTGCCAATTAGCTTTCATATACCATTCATTTACATACTCTTTCATTTTAAAGGCTTGTCCTTGAATATTTACAAGTCAGGGCAAATTAGCTTTTATTCTCCTTGCACTTTTCGGGGGGATGTGAATCCTAATTCTTATCCTGATGTTTCTGCAGTGAATTTGCTGATCCGGTGGTTGCAGAAGCCACACTTGATTTTCTTAATACATATAAGAAGAAACTTCTGCATACTTTTCCTTCATTGCTCCCAGAGGTATAACACTAATTGTTGCTCTTGATGGTTGCAGCTTATCTGTATTTGTCACTCGGTCCCGTATAGCCTTCTAGTTAGCATCTTTCGTATCATTTAGCACTTCTGATTTGGCCAGCTTCATGTGAAATTAATCAAAAGCAGAAACTGAAAGGAGGGGTCTTTATTAAGATATGGCACACTGTGCTCTTCTCATTTAAAAATGATTACTTGTATTGTAACTATGGCTACAATAAATCTGGAAATCAATCAAGACCTTCCTGATGATGCGATAATGTGTTTGCAGTTTTTCCCACTGTTGCTGAAGTTGATTGCTTGGAATGGAGTGAAGTAAGTTCTCCACCAATGTTTCATTGCTGGTCAGTCCAACCAATATCTTTTGAGTCTTGCGAGCTTAGCTGGCCATGCTATTTGTGGATTCCATAGTCAGCAGACTAGTTATTTTTCATTTTGGTATGTTGGGCATGTTAAACTTTCTTTATTTAGGAAAGTTTAAGATAGGAGAGAAGAAATCATATGTAGAAAGTGAGTAGGAGCACTCACAATTTAGGTCGGAAAATTTAGGTTTCAGAGAGATGGAAATTGGAAGCAACCATCAGTACTTTAGGCTTATTTTCTGGTGTATGCAAACAAAATCTTTCTTTTCCATTCCCACACGAGACTCATCTTCAGGTGGTACTGAGGGGAGAAGAAATTGCTTATAAGTGTATTCTAAGAGCAATTAATTCTTGAGATTATTTTACAAGGGCATGAGTCAGGATGACAATGGAAGCATAATAAGGTAGGTTATAAACCAGATGAGTCATGTTGAGACTTTTAAAAGAAGTAGGACTTCCTTTTAATGTCAACCTCCAATAGATTATATGTGGAAATGTATGGTAGAGTTCAAATAACATTAGGGGTCAGGAGCTTTTCTGTATCCTCTAAACTTTCTTCCATTGAACAGTTTGGACAGTGAATTGTTAGGCTTTTAATATCTGATGGAAGATCAACTAATCAGGATTGATGCGTCTAAAACTGCAGGTTGGAGAAATCATTCATAACAATTTTTCCTGGGTTGATAGCCACTGGATCTTTTCTTCCTCTATTTCCATCTTTAATGGACCTACCAGGTGGAATTACATTCTCTAAATTATAACATGTGCATCTTTTGATGGTCCGAACTCCTTACTGCTTTGTGGTTCAACTAGTAGTCCACACAGACCCTTTTGGTCTGATAAATTTGTCAGCCATATAGATGTTGATTTTAGGTATCATGGCATGCATGGACTTAGTCATGATGGGGAGCTGATGAAACGTCCAAACTCTCTCTAAAAGTAAAGTAAGAGAAACTTATTAGGGGTGAGGGGTTTCCAAGTTTTCATTTGGAGACAACAGTATCATAATAGGATGTGTGGAGGAAGTATAGAGTTTGACCTGTAGAAGTTTAGGTTAGTTTGATGATGGTGCTGCTTGCTGGCTTAATTCTGTATTTCAATGGGTCAGGGACTCCAGTTATACCTAAAAATTTACTATTCCATGCTTCAGGTAAAGCTTGTCAGATTCTTTTTCAACTCTTCTCTACACTTGTGACAGATGAATATGAACTTTCTTTCCCTCCCCCCCCCCCCCCCGGAAAACAAATAATAATAATAATAAAAAACCACAAATGCTTGTATAGCATGTGCTGGAATTGTCGGTTGCACAACACTTTGTCTTTCTTTTCTTAAGCTCATACTTGTATGGATTTACCATGTTCCTTTTTGTCCACTCTAGTTTTGGTTGTGGCATTAGAGAAGGTAGAACGAAGCTCTGGATCTCTTATTGGAAGCAGCATAGCTTCAATTCAGAAGAGTACAGCTCCTGAGGTTATCTCTGGCACTTAAAATCTGGAAGGAGTCAGGTTGTTCTACTGCTGCATTGTTCAATAAAGGGCATGCAAATTTTTATGATTGCAGATGTTACTTGCTCTCATGGATGAAGCATATACTGGATCAACCATTGGCGATGGAGGAGTAGACTCTGAATCTGAGGATAACAACACAATTGATGTTGCTGACCCTCTTTTTCTCGACCTTCTGAAGGATGAAAATGATGGCTTTGCTGTAGGGCTTTTCTTTCTCAAGCTTGTTCTGTTTCCAGATCATCTTTACTCTTAATATGGAGCTAGTGTTTGGTCTCATTGAGAGTGCTAAGCGAATTTAACTTATTTTATATGAAGATCATGAGGGGAACCCTCCTCATATCATTGTATTTTTACTGTGCACGTATTCTTTGGAAGCACAAAGCATAGTAGTGTTGATATTGTCATAATATTTTCATTATCAGGTCTTGGAGGTTATCTGATGCCACTTGAACACTTTTGGTCAAGTTCATGGTTGAATCCTTTATCTTTAGCTGACTGATGCAATGAGCTATTAACCGTAAAAGGTTCTGTTGTAGGAACGTCATTGGAATTCTCCAGGGATGACAGCTGCACTGGCTGCAATAAATAACCCTCAGTCTGAGCGGCTAAAACAAGCATTGCATATAGCTCCCAGGCTCCTTGATGTTTATTTTGCCATAGCTCTACGTGAAGTAAATGACTGTACGTCTTGAATCCTAACATTAGCTGAGAGTCAATATACACGCTATTTGTCTTCTTGTGATTTGTTTGTAGCAGAGGTTAACTGTGTCTCACCATTTTCCCTCGAACTTTCTTGCATATGCAGCTTTGATCTGCGCATTGGTTCCCCTGCTTATGTCCAGAATTTCCAAAATATTTCCAGACAAAACTTTCTCCTATGAGGTAATCCTTTAATATGATGTGGTTAATAAACTGTCATTTGCATTTTCATTATTGTTGTGCAGGTATTAAGTGGTGAAGTATAAGGTGAGAATAGCTGTCGTAACTAGAGACTAGTAGGATCTAGTGGCCTTAAACTAGCATATACTATGCAGTTCGAGAAGAAGTAAAACACATGATAGGCAAGACACATATTTTGCTGCTTACTGATTATACTGAACTGCCTCCACATAGCATATTGGCAAGAGTTAAGAAAAGAAAATGAAACCATAATTTCTTAGGATGTTTCTTGTATCAATTTGATAGAGTTTTTTCTATGAATGACTTGGTGAATTAGCTCCAATGATTCAAGTCATCAGCTCCTTTCAGACCATAATTCTGTGGAATTTTCTCATTTTAATGTAATGGAGCTTCCTCATGGATAACCCTATAAAATAGGTCCATTTATACTATTCAACAGCTCCTTGGGATGCAAATATGATATACTTTTTAACTGTTTTAATGTGATGTTCTGCTGTTTGGTAGAGCATGATAAATCAGATCTTTGTATATAAACACAGTATATTTCACATCCTATAGAACATCCCTTCTTGCTAGGGAGTTTCGAGTTTTCATGCATACAAATACTAGATTATTATCTGAAGAGGTTGGGTATTTGCCATTTCCACTGTAGGTTCAAAAGAGGCTCTTGGGATTCATGCTTGCAGCATTTCAGCGCTCTCCAAACTTTGTCGCTGTTCTGAAGGTAGTACCCTCTCAGAAATATTCATGTTCTTTCTGCTTCAGTAGTTTAGTTCAGCCAGTCCTAGCAATGATCAGGCAGCATTAACGGTAATGTCATGTCAAAGAAGAGCAAGCTCATAATTCCATATTTGGGAGTGGTTCTTTCTGCACGAACTTTTAGTAGGCTCAATACAGTTCTACGCAATTTGTATATAGATAGAGGAAGGAGCTATGTGTACTGAGGTAATTTGTTTTGTTTAGCCACCATTTTGATGGTTTACCTTTCTTGTGTGGACTCTGGTATGGAATGACAATAGTAGAACATTTTCATCCTATTACCACATTCCTTATGGTTTCAGAGGGCACAATCTTTGTTTTCCTCGCATGACAATTTTCTGACTGGAAGTTTTTGATTTTCTTCAGTATCCACCTTATTTAAGCCGTATCTAAGGACATGTCCAAATTCTTTGCAGAAACCTATCATGGATAGGCTTGGAGAAGCTTATGATAGTCCTGCAAAGGTCAGAGAATTTCCTCCATATTGCTGCTTCCAGTTATATTATGCAAATGGCAAAATTATTTGCAATTCTCTTCTGTAGACAGAGTTGGCGCTGCAACTATGTTGGGCCATTGGGGAGCATGGAGGAGGAGGTGGATCTCACAAAGATGCAGCTCGTGAGCTTTTTGAGAGCTTAGAGCTACTCTTATATGAAAACCTTTCATCTAGGTAAGCTGAGCCATTACCTTTAGGCCCTTACAGTGGACACTTTTGTTTCTGCTCTAGTTGGAGGGGGATTTTCTTCATCATACTGAAATGCTTCATCCATCAGTAGCTGGTGTTGTCTTTTGCACTACCAGACTACTCATAAAGTTTATTTCTTGATTATTTGTGAAGTCGTCTTGGGATGAGGCAGGATTTGGCCGTTGGATCCAATGGTGACACATCCAGAAAGTCATCACAGGCAAGGCTTCTGTGTTTTGTGATAACAGCAATTGCAAAGCTTGCTACTTACCATCGTGAGCTGCTTCCAAGGGCACGTGTGTCCTTAGGCAAGGTAGGTTGTAGATTTTAATCAGAATGTTTCACAACTGCAGTAAGAGAACAATGCTTTTGTATATGTACTCATGTGATATCTTGTCCTTGTTTAGTAATTTCCCTCATTCGTTGCGAGCTTTGTTAACCATCAATGCCAGATTGTCAACTATTAAAATTTCCCTAAGTCGTTCTCACATGACCAGGTAGCTCGATCCCGAATATCAGATGGCCGGGTTTGGAGGCGTGCACGAGATTATCTAGGTCTCATGAGTGAGCCTGCAATTTGTATATCTGTCTTGGGGCCCTCGCAGCCTTCAGATGAACATATGCAGAGCCCTGGCGTGGTTAACTGGAGTGAAGGTTGCACAAAGATGACTACACATGTTCCCTTTCACATTTTAGGAGAACAAGAAGGTTAGTTTTTTCATCTTCCTTGTTTAGTATGGTTGAGAGGTGACAAAAGATTCAGAAATCAAGTCAAAAAATTCTCAAAATAGAGAAGGAATTTTGAGCGGTTCGGGGGGTGGTTTCAAGGTCACTCTGGTCTCAGAAGTGCATTAGTGTTCATAGAGTAAATTAGCTAATTATGCCATGACACAACTTATCAAGGTTTGCACAGCATTTGCATGGGCCTTTATGCTTTTATTTTTCTTTACAATTGCTTCTTGGGAGGCACACAGGTTAGTAGAGATTGTTTATATAACCCCTTCTAAGCAAGGTAAAAAAATCAAAGAAGATTCTTATTTAGAATCAATAGGCACCATTATAAGGCCCTAAAATTGCTAGAAATATCATACCGTTGGATCGGTGAAGTGTACTTGAGAATTTAATAATGTAACCGAATTTTTACACGTTACCCATTTAAGTTTGTGGACTCTCCATTACCTACTCAGAATCTGCTGCAAGCCCCTAAGTTCCAAGGCATCTTCAGACAAGAAAAGGCTGTGATCCTAGGCTCTTCTCCCAGAAGCTAAATCTTGTAGGGATCTTGGCCTACATATTTGCATGGTCATAGCATCTGCATGCTTTCCAACGTTTGCATCTTGTCATGGTTTCCTCATAGCACTTGTTGGTCCGTGCATTTTATGTTTCCTTAATTGAACAAGCAATGGAATGAATGATTAAGGAACTGCAGTTTACATTCAGCATTCTCTATTTTTGCATGCTGCAGGTCCACCTTTCCATGATTTTTCATTTACCGACATCCTCCCCGGCAGATGAAGGCTCTGTGGTTTTTCCAGAAAGGCTTGTAATTCTGAAGCTCTTGATTGAAAGCGACAGTTTCAGTTCAGTGATCTCTTGTTCTCTTCCAGAAGATTTCGCTGCTCCACTGCTTTTTTCTTTTTTTGTGGGAAAAGAATTGATGCCGAAAAGTTAGCTGTATATCCTTTCCATTAGGTAAAAGTCTCTTGATGCTGCAAAAACGTGTACTTCAGGGTCAGGTTTTATTGTCATCTAATTTCCTGCTTCAAAGAAAAAGAGGGAAAATCTCTGTTTCGGTGTACCAGCGAAGCAAAGCCTCCTTCAAGATCAAAAGGTATGCCACATGGCCAAGAAAACAGAGATCGAGTAGTTGAAGATTTGTGCGTAGGTTGCATTATCGGTCATCATGTTACTGAACTCGGAAAAAATTGGAGTTGCTATCGTATATGATGCACCTAGACTGCATAGTTGGGAGGGCAGATTGGGTCACTCGGAAAATGATTAGTTTGTCGCTCCGAGTGAGCCACTGTAAACGTCGGAGTATGGAAGGAGTTAGGGGTGCTTGATTCTGTTTTTTTGTTCCCAGAATCAGTTTGGGAAGAGAATCGCGTTTGGTAAAATTTTTGTTCCCAGGAACAGATTGGGAAGAGAATTGAGAATAAAAAAAAAAAATGTGATTCTCAGAATCAAAAAAAGAATCAAAACAATGAAAGTCTCCTTCTTCCTTTCGTCATTCCGCGATTGTTGTCCACCATTGCCTGCCGCCGTCCACCACTGGTTGCCATCCGTTGGTCCGGCAAGCTCGCCAGAGGCAAGCCCAGCCATCGGCGAGGCCGGCTTGGCCACCGGCAGGGCTGGGCAAGCCTCGCCGGTGGCCAAGCGAGCCTCGCCGGCAGTTGGGTGAGGCTTGCCTAGCCCTGCCGAGGCTCAGCCTCGCTAGATCGAATGAGGCTGAGCCTCGCCGATGGCCAGGCGGGTCTCGCCTAGCTCCGCCCAACCTTGCTGGTGGCCAGGCTGGCCTTGCTCAGCTGTTGGTGAGGCCTTGCTCAGCTGTCGGTGAGGATAGACTGATGAGGGCCGGCCTCGCTGAGGGCTAGCGACGCTCCGGTGAGCATCGCCAGCCCTCGTCTGGCCGATCGCCGATCCGGCGAGGCGACCGGCCACATGAAGAAGAAGAATAATAAGAGAAAAGGAAAAAAAAAAAAAGAAAGAAAAGGAAAAAGTAAAAAAAAAGAAGGAAAAAAAAAAAAAAAATTATTTAAAAATTAAAAGAAATTGATTTGGAACAAAATCAATTAGACAATATCAAATGCAATTCTATTCTAGAATTAAAAATTTTGGACAGTTACCAAATGCGTTTTTTACTCAGAATCAGTTCTCGGGAACATAATAAAAAAAAATCATTTCTAGTCAGAATTAGTTTTCAGGAATAGAATCGTTATCAAATGCGCCCTTAATGTCCAATTATATCTGTGATACATAACCTCATGAAATCGTATCTATGAAAGTGCAAACTGAGCTAGTTGGGCAAGGGCCATGACCCAAGCTAAGCTAGTTCTTAAATAGTTAATACTTTAGATTCTACGAGAGGACAAAATCGGGAAAAGTGCCAAAAAAGTCCTAAACATTTTGTTTTTGTGCTGATTTAGTCCTAAACTTTTTTTGGTGCCAATTTAGTCCTATTTACGTTGTGTCAATTCAATCCTTTTTAGCTAATTTTGGCTGGATTTTGCTGACTGGACGTCGGTCGGCTGACGTGGTCTGATCAGTACTAACGTAGACAACTTTTAATAATATTTTAATATTTTAGATTTTTTTTCTTCTCTCTTCTTCCTCCAGCCGGTCGCATGGACCTCAACGACCAGCTAGAGGTGACGGTCGGCGAGGTCAAGGTCGACCTTGTCAGCCACCTTGCCAGTGGCCGCGAGGGCGGCCTTGCGCTGGGCGGTGAGGCTCGCTCGCCCGGTGCGAGGGTGCCCTCTAGGCCTGGGCAGCGAGGCTTGCCCTCGCCGGATCTGGCGAGGGTTGAGCCTCGCCCGACGGATCGCCGCCGCGGGGGAAGCCAAGCGAAAATCCGAGGCTGAAGCCATGTGACCGAGGACACCCCTGAGCTCCCATACAACTCTAGAGACAATGATGACGAGCGGAGGGAGGAAATTTCTAGGGTGAGATTGGGATCGGGGAATAGAGTAGGGAGAGTTGGCCTCACGCTAAGCTGGTGAGGCTCGCCCTCGCTGGATTTGGCGAGCCTCGTCGCCCAACGCGAGACTGCCCTCATGGCCACTGGTGAGGTGGTCGGCGAGGTCGACTCTGGCCGGTCACCAAGGTCTGGCGACAAGCTAGAGGAAGAAGAGGGAAGAAAAAAAAATTCAAAAATATTAAAATATTATTAAAAGTTGTCCACGTTAGTGCCGATCAAGCCACATCAACCGGCCGCCGTCCAGTCAGCAAAATCTAGTCAAAATTGGCTGGAAAGGACTGAATTGGTACAACGTAAAAATATTTAGGATTAAATCGGCACAAAAAAATGTTTAGGATTAAATCAACACAAAAAAAAAAGGTTTATGACTTTTTTGGCACTTTTCCCCGACAAAGTCAGTCAAAGTTTCTTTTCTTTATATACGCTCACACAAGGACTGAATTGAACCATCCTACACATGGGCAAAATCTAACTAGCAATATTAAAGGAATAGAATAGAAAAGTGTGTGTTTGTGTGTGTATATTTACTTTCTGTTTTCGTTTCTAGTTTCCAAATTGAATTCAAGATTCAAAGCAAATTTATCATTTCTCGACCAACCCAATGAGGAAATATTCTAGTTCTCATACAATGGAGGTGCTGGAAAGTTCCAGCAAGGTGAATTCGATTTCAATGATATATAGTGATCGATCTACGTACCCAGCGTGGAAGACTGCTAGTTGAGAAAAGTATCTCTATCGTATTCATAGGAAATGATCTTTTTTCCCCTCGTTTAGTGAAGATAAAAAGAAATTCCATCCTAGACGGACAAACTTCCAAATTAAGTTATTTACCTAGCAGTCGAGATGCGACAACAGAACTACGTGACTAAGCTAACCACGGCCCCGAGTTTGTCTTTGTCTTAGTTGTGTCAGGATTGTTCGAAAAGTTTTGTTAATTTTTCTAACATTAGGGATGAAAAGGACACTTTCACATCGACCCACGCAGACAGGGAAAATAATCCTATAAGCAATCACGATAACCTATGGGATAATATATAGTCAGGCCATCCACTGTTTATAAGTGGACCAAACTGCAGAGGTGATCTGCACTGAGATAGTCACGAGACAGTGACCTCTCGCATGCTTTCCGAGCCATGATGTTTCACTATTCTAAACGTCGATATACTGAAAGTGACTGAATGAAACACGCTTTGGACTTTGCAGGCAAACAGGTCAATGATAGTGAAAAGAAAAAGGCCCTGTTTTGAATGATTATTTTCTGCATGCAACCGAGCCATGCACGTGAACCAAATCCACGCACATCGTGAATTAACAACGCCTGCCTCGCCAAGCTATGCATATGATAGCCCCCGTATTTGGATCACCAGCCTGAGCTAGAAGATCCAACGTCAGAAGAGCTAGATCATGTATAAGCAACATATCCCTCGCTAATAAAAACACAACATATCATCGCGACATAAAGGTAGAAAGCAGAAAGCAAACTGCTCGTCCAAAGGATTGATCACAACATTGGCATTTAACTTAAAACCCAGGTCATATCAGACAGCTTCTATGGCTTCCGACGCCATATAAAGAGATGTTTCACAACACACAACATGCGAGAGTCTCGCAAACAGACACGATAGACGACATTGATAAATTAAAAAAAGTTTAAGCTAAACTTTTATTTATTTTATAGCAGATGACTCGATGGTAGTTTTGTCTACAGCAGAGAGATTCAGACAGCATCCTACGGACCTGTGCGGCTCAATTTCCTTGCCTTTTCATCCTCCGGAATAACTGCAGTATCAACAAACTCGGTTTCAATCTTCAATACACTCAAAATGAAGGAGTAAAGCATATTGATAACGATGAAATCTCAAAAAAGGTGGATCATGCGGCTCTACATAAAGTTAAGGAAAGCACCTAATGAGAATTATGTTGTTAAGGTATATCTATGCCTAGTACTTCTCGTACATATCATGGTTAACTAGCAATACTATTATAAAGGAAGATATTATGCATGTATTTTATTCATTAGAGTTGCATAAGAAACTGAAAAATCACGGAAAACTCTTACAGGGTTGAATCACGTCCGTGTGAGAGGGTTCTATCACATGACGGTGTAAATCTCAACAAGAGTTGAATAATGTAGAAATAGTTATTAAAATCTGGTATTTTAACAAATACTATATATGTATATATATGTGTGTGTACACACACACACACACACACACTCACGCACATATAATATGATTGCCCGTGTTTGACAAATAATAATATAATTTAGCAATAAATCTGTGCTACAATTTGCTTTGTCAATGTATATAATTCACGCATGAGTGTATATCAATCCATATTTAATTCTCTAAGCACCTAAAAAAAAGTAAATAACGATTAGTTTGTTTTCAAGACCAACAAACCATATAATAAAATTGACAAAAATAGAAATGAAACTTAACAAGAACGAACTATTAAAAAAAGAACTGGACTCTCGAAGCATGATTACAGAAAAAAAAAAAACAAGCTTACTGGATAAAATGTTTGGTCGCAGGTTCCAAACCCTTCTTGCACGAAGGATTTCTGCTTCAATGGAAGCCCGCAAAGTAGCACGGATCGAATTGACGGTTCCTGAGATGATCTTCTGGACCCCATCAGCTACATGACGAGGGAGGATATTACTTTGCACTCTTGCGGACACGTCCATAATGTGAAACGCAACAGTCAAGAGACTCCTGCGGCTATCTCCTCCGGGCACGGTTGGCTTCTCAGGTAGGATCGCGAAACCCGAAGGCAACATCACCACCGAATCGGGGTTTCCCCGCTTAGGAGTGAGGCCATCGCTCCAAGGTCGATTGGAGCGTAAACAATATAAGAGCCTGTCGGGTCTAAGTAACTGTTTTGCAAGTAAAGAACAGAGGAAGAGTTCGGACCCGGCTGTGAAGAAAGAAACAGGCAAAGCTATCAAAACAAATGTGGTTATTCTAATGATATGGGATCAGATAAACGAGGATGAAGAGAGATTCTAGTACTTACCTCCACTTGCATAATGGACACGCGAGTCGCTGGGTCTGCTCCTGTGCATATGCATGTGGCTTCCCGATTGACACGCTCCTGAGCAAGAGCATCCCACTAAAGATGGGGAGGAGAGAAGTACTAAAATCAGCTAATATACGACTACGATTAAGCGGGTCACCTAACCGCAGTGCTGGACTAATCCCGGTATCAACAATCACCACGAGCAGAAAAATGCACCCCGCTTAACTTTGTTGATGCCATGAAAACTTAATCTTTCACCATAACAATCGTTTGGTTGTATAGGAACTTAACATCATATAGATACACGCATCAGATCACAAGCATTCAAGGAAAAGCAAGAAGCATTTCAAGAAACACTTCTGCATGATGTGTCTTCATTGATAAAGATCATTATGAGATCCCACGCTTACATGATTTACGTCAAAGCTCCGCACTATAAGACTACAGAATGTTTCTGTCACCATAAGCTAAGGTCGATTTTTGTGCGAGGACCTATGAGATAAGCATATATGTATGCCTGAATTTGAAAACAAAAATCGCATGTGAGTTTCTAAATTTTGTCTTTGTCAGCATCATCTGCGAAAGTTAATCTTTCCACCAGCAATACCAAAGCAAAGATCACCTGAACTTATTTATTGCACAGGTAGTTCCCTTTGTTCTAAATAGTTAACTCAGTGAAGTATTTCTCAGTAAAACAACTCATTAGCATATGATAATACACAAAATTTTGCATTTCATCATTCATTCATTCGCTAATTTATTTATTCTTAAGTATTGATCTAGATTGCGTAGTACCTTGTCTCGGAGGGTCCCATCAGAGAGGAAATTGAACAATTTTTTGACTGGAAATGGGAGGCGAACCGAGGTTGTGAAAGCAATGGAAGATCCATAAGGCCGTCCAATTTCTCCGCCACGGTTGGTCCTGGTGGTTACCCTCATATCTTGCCCTCCACTGGTTGCTAGCAATGGAGACCAATTATTTGATGTAGACCAATTCACTTCCTTCAAGTAAGTTCTCATCATTCTCTCAGCCAATTTCAGCAGGCTCTCCCTGCCACTTTGTGATATCGCCACTGCACATAATACGCCGAAAATCACAAAGATGGTGTTAGCCAGTAATTACACTAATCATCATGAAACTATTTTACTCATAAAAGATTAACAAGATAAGGGTTTTATTTATTTTTTCTTTTTGGTATGTGTGTGAAGTTGTTTTACCATTGTTGAATGTGGCATTCCGATTTGGCACCATTAGAGCTTGCAGCCATTCAGCTTGTTTGGTGATGGCAGCAATCCAGCGCTTTGCACCAAACGCAAAACCAGAGCAGACAATTGGCCTATAGATGCTATGGATTGAGGTATAGTCCACTCCTCCATTCTCAAGCCAAGTGACCTAAATGCACATAAAAAACATTAGGCAACATAACTATAATTATGTCATTCCACGTTTAATTGCATTTTTTTTCCTGTAATGCATATACATAAATGGATATATCAATTAAGCTGAACATAATAAGGGTTGAGTATTAATTAAACTCAAGAGTCAAACCTTAGAGAAACCATTTGGTAATTGTTGGATCAGACAACCCGATGGCCTCCTTTGGTACTTAAAGTAAGTGCAATGAAACATGGACTCTAGTGAAAAATCGACTACTCCCCACAGGTCCCAGTCAAGCTGCTTGCAGTACCTGGCAAAGTAAACGGATCTCGAGGGAACAAGTGCGGTAGGCAAATGAAATTCCGCAGACATCTAGGAGACAGATTAAAGAAAAAGAATTAGCTAGTTTTGGAGATTACTATTCAAATCTATAAAACTTCTTGTTTGAAGACATTGGGTGCATTGTCTAACTAGCTTTGAAACTACATCTAGGAATTAAAGATGAGAAAAGGACACTTAAATCGTTGATCAAGGTTTAGGCAGTATAAATGATAGACTTAGACTCATAGCACACTCGTATTTTATTTTGAGAGTGAAAAAAATAAGGTAGTGTTCACATGTCAAATATTTTGATAGTTCTCGCTAGTAAGTGAGCACCTTGTCCCCAACCACAAGCTCCAAGACATGCATTCATGCAATTTTCGTTCCGTATATAATTTAAATGCTAATGTTTGAACGATGTCATGAAAAATGTCAATTGTCATTCAACAAAACGTGAGAAGGTTAGGATATATTCTCAACATTCTCGGACAATTATTCCACAACAATGTAGAGGGAGATATGTTGGTTTTTCTCAACATTCTGGAAAGGCTCAGCCAATATATGTTGGTTTTCATGAACTTATTGATGCTATACTAATGCATCTTTACTCATATATAGGTCGATATGATACGTGAACAGATATAGAGAAATCAAGTTGGCTAATGATTACATTTCGTCAACTCCAATGATCGACGATATGGGGTGATGATTGATGAACGAACATTTTTATAGCCACGTACTCTCATAATACGATTAAAATACAAGAAATCTCATACATACCACTTGCAAAGTCCCATCATAAGTCCCCAGCGTGCCAGGATACAAGATTCCAATTACAGTCGGCTTCGACACGATGTTGGAAAAAGTGGTTGACCATTGATCCTGAGAACGATCCAAAAAAAAGAGAACATTAATGTGTTGAAACAAAACATTCTATGTATGTTGACTAGTTAATAAGGAGGTCAGTCCCACCACATCCATAAGCATTGTAACGAGACGAAACTGATCCATATTGATGACAGCGGTTTCTCGGGAAGCTTCAGTCTTAAGCCTTGCTATTGCAGGAACTCTCTGCGCATGCTCGGGCGATGAGTTCAGAAATTCATTGGCGTTGGATGGATTTGGCCTATATGGCGGCCTCCCCCATTCGTTATCCGCCACTTCCTCTGGGAACAGATCCCGCATACCTGGATCTAGCTTCTGAAACACACGTCTGTACTCAAAATCATGTAATCGCTCGGTCACGCCATCGTCTTGGAGGTGCCAAAATGGTTCTCCCATCTGGGCCACCGTCATTAATTCCTCCATCGCATCCACCGATCTCCCGAGTATCAATTGCCTACTGTTCTCAGTATTTATCGAGACTCTCAGTAGTAGATCAGTAGCCCCAGCACCTCCCCGTCCTACACCCGAGCCTGATGCACAATCAGAGACACCACTTGCCTGTGGTGAATGCTGAGCTCCAAAAGACTCAGCAGATTGCTGAGCCTGAGCATTGATTTGAAAAAAGTCGATTGTCTGCGGTTAAAATGAGAGAGAGAGAGAGAGAGAGAGAGAGAGAGAGATTCAGCAGGTGATTAAAGAACTATGGATTTTAGCACGAATTGAACAGTCGATTGAAAAAAAAAAAAATAGCGTTTAAGGGTTTGGCCAAAATATCATGATGAAACCAATCAGCACCCCGATGTCTAAATTACTCTTTTCATGAGATCTGATCATCATCCTTTTTACAAGAGCGAAAAGCAATCGTCAGGGTTCATTTTATGCACTTTGCGCGCTGAGATGAGACAAGCAATCACCTTGATATCAGAATCAACTTGTAACCCTAGGTTCATCCCTTCATCGGGATTGGGACCTGATTGCACAGACCTGTAAAAGCGGGCCAAAAAAAAAAAAAAAAAGGAGATACAAGTCAGCACTTTCTCAACAGAAACACAGTGACAAGATAAGGATAATTGCGGATAACAAATCTAAACTAATGACAAGATGCTGGTGAGATATATATTTCAAATCTGAAAAGAAAATTCTACAATTAAAAATGTTATATAAAAAGAAAAAAGAAAAGTCCTACTGTTCCACTGGATCCAGCGGAGGATCGGCCCATGCATTATCATTTTCAGGATCAGCCGGAGGTAAGAGCGAGAGCTCTTTGATCTCCCTCTTCGGTGCCTTATCATTGTTAACTTCGCCACCAGCCATTTTATTCATCTGTACAGAAAAAAAAAAAAAGATGAGATTTTTTTGGGTTTAGTTCACATCTCCTTTAGACCCTTTACTTCACACGAGAATCCAACAGAAAGCCCCATAAAAGATGAACCAAACATGAAAAAAGATTAGATCAAGATAACCAGATCGTCATCAGAGGCTCAGATATCACAAAAAGATCACACCTTTTTCCGTCTGGTCAGCTCAACATATTTCTTGTATCAAAATTCATGAGAAAAACCCATCCTTTTCTTATTCTTTTGGAGAAATGACACGATCAGCACAATCAGATCGTTGGCACAACAGATTTCGACGAGTCTTTAGCAGATTAAAAACGATCGGGAAACAAAACGAAGGAAAATAATCCTTCTTCTTGTGACCCTCGTATCTAAAAGATCAGACACATGCGAGCTTAAGGAAAAAAATTCACCTGAAACCACTGACAATGGACAAACCAGCTCTCTCTCTCCCCTCTCTCGAGCTTAAGAAAAAAAATTCACCTGAAACCACTGACAATGGACAAACTGGCTCTCTCTCTCGAGCTTAAGGAAAAAAATTCACCACTGACAATGGACAAACCAGCTCTCTCCCTCTCTCTCGCTTAAGGAAAAAAATTCACCTGAAAGCACTGACAATGGACAAATCAGCTCTCTCTCTCTCTCTCTCTCTCTCTCTCTCTAGGTCTTGATTTGATTGTTCTGTCTGAGAATGAGTCCTAGAGGCAATGGAGACACATATATATAGGGGACGAACGAACAAGGTGAGGAGAGTACAAGCGAGGAGATCAGCGTGAATAGTGTGTCTTGCTCGAAACCTTGCAAAAAAAAAAAAATTGGCGTTCAGGTGATTTTTTATTGGTCTACTTTGGTCCATGAGAGTGCGGACTTCAAGTGCAATTTTTTTTTTTTTGATAAAATTTAGGGAGAGGGGATGGTGACGCCGACACGTAAGCATTGTTTCATGCGACTTCAGGACTTGGGGTGGACTTTTCCAAACCTAAACCAACCTTTCTCTTTCCTTTTTGCTTTTTCAATTTTTTTTCGAAGTGAATTCAATTTTTTTTTTTTAAGGACCATGTCTTTCTCTTTTCGTCTTGGGATTTTTTTTATTTTATAAAATTAATAATGCAACACTACTGAGAGAGCTGAAAAATGGGAAGCCACATTCTCTTTGGTTTTCGTAATAAAAATTAGAGAGGCGAGTAAATTCATGTATGTAATATTTATTTATTTTTTGGTAAAAAATGTAATATTTATTTGTTGAGTAATTCATATTCTATTGATTCTTCTTTTTTTCCGCAATTTAATATAAGGCAATGAAGTCATAAAAAATGAGGTTATATGTTTTGTTTTCTCTGTAGAAATAAAAAAATTTAATTTTTTGTGAACCAAATCTAATGAAAATGCTCATGATGAAATGAACAAAAGGTGGAGCTATACTTCGGGACACAAAGGGTGCGCATGACAACGTTTCTATTCCGAAGAACTATTTCTTTTCAAAAAGACTTTTTTTCTATTTTTACTCCGGTAACAATTTCTGAGTAAAATAAGGTGTTTGGTAATTATACAAAATTTTTATTCTTGGAATAGAAAAAAAAATAGAAATGCGTTTAGTAAAAATTTATAAATTTTTGTATTGATTTGTTTTTTTTCTCTTACTCATGAACTGTCGATTGTCGTTCGCCACCGCACGACAATCGCACGACGGCCGTACAACCGTCACACAACCGCCACACGATTGCTACACGACTGTCGATCGTCGCCACCAACTGCCGCTGCAGGATTGCCACCCACAACCCACCGGCCACGGGAGGGGGCGGTGGCCGGTGAGCTGTAGGTGGCGGTCCTATGGCGGCAATCAATAGCAACGATCAACAATCATGTGGCGTCAGGTGACGATCGTGCGGCGGTTGGTGATTGCCAGCGGACAGTGGCAGTCACCGACCGGTAGGCTACAAGTGGTGGCAACCATCGCTGGCGATCGAAACCTCGCTAAAAAAAAAAAGAAAAAAAAAAGATGGCATTAAGGTGATTTTTGATTGGTCTACTTTGGTCCATGAGAGTGCGGACTTCAAGTGAAAAAAAAAGTATATTTCTTTTTGATAAAATCTAGGGAAAGGGGATGGTGACGCCGACACGTAAGCGTTGTTTCATGTGACTTCAGGACTAGGAGTGGACTTTTCCAAACCTGATCCAACCTTTCTCTTTCCTTTTTGTTTTTGAAGTGAATTCATTTTTTTTTTCTTTTAGGATCATGTCTTTCTCTTTTCATCTTGGGATTTTTTTTATATATAAAATTAATAATGCAACGCTACTGAGAGAGCTGAAAAAAGCCACGTTCTCTTGTGTCTTCGTAATAAAGTTTAGAGAGGCGGGTAAATTCAAGTATGTAAAATATATTTATTGAGTAATTTATATTCTATTGATTCCTCTTCTTTTTTCCGCAATTTAATATAACGTGATGATATTTCTTCTAGTAGGCATAAAAAAATGAGGTTATATGTATTGTTTTCTTTGTAGGAATAAAAAAATTAACTTTTTGTGAACCAAATCTAATGAAAATGCTCATGATGAAATGAACGAAAGGTGGAGCTATACTTCGGGACGCAAAAGCCAAGCTTCAATAGTAGAAATAGGGTAATTTGAAAGGCACACAAAATACCCTCATTTTCCAATTTACAGATGGAAACATTTCGGCTTGCTTATCGAATTTTTTAAAAACTATTCTTAGAGGTAATGACGTCTCCAACATTTCTTTTAACTATTTGATGTCTAGCTTATAGATATATCAAAACGTCGGCAATATTAATTTCTATTCTACTTCTTTTCCATCGAGAACAACACTATTCGATCATTTAAATGGTGGAAATTAGATTAGAAAGTTGACTTTAATCATAGTGTAGATGTATAGATATGCCAATAGATAGTTAGATATCCACTCTTACCTAGCTAGTACCTGTTTATCTTAAAGCAACGATCTTTTTTGAAAATTCAACTTGACCTATCTGATTTTCTTCTTCGAAGATAGAAATATACAATGCTTACATATGCGGAAGCTTCTTCATTTGAGGGACATTTTGTAATGTGCACTACACATTTGATTACTAAACAGCAGATAAATTTCCTCTTATGTGAGCTAAAATCAATTAAGGGCACTATATACTAATACATTTTTCAAATCCCAAATACATATAGTTCATCTAAGCCTTGTGTATTTATAGGACATAGCACGCGAGTTTAGCAAGTTGATTGACTAGACAAAGCCTTGTGGATTTAGAATAGCTTTAGCTCTAGTTTTGTGATTGTCCATGTTTTTGTAATTTCTCTATCCTATTTATCTTCTAGTACGCGAGTTCGCACGTGCAAAATTGCATGTAATTGCATATTCATACGTAAATTTATCGTATCGTTCCATGCAAATTTAAGATTACGGTTTTCATTTCTCCATCCGATTGATACTTCCTTTCATAAAGTATGTACATTTCATAGGATTGTAATTACATGCCCATCTGTAAACCTATCATATCATTCCATGCAAAGTTAATACATGATCTAGCGATCAAATTAATTCGTGGAAACAAATGTGGCATAATTAGAAAGCACCGCTAACAATTAAGTAACTCAGTATGGATAAAGAAAGTATTCTACTGAAGAAAACATTATGGCGGCTATCTAATGCGACATTCTGAATGACGGTTACGTACAATAACCTCGTGATGCACTTAATGTCTCCACCAGTACTAAACTTTCCAATGACACGATCAGCACAACGAGATCGTTGGCACAACAGATTTTGACGAGTCTTTAGCAGATTAAAAATGATCGGGAAACAAAACGAAGGAAAAGAATTCCTCCTCTCGTGACCCTCGTATCTAAAAGATCCAGACACATGCGAGCTTAAGGAAAAAAATTCACCTGAAACCACTGACAATGGACAAACCAGCTCTCTCTCTCCCCTCTCTCTCTCTAGTTCTTGATGTGATTGTTCTGTTGAGAATGAGTCCTAGAGGCGATGAAGACACACATATATATTGGGGGCGAACGACAGTACAAGGTGAGGAGAGTACAAGCGAGGAGAGCAGCGTGAATAGTGTATCTTGCTCGAAACCTCGCCAAAAAAAAAAAAAAAAAAAAAAAGATGGCGTTCAGGTGATTTTTGATTGGTCTACTTTGGTCCATGAGAGTGTGGACTTCAAGTGAAAAAAAAAAATATTTCTTTTTGATAAAATCTAGGGAGAAGGGATGGTGACGCCGACGTAAGCGTTGTTTCATGCGACTTCAGGACTTGGAATAGACTTTTCCAAACCTAATCCAACCTTTCTCTTTCCTTTTTGTTCTCGAAGTGAATTCAATTTTTTTTTTTTTTAGGATCATGTCTTTCTCTTTTCGTCTTGGGATTTTTTTTATATAAAATTAATAATGCAACGCTACTGAGAGAGCTGAAAAATGGGAAGCCACGTTCTCTTGTGTCTTCGTAATAAAAATTAGAGAGGCGGGTAAATTCATGTATGTAAAATATATTTGTTGAGTAATTTATATTCTATTGATTCCTCTTCTTTTTTCCGCAATTTAATATAACGTGATGATATTTCTTCTAGTAGGCATAAAAAAATGAGGTTATATGTATTGTTTTCTTTGTAGGAATAAAAAATTAATTTTTTGTGAACCAAATCTAATGAAAATGCTCATGATGAAATGACCGAAAGGTGGAGCTATGCTTCGGGACACAAAAGCCAAGCTTCAATAGTAGAAATAGGGTAATTTGAAAGGCACACAAAATACCCTCATTTTCCAATTTACAGATGGAAACATTTCGGCTTGCTTATCGAAGAATTTTTAAAAACTATTCTTAGAGGTAATGACGTCTCCAACATTTCTTTTAACTATTTGATGTCTAGCTTATAGATATATCAAAATGTCGGCAATATTAATTTCTATTCTACTTCTTTTCCATTGAGAACAACACTATTCGATCATTTAAATGGTGGAAATTAGATTAGAAAGTTGACTTTAATCATAGTGTAGATGTATAGATATGCCGATAGATAGTTAGATATCCACTCTTACCTAGCTAGTATCCGTTTATCGTAAAGCAACGATCTTCTTTTGAAATTTCAACTTGACTTATATGATTTTCTTCTTCGAAGATAGAAATATGCAATGCTTACATATGCGGAGGCTTCTTCATATGAGGGACATTTTGTAATGTGCACTACACATTTGATTACTAAACATCAGGTAAATTCCTCTTATGTGAGCTAAAATCAATTAAGTGCACTATATACTAATACATTTTTCAAATCCCAAATACATATAGTTCATCTAAGCCTTGTGTATTTATAGGACATAGCACATGAGTTTAGCAAGTTGATCGACTAGACAAAGCCTTGTGGATTTAGAATAGCTTTAGCTCTAGTTTTGTCATCGTCCGTGTTTTTGTAATTTCTCTATCCTATTTATCTTCTCATTCATAAAGTACGCGAGTTCGCACGTGCAAAATTGCATGTAATTGCATATTCATACGTAAATTTATCGTATCGTTCCATGCAAATTTAAGATCACGGTTTTCATTTCTCCATCCGATTGATACTTTCTTTCATAAAGTATGTAAATTTCACGGGATTGTAATTACATGCCCGTCTGTAAACCTATCATATCATTCCATGCAAAGTTAATACATGATCTAGCGATCAAATTAATTCGTGGAAATGGATGCGGCATAATTAGAAAGCACTGCTAACAATTAAGTAACTCAGTATAGATAAAGAAAGTATTCTACTGAAGAAAACATTATGGCAACTATCTAATGCGACGTTTTGAATGACGGTTACGCACAATAACCTCGTGATGCACTTAATGTCTCCACCAGTACTAAACTTTCCAATGTTGTCGACAAGTAATTTCTTACATTACATTAGCTTGTTATCAACATTGACATTGAGAAACAGGAACTGACCGGACTCAGATCCATGGGTTTTTTCATAGGTTGTAGCATGCCATCAGCATTATCGGTTTCATTTTGGTTTTCCGTTTTCTTCTGTTAGTTCCATCATAGCAAGCAGGCTGGTCAAATACTGAGAGAATCAATAACATTGAGAAAAAGAATCGGTATGCAAGATCCGCGAGTTGAATTACATCGAAGTCCTTTCGGAAATTCATAGCTATTCAAATTGCAAAGGCACTCACGTTCTGTTGCCTCAGCCCTTCTGTTACCTTACTGAACAGCATGCACGCGTACTTGTTCTTCATGTTGTAGTTTTGTTTATATGCAAAAATGACAATGCTTTCCCATTTCGGCTTCTGTGTTCTGTTGGGTCTGTCTGTGGTTTTGTTCTTGTGCTTTTTCGATTAAGAAGTTGCTTGTTGCAGCAAACAAAGAAAGGAAAGAAATGGGTGGTGCTGAACAAGTAGATCACTTCACGCAGCTTCATTTGATTTGCTTGATTGAGACAATCGAGCACTGATTGATGGGCCACGAAGATGTTACCATCCAATAAGCTCGAGGAACACAAGGTACTTTACTAAGTTGCCGACAATTGAGGACAAGATGAAGAAGCTGATATACTTCTGAGATTGCATACCTTCGTCCAGTACTAGAGCTTCATGTCGGTCCTATGCAAGTATAACTGGATTTCATAGAGATCAGATCTTGCTTTACCTGTAGAAGACCAAACGTTTTGATGGGAAAGAGCTGTCGAGAAGGCCGCCGATCTCAATGTAAACCCGAGAAAATTGTCCCAACGTCTTCTAGACGGTCACTTTTCACTATTTTGTCTTTGCTTCAATTACTATATAAGATAGCATAAGTAGTTATGGCTATGAATGCGCATCGTGATTCCCTGGTGGTCCAATGAAATCTTCAGAGACTTGGCAAGATGGAGAAGACTCGGGCCAAGCTGCAGATGGCAAGATTCCCACAAGATTCATTTTGATGTGAGCCTGTGATCATGTTACTTAATTGCTTATTTCTTACCATTCTTTCTATAACTTTTCTTGTGAAAATATGCGATCGAGTAATAATGAAGATAGAACAAGTACATAAATCAGATACCATAATTACATTGTTCTGTTGCAATGACCTGCTTTGGGGGAAATAACGACATAAGACTCCATTGCAAATCAGGTGCTGCAAAAGATTTTGCAATAACACTCAAATCGCTCAAACACTCTTGGTGAATCTCAGTCCCTAATTACATGCAATAGCTTGTTTAACTCTCCCAGTTTCTCCTTAAACGATATCTCGATTTCACAAAGGAAGTACACAAAGTTTACCACAAGATCTTTGCTATCCAACACCTCTTAATCAGGATGTGATTAATAAAAGGTTTCTCCAACGATTTGCAGGAGAACTCCATCAATGGATGAGATCCTAACGTAGGACAATTGCAGCATCACTTGCAGACTTGCAATAGACAAGTAGGCTAGGCACAAAAGACAAACCCTTCTTCTTAGGGAAATCTCTTTGAAGATGACAAAATAAATCAAAGGATACTAATGTATTTAATGGTTGAGTAGTAAACCATACAGATAATAGAACGTGTAAAGGATATTATCAAACTCTATACTCTTGAAAGAACTAGAAGATAGACTTTATATTGAAGCTGAATTTATTCAAACCATGTCCAGACCTTAAGGCTAAATATGATCAGAGTAAATATTAGGTGGGTTTTACACTCAACGTAAGCGAAGAGTAAAACCATTCAGAAGTCGACACGTGGCTCCACATGTAAATGGGGTAAGAGATTCAAAATTCACTTGACTTGGCCCACCACTCTTGGCCCACCACTCTGACGCTCTCTCTCCTCTGCTCGAACTGCTCTCCTTTGCAAACCATGTCGACTTGTCCTCTCTCTCCTCTCTCTCTCCCTGTTCTCCGTTTCGTTGTGGGGAGAATAAAAATTGCAGGTGTGCTTCCACATGCTCTTCCCCCTCCTCTGCTCTCTCTCCTCTGCTGGTTGCTTCCATCTCCCCCACCCTGACGCCAATGTTGCCGACGCTCCTCCGCACGACGCTGACACCCCTCCACCCCTCCGTCGCCCCCGACTCCGACGCCGACGCCAACGCTACTAACGCCTCTACCTCCGCCTCCGCCTTTGCCTACACCCCCGAACCTGACATTGATGCCGACGCCCCTGCCTCCCTCTCGCGACTTCTAGTCCACTCTCTCTCTCTTTCCTCCTCAAAGTCGCGCCTCTCTTCCAGTCGACACAGGGGGTGTAGGAGAAGAAGGGGAAGAAGAAGCGAATATGAGGTGATGAGGTGATGAGGTCAGTCTCGGCATAATTGAAGGTTGTCCAGAGCTTTTCTGGTTAAAGAGGGACTCTCCAGTGTCGGAGCTTGAGATCTATCAGCTCAAAACATCAAGCGAAACGTGTCGGTTTGCCTTTTTTTATTGCTCGGCAGAACCCCCTACGGTTTTTAACCTCGTACCAAAGTCCTGAAATTTGGACCTAGATGAGTGGTGGGTATTACATGCATCGCATATTTGAGTCCTCACACTCATGATATTGAGACCTATATCAGCCCACCCTTTTTCATTTCAAAATAATTAAAGAAAACAAAAGAAAAGAAAGAATAGTTAAAGAACGATAACCATACAATGTAAGCTGTCAATCAACGAGAGGTTGCGAACAAATTCTAAAGTTCATCGAGTATCGTTTGGTTGAATTTCTGTAGCGTCATCCGACATCTAAATTTCTTAAAGATAAGTGAGAAGAAATCATGAAAAAATCAGTACCGAGTCCCTTAAAAAGGAAAAAAAAAAACACGAGTATCCATTTAACGATTGCATCGTGATATAATTTGACAGTCGCATCACTTGCAAGTGAAGTCGATTTCAGGACCAACGTGGGGTATCATAGAGTGCAAATATTTGTGATCGTGAGATAAATACTAAAAGAGTGACTTAGTGAGATAGTGTGATCTATCACTAAGTGTTTGCACTCAAAGTTGTAATCTTTTATTGATCATATAGTGGAATCCAGTCAAAAAGTTGTTAACATGAAAAAGTTGACATAAACTTAATCTAAGCCGAACCACTGTAAATTTTTGTGCAATATTCTCTTCCCTTAACTCTTCTTATTTAAGTCTATTGTATATTTACAGGTTATTTCATAAGTTTATTTTATTGCATAACAGATTCTAAATATATACTAGAAGTTCGGTGGCTCATTTGTCAGACTTTGTTCCTTATTTAGACTTTGCTCACAATTTGTTTTATTCTGCATTTATTTGTCAAAACTTCTTTTAAATGCCTATTCACCTCCCTTTAGGTATTCTTACTAGTATCATCACTTTTGTCAAGTTAGCTTGGTCGAATCAAATTCTGATATGACTTTCCAATTTAGATTGAAGACCCTAAAATTTCAGAACAGCACGTAATCTTCCTCTTTGCTTTGAAGATCGTGTGTATGAAACTTTCATAATCAGCCTCCCACAAAACTCAATTCAAGATGTGTTTCATATATCTGCTCAAACTCATGGCCACATTGGCTCGACCTTTGAGCCAAGTTAGAATTTCTTACTAAGAATCTGAACTTTGCCGCTACTCTCCACAGTCCATTTCATGCCAACCATAGGAAGGAAATGAATTTCATTGGCTTGAAATGGAGTTCAAGACCAAACTGAACCCAGATAGAACCTTGGATCATCTTAAAGCACATCTTGTTGCTGAAGTTTCATCTGGTACTCAGAACACAATTTTCTGAAAGATTTTCTCAGGTTGTGCAACCTAGTAGCATTCAAACTATTCTCTCTGTAGCCATGGTCCAGAAGTGGAGCATACGCCAACTTGATTTGAAGAGTGCTTCTTTTTACATGGATAGATTCACGAACCAGCTTTTATGGAGCAACCGCCCAGCTTTCTACATGGTAACTTTCCTGATCATGTCTGCCACTTGAAGCACGCTCTTTATGGTTTGCAGCAAGCACCGTGTGCTTGGTTTGATAGGTTCAGTAATTTCCTATTGAGCATTAGTTTCTCCTGTAGCTTCACTGATTCTTCGTTTTATTTGCCACTCTAATAGAGAGATTCTTCTCCTTCGTTTTTAAGTGGACGACGTGATTCTAACCGGAGACAAACCTTGAGTTGCTTGTTCAATGGATCGGTGAAGAGTTGGCCATTGAGGATCTTGGGTCACTCAAATATTTCTTGGGCATTGAAGTTCACACCTCACGGGATGGTTTATTCTTGTGCGAATCTAAATATGCCTTTGATATTCTGTCTCGTTCTCAAATGACAGGTTGCAGACTGATTTCTACTCCACTGGCAACAAAGGTGAGGCCAACATCTTCTCAAATAATGATCTCTGCCCAGACCCAACACCCAACCGAAGCATTGTTGGCACTCTTCAATACATGACTTTCGACTAGCCTGGATCTCTCCGATGCGGTAAAGTATGTGTGCCAATTCATGCATTTGTCGACTGTTAGTGTTTATCGTGTTGTCAAGCATATACTTCGCTATTTAAGTGGCACTGTCTGTAAAGGCATGTGAGTTTTGCGTCAAAGCTCACTTAAACTTGTATGCTTGCTGGGATGCCGATTGCTCATCAAGATTTAAGCTGCAAATTGGGCCTCTGCAAGATTCCAAGTTCCACTTTGAGGGGGAGTAATAAGATGGTAATTATGGCTATGAATGTGCATCATGTTCCCCTGATGGTCGAATAAAATCTTCACAGATTTGACAATATGGAGAAGACTCCGGTTGAGCTATATTGATCAAGCTTGATTGATCATATTCCTCCATTTCTCGTACTGAAGAAATTAATTAACTGTTTATTTCTTACCAACTTTGTATAAGTGCAACTTCCTCTCTATATTAGTGAAACTTTACTCTCTTTCTTCTCAGCTTGACAGAAAGACTAAAAAAGATTTTGGTTCTTACTCTCCCTATCACTTATGATATGTTGCACTTTAATTAGGTTTGGAAAAACCAAAGATGCCCAAAACACACAATGGACGACCGTGATCAGTCACCACGAGACCTTCCATTTCCTAGTAAATTTACGGCCTGGGAATGACTGCCGGTGAACCTCGACATAATGATGGCACTTACTTGATCCAGGGGTACCTATTTTTTTATAGGAGTACCATGTCACATGCTGCAATACGTGCAAAGAAAACTCCGAAAGCGTGCATGGGGTCGTTTCCATGTGCTCAAATTGTACTGTGTTTGTCATGAAGACTGGTGATTGGAACCCGGAAAGATCCATTTCTCTAACTACTGCCAAAAATTTGTTTACTTTGCATCATTGAAAAAGAGTACTAGATAAAGGAGCTTGATCTAAAATTAGGAAGTATATGATTGAACCACGTTAGATTGGAGCCCACTCAAGTGGTCACAGCTTCAAAAGGTATCTCACTCAGAAGGAAACCCGTCACTACATATACCTTCTTTGGATTCATCTGTAACATAAACAGAACACTCCAGCCTCGCCACCAGGAGATCTCACGTGTTGCCCACGTCTCCAATTGCGAATTCATGCTTATTGACAAAATCTCTAATTTCTGATACTATCCGGCTATCGGTTAGATTCAGTTGCTTCACTAATTTACATAATGAAGCTGAAGGAGCACTCTCTTGACCATCAAAGGATCCATACGTTAACAAATTATAAACCAGTCATGAGTTTCTTCATTTTAGTTAGTTCGGACTGTTGTTACCACGTGAGGATGTCTCAGCATCTTTTCTGTCGAGCTGCAATGGCCTTAACAAACCCAAGTGGTCTGGTCGATATCACATTAATAGAAGTCAGGTACGAGCTCATTCTCTCACTCTTAGCGGACCAAATCGACAGATGCTACATGTACTACGACATTCTATCAGAGAGAGACAGTTCAATGCGTTAGATAGAGAAGAGGCAAGCCAGATTTGCACAAGGCATAGACATGTATGGTGAAAAAGAGAAAGTTTTAACAGCTAGTCAAAGAGTTTCCTAGAAGGTGCTCATCAGATTGTAAAATTAGGTCTCAGACTGAATTGCAAACCTAAACGCTTCAAGCAATACGGTCCCCACTCCTAGTATCCTAGGCATTTCTTTCATTTCACTTTCGGTGCGGTCCTTTTTAGTATAAAATCTACTCGTATCCTAATTGTCTTTCATCTTTCATGAGATAAACCACTGCAAACTTCAATTCCAACTGTGCTGTGATTATTCTCTTTCTCTTTGCTTTCTTGTAGATGGGAGAGTCCAAAGTGGACCGAAATGATGATTTAAGAACCACAGATCATGCTGAAGAAAGTAGCTGGACTATGTATCTTGGGGATTTTTCGATTGACAACAAGAAGAAGAATTTGCTAATTTCTTCGGACAACAACAGCTCCTCTCCGGTCTCCGACACTGCTTCCTCTCTGGTCTCCGATGCTACTTCATCGATGACCAGAGTTTTCGGCGATGGCACTCGAATGGTCTCTTGCAAAAGTATTAGTTTCAAGAAGGAGTCCCAGGATTCAATCATTCAGGACGCTTTAGAGGATACAGCAAGTTCTCTAAACTACCCCAAGGTGAGGTTTGTATGTATGAACGTTCTGCTCAGTGAAGTGCACATGCGTGAGGTCATTTGAATGGATTAAAACTAACGTACAGCATTGCGTTTAGTCCAATTTCTCGGATGAAACAATGATTTTCCAGACCATGCCTAGGTATGCAATAAACATCCAATACATATTCCCACCGAGGTAGGTAGTAAAAATATGTGAAGGTTCATGACTTGTCATTCTGCAGAATCCTCCATGCATATCTACTATACTGTCAGAACATTATTTAGGCCTAAAATGCACAGAATTTTTTGGGCTCGCTCTTACAGGCTAAAGAAGGCACGTTAGATGGGATACACTCGAGAAAGGATCTCGTTCTTATTGCAAGAGATGACGATCGGCGGGCAATGAAGGGATCCGGTCCTCACTCAGTGCCGCCATCGACCTATGTCGGTGAAGCTTAACTACTCTAGGATCAGAAGTTAATGATGAGAATGAGAAAGTCCATGAAAATCTTTGAAAAAGATTCTCTGTTTCATCGTTCTCACGTAGTCTTGTCTATGTATAAGCCGGCATGATATGTCCCGGCATAGAAGTCGCGTCATTTTCTTCTTCTTACGTTGTTTTCGTTACGCTTTTCATTGGAAGAGCAGAGCGAAAACGTGTGGACCTTGAGGAGGATACATCTGCATTCGTGCAGTGCAGATGCTTTTCTAATGTACGAGGAATATAAAAAGTTGCTTTGTATGCGTGCGGCAATCGTTTCTCCGACGACACTACTCTTCCGATAAAAAGAATTTAGGTCCTTTTTTTTTTTTTTTTTTTGCATGTTAGTAGATTTCTTTGGTAAATGTCCAAAAACCTAGTAAAGAAAATTACCGAGTACCTGATTTTCTGTAACTTGTTCATAACTTAATTACACTTTTATGAAATTATTAACACATTTCGATTATTTAGAGACTATCAACATTTACCTTCTTTTAATTTTATTTTATTTTTATCTTTCTTATTAACTCTATGGATATATAGACTCGTGAATAATTTATCGATTTTTATTTGAGTGATACCAATTTATTTTTATTCACTAATTTTGAATTTAACTTATTCAATTTACTCAATAATGCTTATTTGGTTTTTCTAATTTATGGACTTAAGATATTGTTTCCCAACTTTTATTTATCTCTCTTACGAACTTCTTCAATCCATCAACCCTCATATGGATTTATCAACTTTAACTTTTCGTGATTTATCAGCTTTTCTCCCATTAAATGACCGATTAGTTTTTGTTTGTGAAGTCTATTAATTTGCTTACCAACACTAATTTGGTTTTTGAAAAATAAATGCAAATTATCTAATGAGTTGCCAACGTTTCTGTTAAATAATCCAGAACTACTTGATAATTTAATGGGAGAAATATTGATAAATTACTTAAATAAAAGTTAGTAATATCATATAAGTGCTGGTATGTAACTAAATAAAAGTTGGTAGGTCAAAATTTGTAGCTAATGCAATAAGAGAAAAGTTGGTAAATCACTCTTAAGGTAGTGATATCACAAAAGACTTTGCCTAATTCCCTAAAAAACCTCAACTTTAGGCTCAATTGCAATTTTGCTTAAACTTTTTTTTGTCTAAAAAAAAAAGATCAGCTTTCACTCTAATCCCAAATATGTCCCACGTCCAAAAAAATCATCATTGATTTCTTCAAAATTATCAACATTGGGAAGTTGTTGTTCCATACGAAGGTGAGAGTGTTGGTGAAATTGTGAGTTATAATAATGAATCTCTAACTAGCCTTGATATTGATAATATTGAATAAACTGGTGGCAATTTTTCAATGCAAGGGAAAATTTTGGAATATAGTGAGAGTTTGTGTTTTCTTTTCAGACAAAAGAAATTTGGGGCAGAATTGGGACTACATTTAAAATTGGGAGTTTTTTTAGGGAAGAAGCCTAAAATACTTGGTAGATTTAAGGAGTTTTCTAGAAACATGCAAATAAAAGTTTGTAAAAGATAAGAAAATTGACATATAATAAATTCAAACAAATATCACTAAATAACTCAAATGAGAATTGGCAACCCAATTTTAGGTAGTAAATTATTGGAGAAAAGTGGGCAAGTGACGAAAATTTAGGTAGGTAATCTCCAAAAAGAGTTTTTTTTAGGGAAGAAGCCTAAAATACTTGGTAGATTTAAGGAGTTTTCTAGAAACAGGCAAATAAAGGTTGTAAAAGATAAGAAAATTGACATATAATAAATTCAAACAAATATCACTAAATAACTCAAATGAGAGTTGGTAACCCAATTTTAGGTAGTAAATTAGTGGAGAAAAGTGGGCAAGTGACGATAATTTAGGTAGGTAATCTCCAAAAAGAGTTTTTTTTTACGGAAGAAGCCTAAAATACTTGGTAGATTTAAGAAGTTTTCTAGAAACATGCAAATAAAAGTTTGTAAAAGATAAGAAAATTGACATATAATAAATTCAAACAAATATCACTAAATAACTCAAATGAGAGTTGGTAACCCAATTTTAGGTAGTAAATTATTGGAGAAAAGTGGGCAAGTGACGATAATTTAGGTAGGTAATCTCCAAAAAGAGTTTTTTTTAGGGAAGAAGCCTAAAATACTTGGTAGATTTAAGGAGTTTTCTAGAAACAGGCAAATAAAAGTTTGTAAAAGATAAGAAAATTGACATATAATAAATTCAAACAAATATCACTAAATAACTCAAATGAGAGTTGGTAACCCAATTTTAGGTAGTAAATTAGTGGAGAAAAGTGGGCAAGTGACGATAATTTAGGTAGGTAATCTCCAAAAAGAGTTTTTTTTTTTAGGGAAGAAGCCTAAAATACTTGGTAGATTTAAGAAGTTTTCTAGAAACATGCAAATAAAAGTTTGTAAAAGATAACAAAATTGACATATAATAAATTCAAACAAATATCACTAAATAACTCAAATGAGAGTTGGTATCCCAATTTTAGGTAGTAAATTAGTGGAGAAAAGTGGGCAAGTGACGATAATTTAGGTAGGTAATCTCCAAAAAGAGTTTGTAGATCTAAGAGGTTACTAATAAGGACAAATAAAAAGGACAGCAGTATTTCCACCCCTATATGACTATATTCACCAAATTTCTACCAAAAAGACAATATCACCATCTATCATTTAATTGCAATTTAAATTGGTGATCCCAAATTTATTTACTTTCCTTATTTTTAGTTTTTTAATATTTATGTAGGATCTACTTACCATTTATATTAAAGGCGCTACGTTTTTTTTTTTTAATTTAATTATTGTTAGATATTACTTCCATAAAAAATTGTTTTGTCAAAAAGAGAAAATTCCAAGTGAAGGCTTTATTAGTATTGGGCTTAAGGCCCGTTCGCCCAAGCTGGGCCCAGAAAGCCCGGCCCACGGGAATAGGGCCCGTGGAAAGAAGGGGGTATAAAAGGGAGGAGAGAGAGAGAGATTGCACCTGTTGGTTGTAATCAGAATTCACGTCTTCCCTCTTCCGCGCGTATTCTCTCTCAAAAGGAAAAAGAAAGAACAGTAACACATACGGCTTGTTCTTCCTCCCTTCAAGGCTTCATCGGATCGAATTGGACCGGATTCTCTTCCTCCATTGGCGTCGGTGTTTAATCTGTGGCTAAAAAGTACGCTCGAATCCGTGGTGTGCTTTAGGATCGGTGATACGTGTTCGTTTTTCCGGGCTTCACTTCCACATTGATTTAGGGGTTCGATTTAGTGTCGAATCCGGTTTTCGGGAATCCGTTATCACCAACATTGGTATCAGAGCCCTAGTTCACGTTTTCTCCATATGTTTTTGATGTTTTTGATTGATTTTTCGCGAAAGAACTTCGGCCGTACGGATCGGGGCAAAAATCCCGACACCCGAGCTCTGTTCGGCCATTTTTCTGAGTTTTCGTAAGTCGAAATCAAATTCTGAAGGCACTGGGTGAAAGGCAACGTCGAGACGAGTCCGGGGATAGGTCAAACGCCGCCGGGCGACGCCGCACGCGCCCACACGCGCGGCCGGAAGGCTCTGCGTGTGGGCTCGACGCGCCCAAAAGCGTTGGCTCGCCCAACGCGTGCGAAACACGCGCCGGTCGGCGAATCAGCGCGTGCACGCCGCCAGCTGGCGAACCGGCACGCGCCGGTCGACGGACCGACGCGTGCTGACGTCAGCATGACGTCACCCAACAGTCAATAACCGCTGTGGTGACGTCATCGATGATGTCAGCAATGACGACGGTTGGCCGGGCGGTCACCGGCCGGCGACCCGACCCGAACCGCGACGCCCGGCACGCGCACGCGCGCGGCACGTGCGGCCGGTTCGTCCGACCGTCCGACCGGTCCGTCCGGTCCGACTGGCCTGACCGGTCCAACCGGTCCGACTCGTCCGACCCGCGCGCCCGCTGACCCGTTGACCGTTGACCGTTGACCCGAAAAGAAAAAAAAAAGGAAAAAAAAAGAAAAATGAATTTGTTTCTTATTTTCATGTATGCCTATGTGGTTTATATGTAACCCATTTTTTTTTTTATTATGCATGTGTTGCATGAATTTTGGAAAATTATGTATTTTCCCTTATGTAAATTATGGATTATAAGTGATCCATTTTTAGTTCTGCATTTGTTGCAGGAACTATGATGAGTTATGCACGGATACCTGCAATCCCGAGAACGGACGAGGGAAATGCAAGACTTAAAAGGCTGATCAAAGAGTTAGCTGATTATCGGTGGCATGACGGTGATTTAGTATCACATGTGGTCAGGGTCAATCAGATGATATAGGAAATCATCTGGAATGGTTATCTTATGCCGGATTTTGAGAAGGTACCGGCTTTGATGAACACTCTTCCTTTTGAATGGCAAGCAGTGTTAGATCGGTTATGGGAGGTCAACGTGGTCCCGGGTTATAGGGAGTTAGTGGAAGCTTTTGTAAGAGAGTACTATAGGATTGAGTTGGCCAAAACTTCAACCCTTAGATTGAGCGCCACATGGCGCAGAGTAAATGCGCCTTGGTGGCGACATGAAAGCTCTCCAAAAGTTTTTTCCATGGTTGGCAAATGTGCCTTCAGTTTTCTCAGATGTTTTGACTGATAGATTAGAAGGGACATTCCCTAATTATTTCTTAGATTAGGATGAGATGTTTTATGGGTGTAAATATCTCTTTCCATATTGATATTTTTCTTTGTATATATTGCTTAGTGTAATGTATAATTTTATTATGTGAAAGCATTGTTTATTCTATTGGATGTTAAATATTGTTGCTTTCTGTTATTGCTAGTTGCTGTGGGTAATTAGCTGTAGGTAGTTTTATAAGTTTTTGTAGCTTCATAGAATCGATTTTGCATAAGACAATTATATTAAAGATAATTTTAAGTTATGATTTTTGGAGGATGATTGGAAACATAGTGACATTTTGATTCGAAACCTTACTTGAAATTATTTATTGATATGATGGGTCTCGTGCAAAGTGGATGTATAAATGATAGGCATTAATTATTCGTGCATGTATGTCGATGTGTTCGGACCGATGGTTTCAGCAACTAAGAATGTGATTGCTGATATGAACGGCAACAAATGTGAAATATTGAATATGAAGATTCAATATGTGCTGGAAAAGCAAGAAGCACTAGAAGCTCTTGACCATATTATGGAAGATCTTGAGGGTGTTGTGCGCCACCTTGAGCTAGCAGAGGACCGCCTAACAGCATTTGAGCCGAAAACAGACATTTGCAATGCTGGTTCTAGCTCAGAAAAGGGCTTTGTGCTCTAAGCGCAAGCGTATTGATTGGTTCAATATGTGAGAATGCAAATGATTAAGTCATTGTTGCAAGAAATCAAGAGTTAATCAACACAAGAGAGGAAAACGTCCTCAAGTGAAGAGAATGTCAGGGGTGAGGTGTTACAATTGTGACAAAAAGGGTCATTATGCTTGCGACTGTCGTGAGCCAAAGAAAGTAAACACATCTTGTACATTTGAGAACTTTACTTATGTGTCAAGTTCTGAATTATTAGCTTAATCCAATCCTTTGTGGACTGTAGATTCAAGAGCGACAGACCATATAGTGAAGGATAGAGGATCATTCGTGAAATTCCGACAAATACCAACTGGAACTATGTGAATCTATGTGGGAAATAACTTCAAAGCTGAAGTTAAAAGGATTGGCACCTGCCAATCAAACATGCATGGTGGAGGCATTTTGTTCCTACATGATGTTCTATATGCTCCGGAGATTCGTCGAAATTTAAGTGTCTATTTTGATGTTGGTTAAGCTTTGTTTTTGTGTGAACTTCCGTAATAAAGGTGTAGATTTGTATTTGGATACAAACTACTATGATTGTGGTCACTTTCTGGATGGTTTCATTGTACTATATGTTGACTGTAGAGATGTCAATATGTTATTCCCTTGTTTCACGTCTTCTACTTTATATGATAATGATGTGAATATGATGGCATGCTAGACTTGGTCATATGGGCCAACAAAATATGAAAAGACTAGCCAAAGAAGGCTTGTTGGGCAACATTGAAAAAGTCGATTTGCCCAGATGTGAGCATTGCCTAATAGGGAAAATGACAAGGAAACCATTTTGAAAAGGTAAAAGAGCTGAATTTCCTCTGCATTTAATCCATTCTGACGTCTGTGGTTCAATGAATGTGAGAGGAAGGCATGGGGCTGTTTATTTCATCACTTTTATAGATGATTCTACTTGATTCGGATATGTCTATTTGATCTCTCATAAATCTGAAGCATAAGTTGTTTCAAAATATTTATGAATTTGGTAGAAAATCAATTAGACAAGAAAATAAAAGTATTTAGATCTGATCGAGGTCGAAAATATTTATCTGATGAGTTCGGAAAATTATGTGATGAAAATGGAATAGAAAGACGGTTGTCTATTCCATATACTCCTCAACAATATGGTGTTGCGGAGAGAAGAAACTGAACCCTACTGGAAATGGTTAGGTCCATGATGGCGCAGGCTAACTTACCTATCACTTTTTGGAGTGATGCGTTGTTAACTGCTGCCTATATACTTAATTGGGTGCCTTCCAAATCAGTTGATTCCACTCCATATAAGTTATGGATAGGTAGAAAATCGGACTTAAGTTTTCTTAAGCCATGGGGTTGTGCTACCTATACTCACGAGTCCTATCACAAATTTGGAAAATTGGGTCCCAGAGAAAAGAAGAGTATTTTAATGAGATACTCCAAACACTCGAAAGGGTATGTGTTCATAAGTGAGCAGGAAAGTGGGAGTATAACTGAATTTGAATCACGGGATGTCACATTCTTAGTGGATGAATTTCCTAAGAATGGCGAAATAGGTGAAGATTACTCCCTATTTGAAACCTTGGATTAAGATAATGATATTAGTGGAGTTCGTCCAAGTGGGAGTAATATGAGAAGTGATGAATTGAATTCAACCCATTCTCAATTGCAACCACATGATGAGACGACGTCATCATCATCTAATCATAGTGGGAGCATAATGGGAAATGATGTGCTAAGTGCACAATTTCCCATAAGGCGAACAAGTTGCCAAAGTATTCCCTATCGACGTTTTGACATTGAAGGGGAAACTTTTATGATTGCTCCACAAGATAAGGATGAGCCAAGAAATATTAATGAGGCTCTAAATTGCCCTAGTAAGGAAAAATGGATTCATGCAATGGAAGAGGAAATTGAGTCAATGAAGTCAAACCATGTCTAGGAACTAGTTGATCTTCCAAAAGGACGCAGAGCTATTGGGAACAAGTGGGTTCTCAAAATAAAGCAAAAGGCTGATGGCTCGATAGAAAGGCATAAGGCTCACCTTGTGGCGAAGGGGTATAATCAACAGGAAGGAATAGATTATGAATAAACATTTTCTCATGTAGTGAGATTTACCTCGATTCGCATTATTCTGGTAATAGTGATTAGTATGGATCTTGAGTTACATCAAATGGATGTAAAGACTGTTTTTTCCTCAGTGGTGAATTAGAGGAAGAAATATATATATAGAACAACCTGCCGGTTTCATAGTAAAAGGCCAAGAAGAAAATGTATGTCAACTTTGGGGTCGATATATAAGCCTTAAGCAGTCGTCAAGATAATGGTATATACGTTTTCGTAATGCCATAATGGCATATGACTTTATAATGATTGATGAGGATCATTGTGTATATATCAAAAGATCCAAGGATCAATTTGTGATCATATCATTATATGTTAATGATATACTAATTGCCGGAAACAATATGGAGTTTGTTAATACTGTGAAGAATTAGTTATCTTCCAACTTTGAGATAAAAGACATGGGTGATGTTGCATACATTCTTGGATTTAAGATTTCAAGATTGTAAACCCATAGATACTTCTATTGCAAAAGGTGAAGGATTGAGCCATAGACTGTGTCCAAGGACTCCACAAGAGAAGGAACAAATGTAACATGTTCCTCATGCTAGTGCTGTTGGAAGCTTGATGTACGCTATGATGTGTACAAGACATGACATATGTTTTGCAGTTGGAATGGTGAGTAGATACCAATCCAACCCAGGTCCAGCACATTGGAAGGCTGTTAAGAGAATACTGAGGTATCTAAGGGGAACTGCTGATTATACGTTGAGTTATTAAGGAAAGGATCTGCAACTCTAAGGCTATTCTGATGTTGATTGGGGAGGAGATTTAAATGAAATGAAATCTACCTCTGGGTTTGTTTTCTTACCGAATAATGACACCATATGTTGGAGCAGTAAAAAACAAACGTGTATAGCCTTGTCCACGATGTAAGTTGAGTTCGTGGTATTATCAGTAGCAGTATAAAAATGTGTTTGGCTTAAGAGATTTTTTGGATCATTTAGGTGTTATTGGAAGTGCTACAGATTAATTGTTGGTTAACTGTGATAACCAAGCAGCAAAAGTGTACACCAAATATCCAAAATATCATGGCAAGACCAAACACATAGATATCAAGTATAATCTTGTCAAAGATTTGGTTGCACGAAAGGATGTGAACTTAGAGTACATACTACGCATAGAATGGTAGCAGATCCTATGAGAAAGCCGATACCTAGAGATGTGTTTTGTGGTTATATGAAATCTCTAGGATTGCGTAGAGGCTGATGTACTGAATATTATAATTTCCCTAAGTGTTCACAATTTGATGAATTTGTGTTTTCATCATTAATGCCTATGAATCTTTGTATGATCTTTATGCATCTTAATGCTCAATGCATTACTTTAAGTTAAGAGAAGTATGCTGGACAGATATAAGATTAGCCTACTCACACGGGTAATCGCCTCTATTTACTGTGTGATAAATAGAGATGAGACTATTTTTAAGCTTATTATCTAGGTGATAATCGAGAGCTCAAGCTTAAAACACGTATGTCGCCTTAAGCGAGTGTTAAGATGATGACATAATTCTTACGATGTCCGAAAGTAAAATACCCAACATATTTTACTTTATCTGTCTAAGATGCCAGATGTGAGTTCTGATGAATTTTGTGAATGAGTAGATACGTGAACTCAAGTTAGACATTGGGTATGCCTGAACTATCATATGTACGGTATTTAAAAGTGTAGACATACGCTCCATGGGAAATGAGTTAATACCGTAATACGTATTTCATACTACGTATGCATAAGACGACCAATGAAAGTGGCAAAAAGTTTGATCTCAACTTTTATGACGTGTGAGACTCTTGAGGAAAAGAATTCCTCAATTTTTGTCCCCTCATGACTTTTACTTATTCTCAAGATTTATATTTAGTGTTTGCTATCTTAGGATGTTGCCAATGGTCATGAGTTTGATTCAATCTAATGGGACATTTCTAGAAAAGCAAGTTGAACTGAAATTAAGAGTTTGAAGGAAAGAGGAAGATCGATTTTGGAGAATCACATTGTAGTTTTGTATTCATTGGTCGACCAATTATGACTGTCTTTGTGATAATTATAATTGTGAATACAATGTATATCATTGTTTAAAAGAGATCAAAAGAGATATAAATGTGATCGATCGATCTAGCAGACGCATACTAAATCTACTCAGAGTGTGACGCCCAATTATGAGCCGCTATATATTCCTAACGGATGTATAGCAACGAGCTCTCTCAAAGTATCTTTGGTCGCACGGATTATTCACCGGTATGAATGTTGAAGAGAGATAAAGAGAATCATGTTCGGCCCACCTTGTGCGAGTGGGAGATGAAGGCTTTATTAGTATTGGGCTTAAGGCCCGTCTGCCCAAGCTGGGCCCAGAAAGCCCGGCTCACGGGAATAAGGCCCGTGGAAAGAATGGGGTATAAAAGGGAGGAGAGAGAGAGAGATTGCACATGTTGGTTGTAATCATAATTCACGTATTCCCTCTCCCGCGCGTATTCTCTCTCAAAAGGAAAAAGAAAGAACAGTAACGCATACGGCTTGTTCTTCCTTCCTTCAAGGCTTCATCGGATTGAATTGGACCGGATTCTCTTCCTCCATTGGCGTCGGTGTTTAATCTGTGGCTAAAAGGTACTCTCGAATCCGTGGTGTGCTTTAGGATTAGTGATACGTGTTCGTTTTCCCGGGTTTCGCTTCCGCATTGATTTAGGGGTTCGATTTAGTGTCGAATCCGGTTTTCGAGGATCCGTTATTCCCAACACCAAGAAATCTAGTTCTTTTTCATGTTGTTGATTTTTTTTTAAAATGGATAAATTGTTAAGTAGACGAAATCTAATTAAACCAAAACACTGCACAAAGTAAGAGGTTAATTTTTTTTTTTTTGAAATCTTTGTGAAATATCATAATTTAGGATTGACAAAAAGTATAATCATATATGAATTGTTCAAAAAAATGTCAAGATACCTCATTATGCATAATGTTTTTAGTGTTTTTTTTTTTTTTATATATTCATCTAACATCTTACATGCTTTGTATAAAAATATGTCGTTAGCATAATAAGAAAAAATGATAAATTCTTTGATATTGTAAAGAAAGAGGTTTGATACATAGAGTAGACTAATGAAATTAATAAAAAGTTTACCAAGAAAGTGAGATTTTGAGATAAGAGGGACAAAAAATGGATTGTTATAAGATCACTGATGAACTATAAACTTTTCAGTTTATACTATATTAAAGAATGCCTTTTTTTTTAAACTATTAGTGAGATGATTTTATACAGAGTATGTGAAATGTTATAAGAATATTTGACAATGTATGTTTCTTTAATACACTAAAAAACAAAATATTTAAAATGCTTAATTATGGAACTATCATGAATAGAAAAATAATAAAAAAATTAGGAAAAAGGAGTGGGGCCATCACTTTAACCTGCAATTGAAAGATTAAGGACAATTTTATTTTTTTAGTGTAAATGGGAGTGGATCATGGATGTAGTCATTTATGGAGTTGAACTAGCGCCGCCCAATAAAAATTGGTAACTTTATAATAAAATTAATAAACTAATAATGAGTAATTTAATCTGACAAGTTTTGACAAAACATTTTAATTTAGGCTAAATAATTAATTTCAGTGCATTGATAGGTTATGCAAAAAAAAAAAAAAAAAGAATGGCAAGTTAGTACAAAAATTTGCTAACCTGTAAACTATAAATGGTAAGTTACCAATAAGATACTTTGAAAAAATGTCACCGCTACTTATTGTCGGAGTAGTTCTTTGGACACTTAGTACTTATTGAAATTTACTAACATAAAAAATAAAAATAAAAATTCACACTTTGGGCATAGGATAGTAGAACTCTACCACTTTCGTAATATTTTCTTAAGAAAAATAGAAATTTATAGGATTTTATTGGACACACACATCACTCAATTGACGTAAATATTCTACCATGTCCAAAACCATTAGAAGAACTATTAGTAAATTATTTTTTCCCTTTTAGACCCAAAAAAAAGGAAAAGAAAGAACAATGATGAGTGACAACGTAGTTTTTTGGTGAATATCCACAGGAAATTCTTCTGGCTGGACAAGAAAATGGGAAAAATGACGAAAAATAATAATTAAAAAATCAACCAACCTGATATTAAATGGTAACAGAAATGCGCATCCGGGGAATCGAACCCCGGTCAGTACCGTGGGAGGGTACTATGATACCACTACACTAGATGCGCTTGTTGTGATAACTATCGAAATATTTTCTAATTAAACTGTTAGAAGACGTCAACTATCGCTGTTCCCTACTTTTTTTTTGAGCAAGAGCTGTTCTCTACTTTAAGCACTGAGTTTTTATTCTGAATTGTGAGAGCTACTTACAAAACGCTTTTGGCACTTCATAATCTCCTTAAGAAAAAGAATTTAAGATTATAATAGAATGTTTAAGGTCCCTATCCAAAGAATGGTTTTTCGCTACTTACAAAATGCCTTTGGCACTTCGTAATCTCCTTAAGGAAAAGAATTTAAGATTACAATAGGATGTTTAAGGTCCCTATCCGAAGAATAGTTTTTCATTTAGTACTATGACACCGCATAATGTAAATTATCCAAAAAATTCCAAACTTTTTGTATGGTAGCTAATTCAGTCGTAAATTTTTTCATTGTGTCAATTTATTGATAAACCTAATGCTTTTCCAATGTAGTCATAAAATTTCAATTATACCAATTTAATCTTAACATTTTGATGATTAAACAATTTAGTTATCCTAGCAAATTTTAATTGAAAATTGTTGAGGTGGACATTTTGTGCAATTTTTTAAATTTTTATTATTTTTCCTCTATTTTTTCTATTTTGTCTTTTCTTTTCTTTTCTTTTCTTTTTCCCTTCGTTGGTTGATGGGTCTTGGAGGGGACCGGCGATCGGCCATAAGCGAGGGCCAACCTTGGGTGTAGTCAAGCCTTGCTTGAAGCCAGTGAGGTCAACCCTCGCCAATCTTGCCAAATCTTGGCAAGGCCTTAGACTAGCAAAGGAAGAAAGAAAATCAAATATAAAACAAAAAAATAAAATAAAAATTCAAAATTTGTCCAATTCATTGTTAGTCATGCTACGTAAAACGATTGACATTAATGTTAGTGATTTCTTACTAAAAATGATTGGAATGACTAAAAGTGCATTTGGTAACCATTTTGTTCCCAGTAATAATTTCTGCTTAAAGATGATTTTTTTTTTTGTTCCCTAGACGAGTTTCTAAGTATTTGAAAACATTTAATAACTATCAAAACTTTGTATCCCCATGATAGGAATGCATTTAGTAAAATCTTAAATTATGTTATGAATTAGAATTTATTTTGAATTTTTAATACTTTTTATATATTTTTCTCTTATTATTTTTTATTTCTCTTCTTCTTCTTCTTCTCTAACCAGCCACTGCGTAATGTCGGCGACCGACTGGTTGAGGTTCGATGACCTCATCGAAGCCTCCCCAAGCTAAGGCGAGCTCGCCCGGCCACTAGCGAGGCTCAACCTCACCTATCCTGTGCAAGGCCAGCTTTGCCTAGGCCATGCAAGGTCGAGTTTCATAGCAGCTTGCGATGAGGCTTTGTTAAGCTCAGCCGATCGCCGGCCATTGCTTAGGCCAACAACCGGCGATGAGGAAAAAGAAGATAAAAGGAAAGGAAAAGAAGAAAATAAAAGAGAAAAAATGTTGATTATGTTCCTAGGGATAAGGAAATAACTTTTTTCTATTTTTTTATTTAGTTTCAAATCTATTTCTTGACACAAAAATGTTACCAAACAAATTTTATTCTTTTTTTGTTTCAAAAAACAAAATAATAGAATCGGTCAGTTACTATTTGGCCAATCAAAAAATAGACCCAAAATTGTAAAAGATGTTTCGGACATTTGAAATGTCTAAAATTGAATTGTCCACCGTGCAATAAGTTTAGAACTTTTTTGAACAATTTTCTCCATTTATATGGGATCTCGCTCCTTCTCTCCCATGTCTATATTAAACAAGAATGGGATTGTCATTGGGCAATGGGCATTGCCTTGGCAATTCCATGTCCATGCCCCTTGCGGAGTCATCCAAGCCTCATCGACGCCTTTGTCCGCGGTTGTAACTTGTAATTTCAAGGACAAAAACCGATATATAGGTGTTCAATTTATGACCGTCGGTGAGCTCGTTGCTAGTTAGTGATGGTGCTCGTTCTGCGGAGAGACCATTGAAGGATGATCATGCTTTCCCTTAATTCCTAAAGAGCCCTTCTCAATATCTTACCTTTCCCATATTATATAATCAATATCTTAAGATTACGTTTGTTTTGCGATAAATAAATGATTTAAAAATATATATTTTTAAATAATAACTTATATTACTTACAAAAATACATGAACGGATTTTTCTTTTATTGTCAATGAAAATATTTATACATATTTTTTGTGGGTGTTTTCATTACTTAATTATTTGAAGTAATATAATTGACCATTTACTTTTGTGAAATAAATAGAGCCTTGTGCAAAATATTTTCCTAAAAATTGTTGTTCATCTGCTTGGAATAAGTAGCCAACAAAATATGTTTCAATATCGATAAGTAATATGTCTAATTATTTTCGTGAAATATGAAAATATTTTTTGTTTATTTATTTTTGTAAGTAATACAAGTTATCATTTTTAGGAAAATATTTTTTTTAAATCATTCATTTTCTTAGAGGGTGCGTTTGTTTGGGAGAAAATTTCATGATAAAAGAAAATATTTTCTGGAATATCATTTTCGGGAAAATGGAAAGTTTTCTTTTGGTTGATGATACGCAATTTTTTTCTAGCATATGGATCTCATTTGGAATATAATTTCAATCTCATGACATTATCTTGAGCACAAAAATTTTCAAATTTTAAAATAATTTTTTCTTTATTTTTTCTTTTTCCTTATTCTTCTGCTAGTCATTGGGCCTACAGGTTAGAAGTGAGGCTCGACCTTTTCGATCTTAGTCGAGGTTGAGCCTTGCCATGATTTGGCAAGCAAGGCTTAAACTCGTTGGTCTCGGGAGAGCTCGATCTTATTGAGATCTTGCAAGGATGAGCCTCACTGGGCCACTTATGACTGGCCAAGGAAAAAGGAAAAAGAAACAAATAAAAAGATAAAAAAATTCGAGAGAAACAATTCCAGAGAGTGTTCTCAACTTTTTTAGATTTAGAAATTCACTCTCTTAATCTTATGAACAAATATCTTCACTGACCAGAGAGTGATTTCAGTTGATTAGTCATTTTCAACGAACCAAACGAGTGAAAGTCTGAACAACTAATTTTCCTATAAAAAAAAGACTTTTGCTAAAAATAAAAATAAAAACTAATTTTCTTTATAAAGTATGGGGAAAATCTCAAATATGGACAAAAAATGCCCTCATTTTCTTAAAAGATGACCCAAAGTGGAGTCTATCTTAGATAAGGATCCAAAGTGATCATTTAATCTCAAAGAAGGACTTGATTCGCCGGCCGGTGAACAAATGCATCTCTGATGCATATTCCGTGGCCTAATCAAGGGTATTTTTGTCTAGAAATTTTTTTTTTTCATTTTCGGTTGTACTATTCTTTTTTTTTTTAGGTCAATGTTTGTCTTGTTCATCATCTTCTTTATCCCATGTTCATATTCTTCTTGCCAGGTCAAGAACACTAGAGGGTTGGCCTCACCTGAGGCCAGCGAGGGCTTGATGCCCATCACTGGCAACAAGTGAGGGCTTGTAGGTTGACCCTTGCCAACTGGCAAGGGTGGCCTCGGTTGCGACTGGTGAGGGTCGTCGAGCCCTTGCTGGCCATAGGCGAGGGCTTGCAAGCCCTCATTGGCCCTTATCAATGGCCAACGAGGTGCGCGAGCCCTCATCGGCCCCGGGCGAGGCCACCCTCACCAAATCTGGCCACAATCCACCTTCTTTGTCCCTTCCTCTCACCGTCGCTCCCAAATCGACGGCTTCTTCACCTATCGCTTTGTCCTCAAGCACCTCCTCGTAAAGCCTTGATTTGGACGACGCTCACTAGTCACGGCCAAGGCCACCCTCATCGGTCGGCTTGTAGGCCCTCACCGACCCTTTTCCAAATCTGGTGTTCTTGATCTGAACAAGAAGAAAATGAGTAAGGGACGAAGAAGATGATGAATAGGACAACCATTGACCAAAAAAAAAAAAAAAAGAATAGGACAACCGAAAATGAAAAATAAAATTTTTTGGATGAAAATACCTTGATTAGATCACCGGAATATGCATCGAAGATGCATTTATTTACCGGCTGGCAAGTCAGGTCTTTCTTTGAGACTAAATTATCACTTTCGATTCTTATTTGAGACAGACTCCATTTCAAGTCATTTTTTAATAAAATAATGGCATTCTAGGTTCCTATTTGAGATTTTCCCTGAAGTATGTTTAACCTGTGCCTAGAAGATTGCCCATGGGTAATCTGTCTGCGTGGCGGTCAATCATTAGTTCATTACGGAAAATGATTCATTAGCTTACTAGGTACGGATGTAGAACAGATCTAGTTATGTTGATTGATGCGGTTGGATTTGTCAGTAAAATCAACGGTGCTTAACGACTTCTCTGCTGCAAATTAAGTTGCTGCTAAAAATTATTATCCAAAGCTTTACATTTGCTTTATCTCGATCCTTAACGTGTCGTCCTCAGCTAAACAATCTAGTTCAGTTTTCTTCTACTCAATTCGGTGTGTAACCAATAGGTGTAAACGATACATTACTTGACAAATATACTACGCACATCTATTTGCAAGAACACAACTTTATATACATCATTTAGATCCACGACTTGAACCAACCAAAAATGGAAAAAAAGGAATTTGAATATCGAATGGACAAACGCGTTTCACTATCCACAAAGATCCACTGTGATTAGTGTGAATTTGAACATTGAATGGACCTAATGTTTTCCGCCCGCGGTTGATGCCATAATTGTCCACTAAATTGATGCATATTATATAAAAAAGACTAAGAATCAAGTCGTCTACGGGTTTTGTAAATCCTTTTAACTTAGTTTTTTAGAGCGTTTATGGGTCCAGCCATTCGCAATCCCAACCCCACCATTACTTTTTCTAACTACTGCTCGTCCTTCTTCCTCCGCCGTGCATTCATACGGTTCGAGGAAACTCTATGTAATTTGTCCACATGATTCCTTGAAAAGTGGCACCTACGGTACACATCGAAATTTCTACTACTTGTGAGGAAAGACATTGATTTAATCGATCGAGATGTATGATCTATATAGATGGAAAGTAAAGTGGCATTGAACTCGAGGGGAGATTCATTGGCAAGTAACATGAAAAAATATTCAGTGCAAATATGAGACTAACACATCTAATTGTACTTGCAATACCACCAGAAGTTTTGTGAATCCAAATCCAATATCACACCTCTGCACACAACTACGGTGAGGTGAGAGTTATGACATCCAATGCAAAGAACGCCTATATCTCTATGCTCTGATCCAATGAAAAGGAAATTCAAGAGAAGAAAGCAAGAGAATTAGGTCATGAAAAACACATAATAAAAGACCACAAGGACAAACCCCATTGTGTTCTTGAGGTTACTTCACGTGTACACGCACTTCATATGTAACGTTTAACGCAAGGGAGCTTTATCGTGCCACAGGATATTTGTGGTCCCTATACAAAAAGTAGTATTTCACCTAGTACTATAACACCGGATAATGAAAATTGTCTAAAAAGTTATTAACTTATTGTATAATACCAAATTCAATCATAAATATTTTCATTGTGTCAATTTAGTCTTAAACATTTTAATACTTTTCCAATTCAATCATAAACTTTTCAATTATACCAATTTAATCTTAACATTTTGATAATTAAACAATTTAGTCCTTTTGGTAATTTTTAATCGAAAATTGTTGAAATGGACTTTTCGCAAATTTTTTTAATTTTTCCTTTATTATATTTTTTCTATACTATATTTTCTTTTCTTTCTTCCTCTGTTAGTTGAAGGTTTCGGCAGTAGCCAACAACTTCGGGTGACTCGCTTGAAGTTGGCGAGGTCAACCCTCACCAGCCTTGCTAAGTCTTGTTGAGGCCCATGACCAGCAAAGGAAGAAATAAAGTAAAATATAAGAATAAAAGTTCAAAATTTGTCTAATTCATTCAAAATTTGTCTAATTCATTGTCATCAAATAAGAGAAAACTTTCCATTTTCTTAAAAATTATATTCAGAAAGTATTTTCTTTTATCACCAAATTTTCTCCCAAAAAAATCCATCCTTGTGGAAAATAAATGATCGGTAAACAATTATGTTTAATTATTTTTATGAACGATAAAAAAAATTTCATTTATTTATTTTTGTGAGTAGTACTAATTATTATTTTTAGATTAATATTTTTTAGATCATTTATTTTCCACAAGGATGGATTTTTTGGGAGAAAATTTCGTGATAAAAGAAAATACTTTTTGAATATAATTTTTAAGAAAATGGAAAGTTTTCTCTTATTTGATGATATGTGACAGAAAAAAGCGTTTGGATCTCATTTGAAATATAATTTCAATCCTATGACATTATCTCAGGCTACAAAATTGCAAATTTTTAAATAATTTTTTATTTTGCTTTATCTTTATTTTATCTTTTTCTTTCTTCCTCTACTAGTTGTTGGGCCTACAGGTTAAAAGTGGGGCTCAACCTCTTTGATCTTAGGCGAGGTTGAGCCTTGCCATGATTTGGCAAGCTCGAGTTCGTCGGCCTCGAGTGAGACTTGAGCTTGCCGGTCTCAGGGTAGCTTGACCTTATTGAGATTTTGCAAGGATGAGTTTCATTGGCTTGTGCCTGTGACCGATCACCGGCCTCTCGGTGAAGGGAGAAGGAAAATAAATAAATAAATAATTATCAAAAAATTTCAAATGAGCAATTTCGAAGAGTGTTTTTGACTCTTTAGAATTTAAGAATTCACTATCTTAATTTTATAAATGAATATCTTCGATGACCAAAGAGTGATTTCAGCTGGCCAATCATTTTTGGCAAACCAAATGAGCAAGAGTCCGAACAACTAATTTCCTGAAAAAGAAAAAAAAAAACAACTTCGCTCGAAAAATCTAATTTTCTTTATAAGGCACGTTTAACCCGTGCCCGGAAGATTACCTATAGGGGTGTGCATGGTCCGGGCAGGTGGTTCTCGACCTAGATTCGGGAACCACCCGCTAAGGACTGGTTCCGAAAAATTGGAATCGGGATCCACCCATTTGTTGCATGGATCCACCCGAGAACCGAACCGCCGGTCCGGTCCGATTCCCGGGTGGATCCATGGAACCGATCTTGACGCGAAACAATTTTAGTTTTCAACATAGAATGGTTGGGTCTATGAGTTGAAAAGGAGGGGAGGAGGTCTATGGTTGGGTTTTCAACATAGAACGGTCGCGGAACAATTTTCCACGATTGTGGCGGGTGGTGGCTGACGCGAGGGGGCAAACAATAGCGGCGGAAGAGCAGCGGCGGCGGCATCAACGCTCGAGGAGGAATCGAAATGGCGATAGGATTAGGAGGAACCGAGAAAGAGACAAAGAGGGAGAGAACCGAAGATGAAGGGAGTGAGGAAATGAGATCTAATTTAGGTTTTTTTAGTAATTTTTTTAATATTAAAAAGGTTCCGGTCCAGGTCCGAGTGGGCAGATCCGTTCATGGGCAGGGAACCGGACCGGTTCCCTCAGAACCGCCAGTTCGGCGGTTCCGCCCGATTCCGGCGGTCGGGCGGTTCCCGGTATTTTGCACACCCCTAATTGCCTATGCGAAATCCGTCCGTATGGCGATCGATCATCAGTTCATTACGGAAAAGGATTCATTCATACATGAAATCGGAGATTTTCTTCTCTATTTTGGGAGGCTTGGGGGACGTTTTCTGGACTCGGTCTATTGAAGTTCGATAAGTCGATTTTCTTGAACAAAACCGCATGCTCATTTAGAAATGACATACGTGTTTCGAGGTGGGATTAAAATACGCAAAATCGTCTTCCGTCCTCGGGAATCGAGATAGAGTTAGTATAGATCTCGTCTTGCTCGCCGCAGAGAAAGCGAAGCAAAAATAAAAACGCGCTCAAGTCGCAATTGCAAGGAGGAGCGTCCGTCGTCCGCCAGATCTCTCTCCATCTCCTTCACCGTCGTCGTCGTCTTCGTCGTCTTCGTCGTCGTCGTCCCTGAGATCTCGGGAGCCATGATTTCGTCGCGGAACATCAAGTCCATGGACTTCTACAGGTCAGATTCGATCCAACTCGCGATCCGGATTCCGTTCGGTTCCTGATTGTTTTTTGTTTCTTCCTTCTTTCTCTCTCTCTCGCGCGCGCGCGCGCGCGGATGCCGACCAAAGTTCCGCACCTGTTGTGATTCTGCGGTTGGAACGGTTACGAACCGATGAGCATGTTAGATGGGATCGCCGATTCGATGCGCGCGTCTCGTTTCCTAGTGGTTTGTCACGGCGTACATTCTCCTTTGCGTTTCGTTTTAGTTCGGGGGTGCGGCGCGAACCGTTTGTTTCTCGGGTTGATCGCTGTGAATGGACGAGCTCTGGGATTGATTGCTGAGGGAGGAGAGCTTAGGTAGGCACTCGCCAGTGCAGCTGAAATATGGAATCGTTATCAGGTGTTGCCTTTAGTTCTCAATTTGTATCTCGAGAAAAGCGGCATGGTCGATCTTTTTAGGAAAGAGGGAACCGGAAGAAGTCGCGTGCCGGAATTGAATCCGACAATCCTGGAATTGAATCCAACAATCACTGGCTTTGGTGTTCGGGGGAGGATGTGGAATTGGCACCTCGCGGTGGTTGGGTTGCTGATGAGTATTGTTGGTGGATGGTCCATCAAACATCTGTCTTGCATAAGATGGATAGGTTTTGTCTGTGTCTGCATCTGCATGAATCTATGCTAGCTATTGCGGGAGAGAGGTTTTTATGTTCACTTCTGTGCCTTGCTGGCAAAGTGACGATTCTCTCTAGGGATACTGGATAAGACGGTTATTTTTTTTTCGGGAGAAGGTTTCGCAGCTAAGTAGAAGATGAGAATATGAGATATCCTTTCAAATTGTTTCTCAAAAGAGTTTTTCTCCATGTGTTTTTGTTGATGAAGAGAATCGGAGTGTCTGGAGGCATGTATTGACTCTGAGCTGAATGCACAAGGCACGTATAAACAGCTGATGCTTGGTCAAAACACTTAAAAAATGGGCATGTTGACTCACATGATGTTTTTATGAGAGCATGAATGATGTCCTTTTATCAATAATCTGACCTTTCTGCCTGCCCCTTTCTTTTGAAAGTCTTGGAGTGGGGTTTTGTCTGGTGATCTGAGACAAACAGATATTCATGATGCAACGGTTTTGCTCATTTAATCACAGTGTTTTCTTGGTTAGGCATTCTGATTGTTCACTCTTGGTTACAGGAAAATTCCTCGAGATTTGACCGAGGCATCAGTCTCGGGCGCAGGTCTATCCATTGTAGCTGCTCTTGCCATGATGTTTTTATTTGGGATGGTATGTACATAGCATCTACATTTGATGGACTTTGAGCTGGTTGTGGCTTTAATAGGGTTTTGGCAGTTGTCAGTTTTTGTTTTTTTTGTTTTTAGTTCTTTTCTTTCCTTTTTCTTATTTTGAGTTTCACATTGGCAATGGATCTGTATCCTGTTAATATCTCTCCCTCTTAATTGGCAATGGTAGTCAGGCTAATTACTTGGCAACTCTCCCCAACTAGACATCATTCTGCAGGAACTGCGGATTTATTTTGTCTGGCGGGACCTCTGCATTTTGGGTTGGGGTTGAGGAGGGAGAAGATGACCTTACCTTTGCATATGACTTCACTTTGCCAATTCTTATGAATGATGAATCTTGCCTCAATTAAGATTTTCTTTCTTGTATTGCTTGGCACTATAAGCTGATCACCCAGTCCTTTTCTCTCTGGGATACTCATTCTGCAGGAATTGAGTAATTATTTGTCTGTCAGCACCTCTACATCCATTGTAGTTGATAAGAGCTCTGATGGGGAATTTTTGCGAATTGACTTTAATATCAGGTAGGTCAGATGGCATTAGTATAATTTTGTCTGGTTTTTATGCAGTTATGTGGTCAACCACTAAATTTATGCACTTGCTGTTTGCTAATTTCTTGTGTGAGCACAGCAAATATGGATGATAAGCTAGTGCAGGAAACACTTGCTTATCATGTAAAACATTGGTGTTTGTCATAATAAATCTGTGCTACACTTTATTTTCGTTCTCAATTATGTTGAGCTAGCCAGAAGACATACAGTCTTTTTCCCCCGTTGGGCCACATTTTTGCTGCCAGTATATATGCATCCAAGAGTGTCGGAATTTTATTTATGCCTGCACATAATCTATATAGTGTTGAAGGAACAGAATTTTGATGGCCATTTTTTGAAGGCGCTTCTATAATTACATTGAGCGGTGTATCAGCAGGTTACCTAGCCAACCCTGTATACACATGTATGCAAACATGTCCCTGAAGGAATAGCAGAGTTATTTACACTTGATGCAATAAAAATCCTTACAGGAAAATTCTAAGAGACCTCTGACATGCATTGCTATGGAAATCTTGATCTTTTTTCTCTTCCTATTTGCAGCTTTCCCTCACTCTCCTGTGAATTTGCATCGGTTGATGTGAGTGATGTGTTGGGAACAGTAAGTATCCTCCACTTACTATTGTCCTTTGCAGCAACCTGACGGTGTAGTACATGTCATATTGAGATATGGATCATTAACAGCAATTAATTCATGAGTTGTTCATATTGAATCATCTTGACACGTTAAAGTTGTTCGACTTCATGTTTTAATTCAAAGGAGATTGTTGCAAATTTGGATTTGTTGAATAATATAACGTGATTCAATGACAAATGAGAAAGGCAGTAAATTGAAATGGGCAATATGGGTTTTGACTTGAAAAATATTGCTATACACTGCTCTCTTCAATGTGCCTGACCGTAGCATCTTCTTTTGCAGAACAGGTTGAATATAACCAAAACAGTGCGTAAATTTTCTATTGACCGAAATATGAAAATTACTGGCCCTGAGTTCCACTCTGGTCCAGTTGCACATGCCATTAAGCATGGAGATGAAGCTGATGAGGAATATGCTGAAGGTTCTGTTCCATTAACTTCTCATAATTTTGAGAGAGTTTCACACCAGTAAGTATTTGAATCTTGAGTTACCAAGTTGGTCATATTCAGACTCTTTTAGACTTACTTTTGTGTTGAGGTACTCCTCATGTTTCCTTCTGCCCCTCCTTTTTACAGGTACCCAATTTTGGTCGTTAATTTTTTTGCTCCTTGGTGTTACTGGAGCAATCGCCTGGTAAATGAATCATCTATAAATTTGCTAACTAATTTCTTGACAAATTCTAATTGCGGCTGTCTCTTGCATTCGTAATTGTTGCACATGTACAATCATGCAGGATATGGGAAAATTCCTTTTGTCAACCTTATTGATTTTGCGCCTGTAGTTGATTTATCAAACTGTAGCATCTTAGAAAGAGAGCTCTTATATGTAGATCCAAAAGTGACACATGCTCTCATCTTCTATCTGTTGAATATAATGATAAATCTCTCCAGTTGGTCTAATTAATATTGCATTTCATGCTCACCTCTGGGTTTGAGCAATCACTATTTTTTTCTATGCGAATAATCAAATATAGAACTCGGCAGGTTTCGTTGTTTAATACAAGATAATGAGATTGTGAAGATCATATCTCCAAGCCTCAAATGGTCTTACTTGTTTGTGACTGTTATTGAAATCTGATGGAGCCTATCATTCTATTTCTCTTTTACAGAAACCATCGTGGGAGAAGGCTGCTAAGATAATAAGAGAGAGGTACATTGACTACAGCTTGTGTTTTTTTTTTTTCTTCTTTTCATTTATGAAGGAACTGAATTTGTTTGAGAATATGCAAGTTCAATCTCTCAGTCGTTGACAATTGGTTGCAGATATGATCCAGAAATCGATGGACGTATTCTTTCAGGAAAGGTTGATTGCACTGAACAACCAGAATTGTGTCGCAGGTAGATATCAAGCTATATGATGGCCATCTGTGTGGAAAATGAATATCATGATCGATAGTTGAGTGTTAATGCCATTGTTCTTCCTTGCAATCTTAATGCTGGGAAATGGGGTGAATGGACTTGAAAATATTAAGGGCCCATTTGGTTTGTGAGAATGCTTTCGGTTTCAGTGAAAATGCATTTTCCTATTTTCATGAAAAGTTTTCTGGTATTGAAACTGGGGATTTTCTTTCGAAATGGAAATGATGAAGATCTGTTTGTTTGTGCCAATCTAACAAGACTTTGAAATCTCAACAAATGTAAAATTATATCTCTGCACAACTCTGTACCTTTATTGAAAAAATTGGCTTTTCAAAAGTTGGTTAACTGTAAAAAAAAAAAAAAAAAAAAAAAAAAAAAAAAAAAAATTGCTACAGTTTAATAATCTGACCCTTAAGTCTTTCAGTTTTTCTTTTCTTTTTTATTTTATTTTAATTAATGAACACCTTCACTTGTGGAGCTTCATGGAAGTCACCACTTCATGAAACTTCACTGCTTCAATATTAAAAAAAGGGGGAATGACCAGTAAAAGAGAAAGAAAAAACTTTGCATGGCAGAAGCTTCAGACATCTGCTTGAGCTTCATAATTCGTTGCCAGAGCATGAAACATCATGGTCTTCCTCTTCTCCCATCCTTGATTCAGATGTTTGAGATTCCACCTACCTTCACTCGACTATCAATCATCTATTGATTGAAGCCCAGCTGTGTAATTAGCCAAGACTGCACTGTGCAAATAGGAATAAGAAAAAGACATGATTTCTGTCACATAATGTAAACGTGTTATCAGAAGAAAAGAAAACTGTGAACTAATTGTATTCAATTTTGAAGTCCTGATGTGAAAAACACATTTTCAAATAAAAAAAAATCATGTTTTTAGTGAAAACGGTTTTGAAGGTTGTGACAAACAAATGAACTCTCTCATTTGAAAATGAAAATTCAGAAAATTTTCTTGAAACAAGCAGCCCCTAATACTAAGGGTTTTACTTAGTATGCTTACTGTCCCTTACCAAGTTGAAGCCCTTGGCTACATGTTCCTTTTTTCCCTTTCCCTAAATACATGGCATGAGGGGAAAACAGAACCATTTTCTGAACTAAGAGCAGTTTCTATGTTTAGAAGACACTGACTAGATGAAAATGGGGAGAATTTCCTCGACACCCTTCTCACAAAAGTTCTAAAAATTTCATTATTTTCCACTTAAGTTTTCATTGTCCCATTCACCACCATTTGCCAAACATATTATTTCTGAGTTTTACAATTGAAAGTGCTGAGAGCCAGTGAGACAGTTCTTCAATTGTTCCTGTGAAATAGGAAAATATATATTTCTTCCCATAAGTATTTGAATCCTACTGAGCATGAGCATTCAGTTCTAGCTTGCTGTGTGTCTGTGATATAGGTGAAGCTCCTCTCTTTGGAGTTGAGTTTGCAAAGTGATGCAAATATATCGATATGTGAGCTATAACAAGAGCTCTTCTGTTGGGGGCTCTCAGCTGTGTTGTTGGCTCTGCTAGGAACTCTAGTATTTGTCAATCTTCCGAACTGTGGGAATAATTGCTATGTGTAGTTATTAAGTTGTCTGTTATTGTCTGGTGACAGTTTTTGAAATATGCACAGAATAGTTCTCGCGTGACTAGTGGCAGTTAGCTTTTCAGCTAGCAACAGATGATCCTCATATCATTAGTGTGGACTCCCTTTTTCCCCATACTCTATTATATGTTCTTTCTGTTTGTGGATCCCTTCAATTTCTTCCTTATGGTTAACAGTGTTTCTTTTGCGTTCTCAGTAATCACATACAAGGGTATCCATCCATTCGCATTTTCCGTAAGGGATCTGATATTAGGTAAAATAGCTATTTTTTCATCTCTTATTCATCTTCCAAATAAGTTATTCAATGACTATTGTTGTGTTATTGTTTTGCTGTTACTATGTATTTTCTGCATGTGTGCAGATGTCTGTGATTAGATCTCTCCTATCATTTTCATCGCAGTAGGTGCTTTAGGTGTGCATGACTGAATGAGTGCTTGTATTCACTTGTCCCTTTATAACCTCATATATTGGACGTCAACATGCAACTTTGCTTTGATCACAGGGAGGACCATGGACACCATGAACACGAGTCGTATTATGGAGATCGAGACACAGAGAGCCTGGTTAAGGTTCGAGCATTCTTTTAGTAGGAACTTAAATTCCCATATCTAATATAATTCTCATACATGTGTTTTGCCTTGAGAATGGTACATGTATATTGTGGCATCATTATCTTATGTGGAACTTATATATCCTGCAGATGATGGAACAGCTGATTGCACCAATTCCAGTGGAGTCTGAGAAGCACGTTTCATCTACTGATAATTCAACAGATAAAATAAAAAGACCAGCTCCTTCATCGGGAGGCTGCAGAATTGAAGGATTTGTACGGGTAAAGAAGGTAAAGCTAATAGCGCACTTGGTAGACTCAATGCATTGGAGTCATGTATGATGACTTGCTTCCATGGGGTCTAGCCATCTGGATCAATTATACTCTGCTGATTTTGAATGTTTGGTCTGTTGGCTTTTCCTTATATATTCAACTTCAATCGTTTTCCTTACAGGTCCCTGGCAGCCTTATCATCTCAGCTCGTTCAGGAGCCCATTCTTTTGATGCTTCGGAAATGAACATGTCACATGTCATATCACATCTATCATTCGGTAGGAAGATTATCCCTAGAGTGATGAGTGATGCAAAGAGGTTGATTCCTTATCTTGGTGGAAGCCACGACAGACTGAATGGCCGAGCATTTATTAATCATCGCGATATAGGTGCAAATGTAACTGTAAGTTACATATGTTATCTGCCATTCATACCATCACCTGCTTGATGTCAGTCGGAGAGGTGCCTGGACATGGAGGTTCTCTTTCTCATTTGCTTATCCCTTTTTCATTTGCAGATAGAACATTATCTTCAAATAGTCAAAACAGAGGTTTTAACTAGAGGGTCCCACAAATTACTTGAGGAATACGAGTATACGGCCCACAGCAGTTTGGTGCAGAGTCCAGACATACCTGTTACGAAATTCCATTTCGAGCTCTCTCCCATGCAGGTTAAAACAACTATAAGGAATACTTTTGTGGGATTTCGGCTTCCAGATTTTCTCCGCTTTTCTGTTTATGCATTTGACTCACATCTTATTCCTCTGTTTAGGTTTTAATCACAGAAAACTCGAAGTCCTTTTCGCATTTTATCACGAATGTTTGTGCAATTATTGGAGGTGTTTTCACGGTTGGTTTCTTACACATCATGGTTTGTTTATGCTCGTAGTCTAGTAGTGTTAATATTCTCTTTGTGTGATTCGCAGGTTGCTGGTATATTGGACTCAATTCTTCACAACACATTTAGATTGATGAAAAAAGTGGAGTTAGGCAAAAATATTTGACTGAACTGTCTAATGTTGTTTATGCGGATACTCACGATTTTGCCATGCCAGATTCAGCTGTGAGTATTTTTGCTGAAGAGGAAAACGGTCGTTGCATGTATGAATGGTTATTACAGTTGCTAGTGTATTGTAGGAGAATCTGAAGAAAGACTAGTGTCAAAGAAACACAGATTACTCATTTGCGTGACTTCTAACGAAAAGACTCGAGATCATTTAACTTGCGTCTTGCGTGGAGTCCATTCGTTGTATGTTTACTTGTTCAACACAAGCTGTGGTCCTGGAGCAACCTAGTGTCGGTTTTGGATGTATTGCCAAGTGATCAACAGCGCCTGTTCATTGTGAAATAAAGTGCAACAATCTCGATACAGTTGTGAGGTGAATGTTCTTTGTTAGGTAGTTTAACCGAGCCAAATAGTCTCTAGTTCTATGCCATGAATGCCTTTTCTTTTGCATTTAGTAGTCCGGATTTGAGTTCGGATGGGATAACAAATCATCCTATCGGGTGTTTGGGAACATCCTTCGGATTGGACAAACTTAGGTGGGTCTAGATAAAATGTGGGATAAAAAAAGAAAATAAGGGAGTTGGATAAATTCGAATTGGATAAGATATTTTTTTTTAAAGGGAACTTTAAAAAAGGAGCGACAATAGGTACATCAAATCGATCCAATTGGTTTTTTGAGATGCCCTATAGTTATTCCAAAGAAAGTTCTCTCGCTCGTGTTCTCCTGTTGAACTAACCGAAGAAATACTTGCATCACCTCAAACATTAGTGGTTGGAACTCTGGCTTCGCCAGCACCATCTCATTGACACAATGTTCAATATCGTAGTGGACAAAAACAGAACTTCATCGCGACGCTTGAATCCTCATGGACGACACCGAACATCTCAAGGGAACAGGGTAAGATGGTGATGAAGAGGCTATCAATCTTTAATATCGACGACAACTCTGACCTAGATCAATCTAAGGAGATGCAAGGACAATGTTGAAGGTCGACTAAAATTCCTGTGCCCACTCCTATTGCGGTCTTAGATTTAGAGATCTATGTCGCCACTACACGGCGATGTTGGTGGTTGCCGTTTTCAATCATGGCCCATTATGGAGGTGGTGGCCACAATTCTTAGATCTAGGGTTTTTCCTTTAACTTTTCATTAATTGATTTTTTTAATTTTCAATTTTAAAATTTAATTAAATATTTAATATCTTTGAATCTTATCTTGAAGTGTACGAGATTATAGGGTTTGATATGTCCACGTTTATTTTCTAGAGGATATAAATTTCCATTTTATCCTATCCTATCTAAATTATTATGTCGACGACCAAATGCTTTTTTTGGTGGTAATGAAACATAGGAGATACATTTCAAAGTACAAACCTTGCCAAAAGCAGCTGGAATTTATTTATGTTCCGTATCTACAATATTCTCATACGGTGAGAACAACTCAACACACTTGTGATATGTAAACCAATACAAATTCCTCAATAACAAATGTCGGATGCCGCTCCACCTTGCCCAGATGAAGTAGCTGAGCTTGAAGTGAGAAAAATCACGGAGAAGAAACTGGGGTGGATAAAAGGGGCAAAAGAAGGCAATTCAGACAGACAATGCAAATTCAACCCAATATCATGATTCCCAATCCTCTACTTAGAATGCCAGAAGTAGAGTTGAAGCCGCCAATGCTCCAATAGAGCCAGTGAAACCGATGAGCACTGAAGTAGCGCCGTTCTTTTTCGGTGGGGTTTCGCTGACGGGAGCCGGAGTTGGATTTATCTCTACCGATCCGGCCGGTGGAGAAGGAGACTCCTCGCCAGAAGGTGCCGGGGATGGGGCAGTGCCGTTATTTTCTGATGGGGACGGTGCGACTGCGCCACCAGTTTTGTTGCTCCTATCAGCCATCACAATAACCACCATCTTCTCATTCTTTTGGCAGTTGTCTTTATTTCCGCTGATGAAGTAAAATGGTCCTGAATGGTCGAACTTGAACACGGTGTGGCCATCGGCATATTTGGCCATAGGCGACGCGTCATTGCAGTTGTTGTAGTCGTCTTGGTTCACGTATAGCACCGAGTCTTGGTTGGGCGTGTAGTCGAAGACTGCGGGATTAACAGAGAGAACCGACACGTCAAGATGAATTACCGATCATGTATGCCGTTTTCACGTAAAGTACATTGCGTTAAACATCAGACTAGTGCGGTAAGAAGCATCGACATACCTAGAGTGTCTCCAATTTGGAAACGTTTTTTCTCTGCCCACTGATTTAAAGCATTTGCATTGGAAGGGACGGTCCAACCGCCGGCATCTCTAACTTTGAACTCGTATGCTTCGCTCCGTGGCACCAGCATTGTCACCCAGAGCAAGACCCCCATCACTTGAAACGCTCTCTTCGTTTGGCGATCTAATCTCAACATGGGAAGTGCCATTGAAGAATTAGAACAGACGAGCGATTCAGCGAGAAGAAATCTGGAATTTTCTCTTCTGTATCGGATTGGCATGTGATCTGAGTTCGACAGAGCGGGGTTTTGTAGGCCAGCGGCCATGAACTTTGCAAGCCGTGGAGGTGAAGCTTGTTGCTTTTCCAGGTTCTGTGATTTCCTTTGGATTTCTTAGCTACTAGTGCAAAGTATATGTGCAATTCCACGTGGTCGGTGTAAACAAATTGTTCTTCGAGCTTCTTTCCGGGCCTCCCAACTTTTATTAAACATTGTCCTGCAAGTTTTATTCTTTGCTTTAACATTTGCTAAGAATATACAAATCTTGTGCGGTGGGTTTCGTTCAATTACATCTGAGCTGTATACACAGCCCCTTTTGGAGGCAAAATCAGAAAACCGGTTGATCTCTGCATTCATCGCCACGGTTGCCGTTGGCTATCTATTTCATCGGAATTACTCTTGCAACAAATATTTTTCACTGAAAGTTGTTTACTCTCCAACACTCGGTTAACACGTGTCGGAAAATCCGACACCTGGTCAATTTTCTCGACACTCTCTGACACTCGAGTCGGAATTCTAATATACAAGTTTCCGACACGTGATTCCGATATCAAAGTCAATTTTAAAAATTCAACAAATGAGAGGTTAAAATATATATGTGTGAAAAAATAAAACACAATAATAAAAATAATAAATAGAGAAAAAGAAAATATAGTCTTATCTTCTCTTTTGACTCCCATTTCCTATGATGCATAATTCATCCTTTAAGTTTTTTTTTTTCTTATCTTCCGACATATCTAACATGTGAGTTCAAAATAAGGATCACTTGTTTTTTCTTCAAGTTTTATGAATTATTGAAATAGAATTGAATTTGTCAAATTGAAATAATGAATAATATTGATAAATGGTGAATTAATATTTTTAGTGTATATTCATTCTAGGCTTTTTTAATAATTTATTTATTTATGAATTTGATTCAAATTAATTTGATTGAAATAATCGTAAAAATGATAATTTATTATGTATATATAAAAATATATATTTAATATACAACGTGTCCTAACGCGTTAGAATTATATGTTTTTTTGAGAAACGATGTATCGACGTGTCGTGTCAGTGTCGTATCGCTGTCAATATTGGTGTTACTTAGTTTATTATAAGGGAACAAGGGTTCTGTGTCAACTCCTAACAAGGATATCTCATGCAATATCAAAATTAGTTTCTCTAATCCAAGAAACATTGTGCAACCTTAGCTAAGTTGGAATTTAATCAACAATAGAGCCTGTAAGTAACAAGACTATACTCAAATTATGCTAGAATTCATTCAATGGCACAAATCAAGGACAATATAATGGAATGCAAAAATTTAATTAGCGACACTACATTGGGATAATGAGATACAATGCTAGAATTTAATCAACGACGATGCACCAAAATAGGGACATGCAACGCCATAATTCAATTAATGATGATGCCCAAAATATAAAAATACGTCAAAATTTAATTGACAATAGGAATCTAAAAGGTACAAGTATGGAAATTAAAGTGCAATATAAGGAAAGTAAAAATAAAGAGATAACATTTTGATTGATTTATTAGGGATCTTTCTTTGCGGATGACTTGTGGTATTTATAGTGAAGCTTGGTAATCTTTTGGCCGTTGTGGATCTTTTTTTAGTAACTGCTCCTAGCTTTGTCCGCCTTCCTTTTTCCTCGCAAATCACTTTATCCACCTTTCCTACAACTGTCTTGATCATGTTCTAGTGGTTATACGGTCATCAATGATTGTTCCATGGATGGGTCTTAAAACAACAATTGTTCCTCCATAATGTGCACAGTGATTGCCTATAATTCTGGCATCCTAAGTAATACTTAAAGTGTTTTCATTGAAAATCAGCCATCAGAATCCATTTGGGTGGCCACCAACCGTCCGTCATCGCAATTTCAATAACTGGACATGTGGCATCTTCTTATATTGCCATCGATCACTAGATAGTTACCCTTATGCTCGTCGATAGTAAAGCATGTCTTAAATACTACTCACATGGTCTACACGTGATTGCAATATGCTTTTGTCGGGAGAATTACCAAAAAAAGTCCTAAGCCTATTGCGGTGTCTTAGCATTCGAGTCCTAAACTTTTTTTTTTTTTTGCCAATCTGGTCCTAAACCTTTTATTTTTGTTAGGTTCAGTCTTGGCCAAAATTAGCCGGCCGGCCGTGGCGTGGCCGGCCGGTGCCGGCGAGCTTTTTTAATAATATTTGATTTTTTTAAATTTTTTATTTTTTTATTAATTTTTCTTTTTTTCCTTTTTTTCCTCCTCCCTCCTCCTTCCTTGGGCTCCGGCGACCGGCCAGCCTGGCCGGTCGCCGGACTGAGGCGATCCGGCGGGGCGAGGCCTCGCCAGACGCGACGGCGAGCCCCCCTCGCCGGATCTGGCGAGGGCTCGACTCGCGGTCGCTGCGCGAGGCGAGCCCTCGCCAGATCCGACGAGGGGGCCTCGCCGTCGCTGGGCGCGAGCTCGCCTCGCGGTCGCCGGGCGAGGCGAGCCCTCGCCAGATCCGGCGAGGGGGCTCGCCGTCGCGTCTGGCAAGGGTTCGCCTCGCCCGGCGACCGCGAGGCGAGCTCGCGCCCAGCGACGGCGAGGCCCCTCGCCGGATCTGGCGAGGGCTCGACTCGCGGTCGCCGGGCGAGTCGAGCCCCCGCCAGATCCGGCGAGGGGGGCTCGCCGTCGCGTCTGGCGAGGCCTCCTCGCCGGATCTGGCGAGGGCTCGCCTCGCCCGGCGACCGCGAGGCGAGCTCACGCCAGATCCGGTGAGGGGGGCTCGCCGTCGCGTCTGGCGAGGCCTCCTCGCCGGATCCCCCGCCGGATCGCCTCAGTCCGGCGACCGGCCAGCCGGAGCCCAAGGGAGGAGGAGGGAGGAGGAAAAAAAAAAGGAAAAAAGAAAAAAATTAATAAAAAAATTAATAATTTTTTTTTAAAAATCAAATATTATTAAAAAGCTTCGCCGGCACCGAACTGCCACATCAGCGCCGGCCGGATTAATTTTGGCTGGGAATGACTAAACTGAACAAAAGTAAAAGGTTTAGGTTAAATGCCGAAAAAAAAAAAAAAAAGCTAGACTGACCAAGACAATCTGATAAGTTTAGGACTTTTTTTAATTCTCCCTGCTTTTTGTCACATTTCTCTCGTGACTAGCACGTGACGACATGGTCAATTTCAAGTGTCAACATAGCATCAATCTCTAGTCTTTCGTGTATTTGGTGAGAAATCATTACAAAGGCAAACTCCTGAAATTCTAGATTTATTTGCACTTTTAGTAGTAGATTTGCTGGGAGCATACGTTCTATCATTGGATCCTTAATGAGCTTTTGAGGTCAAAAGCTTTGTGAGCGAGTCCTGTTGCTTTCACGTTATGCCTTGACTCTTCTGTTCATCATTTTGGAGCATGGAAAGGGCGTTCAAGACTGGCGAACGTTGATTAGATTTCATTCTCTTTCTGTTTCACCTGCTGCTTGGCACGGAGAAGGTATGATCAGGTCAATTTAGAGATCTCATCTTGCGCACCGAATCCTTTTTCCATTCTCTTAGGACATGTCCATGATAGCGACAGTACATTCCTTTACCAAATGTGTTGATGTAAAAAGCTTAATCATGAAAATGGTGGGTTTTTTTTTTTTTTTTTTTTGGTTGCAAATCAAATTAGCGAGATACCATCGTGGTGCGGTTGGCCTATTAGCGTAGGACTCACTCTAGAGTGGGCTGGTCAATAGGTTCGAAACCCCAATTGCTCCTCGGCCTCAGAAAGTCTTTCATTCCTCTGCAATGTAGGTTCGACCGTGTAATAACATAAGATAACATTAACTCAACTCCCATTGGTACGAGGTGACAATGATGGGTTCTCTTGAAATGAAATGTAATTATGACTCAAATCAAATATTCTATTGTGAAAAGTGGTGGCCACCATGCGAGCCGGCCCATATGCCAAGCTTGGCGCTAGTGTCCAAGCTTGTCATTTTATTCTAAATTATCTTTTGTTTATTAAGGGAAAATTTAAAAAGATTAAATTAATTTTTCATTATATAATGTGAGGAATAATTAAAAAATATTTTGTGAAAAAAATTAATGAAAGACACTCTTAGTTAAATACGAACAAAGTACAAGTGCATCTTCTAATTTGAATAAAAATATATAACTACGGAAATAACCATTACATGCAAATTACATCTAAGAAAATGTATAACGAATTCGAAATGATTGCATGCTAATTTTTAATTTATTGTGAGAATGACAGTTTATTCTGAACAACAAAAAATTAAATAAGAAATAATTATAAATTATTGTGAGACTTACTCTTTTAAAAATGTGTGGTTTTGTTTTTTGGTCAATTAGTTTTCCTCTACTCCTAATCTAACTTTTGCTTTCAGATTTTTGCCCTACACGAGCTTGGCACTAGTGTCCAAGCTTGACATTTTATTCTAAATTATTTTTTGTTTATTAAGGGAAAATTTTAAAAGATTAAATTAATTTTTCATTTTATAATGTGAGGAATAATTAAAAACTATTTTGTGAAAAATTAATGAAAGACACTCGTTTAACTAAATACGAACAAAGTACAAGTGCATCTTCTAATTTGAATAAAAATATATAACTACGAAAATAACCATTATATGCAAATTACATCCAAGAAAATGTATAATGAATTCGAAATGATTGTATGCTAATATTTAATCTATTGTGAGAATAACGGTTTGTTCTAAACAATAAAAAATTAAATAAGAAATAATTATAACTTATTGTGAGGCTATTATTTTAAAATGTGTTTTTTTTTTGTCAATTAATTTTCCTCTATTCCTAATCTAACCTTCACTTTGAGACTTTTGCCATATCTTCGTGTAGGACGTTAAAGTCGAAATTTACAATTGAAATTAAATCGTCCCCACCCTAACTCTCTTGAGAATATGGGAATTCAAACCCCCACCCCATCTTTTCATATTGGAAGGTGCCTACTAAAGCAAACCTCATTGTTGAATGTGTAGTTCACAACAAATTGCTATTTTCACAATTCCAAAACGATTGTTATGCTAATAAAGCTTGGGTAGAAATTCAAGGAGCTCATCATCACCTCTTCTTGCCTTTTTATTTATAAAGGGAAAAAAATCAAATTATCAAGATATATAAATTGGATTGAACTGTCAAGTTTCATGGCCAAGTGATACATGGAGGCCTTCTCGCATCGGTTGGGCTGAGATGGTCTCATCATTAAAGATCGAAGCTGGGCGAATTGTGCGGTTAGATAAGATGAAAGACATAAAGATGCTCATCGACTGGGGCCACCGATGTTGCCGGAGGGCATCTCGTGCATTGCAGCTTCGTATCTTGTTCTTACATGTTCTCTCTCTCGCTCTCTCGCACGGAGTCTCGCCCCACTTTTTCATGTCTTCTTCCCGACATCTGTACCGCGAAAAGGGTACTGAACTACGTGGGTAGAAGAGGAACACTCGAGTACCCCTAATCCATTCAAGAAACAAAGAGGATCCGAGTTGATTACACTATGGATGACCAACAAAAATCTCGCCTTTCCTCCTCTTCGATATTCAAAATCTAAAAGGGTATAAATTACGAAAGAAAAGCAACTTCATTTCAAGGCATCAATCGAGATAAAATCAGCAAATTTCCCAGTCGTTTTCTCTTTCGGATCCGGGAGAGGGAGGGAGCGGGTTGAGGGTCTTTTTCTGGGCCCAAATGGAGACAGAGACAGAGACAGAGACAGAAAGTGGAGGACGAAGGAGGGAGGGAGGGAGGGAGGGAGGGAGGGGAGGTGGCAATAATAAGGAAGAGGAGGAACCAACCGAATCGATGAGGCGGGGGGTGGGATCAGTTCCAGGAGCTAAATTTAGACACAGCGGGGCGCGTTTTAAGTTACCGCATTAACCGGCGTTGCGTTTCTTGTGTCGTGAGACGGTCATAACGAACGCCTACCCCCCAAAAAAAATTAGTACTTCCCAACCGCCAACCGCCGCCGCCCGCCGCCGCCACCTCACACGCCTGTTGACCGGGCATCGCCGAACGCCACCGCATTGTCCCTTCCAGCAACTCCGGCGTCCACCTAATAAACAACCTTTTTCCCCGCAACAGAACCATTAAAAAAAGAAAGACCGAATGAAAAAAGGGGAAATTATTCGCTTCTGGTTTTGTTCCGCGTCGAAGTGGTTGCCGGACTTGGTCTCGCCGTCGGATCGTGTGTTCCGGTTAGATCAAACAATTCCATCGAATTGAGTATGATTGTATGATTGGCGTTTCGGGAGAAGGGTTCGTCGTCTAGCTGCTCGGGACGTTCCGGTTTTTATTTCGCTTGATCGCGCCTCTGCATTGTGAAAAGACTGCATGGAGTTTCGTGTTCCGGCGATCTGGAGAGATCCTGGAGCTCCGGCCGATTCTTTCTACGAGGTCCGGCCGGAATGCACCGACGTTCCCAAGACGCGCTTCAGGATCAAGGTTCGCATCTTTGTCTTTCTTTCGTTTCTTGGATTCTGGTATTTTTTAGGATTGATGCGTCTTTTCATGTTGAGAATATTTCGCAATGTGCTTTTTTGGGGTGTCGATAATGTTTTGCTGTTTGCTTGAAGAGTACGAGCAATTGAGGGTGTGATTTAGGAAATGCTGGTGTGAATTAGCAAGTGCCGAATCTTGACACCATACAGCATTATCATTTACCTTTTTGAGTTTGAGAAGAAAAGTATTTTTTTTTTTTTGGTCGATTAGAAGAAAAGAATTTGAAATGTAGCACTTTGAGTGCACTTATCACATTGTTCATGAGGTTTGAAGAAGGTGGGTGCCGGTTCAATGGTTTCTCTTGCAAGATTTCGAACTTCTACTGCTCCTTGTGACGGCTCTGTGATGTTACTTGTATTTCTTTCTGTTAAATTCTAATTGTTGTTTAGAGTGCGTGTGCCCGTGCCCGTGCGCGTGCTCGTGCGCGTGCGTGTGCGTGCATGTGTGCGTGCGTGTGAGAGAGAGAGAGAGAGAGAGAGAGAGAGAGAGAGAGAGAGAGCTTTCCAGGTTGGTGTTGCAAGCTTTTAGCTATTAGAAGTGTACACATTACCTTTCTCACTTTGAGTGACTACCATTCAAAGTCTTGTGAGGGAAAAGTCCAATTGGTAAACCTTCGCATTGCTGACTGTTCAGTAAAATTTTGTGTACTTTCAAAAGAGAGGTCCCTTCCAAAACAGTTATCTAGCAAACTGTTATGACACTGGTTCCATGAGAATAAGAGGTTTACAATCTATAAAAATCCATACGCTCCCAAGCCCCAGAACTATACTATGACCTGAAATGGTCTTTTTGTGACTTTTCTACTGTTCATATCAAAGTGGCTAATTCTTGCTGCTTTTCATGCTAAATTAGGCTGGGAAAACTTTGAGTGCAAGAAAATGGCACGCTGCGTTTTCTCCAGAAGGGCATCTGGATATAGGCAAGACTTTAAGCCGAATTCAACATGGGGTAAGCATAATCTCATGATCTGAGCTTGAGGAGATTAGTTTAAGCGATTGCTTTTTCCCAAGGAAGCAATAATTGTTATAAACTAACATTTAAAACCTTAGCCTCCTCGTGGAGCATTTGCTTGAACTTTGATCTAGCTGCTATACGTGGGGAGAACATATTTCAAATTAACTTTATATATGATGGTTATTTCATGCTATCTTACATTTTTTTTTTCTTTTGAAATCGGTCCTCCTGGCTGCTTTATGCATATGCATATTAGGATGTTAATCTTTCTTGCAAGTCACCAGCCATGGATGGGATCCATGATTGCAATAGATTGTAGAAAATGGAACTTCAAAGATTTTGGTGCATGGCCTTTGATATTTGTTCGTCTACTTTATGAGAATTTGCTTTGTCCTCTTACCTTGTTCAAAATATAGCAGGGACATTTATTAATATTTGAGGTGTTTTTGTGCCTTTAGTTTATCTTTCCTTACCTGCCTTCCAGATACTTTTGTTGTTATACTTTCCTACCTGACGTTTTCTCGCTTCTATTAATAACATCAGTTCTTGATGCTTTTGTACTCCTTCTCTACTTGTTATATACATTAGGGTATTCATCCATCAATTAGAGGAGAAGTATGGGAATTTCTACTTGGGTGTTATGATCCAAAGAGCACGTTCGATGAACGTGAACAGATACGGCAACGTCGAAGGTACTGTAATATAGCTGCTCAACTGGAGCTATGTGTTTTCTTCATCACTTAGTCTTTCCATTGATCTCCCTGTTGACTTGGTGAGGGGAGAATTTCCTGTTACATCACTGGCCTTGAAATTGAAAGTAGGTTCTTTCTTGCCTGTCTATGTTCAATTTTTAATAGTCAGAAATGCAGCTCTTAAAATCGGAAGTGGAAACTTTCTTACTTGTAGTCGTCAGCTTCTAATCCAGTGATGCGAGCAGATTTTACTTTAATGGTGTGCATATACATATCACTGATTCCTCTGTCCATACTTCCTGGATATGAATTAATATTCCATACTTCCCGACCATTAAACTATTATAATTTAATTCTCAAGAATTTTTTCCCCATTATTTATTTATTTTTTTAGGTCATTTTGAACATGGATAGAATGTGAACTCTTCTCTGTTAGGAGAGCAAGCTCCGCTGGGTGCTGTACAAACTGAATTGCTATTCTTCAGTGTATATATTCGTGTTAGTTTTGTCAACTCAAAATAATGTTAAATTATGGTTCATATCTGGGATTACCTTTTAGAAATCCTTGGCTTGACCCTTGAGACGCTTGTGTTTCTCTGAATAAATTCGTATTAGCTATTATTACCTTATGAGGAGTTAAATTGCGATGGACTTGATGGTCTCTCTCTAAACTTGCTCGTTGTGCATTTCTGAGCAAAGAAAGTACAAGTCCTATTAGCATATTAAGCATTCCCATTGACAAGTACGGGCCATGAAGCCACCTGTATTACTGTATCAATGGGCAAGTTGATTACTATGTTGCTTTTCTCCGAATCTTGAACAATTTCTTAACTAGATTTATCAGGGTGAATGATCAATAATAAAGGAGAAAATGATTGGGTAATTACGACATTTCTTGTTGTTACTTATATTGAATGTTTCAGACCAGAGCATGAACTTGAATTTCCCTTGTGCCACTCTTGTGGTTATTTAATTAGCTTGGTCATTGCTTAAGTCAACAACATCTGTTTTAGGTTTTAGACATTAAATTACCTTTTTACATGACATCATCAACCACAAATCTTTCTTCACGTTTTCAGGGTTCAATATGCAAGGTGGAAGGAAGAGTGCCACAATATGTTCCCTCTTATTGGAAGTGGTAGGTTTGTAACTGCGCCTATAATTACTGAGGATGGTAAGGCAATCCAAGATCCTATAGTACTCCTCCAAACAAATCCACATGGAGCAGTTTTGACTCCTCAAAATACTTCTCAAGCCACAACTGGCATAGCAACAAATGGTACTGCGTCTGCTTCCATGGAGCCAGAATTTTCCTTTGTGGAAACAGTACAACCCTCAAGCCATGTTATTTTGGACAAAAAAGAAATCCAATGGAAGCTCACATTACATCAGATAGGTTAGTTGGAATTTAATGCACTGTGTCTCCATTTATTTATGTTCGAATAGACCATGAAGATTGTTTTCAATTGGGAATATGCTCTTCTATTGTCCCCATCCCCCTTCCTGTAGTTTTCCTTAGTTTTGTTGATACAAAAAGGGTGTATAGTGTCACTATTTACAAGCAAGTGGATATGCTTCTTGCGGATGAGAAATTTCTTTCTTAAATCTACTCTTTACTGCAATTATGTATTTTTCACCATGCTTTTCCTTGTTCTTTCTGATTGAGAGAGAGCCTGATCATTAGACCCTTAGCATTAAACTTTGATATAAAAAGAGTGAGAACTTATGTTTTACACGTTAACTGTTCCATTTCATTTGTTCTCGTTTACTAAATTAAACTTTTACTGTAAACTTTTACAGTTTCCAACTGTTTGATTCCATGTTTTATATGAAATTTCTGCTAGGTCTCGATGTTGTTCGCACAGACAGGCCATTGGTGTTCTATGAAAAGCAAGAAAACTTGTCAAAACTCTGGGATATTCTAGCAGTTTATGCCTGGATAGACAAAGATGTTGGCTACTGTCAAGGTGACTACTTTGTTGAACTTTCATATGTCTTGATAGGAAATGATGAATGATTGTGGCTACTTATTAATATGGCTGCACACACTAAGTTTTGTCCTGTTTCGCATTGAGCAATCAATTTGCCAGTGTTGCACTCATCATCAGGGATATGTTCCTAATTTTGTGAAGCACGTTCTGCTCATCTTTTAATACCTTGGTTGTTGTGCATTATGCTTGCATGTTCATTTGACCCAATTCCTTTTCAGTATGAGGAAGTACCAGTACTTCTTAAAGTTCTAATTTCAGTATGAGCATATGCATAAGGGAATAGTTCTCCAAATATGATCTTCTTAAAAGAATGAGCTTTGTCTGACTGGTCCTATGTTATTTGCTTCCAGTCTCTACAGAATTAGTGGCTTTGTGCCATGAAAATAATGTTATTCAGAACAATTATTTTGAAGTTGAATTATTTCTTTTTATTCGCTGTTTTTCCCATATATCTGTAAATTAGTTAAAAATTATTTCTAAACAAATTAAAAAGAACATGAATTTTCTGCCCTTCTAGTTTTAGGCTGTGCAATGCTCTGTAATAATATCATGACTGTGTCTCACGATTTTGGGTCAGCCAAATTTAGCAGTGTATGGAGAAGTAGCTGATGAGACGCAGCATAATGCAGTTTGATCTCCTAGCTTTACTATGCCAATGAATCTCTATGCTAACTGGAACATTAAGGATATACCGTGGTTGTTCACAATGAATAAACAAATCATTAGTCTTGGCACTGCAATCCAACAATCATCTCCCCTGAAGTTTCTGTAACTTTCATCCATCAATTTCCTGATTGATACATCATACTTGTACTTTCACCTGCATCAGTGAACACTAACCTCTAGGAAATAGCTAACACAAACTTAGTCCTGTTAGGTTCTCCTGGTTTATATATATCCATTTGGACAATATTACAGAAATTTCAATTCTTGAACGGTAAAAAAGAGTATTTCTGTGAAAGCTGCTGCATTTCTCTCTCAACATGAATATCGAGTTGTCTGCAGAGGAGACTTGACATGGAAAAATATGGAATACTCGAACATAGTTTGAGTCCCTAGTTTCCCAACCTCCTGCTGCGTAGTGGGTGATGTTTGTTGTCCGCAATTAACTGAAGCTTGAGGATGATGGGTGCCAATAACAGGAATGAGCGATCTCTGCTCCCCAATGATAATGCTTCTTGACGACGAAGCTGATGCATTTTGGTGCTTTGAACGGTTAATGCGCAGATTGGTATGTCTCTCTCTCTCTCTTGCTATCGCTCTCTATTAGAAAGTCCAACCCAAAAGCTTAAGCAGATAGGTGGAGGGATACTACATTTATTTTAACACCCCCTCTCATGTGTAAGTGTAAGTCGGATTGTGAGATGCAGGTGGAATTTTTTTTACCACGCACCTTCGCATAAGGGATAACTAGCTCTAATACCATGTTAGAAAGTCCAATCCAAAAGTTTAAGTTGATAGGTGGAGGGATACCACATGATTATAAAGAGCATTTAGGATCCGTTATCAAGTGATGTGGGATAATATTTACTTCAACACTCTCTCTCCCTCTCCCTCTCCCTCTAGGGATCATTCATTATGCTGTAATGCCTACATCATGTACATGTTTGGGAATGCATATCTTTTTTATGCAGGCCTGTGCATGTGCATTCGCATCTGCTCTTCTTGTGCATTTCATTTCGTCCCCCACCCCAAACCAAAAAAGAAAAAAAAAAAAAAAAAACCAAAACAGAAAAGAGGGAGATTGTTCCGATATTGGGCCTTGCTATGAAGTTGAATAGAGCTGCTTTATGTTTTTCTTTAGGATAAAATACAAATGTTTTTTTTTTTTTTTTTTGATAGAATTGTTATACTCTCTTCACAGACTTAGGATCAATAATTTTACATGTATTCTTCTTCGTGATTTTTAAGCGAGGAAATTTCAGATGCACTGAGAGCTCTGTTGGGGTGGAGACGCAACTTGGTAACTTGGCTGCTATTACTCAAGTTATCGATCCGAAACTTCATCAGCATATAGGTATTACCACAATTAAGTTCTCATATGACTCATAATTAGCAATTTGAGTTAGTTAGGCGATATGGTGCATTGTGAAAGGTTGTAGCACAGCCATAAGAGCACTAGATGATGTGATTTTGGCCTATCATAGGGCCTACTTAAGATGAGACATGCTCTGTGTACTGTTTTGTGTCTCAGATGCTGGCTTTGACTGGACTTATCTACTAGTTAGTGGATTATTTGCTTTCCTAATCATGCTAACCTCCCAATTCTATGAATGTCCTAAGCTTCCCAGTTGAAGCTCTAGCCTCTTGGGGTGCGTACATAGAGAATGAGGAGGGCATGTGCAGACTTCCACTTTGCACATTCCATAGATAGTCTTGCATAGCCTTTCCTCAAAACCAAATATGCCGTTTGATATAATAGATCATGTGGCTATTCGGAAAACCACCCTAACAATACTGTTGATTGCCAAAGAGGTGATTGTGACTCTGATCTGACAGATTTAAGTGCTCCCTCAATTCTTAGGACCATCCTCTATGGTACTGTAATTCTTTATTCTTTCTCGTATCCATAATGCATCTTATGTTCTAAACTTGAAACTATGTTAGCTGAGATGGTGCCATGTGTTCTTATATATTCTTGGTTATATTACATGTCACTTTTGGAAACTTAAGATGCCTGTTTTCCTGATGGTGCACAGAAACCCTGGGTGGAGGAGACTATCTTTTTGCTTTCCGAATGATTATGGTTTTGTTCCGTCGAGAATTTTCATTCGGTGACTCTTTGTATCTTTGGGAGGTACCTTTTAAATCCACACACCTCTTTTATCTATATTGTCTATGCTCCTTTGTTTATTATCATTACTGAAATATTGACTATTATGGACCACTTAGGCCAAGCCTTTCTGACTGAGATGCATCAAGTTTTTGGTGCCCAAGACACTTGTAAACCAACGCTACTAACCAATAGATACATTGAGAGTTTGTTTATGATATGACCTAACTGCTGCCTGCATTTAACGTTGAGACAAAACATCCCAATTGTCCTTGTTTAAGGCATCACTTTTACAGGTATATTATTCAGATCCCATGATTAGAGGAAACTGCTCTGCATAGTGATGCCTAATTTTATAGCAATTATTCTCGTATAAGCTTGACTTTGCTCTCTGTCAACATCCTCATATATGTTTCCTCCTAAATTAAGTTTTACAAGCTTCTAATAAGTTAGCAATTCCTTTTCCAAGTCCATCTGGGCAATGATGCCACTTTCTGTGGCTAAGCACCGTTAAATAGCAAATTCTCATGTATGCTGATTGAGAGTCAGATAAGAATGTCCAACCATGATGTTTTTACTTAATTTCTGGTCTAACTGGCTCTGCTCTTCAACATCTTCAACATCTGCTTCATACTTGTTTGGTTAGATGCCAGTACATTTCTTTAAATTTTGGCCGCGGGGGCGGCCTGGTGGTGGGGAGGGGGCAGGGAGGAGGGGATTTATAGGTAGCTGTAATTGAGTGTAACATATTGTGATGATACATGTCAGATTCTCCTGGGGAAATTGGTGTGATTTTTATTTTTGCCTGAGCTTACCTAGAGATGCTGAGTGGTGCCGAAGTACTAGCTTATGAACTCTGTTACACACTTAGCTGCTTCTGCTTGAACGGACTTGTGCTAGCATGAAATTGGTACCTTCGTGTGTCCATTTTTTCCTTCCCATTCGCTCTCTTTTGGCTATCTTTACAAGTAGGAATGACCAAAGACATATCAAGTTCTCTTCCACCCCATTTGTCTGACCTGTTTTTGTTATAGAAATGTTTACATCATCCTTCATTCTTTTCATTTTATATTTCTTTAGCATTGATGTATAAAAGAATTAGTGACTTATATTACAGATGATGTGGGCCTTGGAATATGACCCAGACTTATTCTCTATGTATGAAGAGCCTGATTTAGCTGGTGAAAAAGCTGATGGGCCTAAAGGAAAAGCCAAGTCAATACGACAGTGTGGGAAGTTTGAGAGAGAAAATATGAGAAACAGAGCAAAGAACTCTGATGCCCCTCTGCCCATCTCTATTTTCCTTGTTGCCAGTGTCTTGAAAGATAAGAGCTCAAAGCTCTTGCAAGAAGCTCGGGGCCTGGATGATGTCGTTAAGGTCAGCTTAATAAAGTTGAGACCCTTATTGGAGCTTTGAGTTTGCTGTTATCTATTTAGAAGTGTAGACGAGCATACCAATTCATTGTGGCAAAATGAAAATGTTTGACTAGATCACTAGGCAATATACCTAGTTATCATAAAATTAGCTTTAGGACTCACTGCAAGATGATTAGATTCTTCTTTCTTTGAGAAGATGATACTTGGAATTATACCTTTAGGGATATTGTTTCAAGTGAAAGCATCAGTTCTCTGTGGATGATTGGTAAATTAGGACGAGTTTTTTCTCTCTTATATGATGCATTGCACAGGACATTTTATACTATCTAACTTCAACCTGTTGTCTATATAAATGATTATCCATTTTATCCCTCTACAGATTCTAAATGACATGACCGGAAATCTGGATGCAAAAAAGGCCTGCAGTGGGGCTATGAAACTTCACAAGAAGTATTTAAAAAAGGTACCGTCTTCTCATTTTTTTCTATATGTGACTCTCTGGTATCACCTACTCAGTTTCTCTTTTCTTTAATTGCTGGCTTTGATCTGACAAGGAGTCGACGTAGCCTAGAAGTTTAACTGGTTACATGACAGTCAGAGTTACTACATAGCCAAATTTGGTTCAGCAGTTCATTTTTCTATGATGTTTTTTTCCCTTCCAACGAATGGTCCTGTTAAACAAAATGAGACCGTTACGAAACAATGTAGTTGAAATTATTGAGTTGCCTAATCTGCTTAACTTTATGATACTTCCAGCCGAAGATTATACTTTGAACCAAAATTCTGCCCAAAACAAATTTAATTTTGTCTTTGTAAATTTGACCAATATAATCCATTCCATTATCTTAAGCGGATGTCAGGGTGATTACAAGTTTTCTTTTCCTCTCAAGAGAAGAACACGGTATGAGAGTTGTGACGAACTAGTTTAAAAGGGGTCAATTTAAAATGTCATTGTAGTTTAAAATCAAGCACGACGAGATGATCTTTAGCAAGAAAAAGAAGAAATGATGAGAAGGCGATCAAACATATCCGCTGTTGAATAGTTTTCGATGCTACCTCTAACAGCTTCTATATCATTTTTCTTCAGGCAAAGAAGACATAGCAAAAACTGAAGCATCCCTGAGATTCGATGGGAAAGAGAAAAAAGAGGAACTGTTCATGCTGTGCACTGATTTTGGTGGAGTTATATGTCGATAATTCGGACATGCTATATCTTTAGACTCAAGTGTCGCAGTCGGCTTATGATTCCGGAGGAGTTGTACAAATATCTGAGTGTATCTCTCTGTATTCGTAAAGAAAGACTAACAAAAGACAACTGCCTACTTGAACTGATAACTATCTTGTATATCAGTTCCTCGTATATTCCATCTCTCCATTGGAGCAATCTCTAATAAGAACAGTTCCCAATATGTTTTTTCTTCTAAGAGTAATCTAGGCCAAAGGTTGTCAAATGTGTTGAATTATTCAAGAAACTATCTCTCCATTTCTTGGTGATGAATTGGACATAAGCGAGCACGTTGATCATGGTGGGATGGCCTGTTCCGCGGTGGTATTACCGCAAAAGGGAATGGTTCTATACCATTGCATTTTTTTTCAATTTAGTATTAACTCATTTTTGTTGTTTATTAATTTAATCATAAAATTTTTATAATTGTGTCAATTTAGCTAAATTTGGTTGGTTGATGGACGTTGTCGCAATAATTTTAAATAATATTTTATTTTAGTCAGATTTTTTTATTAACTTTTCTTTTTCTTCTTTTGACCAATCGTCTAACTGGTAGAGGCTACAGCCAGTGAGGAGCCAACGACCACACTGGCTCCTCGTTGGCCACTAGTGAGGCCTCACCCAAATTTGGCAAGGGTGAGCCTCAGTGCCGTGACGCTGAGCGAGCTCATCCTCACCTAGCGACAATGAGGCCTTGTTGGCCAAAAGAAGAAAAAAAAAAAAAAGTAAAAATTAAAAAAAAAAATCCAAATGAAATAGAATATTATTAAAAAAAATTCACGACGGGGTTGGTTGACAAGTCAAATTTAGCTAAATTCACTTAATTTTCATACTTATAAAAGGTTTATAACTAAATTGAAAAAATTGAAATAGATGTAGGATTGTTTTGATAATTTTCTCTACCACGAAAGAAATAGAAAAATTCTTCCTTCTTTGGAATCATATATTTCCTCTCTAATAACAATTGGAATTTAACACTAATGTAATCATTTTTCCGAATCTTTTATCATTATCATTCCTTTTTTTCTTTCTCTTTAATTGATTTCGGAATTTTTAACACCGCTCGTTTTCTTCTTTTAAAACTAAAAACGTCATATCGGCAACCATGTTGCCGTAAATGAGCATGATAATCTATGTAGCACCAATACTCTCCGAGAGCCGTTGTGTCTGACACTCCGACACATTCCAACACGTCTCGACATGCTTTGACACGCGGTCAACGAGTGTAAAAAAATTTGATACATGGTCAACTCTTTCCGACACCCGAGTCCAGAATTTCGACACGCGATTCCGACACACACGGGTCAGTTTTGAAAATCTTCAATACTTGAGGGATCAAAATGTAAATATAAAAAAAAAAAAAAAAAAAAGGAGGGCTGGTGGTTGGGCACCTCTACTGCTGCCACCATCAGAGGGGGCTAGCGACCTCACCGGCCATAGGTGGCAAAGGGTGGGGGAGTGGCCCTCGCCGACTTGGGTGAGGCCATCGCTAGTCCAGGCGAGGCCATCGCCGGTCAGGCAAGGGCTGGCGAGGCTCGCCCAGATTTGGGCAACACCTCGACTGAGGCTTGAGTGAGGCTCGTCCAAATCTAGCCAACACCGCACCCTCGCTTGGGCCCAGCTAGGGTCGCTAGCCCTCACCTGGAGCTAGGGAGGTTTGTCAACCATAGGTGATGGGCCGACGGCTGGCGTCACCCAGATCTAGGCGAACCTTGCCCGGGCCTCGCTTAGGCCAGCGAGGGTCATCCTCCCTCTACTGCCTTGCTGGCCCCCTCCGACAGTGGTTGGGCACGCCACTGGCGAGGGTAGTGGCATCAACGTGCCCAGCCATGACCCTCACTATTTTTTTTTCAGTTTTTTTTTTTAGAAATATTTTGGCTTTTTGAAAAGTCTTTTACTATGAAAGAAGTAATAAAAAAAATGCTACACTTGATAAATAAATAAATTTCAAATTACCATTTCAACATTTTTCTTTAAACAATGTTTTTTTCCCTCTAAATCTTATGTATTATTGAAATGAAATGCAGTTAAATTTGTCAAATTAAAATAATTAAAGATATTCACAAATATTGAATTAATATTTTTAGTGTAAATTAATTATAGGCTATTATTATTATTATTATTATTATTATTATTATTATTATTATTATTATTATTATTATATAAAAATATATTTAAGATATAATGTGTCGAAACGTGTCAGAATTCTCGAATTTTAATAAATGACGTGTCGACGTATCGTGTCGTGTCGCGTGTCGGTGCTATATAGATAATAATGACAAAAGGCCTTGATTGTCCAAGTCACATGAATCAATGGATTTGATTAATAAAAATTCGGCAAACAGGCGACTTAGTTGCAAAAAGGACATAAAGAAGAGACCGAAATCGAAATTGTGCCATTAAAAAAATACACGGTACAAATTAATGCTAAAGTGCATTAATGTTTCTATTAGTGGGAAAAGATTATTTCTTCTAATTCATGCAAATAATAGTGTAAAGGTAATTTTTTTATGTGCACCTTAAGTGAGGCTATTTTCTCAGAAAGTCCTCAACATGGGCATTGATTCAAATAATGTCTTGAAGTGACAAACTCAAAATCCCAAATAAGACTCTAAACTCATTGGCCGGCTAGTTTGCATGTGCAACTCATTAACTTATTACAGTGGCAACATTAGAGGCAGCGTTGCTGCATGTTTTTTTCTGTCGAAAGTACAAATCAGAAGTTCCCTTGTGCTCGTGACAGAGGTTATTCTTGTTAAAATCAACTGAAAATTTATTTTAGTCCGAAGTTTAGTTTCTTTGTAACGTAAATAAATAAATAAAAAAGTTCAAGGAAATCTTTTAGTGAATACTCTTGGAGCACTTATTAAGTGACAAACAAAGGAGATATTACTGTTAATGTACTAGTGCTTATAATGAATAATGCAAACAGTGTTTTAAAAATTCAAATTTTTCTTATGAAGTATGTTTAAGAAGTGACAACCTACTTTTCAACAAGACTCGCTCGCGGCAATCCGTTCAATGGGATCCACGGGGGACCAAATGTGGAAAACTCAGAAGAAAGTTGACGGCTGGGACGGACCCGCTTCCCATCAGTTTGGCCACCACGCTAGGACTAGATGAGCAAGACTGCGATCCTTTGGTGATCCTCGGTTCAGCAGCATTTGTGGGTCGAGCGCAGTCTGTCCTATTTGCCAAATGCTTATGAGAATCGCTCCGGCACCTGGAGCAGCCGGGTGAATGATACTGGAAAACCAACTACAATTGCTGCAGTGATGACTGATGAGGCATGGGAAAGGGTTCCTGGGGGGGTGAAGAGCGCATGTTCATTGACAAGGCCAAGAGGGAGATGCGCATGGCGCTTGATGATGATCCCAAATTGCCTTTGAAGCATTCGAAGCTTTAGATGAGTTGGTGGAACGGTGCGCGCAGAGCGACTGGGGTGGGGATGTTATAGGTCGATGATCAGCTCGCTAGGTTGAGAATCAATCTTCACGGTGCGCGAAATGAATGGAACCTTAGGGGGAACCGAAGATTCTTGAACCGGCTCGGTCCGTGTGTAGGACTGCTTGAAGCCTTCTCATTTCTGTCTTTCCCTGTGGATGCTCCAACGTATCTTCGGCTCTCTGTTCGGGTTAAATGTATTGTTTATGTGAATGCAAATATTTCGAACTATTTCTCAGTATGCTATCGCATTACGCTGGATGTTCTCTCTCTCTCTCTCTCCCCTTCATTTTACTGCTGATTTTCCATCGCTGATGACGACATAAATGTCTTTACGCAAGTTCACGAAGACCATTCTAAGCAGATTGTCTATCCATGCGCCTGAAAATTTTCAGCCCGCTCTCAGTTTATCGATGAAAATGCAAACGCATTGCCAAACTCATGGCAAGCGGCTAAGCCTTCAAATAGTTGACATCATCACGCGTTTAATTTTTGAACTCGTTACACCCTAACTATCTTCATTTGAGAACCAAACCAATATATAGTACAAGCGATGCCTTGCCTTATCGGTACATGAATCTACAAAACCGATCAAAAGACTAGGGCACATCCTCCTCCCTCCTCTGACCGTAATAAAAAACACCCATACAGAGATCGTGAGATCAGCTTCACCTTTTTTCATTTCTTCTTTTAACAGTTAAAATCAAATACCATATTTATCACGAGGTCGATGGATATTTGGAGGAACAGGACATCCACAAGGATAGGCAAAACAATCGTCAATGGAAGAGCTCGGTCATCAGCAAGAAAGTCACAATCCCGATGACTACAACTGGCAGAGAATTGGTACCGAACCGGTAACCCAAACTTCGAATTGGTATGCTGGTAGGAAGCGAACACTCCTCCCCGTTGAAGAACACCTTCGAAGGGAACCCGTCGCCCTTCAGTATGTTAATGCCCGGAGTAGTTTTCTTCGTGAAAGACATGACCGACTGCTGCTTTCCAGGCACTTTCGGGTCGACTAACGGGTTGGTTCCGTTGGTTTCGCCTACCAGGAAATTCATTCCACGTGTGCCTTGGAAGAAGATGGTGTTGTTAGCTTGCGGAAGCTTGGTGCCGTTGAAAGAATACAACTTTTCGTAGCCGGGGAAGGCTTTCTTCATCTGTACTGCCGTGAACCAGTCTTCGAAAGGGTAGTCGTCCCAATTGAAGAGCGTAATACGAGCAGTCCATCCTTTTTTGTAGTCGGAGTTGATGTGCCAATTGATGCTGACCCCACAATTGTCCGGACACGGCATAGGGTTGGGGACTGGATAACGTTTGATCTTAGCCCAGGCTTTCGCTTTTGCGGTTCTGTTGGCAAACGGCATGAGAATAGCCTCCGGAGGAAGAAGCATTGGATGTGCTTTCGGGTTGCACTTATCGGTGTCCTCACAGCCACAAGCACAAGTATTGCAAGGGATGATTGAATCATTGTAATATGCTGAAAATGAAACGCAACACTTGGACTCTTTACCCTTCGGCCTTGTGATGTTGCAACTTACTTGCCAGCTCGCAATCGCCAAAGACGTAGCCTGAAGCCCGCTCGGGTCAGGAAATTCCGTCGGGTCCACTCTAATAGGTGCGCCGCACTTGTACTCTGGATTTATCACCCCTTCAATCTTCCACCTCTGCGGCGGAGTTAGAGCGGTACGGTTCATGTCTGGAGGGATCTTAAAGACCTGCAGTTGGAAGACGGACCTCGATTTGCTCGCATCCATCAAAGCTGGAAGAAGAGTGCCGTTCCTACAACAGTATGGTAGTTTCCCGACTTTCGTGTCATTGGCTCTATCGGCAGGCAGGTCGGCGATGACAGGGTTCTTATGGCAGTTCACGACCTGAGAGAAATCCAACTCCTTGTAGTATTGGCCAGCAACACCGTAGAGACACTCCGACGGGTCCTTTGTGTGGGTGTAGGCTCCTCTCATGGAGTAGATGAACTCTCCTCTCATCCACTCCCATGTCAAGTTCCAATGGTCAAGACGGCCTAATGGATGGTTGTTGTCCATCGTCACCTGCGCAAGATAGTTGCCTTCATAGGCTTGCAGCACGTCGTATGTGAAGGTGAGATCACCGTACTGGCGAGGCAATAACTTGGTCTTCGTCTTCTTGGCCTTGTGTTTCTTGTCCTTGACACAGCACACAAGCATTGCGTTCGTACCTGAAGGGAAAGAATTCAGCATATTAAATTCAAAACGCTAAGAACACGCCAATAACATATGATTGCTTAATCCAAAGTACTCACCACGGCGACGAGCAGCGGGACACTTGTACCCATCATTCTGGAGCCGGATCGTCTTCGGCATTGGGACACCCGGCGGTTTCACGCCGAACTGGGTCCCTGTCAGTTCAATCTTGGCCTGAATCTGATTGATATCCCCTGCTGTGTCGATGGACGTCTTCAGATCCGCCTGTGGGTAACCAGCAAACGTTGTCCCATTGTTCCCGACTTTCGCGGGTAAATCTTCTCCGTCGATCGACACAGCTCCGCCTGCGCTCACCAGGATCTCATTGTGCTGGAAGCCTACAAACACCTTCCACGCCTTGAGCTCCTCCAAGCCCGCGTTCAGCACCGTCATCTGCGACTTGAAGGCCCATGCCTGCGCCGACGCGTTCTTTGTGCGCGGGTACTCCTTGGTCCTCTCCATGAAGTTGTACGTGAGAAATATCCCAGCGCAGTTCTCCTGTTCGGGGGGCGGCGCGGCCGGGGTGGAATCGTCCTCATAATCCTGGCCGTGACAAACATGGTTCATGCAAGAACCCAGCAAGATCAAGACCCAGACAAGTGGAAATACTTGCCTAGGCATCTCCATGCCTGGCCTTGCCTTGAATTATGCGCCAATGGCTATGAAAGCTCGATACTAAGGGTAATTTGGTTAAAAGGAGGGGGATGTGCTACCCGGGGAGGGGCCGCGCATCAACGCGGCGACGGGGAGAGAGAGAAGGGGAGGGGCGTAAGGAGGAGGCCCTATTTCGAGAAGGGCGTTGAAATGGGGTCGTAGAAAAGAGAGAGGAGAATGAGGAGACAGAGTCAGCAGTGTTCTCTTCCTCTAGTTTTAGCGAGGGAATCGGGAAGAGAGAGGGAGGGAATGCAGTGTGTTTGTTTTTCCGAGTTCGTTAGTCGTTAACTAGGTGTCCTTCGGCAGGCGGAGAAGTTGTCGTTTTGCTTGCCCGTATGTCTTTTTCCGGTCTTTTGGGCGTTGCCTAATATGTCAAATCAGGAATTGGCAAATCGTCACGACTAACTTTGGTGGAAGAAATGCTTCTCTTCCGCGTCCGCGTCCGCGTCCGTACCGATGAAAGAACATGTAAAGCTAAGAATGGGGGCACCATGCGAGAGCTCGATACTCTCTTTCATAAGCATCAACGATGACCCTGAACTATTGCAAATAGATAGGAAACTGTAAGACTGTCCTGGATCGTTGATTACGTTTTGGAAAATATAAACATTACAATTTGAAATGTGTGACTTTTGCGAATTGTACTTTCTATATTTCCCCGAGAACTGTGGGCCTTCGTTTTCTATAGTCTCCAAGGCGTTTTGAATTTTGTGTTCTTTTATGTTAGTAGGGATTTTTCTGAAGAGCACCAAGTACCATTTTCATTGTGGAACCCTCTCACCTGAAGTGTACACGTGATCCTTTTATTTTTCGAGCCCGTAAGTCAATGTTTCTTCTAGACTTTGCCCATTGATTAGATTGCACAAGGATGACCTAAAACTCCGTCAACATGAACATTTATACCCCTTTCACACGTATCATTCTGAGTTTCATGTTTCTGGTGTTTATAGCATGGTGTTGCCCAAAGTCCACAAGTATCCAAGCAGTTCAAGTGCCAGAGCATCTGTCATTGAGAAAAAACCTGGGACAAGCTTAAGACGATACTTGATAAACTAAGTATTGCAGACTAACATTGTAATGTCTAGTATACGACCCAACAGAAAGGGCTCAGGAAAAGAAGAATAGATCAACTTTGGGCGCAGATAAGAGGAAAACTATTGGGAGAGAGCAATGATCTTTTAGATCTACTTCGGTCTTCAAAGAGGTAGAAAAGAATCCATTTTGATGGATGAGAACAGAAGTACAACAAACCAGACATCCCACGCCTGATCCTGAAGGATTCTCAATCCATGGATTCATACCAAAATCTACCTGAGAACTTCTGAGCCCTGACTAACAAAGAAGATGCAACTGGACATGAAAAATACAAATTACACTTTGATCAGCCAATCTCATTCACTTTTGTCCAAAAAGAAAAGGTTAAACTTGTTTTCCCACTGTACTGTAGAGACTGTTAGTTGACGGTGATCTCTTCCATGCTACTGATTTCCTCCACAAACTGGGCTTTAGGCTCCAAATCGATGAACTGGTTGGACTTGCTTGCTAAATGTGAGATGCTAACCCTCCCCTCACGCTTAATGTAATCTGCAACAGCTTTCATCTCTTCTAATGATATGTATATATATTTCCCTCTATCGTCCATCACGCCAGAAAGGCGGCCTAAGTAGAAATAACAAAACTCGATCAGTTGCCAGATCTAGCCAAAAAGGCAAAAACAAAAAACGATCAATGGCAACATGATTAAATGGACTAGTCATTAGTATCAAATGATTGGAGAAACTGAGAACCTATTATGTGATATGAGTTCCATGTTTCAGAAACACAACCATCAAGATTTGTTTCAATAGCGCATCTTCGGTATAGAAAAAATCACTGGAAATAGTAAAGGAAGTTACTACGCACCCATGCTCTCCAGGGATGCTATCCTATTAATACATTCCTGCAGCAAACCGAAAAGAAAAAAATTGAGAGTGAATCAAAACAGATGAAGCCCCAAAAGAGACCATAAAAATACATTTACATAAAGTGGAGGGTCTGAACACCAACTCTTGCAACTAAACCACAAAGATTTATTTGCTTGGTGACCAGAAGAAGCATTCTATCCTAATTTGTTGCAACATTCACAGTGATAACAGGAAAACCGTGGGCAGTCAAACCTGAGTCCTTAGCTTAAACTCTGCAGCAAGATCTTCTAGGGGAATACATTTGTGCTTCTGAAAGATAATTCAATCACAGAAATAATACAGAAGATAATGTTATGTATCAGTGGCCAAGAGATGTAAATAATAACTCGAAAAAAAGTTAAAAGTACCTTTATGTATTCAACAAAATCAGAAAGCAACCCCTGACTTCCATCTTGGACATCATTCTCCGTTGTACCTTCAGCATCAACTGAGAACTCCCCTTTCCACTTTTCAAAATCCAATGCAGCGGCTTCCTCCTCCCTGGCCTTCCTAGCATTGGCCTCTTCCTCCTGTGTACATGACGATTTCTAACAGGTTATCTACTCCACATATATCTAGCAGGTCATGCCAAGAAATAAGACACAATGGAAAGGTGACCAACACACCAGCATTCGTTCCTTTGCCTCATGCTCCTCATCCTTTCTCCTTCGCATTTCTGTATAGCGATCTTGCTTTGTTTTCCTTGATTCGCGTGCAACCTCGTCAGCCTTCAGAAAAAGCTCAGCATGGTCACAAAGCAGCTATGCTCATAAATCATAAGGAAAAAAGAGCATGATATCAAAAGAAAACATCCAATTGAAATATAGGTTGACACATTACCCTGATAATATACCGTGCAAAAATTCTATTTTCTAGGAATTAAACAACTATTTCTCAACTCGAGAATTATCCTAACCCCCAAAAAAGAATTACCATGGGATATATCCTTGAAGTACAAAAAGTAAACAACCCACTACAGCTCCACGAAGGGTGGGAAAGATGACCATTTAGAACTCATTATGTTAAAAAAAATACCTCAAGGAGGTAACAGAGAGACTTTTCTTTTTTTATAAGACAAAAAGAAATTAAACATGCTCATATCATCAAAAGCTCCAGAAAATTCTTTCATTGTGAAAAAGAAAACCATTTAGACAGCAGATCTCCTAAAACCTGTCTTTGGGCTTCCCGCTCTTGCCGTCTCTTTCCTTTCTTCTTCGATGCTTTAGCCTCATAATAGTCACCAGCCATAGCATCTTCATCACTTCCATCATCATCATCTATATTTGATAAACACCCAAGTTAAGTTTTAGCAATAGAAGTCCAAAAGAAAAACCTAAGACGTATAGACTAAGGTTCTGATTGTCATGGCTTATTAAAAGTAAAAGTAGTCTGGTTTCCCAAAAATTCTGACTTCAAATAAGTAGCTTCCATACAGTACTTCTGATCCATCCCAAGATCATTAGATTTAAAGAAACATGAATGCTCCATCTCACCACTTGAGCTTCTTCAGAAATTGCCATCCATTTTTAATTAGAAAATTTTGCTAAGGATTAGCATCAGAAAATGAAGAAAGGAGGCAAATGGCAGGAGCATAAACAAACCTTCTACAGTTGCTTCTGGCACTGCAGATGAAGTGCTAGCCCCAGAAGCCGGTCTCCGACGCATCCGACGGGTCCCAGATGCACGCACCACGGTTTCTCTCTGTTGGACCTGTTCACAAGAGGAGCACCCAAATTCCCATAGTCAAAATGACTGGACAAAAAGAATATATTTTGATCGACACAGCCCTAGCGACAAACAGTTTTATCCGTTCTGAACGTACTACCGCATGCAGAGAAGAAGTATTGGAAATAAACCTGATCTTGTTCTTCTTCGTGTGTATCAGTTGATGAAGAATCCTGTCGTCGCTTCCATACAAACAGCGAAATAAGCGCCAAAACGAGAAGCATCGAGAGTATGGCCCCAAAGAGTTCCTCCATCTTCAAGTCCTAGAATTAAAACGCACAACGAGACCGAGACTAAGTAGACATAATCAGATGAATGCAAACAAAAACACCGGTACTTGTACTCATCATCCGATTACAGAATTCCCCCAAAAAGTCCATTCATTTATCACATAAGAAAACACAATCTGCTCTAACAGCGCATTTCGGGCACCCTTCCAAGTTCGCAGCAGAAAAAACACACATCAACCCAGCACAGAACAAACCACTTCCACCGTCGAATCGACTCGAGCAAAATCACCACTTCCGCAAACGAATTGACAACACTAAGCATCCGGTCATCGATCAAACATGTCGTCAGGACCATCCCGCCGCACGTGCGCGCTCGATTACGTAAAACAGCAAGCCCGAACTCGAAATGAAATCCACGAATGCGTGTTGAGACGGAGTACCTGAACCGAGCGGCTCCGTCCTCCGACGATGGATCCGCGAGCCGTTCGCGGCGAGCAGACGAGTGCTGGTTTTAGGGTTTTGCAGATTCTGGATTCGATGTCGAATGAAGATGTCGATTGACGTGCTTCGCGAAATCGAGAGGAACGCCCTAGCCCAGCTGATCCGCGAGACTGATCGTGGCGCTAAAATTCCCGATTGATTGAATGGACAAATTCCATTATTCCATACGTCGAGATCGTCGTTCCCTTTCACCGCAAGCAATGCGTTGCACTAAAACGACCATGCGTTTTCTCTAGCTTTACCGAGCAAAACGCTTGTCGTTCGGATTCAACTTACAAATGCAAATGCAAGGGAAAATGATAAGCGTGCTCCCTAAACTTTAACGTAATATATAATATAACTCCTAAGTTTTTAATTTATTTAATGTTATATAGAAACTTTAGCCAATGTGCAATAATGTCCATTATTTGAGTCTAACACTGTCCATAAACGTAAATTAATAGCGGGATGACATTAGAAATTTTCATATAATCTAAGAATTTTTGAACATTTATCAAAAGTTTAAAGATCGCACTAAACAAATAAAAAATTTCGGAATGACTTATATATTGAGCTAAAATTCAAAAATCATATTGAATAAATTAAAAATGTATAGACCACATGGTATAATTGGTTAAAATTCAAGAATCATTTGTGTTATTATTTCAAACGCTAGCTTTCGAGCATGTTTAAGGTAAAGAAATTGATGTATTACATTATATATGGAATGTTCTTTCTTTTGCTGGAAGATGTGAGACATTCAACGTTGAAGGAAAAAATTAATATTCAAATTTTAAAATTCAGAGAAGAACCAAAAGGTGAAAAAGAATATTACACCGAATGGCAAATACTCGTTAAGAAGCTACTGCTTCTTCTTCTTCTTCTTGTTTTCTAATGAACCCTATATCTATTCTAATAAAGGCAATTCCACATGAAAGAAAATTTAATTGAACAACCCACCCCCTGGGGACTAACATGTTTGTAGGGCTGCATGTCATGAATGTATTTGTAATTAATGTCAATTCGTATTGATCTAAAATTTTGATTCCCGTTTGATGTGTTATATAATTAATTTACGATAAAAACATCCTAATTTAGATCAACTTGTGTCGGCATATAAAATCAGTGCGTCCTATCTTGTCATGTTCTTGTTTTTCCTGTGACAATTCATATTGATCTAAAATTTCTTGATTCCCGTTTGATGTGTTAAATAATTAATTTACGATAAAAACGTCCTAATTTAGATCAACTTGTGTCAGCATATAAAGTCAGTGCGTCCTATCTTGTCATGTTCATGTTTTTCCTGTGACAATTCATATTGATCTAAAATTTATTGATTCCCGTTTGATGTGTTAAATAATTAATTTACGATAAAAACGTCCTAATTTAGATCAACTTGTGTCGGCATATAAAGTCAGTGCGTCCTATCTTGTCATGTTCATGTTTTTCCCGTGACGTACTTGTGTCATGCAAACTTTCTGTGATGTCGTACTTATATTTGTGCAATTCCTGTTTGATGTGTTAAATAATTAATTTACGATAAAAACGTCCTAATTTATATCAACTTGTGTCGGTATATAAAGTCAGTGCGTCCTATCTTGTCATGTTCATGTTTTTCTTGTGACATTGTGACGTACTTGTGTCGTGCAAACTTTCTGTGATGTCGTACTTGTATTTGTGCAAACACGTCGTTGTCTAACATTGCTAACTCTACGGGTCGTTTGCATCTTTTATGGATAACTACAGTCAATTATTCCAGTGAAATTATTCACCTTGTTATTTTTGGGAAATTAACTTTTGACCATGGGACAATGTTATTAAAATTATTAGGATTTTACCCAGTGACATCCTTCCCACTTGGGAAAGGAGACCTCGGGGACAAGAGATATGGATGCATGAGTGAGGAAGTAAGGTTTAGTAACATAAGTACGGCACATAGCACATATAGAAATTTACAAAATAGATATAGAGTAAGACCAGATAAAAAGAAACATGGGACGGCACTATTCAGCTTTCAATGCGGATACTTAAGTAGCTCTTCTCGATAGGATTGATTATTGCGGACTCAAAATAAATATAGATGTAGAATAAAAGAAAACTATGCAAATGCCAAGGTTTGGGAAGTGAGGGGAATTAGCTCTGATGAAAATTAGGATGAAAATTTTGAAAACATTTAAAACAAAAGTTAGGAGAGAGGGATGAGGGAAAATTAATATACATATATTTCGGAATTCTGAATAGGGGAATTGGTGTGGATCTTAAAATTGGAGAGAGTGCTTGAAACTTTTCATTTGAAATTAATATCGATGCATTTTCCAGATACTGTTGGGGAGAGGAACGTTTTACCCCCAACATAAAAACATTTCTACTTGTTCCTGCCTCGCTCATAACAATTCTTTATTCTAAATTATCATCCAGAGATATTTCAGAAAAGACAATTAAGTACTTTTGATAACAAGGAGCAGAAATTTCGACAAAGTGACTTCGGCCACTAGTAGATATTTTAGTGAATACTCCAAAAGATTATATGGACAAGCAAATCGACTCCGAAACTCGACTCCACTCATCCAAATCAAGAAGGCAAAGGTTCTTGATGCAAGCACAAGCAGAAGCTGCAGCGGCAGCGGGAAAATGCAAAGCGAGAGAGAGAGAGAGAAAAAGAGACCTGAAACAAATCCAACCTTATTGACAAAACGCCCAAAACTACGCACACCATCTATTACAGGCCATATAAGGCCCCCACCCAACCCTGGCTCATCTCACCAAAGCACACCTCTCTTTTCTCTTTTTCAGTCTCTCTACTCAAGACAAGCAAATCTCGATTGCCTTAATCTCAAGCTTCGGCTATCTCCGCCGAGTCGGCTGCGGCGAGGATGAGCTCCGGTTGGATGCTCCCGACGTAGGATCCGTCCAATGCGTTCGGCAATCCCAAGGCCTTCAAGGCGAGGTGAGCCGCCTTCTGCCCCGATATCATCATCGCTCCGAAGGTCGGCCCCTGCACAAGACGGAAAAACTACTCAGTACCCACCAATCACGAATCCACGACGATCGAGAAAAGAGAGCCATTTCGCGAAATGTCGGCGTAATCCCAATGTTCGAAGTGCAGCAATCGCTCTGCGAAACGCTAGCAGATATTCACAATGGGCAAAGCATACGGACAGGGAGAGAATGCAGAGTTAGCAACTGGAATCGCTCACCATTCTCGGAGACCCATCGATCTCGGCCACCTCCATGCCGGTCACGATCATCCCGGGCACGATCTCCCTGGTGAGCCTGACGATGGCGTCCTCGGCGGTGTTCATGTCGAGGGCCTTCATCCCGGGCACGCTGTCGATCATCCCAATGCTCCTCAGCCTCTTCACCCCGGTGGCCCCGAACGGCCCGTCGTGGCCGCACGAGCTCACCACCACCTTGGCCTCCATGACGTTCGGGTCCATGCACGACTGGGTGTCGTGGTTCATCGACACGAGGGCCCAGTTGGTGACCACCCCGCCGACCCGGTCGTTCTTGACGATCAGGTCCTCGGCGGCCACGGCGTTGAAGAGCTTCACGTTGGGCCTGGCCAGGAGCTTGCTCATGATGGTCGACGTGAACAGCGCCGCGTGCTTGATCACCACGTAGTTGTCCTGCTCGTCGTACTCGATCTCGAGCTCGTCCAGGAAGCGGTGCGCCGGCTTCCTCACCACCTGCAAGGTCGCGAGTTCGAGATTAACCAGGAAAACAAAATCACAGCAGCTTCCACAGGTCTTATTTATTTTTTCTTCTTTGATTTAAAGCCAAAAATTTTAGATCCTCTAAAACATCGACACGCAATATTTGATCTCTGCAGCTGCGGCGAAATGACCCAGCAAATCCGACGGCCGTACTTGCTCGGTTCAGACTCGATCCCTCTTTTGACTGAGCGAAAACATTTTCAGATGTATTTATTTATATCGAAGCAAAATAAAATTAAAAAAAAAAAAAAAAGGAGCAGGAATTCGGAGAATATATCATCTGGCTTCTCCACATCACTCTCCCCCTTCGGAATCAAACATGCACGCCCGTTTTCCGAAACACAAAGCCTCCTTACCATGGCGGAGAAGAGCTGGCCGCCGAGCCAGGCGCCGCCGCCGGGGCTGACGGACTGCTCGATGATGGCGACCTGGACGTTGGGGTTCTTGCTGAGCTCGTAGGCACAGGTGAGCCCGGCCGAGCCAGCGCCGACGACGACGACGTCAGTGTCGGCGTAGGTGATCATGTCCATCATGTAGCGGCGGGTCATCTCGCGGGAGACGATGGACTCCTTGATGGGGTCGAAGCGGAAGGCGTTCAGATCGTAGGGCGGAGGGTTGGCGGCGGCGGCGGCGGACATGGAGATGCCGGAGGAGTGGGCGGACGACCGGGGGCCGGGAGGCGGAGGGACTGGGCGGCGGGGGCGAGAGGGGTGCCATGGAAGGAGGAGAGGGAGAGCTTGGGCTTGGAGGAGAGGGAGGAGGTGATGGTGGCGGCCGCCATCGGAAGAGCTTCTTGGACGCTGCTTTGCGGGGGGGGGGGATCTCGTCGGTCGAGGGTTTTCCGGATGAGAGCGAAGGGTGGCGATGGGGTGGGGCGAGTATATAAGGAAGCGGATCGGAAAATATCAGGGAACACGTGGAGGGCGGAGAGGATAGGAATTGAAGGGTCCAGAATGGGCAACGGGGCTGTCATGCCTCCTGCACCAAGTGGCGCTCTCCAGTCATGAGCACTGCATGCGAGGAAGACGACGATTCGCTCCTCCTTTTCGTTCGCCTTTTTTCCTTTTCCGTAATTCGTATTTTGCTTTTCGGGGATTTCTGCCGTGAAATGAAATGCCTGCCTCGCCCTCGCTTCGCTTGGTGCTTCTGACATGGGAGTGGGGCCCGCGCGCGATGCCTTTCGGGTGGGCTTTTTAGCAAAAGGACGGGAGGCCTCGTTCGGCCATTGTCTGGCGGGGGCCCACTGATGTGGACGGGTGAAATCTGGGACATACAATATCTTCTCCATTTGCATCGCGTGAAGATATTTGTGGGGCGCTTCGTCCGGGCGTGGTGCGCCTTTTCGATGGATCTTTGGCGAGGATATGTTTTCCTTCTCTGTCCCTCATCATCGTCCGAATTGAAATTGATCGAGAATTAAATAATCGGCACCGAAAGGAAAGGAAAGTAAATCGAATCATGGCTGGATTTGTCTTTTACAAAAATAGTACCTAAATAGTAGATACCAAGTATATCGATCCGAAGACAATGAATACACACGGAGCATACAGAGTAATAATCACTTCACCTACGGTTGTGTTAGCGGTGTACGGCCAACCATCCCATGTTCAATTTATTTTCTCTTTTTTCTTTTTTCCCCCTTTGCATGCATTTGTTGTGCCATTTTCCTTTACATGTCCGTATCTTGATTCTCATGTTCTTATTTTCGTTTGATGATGGCATGCTGTCATGGCCCCGTTGTCACTTCACTAGAATGTCATGTGACAACGCTCGCACGGAACATTCTCGAGCTAGAGTTGGTTGACAAAGTGAATGAAAAGCTTTTCAAATATCAATAACGTTTCCAGACCTTATAATGTTGTTGTCAATAGAGCAGAGGAACCATTATACAAGCATCTTTTCCCAAATGAGCCATTCTTGTTCTCTTTCCCCTTTCACTCTGTTTTCCATTTCCAATTATATAAATCTTACTATGTATCATGCGTTTCCCCCCTATAAATAACCAGTAATTTCTCCACATAATTAGCGACTTTCAACATAGTAAAACAAAAAAATCAATATAGAAATCGGTAATCTAGTGTTGACCCTAAAAAATGCCCATGTTATCACCTGCTGATTACGAGAGATAAAAGCCTTTGAAATCATCGCCGTTGTCATGTGCAGGCTTTGATTTACATCAGCCCAACCCATAGTAGTCATAAAAAACAAAGGATGGCCATGGATTTCGAGAGCTCTTGAACTAGATTTCGATGGACCTATAAGTAGACATACGTGATTCAATGATAAAGCAGTTGATTGCCATGTGTTCAAGCCAAAAAACACTATTGAAGACATAACAATTGGATGGAATTGACGGCAAAGTTTGGGCGAGAACAGTTTATACTTAAAACAGCACCAAAATCAAAGGAGCAATTAATACTTATTGACCAAGCTATGAGAACAAAAAGTAACAAGATATAGTTAAGGGGGCTCAAGGAAGAACGTGAAGCGACTTTTAAAGAGGAAGCAACCAACCACCAATAGTTATCAAATCAACCTATAAATACCATTAAGCAATCCAACAGAGTCCCCCAAACAATACACAAAACTACTTTATCTTACATTTTTATATTAGTCTAGTCTAGTTTACCTATAGTTTAATATTATCGTCATAAATTCAATTCCAACAAGTGTCTATATCGTAGGTAATAATATTGATTAAATTCTAGTATTGACCTATCATCTAGCATTGTTGATTAAATTCTAATGTTGTGTTCTCATACCCACCTAGGAACTATGTACAGTAGGTGTTATCTCTACTATCTAACATCGTCAATTAAATTTCAACATTGTGTCCTCATACTCATTTAGAAGCAATGTTTACTAGGTGTTATTACTGCTATCCAGCATCATCCATTGGATTCCGACGTTATGTCCTTGAACTCATTTGAAAGTAGTGTTTTTTAGGAGCTTTTGTTAATATCTAGTGTTGTCGGATCAACTTCGACATTGTACAAATCACTTTAATTTTAATGGACTTTCGTTGGTATGTTAAAGTGAGTTTGGATCAAACTGTTGATTGTATTTTGACATTGGTTATCATTGATTTTGACTTCATATTAAGTGACTTTATAAAATACGAAACTATATAATATATAGCTTCGTTAGCATTTGACCCTCTCTATCCAATACTAATATAGAACCTAAGTCTCCCCTAAGAAAATATAACACTTGGTAAAAGATATTTCGTTATGGGATCTAAAACCGACGAAGCACCTAGTAATTTGAGTTTTCTTAAAAAAAGCAATGATGTATATTCACTGTCCATACTATTTAGGATACATAATTCATGACTTTAAGAAATGCTTATGTAACTGTTCTGAATTTATTGTGAATATAAAATAATGAAAACCTATTATGAAATCTATTTTTTCAAAAATTTATGATTTATAACATGCTATTGCTTTTTATAATAGTTTAAAATTTATTATATTAACAAAACCCTTTTCATAAATTGAATTAATTTCGAGATATTCTAGAGTTAGTGACTTATACGATCTAGCAACCTTTCCAACAAAGCTAGTTATTGGTTGTAAGCACCAGATACGGCACGAAACCACGACTCGTCGCACCCGAGTACCACTCCTCCAATCCAAGGCACGTCCGCCGCCAACCAATTAGCGTCGAGACTGACGCGAAGGTTCCCAATGCATTTCGTCGTCATATAAATACTAATGAATGATTTGATGGGCCGCCGTGGCTAAGGTATATTCCCGAAATCTTCCTTCCACTCCAAGATAATCGAAGTATCCCCATCAATTTCGCCTAGTCGTACCCACCCCGTTGATCTAAATGACGAGAAGGTACGCAATTGGTCACGGGCTTGTTGACCTCTTAGCCCTTACCTATGGTGTAAATGTCAGGGAAAGTGGATCTTATGACAACTTTGGATTATTAGGCACATCATGCCCTTTTGCGTCTGTGCAGCAGCTTCCCGTAGATGGGATAAATCATTCTTACTTATGCCATTCACTATTGGCAAGGAAAATGAGAAACTGGGTCGATCCAAAGAAATCATATGCACGAATTGACATTCAACAACGAGACCAGGTAGCACCGATTCCAATGACGAGCACAAGGATCAGACCGAGCCATTATAGGATTCTATGTAGATAAAGGCTGATCGAACCTCATATCTAAAGGACACCAGGACAATCACCTCAAGGCGTCAATCTCATTCCACCCTTATTTCGAGCTCATGGAGGCAGGAGAAAGATAAGAAAGGAGAAGAGAGACGGATTCTCTACCTTAACACCCAAACTCTTATTATGAGTACGTAAACAGAAACAGAGTTTAATATGTTCCATAGACAACACATATCAAAATTCAGAAATTGACAGAAACCAGGTGCAGAACAGAAGGGTCTTCAAAATAACATAGTAGCACGGTTCAATGCCTATATATGACGCCCTAACCCAGGCCACGGACTATGCAAAGATACTGCAATCAAAAACCATGGATCTTGATATGCTCCTTCTTCACGATTCCAGCCTGACATCAAAAACACAAAAGGAACAGAGTGTCAGTCCTGACCAATTATCATGCTTATGCTTAGACCAATGTGGTAACTACGTCTACTAAACATTCTATGGACATGCTGATTGAAAGGGGTCAATACCTGAACAAGGAAGGTGGAAACATTCTTTCGCTGATCACCTTGAAGTTGAATGACCTATGATTATGAAAAACATAGAGAAAGTTAGTCAATTGGAACCCAATTGAAAACAAAGAGTAAATCGATCGGTGCCGATGACAAACCTGCCCTAATTCTGGATCCTGGACAACGGTCCCATTGCAGCAGAACTCTTTCTTGAGGTCCTTAAGTATCTTGTTGTAGCTAAATTCTTTCTTTAATCCCTGCACAGTAGTCAGACTTTTCCTACCATTCCTTTGCTGTACACGAATATGCACATACTCTTTTGTACCAGCACCAGAGTCCTCAGCATTAGCATCAGCAAAAGGATCTGAAACCCCCAACGAAGGAAAGAATGCAAAACAAGCTCAGTAACCCTCAAAAGAAACTACAATCTCAACCAACAAAAATTGAACGGAAGAAAATTGACGTACCAAAGGTAGTAGGAACCTGGGCGTCGAGATCAGACATGAAACTTGGCTGTTGATATTGAAACTTTTTAGCAACCAGAGGGCTCAGACCTGAACAAGAAGTAAGCAAATCATCACTCCAGCCCAAAACGAAAACACACACCGAAACAGCAACGACAAGTACAACAAAATATCATTGCAAACTTCCGAAGGAAATGCCCACAACACACGCACTCATGCACACGCACCTGTGACCCCCAAACAGAAGCCTCTCGTGCTCTTTCTCTGAGAGAAGAACACAAACACGAGATGCAAAAAGGGGTTCCCGTTTACTATTCAGGCAGACAACAAGGTGCACCAGAATTTCATAAAAGGATCTAAAAGGCATCTCGACTAGGACATCAACTCATATGCACAGATAGAGGCAACACCATCTTACAGACAATCGCCGTCCTCCTCCCAATCTAAGTCAGCTCAAAGTCCAAATCCGCCAGGGGGCGGGAGAAAAACGCAAACTTTTGAATCGCATCTCAGATTCACAATCGAGCACAAACCATCGCCAAATCGATCAGACAATTAACCCCCAACAAGACAACACAATCAGAGGATCTACACCTCTCACAACCTGCGAAACCTCGAACGACCGCAAATCTTCCACCACACCACTCGTCAGACAGAAAGTGGCTCACAATTACAGGCGTCGCGATTACTAGATCACGGATCCCACAACATAAATTACTATGCCTAGAAAAGGCGCACATCGTTCCGCCGCAAAAGCAAACGGCGGCCCGTCGATCGGCCACCGCGGGAGCCCTAGCCTTCAATCTAAAAAGCTCCGTAGCCCCAAAAGGGAAAAAGAAATTTAAAAAACTCGCTTTCCCCACAAGAAAAACAAGATTATCGACCACAAAACCGCGAACTGCAGAACTCAATCGAGGCGAGGGACGGCACCGATCCCTAACGCACGACGAAAGCAACACCAGATCACGCCGCGTAGGACCCGAGAGCGGGGACTTACCAGATCCGGAGTCGGAGGTTTCCGATTCGAGCGAGAGAAGCCGCCGCCTGATCTGGATAAGCCTGATCTCCGAGGACCCCTCTTTCTCTCTCTACAGAGTCTTCTCACGGGCGCCTTGAGAGAGAGAGAAGAGAGAGAAAGTGGAGATGCGAACGACGGGGGGGAGGGACGGGGGGAGATATAAGAGTCGTCTGTTTCGGGCACGGACTTCGGGTCAGGTTCGCGGGTCGGTGCGGATCGCGGAGATAGAGAGAGGACAAACTTTCTTCTTTTTCCTTGACGAGCCGAGAGTACGGTTGGAATGGTTACTCGCTGCATCCGCGCCGTCGATGCGGTCGCGGCGTCGCTCTGCCGTACACGTGTTCGGTGGAGGGTGCGAGTGAGGCGCACGCGCCCGTGGGTCGTTACTGATGTCGGGCGCAGGAACACCGACCGTCGGAGAGCCTCGAGAAAAACGTTGCGCTCTCGGCTTTTCGGATTTAGGTGGGCCGGAGGAGATGGGCCCGGACGGCGGCGTCCGTCTTGACTTCTCGTGGACGAGTAGAAGCGGGCCCAGAGCCCACACAAGGAAAATGGAGAAGGGCCCAAGTGGAGATTAACTTCGTAGGCCCATGTTAGCCTCGAAAATAATTGCCTCTCTTGGATGGTTCCAATTTCCATTATGAAGAGAAGACCAAACCAGCTATTGACTCGAGAGTATTTTATTTAGAAGTGTACCGATATTAAGGAATATTACATTCCATTATGATTTCAGGCCAAATGGCAATGAACAACCTCGGATTTTCTCTTCTTTTCAATTTTGTCCCATCTTTCTAAGTTATTATAGTGAATCCCTGCCTTTCGGGATCATATTGAATCTATTTTTCAGGAGTAGAATCCCTCAAAATATTACTTAATTTAGCCTTAAGTATTTATAGAATTAGGGTAAGTTTGATTTAAATAACTTTTTCTTTCTTTTTTCTTCAGACAAATTTTTATGATAATTAAAAAAGGTTGATACGATGGCAGATATAAATTCTCCCCCTGAATTACACATCTCCTAAGTTATCCTCCCTAAAATATTTTCCCATGATTAATAAAACTACATTAATATTCTTTACGGAGATTTAAATCAGTATCCTTCTTTTTGGCGTAGTTAGGTGACTCGTAATAAAGAATACTTTTCTTTGAACAGTCTCCTCGCCATTTAAAAAAAAAAAAAAAAAAAAAAAAAACAGAGAGAGAGAGAGGGGGGGGCGGAGTGCGGAAATGGAGTTTGGGAAAAAAAAACTAACGGAAAATTTCCTCCTAATGTTGTTAAAAGACCTGAAAAAAATTGAAAACAGCTTTGTAAGGTTGGTTAATTTTTCTGATGGGATTAAAAAGTGGGGATAAAGTTGAAATCCTAAAAATTTCCAGAAAATCATCGGTCACTTGACCTTAATTTTCCGGTCCTAACTGCGAGTTCGGAGTCCGCGCGATCCACCAGCAGCCACGAGCTGGGGTAGCGCGGCACTCAGCTCAGTTCCGGCCCCGAGGGGGAAGAAAGGGTCGGCCGGTCGGCCAGCCAGCCAAGAGGCGGACGGCGTCTCCGTGCGTCGCCCCGTGTAGGCAGAGATTAGCTCTCGTCAATGACGTAATACGACTAGTAACGCTTAGATGGTCTACACGGTGTGCTTTTCGGCTTTGAACATGACTTCACTTGTTGTACATACAGCCACTTCCATTCCGGCACAAAAGCTGCTCGTCTTCTGGGGGATGGATATACCGTTCGGTGGTGCCAGCATCACCATTTCACGGTGCGACAGTCAAAGAACGTACCCAAAAAATTTCCTTTCTCAAACACAAGCACTAGGAGGTTTCCAAGTCTTGTGTCTTGCTTGGAAACTTCGTAGTGCAAAAGAGGGAAGCAAAACCCGACACCACGCACGTCGTCTTCCTTGGGCGTTTCACCATTACAGACATGGAGACGCAGCGACCAGACCGCGCAAAAGGTGGGAAGCAAGGGAGCCTTGATCAGAGCGAGCATCCTCCATCTGGCAAAAAACCGGACAAGTCACGGTGCCTCTGCGCAGCTGCATGGCATCTTGCACTTTGCATCTGCATGCGAAGAGAGACGTGGAGGCACCCGCCTCCTCCTCTGATCGCCATGGCCAACACGTTCCCTCCATGCACTCCTCCGGATCCTCCTTAAATACCCCCACGCCCGCCACCACCCTTGCTCAGCCACACGCCAGACTCGAGAAGACACCCTCCGACCTCCCACGGCTTGTTAAGGCACTGTTCCTGCTGCGTTCAGATCGACCTGAAGAATGGCACGCGTCGCGGTCACCGCGGCGGTCCTGGCCCTCCTCGTCGTCGCCGCCTCCGCCACCTACCGGACCACCATCACCACTGTCGAGTTTGACGATGAGGCCAACCCCAGGCGCGGTGGCGGCGGCAGCGGCGGTGGCAGCCAGCAGTGCCGCCAGCGCACCTCCAGGCAGCAGCTCCACCAGTGCGAGAATTTCATCACCCAAGGAAGGTAAGAATTTGGTCGTGATCTCGCCTATCTTTGTGCTTTTTCCGGGTTTGTCTTGACATGATAAAAGGGGAGTCACAGGGGTCTCATTGTGCTGCCGAGGCACGAGGAGGGGGGCCAGGGGGGCCAGGGGTCCCTCCAGCAATGCTGCCAGCAGCTGAGGCAGATTGACCAGCAATGCCGGTGCGAGGGGCTGAGGCAAATCGTGCAGGAGCAGCAGCAACAGGGTCAGCTTCAGGGACAGGAGCTGAGGAGGTGGTCCAGAAGGCCCAGAACCTTCCCAACATGTGCCGCCTCGGGCCTCAGCGCTGTGACATCAGCCCCTACGGCGGTGGCGGCAGCTACTAGAGCCGGAGAGCGGCGGTCCGAGGTGTCGGGTTCTCTTCAAATAAGATAAAAAAGGGTTCCCTCTAGGTAGTGTGCAAAGAGGGTGAAGAAAAAAAAAAGAGCGCTTTTAAGTGTTTATCTAGTGATCCTCAAGGAGTATTTTAGGTCGAGGTGGTCCTTTTGTATGGTTTTGATTATCTCTAATGTAATCAATCTATCTATCTATGTAAGGGTAAATAAAGCCAGAGTTTCTCCCCAGACCCATTGACTTTGAATCTTGACAACCAGGAGATTTCAGGACAGCAACGATTAATTTCACAACTGGTCTTCCACCTCGACACGCTCGCGCCATTTTTTTGAGATAAATCATGAAAAATGGGAGTAAAAATTCGGAATGATTTCTATTATTTAATCATGATTGAATTGAATCGAGCTAGGCTAAGCTCAAATCCATCTTAGTACATCAGTTGCAAAAGAAAATTATATTAATCTTAACAACGTGATCACATTTCGCCTAAGTGACCACGAGAGAAATTAAGTTCAAACGAACACGAAAATACATGTAATTTTGAGGGATTATTTAATAGAAAAATGTTTTTTAAAGAAAATCTAAATTGTTAGGTGTGTTAGGTATGATTTGGTGTCTAACATGAAAACTGTAGGCAGGTCGCTTTCGAGCGGGGCGCAAGCATCATCAAGGCCTCTCCAGTCGCGGTTAACCCACATGAGCAAGGCTTTTAAAAATGTCGTGCGAGTTTTAGATTTTGCAAGGGCAATATACCTACGCGACAACCAATACATCGGTGATGGCGATAAGAGGCTTATCTAGTACTCATATCCCAGCCGAGAGCTTCAATACTAGATCAGGACAACCTTATCGATGTCCATAACAACTTCACCTTGTCCGCTTTGATTGCAACTCATTTGCATCCTAAATCTAAAGCATGTTTTGCTGGCTTTAGAGGTGTTGACCAGTGTTATGGTGATGTAGATTTAGAGTTATATTTAAAACACAGCAAAGACTTAGATATTGCACAAAGTAAGAGGGGTACGACAACACTCTTCGCTTTATGTCCAGCTCAATATTGTGTGCAGTCTGACTACAGAAGTTATTTCCAGCTCAATATTTTATTCAATTACAAAATCGAGGTTTTTCAAAACTCAAATATACAGTGGCATATTAGTCTTGCAATGAATAATTTTCAAAACTCAAAGACAAGCCTAACAAAATGAAGACAAGCATGTCGATGTTTTCATACTAATAGGTTTACTTTCTTGAGAGGTAGCTCGTTCCTCTAAAATGAAAATCGCAACCAACGAAAAGAGCCAAGGTTTTAGGTGTTTTTCCTCCTCCATCCTTTGCTCAGTGCCATAAAAAAATCAGGAAAAAAAAGAAGAAGCAAATCTTTAAAATCATTAATGAGGTATGGCACGAGAGAGTGACCCATGTAGGGTATGTAAAATAACAAAGAAAGAAAGAGAGAAGATTCTCCTTTATTTTTTCTTTGTTTTGTTTTCCTCTTTAGTTCCTTTTCAATCTAATAAAAAATAAAGTGATATTTCTTATTTCTTTATTTTTTTCCTCTTTAGTTCCTTTCAATCTATTAAAAATAAAATGATCTTTCTTTTTTTCTTTTACTTCAAGCTTATCTTTTGAAATTGCAAATAAATATACATCTAACATGAGTTCATATTTTCTTTTTTTACTATGATTTTATTTTATTATTCTGCAAAGAAATTCAAAGAATGGAAAATGCATTCCATTTTTTTTTATCTATCTATTATGTGAAAATCAAATGCAGGATAATAAAAAAGTATGACTTCAATGCTACTATCATGTGATATAACTAATTTAAATGATGCTTATCCTAAATAATCTATACCTCACTAGTAAGTGTTCACCGTCATTTATTGTGACGTGTGTAAATTTGTTTTGTCCTAATATTGCTAACAACACATTTTTTATATTATTATTATATTTATAAACATGAAAATAAGGCACATAATTCTATAGAAATCGGTTCTATTTTTATAGACTTAGTTTTACATATCGAACTACTGAACTAGTTTGTGATAGTAATAAAGCAAACAAAGAATTAGTCTGATAAAAAATATCAATAAAACAATATCAGAGTTGTCGATAACTAGTATTGTTTCATTTTATTTCGACTCATCTTTCACGAGTATATCTTTCTAAATTAGTTGTGTTTTTATCCATTGAACTTGGTTCGTATTAAATCAAATCATTAAGTTTCATCATCACATATAAAACAATTCCTAAAAGTGCTTATTTATTTTTTATGGGAGTACTTCGAGTCAATTATGATGTGAGAAAAGAAAAGTTATTTATTTTTATAAAAAATAATTTAGACTGTGATGTGCCGTCCCGCAATCGACTGAAAACGCACAATACGAGAGGAAATTGAGTTTGTTTTTTGTACCCCAAACTCATTTCTAACTTCAAAAGAATCTTCTACTATAAGAAGCATCGTGTATAAAATTTAATTTTTTTTCCATAGCAAAGCCCCGGAGCATTCTCGTAGCACAAGAAAGTGGGTACAATACCAAAGTAAGCTCAGCTTACCAGAAAACCAAAAATCCATCAGATCGTGGCTAAATTTCAAATGGCTCATCCACATGCGTCCAAGGCCAAAGAGAACCTTGTGGCATCAGAACACGCAATCAAGAGTCATGGAACACATATCCCGATTATAGACCATGTCACCACCAGCACGTAAACATTTCTAGTTGGCAATTAAATGACGGACCGACTACACCAAATGGAGAAACAGCACTCAGAACCACCATACGAAACTGAAATCATCAGCGAGAATCTCATTAGTCATTACCACTTAATATACGGTCATGCATATAAACCTACCCAAGCAGAGAATTTCAAAAGGTCTTAAAACTTATTCAAACCCATCCCACAGTGATCACCACCACAACAATCCATTGTGATTCTAAAAAGCACCAGAACAAGCTTAAAACCCCCCACGAAGGCGGAGCACCAGGTGGAGTGTAGACTCCTTCTGAATGTTGTAGTCCGCAAGGGTCCTCCCATCCTCCAGCTGCTTACCGGCGAAAATCAGTCTCTGTTGGTCCGGTGGGATCCCCTCCTTGTCTTGGATCTTTGCCTTAACATTATCAATAGTGTCTGAGCTCTCAACCTCCAAGGTGATGGTTTTTCCTGTCAGGGTCTTGACGAAAATCTGCATTCCACCACGGAGACGGAGGACAAGGTGAAGGGTCGATTCCTTTTGGATGTTGTAGTCGGCCAATGTCCTGCCATCTTCAAGTTGTTTACCAGCAAAGATCAGCCTTTGCTGGTCCGGAGGAATACCCTCTTTGTCCTGAATTTTAGCCTTCACATTGTCGACAGTATCAGAGCTTTCGACCTCAAGAGTAATCGTCTTCCCAGTGAGAGTCTTCACGAAAATCTGCATACCACCCCTCAACCGGAGCACCAAGTGGAGAGTAGACTCTTTCTGGATGTTATAGTCTGCAAGAGTCCTGCCATCTTCAAGCTGCTTGCCAGCAAAGATGAGTCTCTGCTGGTCCGGGGGAATACCCTCCTTGTCTTGGATTTTCGCCTTAACATTGTCGATGGTGTCGGAGCTTTCCACCTCCAAAGTTATGGTCTTCCCAGTAAGCGTCTTCACAAAAATCTGCATTCCACCCCGCAAACGGAGCACCAAGTGGAGAGTGGATTCTTTCTGGATGTTATAGTCTGCAAGCGTCCTGCCGTCTTCAAGCTGCTTTCCTGCAAAAATGAGCCTCTGCTGGTCCGGTGGAATACCCTCCTTGTCTTGGATCTTAGCCTTGACATTGTCAATGGTGTCAGAGCTCTCAACTTCTAGGGTAATTGTCTTCCCAGTGAGAGTCTTCACAAAGATTTGCATGCCTCCCCTGAGACGGAGCACCAAGTGAAGGGTGGACTCCTTCTGAATGTTATAATCGGCCAAGGTTCGGCCATCTTCCAGCTGCTTGCCAGCAAAGATAAGCCTCTGCTGGTCTGGAGGGATGCCTTCCTTGTCCTGGATTTTTGCTTTCACATTATCAACTGTGTCAGAGCTTTCCACCTCGAGGGTGATTGTCTTGCCAGTAAGAGTCTTCACAAAAATTTGCATGCCTCCCCTGAGACGGAGCACCAAGTGGAGGGTGGACTCCTTCTGAATGTTATAATCAGCCAAGGTTCGGCCATCTTCCAGCTGCTTGCCAGCAAAGATAAGCCTCTGCTGGTCCGGAGGGATCCCTTCCTTGTCCTGGATTTTTGCTTTCACATTATCGACTGTGTCCGAGCTTTCCACCTCGAGGGTGATGGTCTTGCCAGTAAGGGTTTTCACAAAGATTTGCATCTGAGATCATGATTAATCCGTTAGAATAAACTGACTGGCATGTTCACATAATCATAGACTCTAGGCACTACCATCTGTGCTCCACTCAATTATATCTAATAGAATTAGCACAAAAGCAATCAATCAGGAAAAAGCAGACATCTTTCAGAATCCAAAAATCAAGATCTCAAAAAATCAATCGTCAAAATCCAGACACTTGCAGACCCTTTTCTATTCCACCAACGGAAACCCCCAAACATAGCCCGGGTTAAATTAACAATCCACAAGATTCAATTCATGCAAACGAGCCGCATCCAAAACCTCACAGGCATAATCTCATTTGGAGTAGCAAGCCACCAAGCAAACCCGATTTGGATGGATGAACAATCTACAAGCATAACATCAAAAGTACACAAAAGGACCCGATTCAACGCTAAAATACCCGAGACGCACAAAACGACTAGAATCAAACGCCCGACCAGCAAACGGACCCCCGGCTCGTGTTTGCATGACTCTTAAACACCGGATATAGATGATCGATCACACGATTCCATGATGCGAAGAATTCGATTACAATCAAAGGGAAAAAGGTCCAATCATCGACCCGCACAAGCAGGACCAATTCGTGCGATATTAGCCTCGAGAGATCTCGAAATACAAAAGCTACGAACAAAGAAAATCACGCGATTACCTTGACGCGAAGAGAGAAGAACTTCGAGAGGTCGAACGGAGAAAGAGCGCCTAGGGTTTGAGTTTTCTTCTGCAACCGATAGCGAATTAGCAGATGGGGAGATCGTGCGCATTTATAGGCTACGTGCGGCATCGAAGACGAAACCCCGGATAGACGCCACGGCAACGCGTTTTTCCGTTGCGTCGCCCACACGCTGCGGCAATCGAGGCATCTCGTGTCGTGCAAAACGCGCCACCGTTTTGGGCCACGCAACGCAATGAAAACCTCGGCGAAAGGAACACTTCAACTCAAATGCTTGTGGAGCTCCACCTAAAAAAATCGACACGACAAGTCACTGAATTTTGTTTTGGCACAACATACAACATGATTTTTAAAATTTTAATTTATTTCAATATAATTCTTAATTTTTTATTTTATTTAATATATTTGAACTTTTGATACATGTTCATTTTATTCCTTGAATAATATAAAAGATGTTCGATATTATTTCTAAACATGAATTATTGGAAGGTTGACAGCTTTGAGACTAAGTTGAATATTTAAAAAAATCTAGCGACCGTATTGCACATTCAATTAAAATTGAAGGACCATATTGAATATATTATGGACTACATTGCATATTCGATTAAAGTTTAAGTATCACGTTGAATATATTATGGTTTACGTTGCCCATTAGACAAAAGTTCATGGACCATTTTTATTATATTAAAAAAAATTTATAAGAATTTTGCTTTTTGTAAAGAAAGGTCCATCAACGATTCTCTCTCTTTTATTAGCTATTAATTTGTATTAGAAGGATCATAGATTGGAAGCTACTCAGAGTGAGATCAAACATACCTTTCTTCATGAGATTTTCGATGGATTAATGAAATCATCACTGTCATGTTATTTTCCTTAAAGATAATATTTCTATTTTGAGGGAAAACAACTCTTCTCCTCGATAATTAAAATTTTTCTTAAATTAAATGTTAAAAATTTTATGTGCGTATAAATATTCGTGCGTTTTGAAAGGGAAAATGTCGGAAATAGTGCTATATTTTCACTCGATGTCGATTTCGTGCTCGAACTTTTCGATCGGCTCGATTTGGTCAACTATTGATAAAATGTCCGATCTAGTCCTTGACTTTCGAATGGCTCAATTTGGTGCTGAACTATTAATAAAATGTCCGTCTAGTCCCGAACTTTCGATCGGCTCAAGGTAGTCAACTATGATGAAATGTCTTCAGTCCTTAATTACTATTTTCTTTTTTTTTTTTCTTTTTTTCCTTTTTCCCTTTTTTTCCTTTTTTTCCGTTTTTTTTTTTTTTTTTTTCCTTTTTTTTTCCCTTTTTTTTCCGTTTTTTCCTTCTTTTTTTCGCTTTCCCTCTGCCGGAGCCGGCGGAGGGCCGGCGTCCGGTGGGAGCCTCGCGGCGTCCTCGCAAGCGGGCGGGGCCCTCCTCGCCGGCGTCTGCCCTCGCCCGCTTGCGAGGGACGCCGGAGGGCCCTCGCCGGCGTCGGGCGGGGGCTCGCCGATCCGGCGAGGGAGCCCCGCCTCGCCCTCGCCCTCGCCGGCGCGGCGAGGGGCTCTCCTCGCCCCTCGCAGATGCAGGCGAGGGAGAGCCCCTCGCCGACGCGGCGAGGCGGCCTCGCGGATCTGCGAGGGGGCTCTCCCTCGCCAGATCTGCGCGAGGGAGAGCCCTCGCCGACGCCGGCGAGGGGCTCCGGGAAAACAACTCTTCTCCTCGATAATTAAAATGTTTCTTAAATTAAATGTTAAAAATTTTATGTGCGTATAAATATTCGTGCGTTTTGAAAGACGAACAAATAAAATAGTTTAGAAAAAAGATCACGATGAAAGAAAAATTCAGACTTGGATTGGGCCTAGTCCGGGCTCGGTTGTCCACGCAGATGACTATCAGATCGGCCCAGGAACAGGCCCATTAAGAGCTCAAGCCCACCAGTTTCTCGCCCCTCGTCTTTCTTCGTCGCCGCGTCAATTTCAGGCCTCCTCCTGCGCCGTCAGAAAGTTTCAGATCGCCACAAGTAAGACAGTGCGGAGGTGCCTTGCAGCAGTCGAAGCTCTCTCTCTCTCTCCAGCTATGTCGCGTGCTTCAGGTCCTCGATCAGGCGACGCGATCTTCGCCAGCGTCGAGCGAGTGGTGAGTAGAATCTTCGCATCTCCTCCATCTCAGTCTCCGATTTCGTTTCTGCGCACGGACTTCCGGCGATGGCGTGCGATCTCGCTTCTTCGCCGAGCGCTCATCTCGGAAATGCTACTCAGGAAGATCTGTTTTTCTGTTGATTTTGATCTGCGCAGTCGACTTCGAAACTTATGCGTTTTTATCATAGTCAGGACTTGCAATTTTTTTTTTTTACTCCAGAAATTGGGGAAATCTCAGTAGGGATTTGTGTTACCGCAGCGTCGTGTGGCGTAGACGAGATTATGATGCTTTTTGGCTTGGGTGTTGTAGAATGCGGAACTGTTTACGTTGACGTATGGAGCGATCGTGCGCCAGTTGCTCACGGATCTGGAGGAGGTAGAGGAAGTCAACAAACAGCTCGATCAAATGTATTGCTCCCGTCCTTTTTACTGAATTCACTGTCGTTTTGTTCCTCGGAGAAGTCGTTCTGTGGTCTTTGGTAATTATCTAACGATTTGGTTAACGAGTGCCCGAGGGAATTTGTTAAGAACGGAAACTTTCGAATTTTCGTTATACCGGTTGCCCTCGTGTTAATGCATAATAGTGTCTTGAAAATTTGATTATTCTAAATAAGTATACTTAACAAGTGTCTGAGGGGAAATTCTTTAACGAGACCTATTTTCTAATTGTGTTTAACATGTACTTGTTTTGGAGTTGCTGGCGATTCTTTTACGGAAGGTTTTATGATTCCCTTTATACTAACAAGTAGCAGTAGTAGCAATAGCAGGAATAACAGCAGTGGTGGATAGTAGTAGTAGTAGTAGTAATTGGTAGTAATTTAAATGGGATCTAGTTGGATTTATGGGAATAAAGGGGAGGTTAGCTCTGAAGAATTGAAAACCTGTTATGGATGGAACTAAAATATGGTCCGGTTGACTTCGGTATCGAGTCCAACCCCACATGATTTCATTAACGCGAGGAGCAACATGAGACAATGAGAGTACTCCTGGTGGTTATCTTGGATGAGAAGGATATGGGTGTCTTGGGATTTTTTTTATCTTTCAAACTTCTCTTTGTACGCCTCTTACTTCACAGAACATTCTCCTTTTGGTCATGTTTGAATGCACCAATCATTGACTAGAGCTTGATATGGATCTGCTTCATGAACAAGCAAGGGATAAAGTCTCAGCTTGACTTATACTGCATCTCTTATTGCATGGATTCTAACCGATCTCTCTGTTAAGTCAATAATTTCATCTATTCCTTATGCATTCTTCTTTTCTGTTGGCCATAGAGTGGTTGGGTTACATCACCCTTATGCACTCTCATGCAATCGGAAGAACCAAATTCGCACATGCTTATATCTAATCACAAAATGAGAGTAAACTTTGTTTACTTTCAATCTCCTTGCAGGGGTTATAACATTGGAATACGACTCATTGACGAATTTCTAGCTAAATCAAATGTCGGCAGATGTGTTGACTTTAAGGAGACAGCAGAAATGATTGCAAAGGTACATACTCATTATCTTATCTTCATCTAGGATGCTGTTGCATCGATGATCACTAACTGTTGGACATATGTGCTGTAGCCTCATTTTCCCTTATGTCCTTGTCTTATATTCCACTTCGAGATTTCTATTACCACGACCTTATAGGTGTTTTTACCCTCCATGATTTTCCTGTTCCACTAGACTTTTCTTTACTTTTTTTCGTTTTTGGCATAGGTGGGTTTTAAAATGTTCCTAGGAGTTACTGCCTCTGTGACCAATTGGGATGCGGATGGTACCTGTTGCAGTATAGTCTTGGAGGATAATCCCTTGGTTGACTTTGTCGAACTTCCAGATACATGTCAAGGTCTATATTATTGCAACATCTTGAGTGGGGTCATAAGAGGAGCTTTGGAGATGGTAAGCTCTAATCCATTATCTTACTTAACTTTGGCTCATCTCGTTTTTGTTATATTAGGCGTGACCTTATTTTTGTTTACTTGTTGCTGCTTTTGTTTTGTTCAAAATATAAACAAATCTTGGATAGTAAACTGATTTCATCCTCAATCATATTTCAATAGAAACTACAAAGAATCTCAATGAAATTATATCTTTGTTGTTTTTCCTGAAATAAGAGCAGCCGCTTCTTGTTGGTGCTTGGCTTTACTGGATAAAGAACTGTGATTTCCGAAGTTGGCAACTGAACTTTCGATCTTTCCTTGTTGATTTCCACCAATCAGCTTGTTGTTGCCTGTTGCAATTTACTGGAAAGATGATGAGTTGTGAATCTGAAGCAGGAAACCTTCAGTCAATTTCCTTATTTGACAAACTTATGTAGTGTATGTATGGTTTTTATGCTTCAAACGTAGTGCCCAGAAACCTTTTTTATTTGTTTAGAGAAGATTAGCTAGAATGTTATGGTCAGAGTATATATCCTTTAGCTTTTCGTTTTTGCTATCTACTCCAATTTCATTTTTTATTTAGATAATGACACTGCAACTACAAGTACATGATCTTTTGCCCGTTTTACAATTCAGTGCTGAAACTTCCTTTTTTGTTCAATCAAGTACCTCAACTTCTCAAACTGTGAGTCAATGTGAGGCCTCTGTTAGAATTGCAGTAGGAAAATGCCAATGTGGGCACCACCACCATCAAATAACCATTAACTGTCCATATTGGCATCCAATGTGGCCTCCTAAGACAATGGCATATTTACAGAAACATATTGCAAAGCTAAAATCATTCAAGTCTCTCTCTCTTCGCCCCCCCCCCTTTCCCTCCCTCTCTCCTTATCCCGCAACACCTAAATGGAGTTGGTGCAATTTTTGCCAATGAAGCGAACCACGTCATAAATAGTGTTTAGCTTTGCCAAATGCGTGAGCCACATCAGAAAAATCATATTACATGGCAATTTATTAGATAAATGTCTCACATTGATTCACATTTGAAAAGTTGAAGTATTTGATTGAAGAAAAAAAAGTGTAGGTACTGAATGTTGAAAGGGCAAAATTTTAGGTATTTGCAGGCTTATCACCCCTTTCTAACTCGATGGTCAAAAAAGGATGCTATGAAAAGGATCTGTGACGTTTTGCCTTACATTAGAACTAATGGTTGAGGATCTTTGGAATTTAAGGCCTCACAAAATCTCCATAACCTTCTTTCACTCTTAAGTTTCTGGAGATTTGTATTTTGACAAGTCCCTTCCAGTATATGTGATATTACTTTGTCAGGCTTTCATGCAGCGTATTAAATTCCCAAAAATCCAGGCCATGTCTCAGTCCTAGTGTGGCTAATTATCCTCTCGTACCAGCTATTGATCATCACCTTGATAAGTTGTTGCCTCAGGAATTAGCTAGTCAGATGTGTGCCCCTCCATGGCGGGATTTCTCCTCGTGCTTCTCAGTCTATGGGGCATTAGCAGTCGTTTCCAGCCCTTGTTCCCTCTCAAGGGCAGGTTCTTAAGCTTTACTCTCCCGTTTGCGACTAGAAACACCATGTTCGGCCTGACTTGCATGTGTTAAGCATGTCACCTGCGTTCATCTTGAGCCAGGATTGAACTCTCCAAGAGATCCCTACTTGCATTACTTATGGCTTGTTTTTGATTTCTTTTTCCAAGGAATATAAGCAAGCAGCTAGTTAGGGAAAAAAAACCATAAACTAAAGGAAGAGAGCAATGAAACATTTAAAATTGATGATGACCGAATGTTTCGGTTTTTCTCTCACCAAGAGCACCAAATGAATACAAGAGCACAGTGTTCAAGTGTTCCCATTTTTTAAAAGAAGCAGCTCAACATTCCTCAACGGCTACATGCCATTAAACAAGTGCTTTATAAATGACAGAGCAGGCAACACGCCTCAACCTGTCCATAATTAAGAAAGTGCACTTCCTCTGTGTTCTGCTGTCAAGATGATGTATCGCTCAGTGGTCCAACATGAAAGAAGCTCAGGGGAGCCCTTGTCTGCCAATAAATGGAATCTGTCCGTGATAAAAATTTTGTTTTCTTGAAAACTTACGGTGCTTTTGATTCTTTAAAACATAGTTGTTTATGTTCTTATTGAGACTTCCTCCCTTGACACTTGGATGCTGGTATGAGGATGGATAGCATGTGCTATATGTTATTTGAATGCCATTGTCACATTATGCCCGTTAGATTGAGGTATCAAAGCTGCTGTCTCTGAGTTTGACTCTAAGCTGTTCCATATCAAGTATCTCACATTAGAGACAATGTTACTTCCTGGATCCTGGATATTGCTTTGGCAGATTCTGCTGTATGATATCTGGATTTGATATAGATTTTTCTCCTGGAGACTTGGTTAAAAGTAGCATTTTAAGAGGTAGGCATGGAACTTGAGAGGAGCTGCCCTTACGTGTTTTTTTCTGATGAGTAGAGATGGCGATGTTACTTTATGCAATGCTTGTTCTTTTTCGTTCCCTCTTTTCTGATGGTGCTGAACGTGCTACCTCCTTTGTTAAGGTTTCAATGAAGACGGAAGTAACATGGATTCGTGATGTGCTTCGAGGGGATGATGCGTTCGAATTACAAGTGAAACTCCTGAAGCAAGTTCCCGAAGAGTACCCATACAAAGATGATGAGTGACATGGATGATACTCCTCCGCCTGACCCTTGTCCAATTGCTTTGTTTATATATAGGAGCATGCTAGAACCGTTTTCCTCTTGGGAGTATGCATTACTTTCTTTCCTTCGTGGCTTTCTTCTCTTTTCTGTTGGGGTGAACTTTGCTACGCTGTACTTAAAGGGGGATGACGCCCATCTAGTCACTGGGAGACAGGGTAGTAACGGTGAAAAAGCAAATAAATAGATTTCAAAGTTTTATTCGGAGGATCGAAGTAATGATACAGTTTAACGATGAAGGAGCAGCCTTGAACTGTGCGCCATACCTTTAATTGATTATCAAGCTTTAGGCCCTCTCCGCTAGCTGCTATCGAACGAAGAATGTTAACCAGGCGGTAGCCAGGCATTGTCACGACCCGGACCAGACCAAGCAGCTCGTGAAATGACAGAGAGGTGCAAAGGGAAAGGGCTGTTACAAATTTGTAATTTACCCAACCGGCAATAACAGCTCGAGCTTAGAAGCATTGCATTTAAATGCGAATAACTCCATGTCCGAGGTCCAAGGTGTTGGGACTGGAAGCATAAGGACCGAGTCCTTACATGCTAAATGTTGGTAGTTTGTTTAGAAAACAAATGAAGAGGTGCCTTGTCCCACATCATAACTAACGATTATTATTTTTATTTATTAAAAATTCAGATTTATTTTTATAAAAATTAATTATAAAGTCTTATTGAAACCGTGCGACTGTTCATAAAAAGTTGCGATTATTTATTATTTATTTAATTTCGAATTTTTATATCTTTTCAATGTAAAAGACGTACTTGTTCACGAAAAGTTATTTTTTTTGCAACATTTTGAAGGGTTGCTTCGATTCAAAAGAAAAAGATAAGTACGTTTGTTTTGAGATCAAACACACATCTTTCATTTTTTCATTTTCTTTCGAAGGAAACTACAACCATTGTTTCCAATTGTTTCCCATGAGAGACCTGGAGAAATACTAAAATTACTATCTAAAGTATTCTCATCCCGGATAAATACTAAAATTGCTATCTAATATTCTCATTTAAGACTTTGTTGTATTTTAGAGGATATTTGCCGGTGATCATTAATAACATTGTGGGGCAAATAAATCCTTAAAAGAAAGTTATATCATGCCTCAAAGTCCGACTTGATTATTCTAAAGATCCGACTTCATTATTCTACTTAATTTGAAGCCATATTTTCCCAACACTGAATGGTGTAAGTGAGAAGCTCGCATTGTGGTTAAAACAAAGTTGCAACAATTTGAGGAAGGTGAGGAAGAAGTGACGGAATCCTATAGCCATAATAAAATAAAATAAAATAAAAATTGGTCTCAAATTTCCCCTCGCAGCCCGTCCCCTCCGTATGAACCCCTCCGATGGATCGATACATCTAAATCTGTACTAGACATAGACAACTACTGGGCTAAGTAACAAAAACACCCCATGCAAAGGAGCCGATGAATCAGAGATATTCCCCCTCTTCTATCCACAAACCAAGATGCAAAAACATGGTAAAAGCCCCCCATTCAGGTTCACCACTGTCGGCATTCGCATTGCGGTGGGTCGTTCCGTCGCTTTACCGTGTCGGTTCTCTGTGAAATGACACGAGGTGCGCAAGCACGCACTGATTGGAACGGATTTGGAATCGCGACATGAGGACGGACGAGAGCCATTGAATTGGCCCAATGGTGTCTCTTTGACTAGAACCAATCGGTGGTGCGATCCGTGGCGCACTTCTTCTGGTTGCCGACACCATTACTGAACATTTCTGGCACGTGAAGGGGTCAAATGAGTGATGCCCCTTTTTAGAATGGAATGGGAGTCGGCCCGAGGCAGAAAGAAGACCAGGCTTTTCGTTCGAGCAACTTTAATTGAATTTGATTTTCGTCGTTTCCTCTTTAAGCTGTCAAATCTCGCTGCGGCAAACCCTATAAAGGCATACCCACCTCATTCATTGCAATTAACGTCTAGTTCCCCTCACGCGTCCATGTTTTCGTCAGGGCAAAAGACAATCCTTCCCCGTATCGAAATCAATTATTGGCTTTCAAATCATGGAACTCTCTGTTTCATGTGTTTAGATTTGTTCTGGGATTCCTAATTTTCTTTATACGGATTGGAAAGGATGGGGAAGGACGGGCAATTAGCTCGGCTCTTCTCTCTCTGCCCATTGTTGCGAAATGTGCGATTTCACTTATAACTATCAAGTCTACTCATATTTGTACAACCTCATCTCCACGGTCTTATCGGCATGTCAGAAGTCCGGGAAGTTTCTCTCTACACGAGATAACAAATATTCAAGATGCAAACTGATTAGATATTTCGTTTACGACATGCTCGAAGTTGTGATCTCACACGAGATGGTGTGACCTCATGAATCATAAGGCAATACTCTCAATGATTAGCTGCCTAATTTTACAGGAAAATGTCAATTTAGCCCCCTCAATTTTGAGATCGGTGCACAATTAATTCCGAACATCCGAAAGCTACATTATACATCCTTGAACTTAGATTTCCTTATGCTTATCAAAACCCTAATGTTGTCCATTAACATAGTTGAGCACGTCCCTTTCAGAGCAAGGCAACAAAGACACCATCAATCACAAAGACACAATTGTACGTCTTGGAATTAAACATAAAGACAATCTAACATATGGTGGTTGGATCCCTCAAATCGATGGCTAGCTTGTGGAGACACAGTCGTACATCTCTGATGCTCTTATTTTGTCATGGTAGAGTAATTTATCGATATACATAGACTACTATGCTAACTTCAACTCACCCCATTTTTTCCCTCTCTCTCTCTCTCTCTCTCTGCACACATGTCTGAATGTGCCTCTTAGAGTCTAGATCCATCTTGATTGAATGTGAAAATGAATGACATCATTTAGTGAACGCTCTCTTTGTCGTCGTCGTAGCCGTTAAGGTCGGTGTTTGCTTATCTTCATGACTTGTCGATCACGAGCCAACTAATCATGTCAAAAATGAGATTATAGTGAACTACTAATGACTGATTTTAACCTTATTACGCAAGAGACAAGGATTAACCGATCTTCAAATGAACTGCGTGATCGAATCCCACAACCCTTGGCCATTTCACTTTATGTCATTGTCATGTGAAGTGCTTTCTCAAACGTGACCTGCAATCACACGGGATCGATCGACACACGGTTGATAATCAGTACTGATGGTGAACAATTATCTCTTTCTGAACTTTAAGTTTTCACCTCGTGTGGGAGAGATTTTAATCGCTCGAAATTTTATCTTTTGCATTCAAAGCATTGGCCAACATTTAAGAAAGAAGATGACTTTTGGAGGTCGAATGCATCAATGTCAGTATGAGATGATCTAGAGCTGAACTAAATACCGAACTTGCTGGATTTGTGATCCCGGGTTAGCGTCGCTTGTGATGGGATCGAGTTTTTGGTGCCTTGGGCTCCCCTTGAATACCTTGGTTGGTCGTCAAGCATGGCATGAATGTGTAGAGAAAGTATTGTCGATTCGAATGAAGCTGAGATAAAACCTAAAGCTTCATACGCCACAAGACACAACAAAACAAAGGGTTCGAGAATGGATAAACAGAGTTAGGGTTTGAAATCGAAGCAGAAGCATCCATCTCAGTTTTGCATGTAAGCCTCAAGCTGAAAAAGTAGAGGCCTCAACGCCCCGATTTTCGCGTAAGTGGAAGCGCATGTATCAAGGTCCAAACGGATCAAACCCTATACAACTTCACTTTTGCCTTGTCAAGGTGTGCGTTGAATTAGAACCTTATGACCTGGTGCAATTCTACCTGCCGTCGCTCTGCGTCACTATTGCTGGAATCTCTTTCTTCAAGTAAGAGACTCGCTCACACGGGTCAGCTGAGTTAGCACACGAGTCGAGCCGCATGTCAAATTGATTCATCACGAGCACCCAATCCAAATTGCACACATTTCCGTCTTTGGCGAGGACTATAATAGTTGTATTCTTGCCCGCACATGTATATATAATTGCTGCGTTACATTTCGAGAGCTGTCTGGATACTTCATCTTCTTTTTTTTTTATCGGCGTATTACTCAATTTAAAACTTACCGTAGACGTAATTTAACTTATTTTCTTCCCGAAACCTGAAATTTTATAATATATAAATATTGATACATAGATTTACATTTTTTTATCCAAAATTCTATCAAATGTAAATATGAATAGTATTTTAAATTTTGTTGGGAACAGTAAGAAATTTCCTTTTGTTCTTATTAAAATGTAAATAAGTAGGCTAGCATTTTCCACCTTGGCTTTCAAAAGTCTCAATCTACAAAAAGAAGGATGCACCCCCAAAGTTTGGAAAATCAACAGTTTCTTGAATTGGTTGACGGCCGACATGCCGATTTCAAAATTGAACGCCAGCCCTCGCACGGAATCCACGTGTCACGTCTTTTGTTTTTTTCTCTCGAAATTGCTTGTCAAGGAAGAAATTGTCAATTAATTTTATCCTTTGCAAAATTAGTCACTTTCATTACCTAAAGAAAAAAAAAAGATATGTGGGTTCTGTTTATTTTATGGAAAATAAATAAGTTGAAAAATATTTTCTCCAAAAACAGTCCATTGTATTACTTGAAATAATCAATCAATAAAAAAAATTATTATTACCGACAACGATTTGTATCTAAACATTTGCTTAGATGATGTAGATACATTTGGTTTTATTTATTTTTATAAGCTATCATTTTTTGGAAAATATTTCTTAATTTACTCATTTTCTACATAACAAATAGAGCTATAGTGTACTTAAAAGTTAGAATGGCTTTCATTCCTTTTATTTTCACTTTTTTTAGGGCAAAAGCCACCAAAAATCTTAAGTTATGTACATTATGACATATTTACTTTAAACTTTTTTACATGACACAAAAAATCTTAAACTTGTATATATGCGACATATTTACCCTCTATGAAAGTTTTGTCAATGAGAACCGTTAAAATATGCTTACACAGATGCCTAAAGACATATGACATAGCGTAAATATGTCATAACGGAACTCACGTGATTTAAGTGAAATAAAAGTGATATCATTTTGACTGAAAAATCACATAAAAGAATCTTGATCGAAGGTAAATGTATCTTATAGACAAAAATTTGGGTTTTCTATGCCACAAAAAAAAAAGTTTAGGGCAAATGTATCATAGTAGGTATAGTTTGGGCCTTTTTATTTCACAAACAAAAGTTCGGTGTAAATGTGTCATAATGAGCATATTTTAAGGTTTTTTTTTAATGGCCTTTTCCCTTTTACTTATTGTAACACGTCTTGAATCTTCAACAAACTTAGACATATAGCCATTTAAAGTCATTTGTAACTATAAAGACCTTTTCTTAATCCTTTAAAACATATATTTGCATTTTCCAGAAATTGTAAAAGGCTGTGATGGAATAAATGAAACTACTAGTCTTGCCGTCCCAAACCAATTGTTTTTCCTTTTAAAGGAAGAGGAAAGAAAAAGAGAAAAGGTTGATAGTAATTTTTCTATGGAAAAAATAAGTTGACCAAAATTTACTTTTGCTCGACGTTAGAAAAATACCAATATGAAAAGCTGGTGTGAAAATTAGTGGGCGACAAGCCACCCAAAGATGTATCAATGTTACTGATCAAGGAGAGCAAGATGACTGAGGCTGTGTTACCCTAAGTTCAGGACCGTACAAGGATAATATTCCACGACGGTTTACGGAAAATATTTTCCATAAGCTAATAACAATAAATTTAGATTGGGGAAAAATGATTTATCTTTCCGGTAAGAAGGGAATCACTTTGTTTGAAACACCAAGGAAATGAAAACTAACTCTTTTTCTTGAAAACTATTTTTATGAAAAATATTTTCTTTTATCATGAAATTGACAAAATTGAAGATTTTAGAATTAAAATTGGCATTCGTTCAATATATTTAGGATGACTCAGACTATATCCCCAATTAAATAATCGCGCAAGTACTCATAGATTATTTATAGAATAGAATCATCACTATATTGATTTATGGTTATCTCACATAACCGCAATTCGTTCAAACATTTGAATGAGTTATTTCTAAGATTGAGGACCTAGGACAATCAAATAACCAACTGGAACTTCTTTGGGCGGTCCATATTTCCAAGTTAGATCTAGGGCAGAATCCTGTGGGAACTCAAGGGTTTAATATTAATGCTTTAACATTCTCTTATAGATTGGACTTTGACTTAAGACTAAGCATGGAAATATATATCAAGAGAAAAATAAGGGACATAAAAAGATTTAAATCGGGATTTTTAATTGTGAATGCTATGAAAATGGCATAAATAATTGAACTTAGATAAGCAATGATTTCTTTGACATCAAGCTCCATATACATAGTGTACAAGAATATGTCAACCTTCTCAGATCTCCTACAATTGAAAAATTGGGAGAGATCGAATCTTATCTATCACTAAAAACTATAAATTCGAATTACAAGTATAATTAGGGGTGTGCATTAGTCCCGATCCAATTCAAGAACTGGACCAAATCAAATAAGCTAATTCTAAGTAGTTCCCGGTTCCAAGTCCTCGGTTCCACATAAGGAACTGGACCGATGAATCCACCAAATTTTCTTTCTTTCTTTCTTTCTTTTTTTTTTTTTTTTTTTCTAAATTCTGAATTGGTTGGTGTGGGCTAGTTCCCAATGTGGGGACCGATCCACCCTTGAATTGATTACCTCTAAGTATAACATACTAATTTTACCTCAGAAATCACAATAGCCATGCTATGACATTCATTACAAGATGGGTTGCTAGATTCAAGCATTTTTTTCTGAAAAGCTCATGCAATTACCTCTGATCCAAGAGCATTTGGTATGTGTATTTGACGAGAAATTAGCTTGTAAACAATAATAGATGGTTTTGGTTTTGTCCAAAGAGGATTTGGAGGGATTGGATTAGGAGAGAGGTCCCATATCAGTTGATGTACTCTAACTTAGATAGGCTGTGACCTTTGATCTAATTGGAGTCATGTCCGTGCTCATATTTTCCCTCAAACTTGTTGTTTTGACATCTTTGGCAACTTTTTCTGAACTTCCATTTAATAATCTCCAGTCAATCCTGCATCATTTCGTTGTTCGCTATTTGATTGTTTTATTTATGGGTCTGATGTCTGTGATGTGGTAATTCCTCAAAGAAATTCTAAAAGCTAAAAAGGAGGCCAGCTCTTTGGTGGTGTAAAGAATCAATGTTGAACTAGTTATGAGTATAAACCGGCCCATGCAACCAATGCTCGCCCTACTCATTTAGATCATCATTGATCAGATGGTACATTTGGCTCTCAAGAGCAACACAATTTGTACACAATCTCCAGATTTTCATGTAGAAACATGGGGCTAAGTAAAGTAAGCTGAGGAATTCCATCTCTTCGTTCTCTAGGAGTCGCCTTCAATCCAAAAGCAGTTCTTTTCAGGACTCTCCGTTGGAACGTGGGCAATTAATTATTGATCGGAATACATTGAGAGCAGAGACACGTACAAGGTGTGTTCTGCGTAAGCTTAAGATAGCATGTGACTCAAATAAATTGAAATGTGGTGTGAAGACCTTAATAATTATTCGCAGAAATGATGAAGGAAATAGTTTTTTTTTGGTAAAGATGATGAAGGAAATAGTTATGGGACACCCTCTTCAAAACTTTACCTTTTTGCAATAAAACCCCATTATCTCCTCAAAGTCCACGACCTCCACCTTCCTCCACCACCATATAAACGCGTGTTCTCTGCTTCAACCATAGATTCTCAATCCACAACTCTCATCCCAAACCCTAGTTATATGATTAGCTTTGTAAACGAAAGAGAATGGCCGCCTCAAAGCCTTATGTATGCATGTCTGAATATCTCTCCCTCTCCCTCTCTCTCCCTCTCTTCCCTTCAAGTCCCAAAACCCTAGTCTTCTCTGAATCATCTAGAGATGCTGACTCACTAGTCCCAGACCTTCCTCTCGCAAAATGGTTGCGAAGCGAAATGCACCCTTTTCTTTTCTCTTCTTCACATTCTGGTTAGTGGCTTAAGTTCACCGGATAGTGAGAGCTACTCTTTGGGCTTCTTTATTTGCGATTGGTGCACTTCAGTTCTTGGAGAACTGTAAGGGCACACAACAGAATTTAGTGAAGAACAGCCCTTCTTTGCCTTAATAACATAGGTAACCAAACAGTCGGTATTACTCTCCCAGGAACATCTCTCTCTCTCTCTCTCTCTCTATCGCGCGCGCGTTTTCAGATGTTAACATGCGGAATCTCAATTACTATATAGTCTTGGACAATGTTTCTGCATATAGTTTGATCTGAGGATATCTGTGTAACTCACTTAGTTGATTTACAGGCTAGTACTTCTTTAGTTACATGCTCATCATTAGTAAATCCATGTGATTTTTTTTTTTCCATTTGCAACCAGAAAAAACCTTAATTCTCTTCAGGTTTTCTTACTGATTTCTCATGGCCAAGTTCTTTTGTAATTGCATGAAACATTTGATACCATGCAGTGGATAATGAATTTGTGAAATTCAGGAATTTCTTCTCTAATTAGTAAGTTTCTTCTTCTTCTTCTTCTTTTCCTTTAACAAGCAAGAAAACAAGATTAATACAGATCCATACAAATAAAAATAGAGTTATATTCTTTACTAGCATTCTCATTTGTTGTCCTGGCCTTTTCGTGATTGTTATTTGCTCTGAGATATCATAAATGCAACTTGAAGAGAAAATAAAAAAAGAGAAGTGAAAGAATTAAATATGACATGAATATGCACATGAAGGGACAATGACTATGCTTTCAATGCAAAACTCAACACTATTAATGCATCGTTTTTTCTTCTTTTGAAAAAGCAATGCATATCTCTTTGTTGCCTAACCAAAACTATTGTGTTTCATCAATTTTGCTTGCCGCTTATTTGTTTCCACACTTCAGTATATTTGAAAAAGTCGCGCCTCTAAAATATGGTGGCGCATTGTACGATCTAGTTACTTGTATTCCTCAAAAGAACCACCTGTCTTAAACAGTGCATGTGCCCCCAAACATTCATGGAAAGTCTAGGATCTCCTCTAATGGAGGGTGCAAGCTTTAGAATTGATCATTGATAAACTCAGTTCAACTAATCACTTGATTAGATTCTGATTTATGTCAAACACATCAGATGAAAGTCATTGAAATACTAAGCCTGCAGAAACCTATTCTTTAGAAAACACACACTAATGGACGTGAACCCTTGTTATTTTTTTGCAGTTTACAGGTGATCTTTTGGAAAATTAAATGTGTGCAAAACTGGAAAATCTTAGCATCCCAAGGAGAATATGCAAAGCCGTGGTAGAATATCCATTGTCAAATTGATGGCAATGTATATTAGAGTCACTACTCTATAATAAATAACCACTTAATTCACATATTATCACCAATTCAACACCACTTGTGAAGTCTCTCCACGACCCATGTTTCTGATATAACCCATCTAACTTATCAACCACCTGAGAAGTGAATTCAGTCTCTACCAACCCCCTTGGATATTGCTTAATCATGAATTTTCTAGTTTAGTGAAAATAGCTTCATGTGATACCACAATCCATGGCAGTAAGACTTTGGGCTAGAGAAGTAAATCTCTTTGTGAAGTCTCTATCATTGTGTTTGCCTGCCTGTCTGTGATAGACTGTGTAAAGATAATGAGTGAAATTCAACAAATTGGTGGAACTTAAACACAAGGGAAACAATTTCTCTTTCCATCATATTAAATCTTCACTGAATGAAGTTTAAACTTTTGTTTTTCGTTGCTACAGCAAAAGAAATAGTCGGCAAAAACTCAAAAATCAAGATGCATGTAAAGCACATCCATGTTTCTTTCAGTGCGTAGTATAGACTTAAAATCGCAAGTAAAAAGCACATGGATGGAGCCCTCAGAGATCTAGCTGATGTTTTCTTGGGTTTTGATTGAGTGAGAGTTTTTCTTGTTACAGCGAGCTAAGTTATCAATAAAGAATTTTCATGCTCTACTTTGATAGCAGTTTGGTATGACAAGCCTCGGGAACTAAAGAGAAGTACAAACAATGGAAAATCATGTCTCTCTGAGACGTGAGAGTGAGAGAGAGAGAGAGAGAGAGAGAGAGAGAGAGAGAGAGGAGCATGTATTTTTGTGTGTGGAACTTTATGTATTGACCATAAAATAGGAGTATGTTTTGGAAGAATCCAGCTCCAAAAAATTGAGAGAGAGAGAGAGAGAGAGAGAGAGAGAGAGAGAGAGAGAGAAGCATGTATTTTTGTGTGTGAAACTTTATGTTTGGAAGAATCCAGCTCCAGAAACCGAGAGAGAGAGAGAGAGAGAGAGAGAGAGAGAGAGAGAGGCATGTATTTTTATGTGGAACTTTTGTTGATCATAAAATAGGAGTGCGTTTTGGAAGAATCCAGCTTAGAGACTGACACATATATCAATCATGTGTTTGGTGCGTGAAATTAGGAAACAGGGAGACTGCGTTCATGAAGTGACAAGTGGAATGCTCCAACTTTATGTCTCTAAAGCTCCAGGAGCAAAAAGAAATCATGGATTTTGAGCCACCATTTCATGAGAATTACAAGAACCTTTTGCAGAATAGACCTGACAAATTAGATGATGAAAATGGTGGCCGACAACCTCCACCACAACTCATGTTTATTGAGCATTGTGAGTTACCTCTCATTGATCTGAGCCATCTACAAACTCGAGGGTCATCAGTTGTGAGAGCAAAGTGCAAGGAGAACATTGTGGAAGCTGCACGAAAATGGGGTTTCTTTCAAATATTGAATCATGGGGTCCCACCAGAGATATTGGAGAGCATGAAGCATGAGCAGACAAAGCTCTTCAGATTGCCTTTTCAAAAGAAAGCTGAGCTCAGTTTCTTGAATTTGTTGCCATCGTCGTCGTCACCGTCATCGCTGCCAACCAAGAGTTACCGTTGGGGAAACCCGCAGGCCACTTGCTTGAAGCAGCTTCCTTGGTCTGAGGCCTTCCATATACCTCTAGCAAGCATCTCAAGAATGAAAGAGAGTGACAATTTCAGGTATGGAATATCTATTTTAGACACGCAACTAGTTATCGTCCTTTCTTTATAGAGCGATTCTTTATGGCTATATACAGAAGTCGAAGCATTTAGATATAAAATTACACTTAAAGTCTTGGGCAGACTAATAGTGCATTCTTTGAAATTTTAATTTGGATGAGATGAATTTCGAAGGTTAAATAGAAAAAGAGATGTATTTTAAAAGTAATCACGAAATATCCTATTCCTCAGTTTAGACATAAATGTTAGTAATTTATATTGAATAGCTGAGTCGCGTCTTGTGGTCCATTTCACCTTAAGGGAAGTGCCAACAATGTCGGAAAGAAAATATTTATTAATAAGAATACATAGATTAAAAAATAATAATGTAATTTACCCCGACTTTCCATTTTCTTTAAACTAAATCTAGAAATTACAAATTGAATCTTGAAGTCTTGAACGTAAAGAATCCAAGTAGAGCTTGAAGACTCTCACGTGAAGACAAGTAGAATAATCCTATAAAATATCTAGTCTTAGGCGATATAGGAAAATGGTGGAGCTCACTAGAGTATGTGTAGAAAAATCTTGGATGATATTCAAAGGGTACATGTGCCAGTAAAAGGACACGAGGGGCATGTTTTTACTACTTGTACATAAGAATGTCGGTTAAATTGCTCTATAAATAGAGCTTTTTCTCCTTCATGTAATGGCGTGAGAGAAGCATGAAAATAAACTCCATATCATGGAGCTCCTCCACCTACACTTCATTTAATTATTGTAAAATTATTTTTATAAACTAGTGAAACTATCTCTGGTCACATTAAAACTTGCCTTTATCACTTGAACTATCCTACCTTGTCACTTGTCCATCTTCTACCAAATACATACTATACATATACACTTGCACACATCATCAAACCAAAAACCATCATCGATATGAAAAACTATGCCTTCGCACACGGTCATATGTGGAATAACTAGGATTTATCCTCAAGGGCCAAGAAGAAAAAGTTATAAAGCTCAACAAAGTCCTTTATGGGTTAAAGCAAGCACCATTAAGGATGAACGATTTCAGGTTTCATACAATTCCAAGTTCCATACAAGTTCCACCTAGAATCAAAAACTTACCAATTGGAATAAGTTCCTCATTTTTTTTGGAATCTGAAACCTACCTTACATACCCTAAAATTGGGAACCTACCCCATTGTAGATTCTCGAGTCTACTCAAGTTCCACATATATTATTAATTGAATGATTGCAGTGAATTAAAATCTTTAATGACCACCACTTATTGCTACAATTCACTGACATAAAGACGTACAGAAAATATGAATATTAATAAAGTAAAAATTTCAGTCATAAAATAAGCTAAGATTAGTGCTTTCAAATTATATACTCATTACCGAACGGTATAGAATATCACAAGATCGCGTAAAGACATAAACCGTAAAAAAACATTAAAACTTGTTTAAGGTTCTAGGTTATAGGTATCGGGTTTCTCCATCTAAGAACTTGGAACCTACACGACAGGTTCTTCATTTTTGAAACCTGGAAACTACCATGCATACCTTGGAATTTGGAATCTATAGGTTCCTACTAGTTCAATTATGAGGTTCCATAACCCTAAAACCATATTCACCCCTAGGCACCATGAGCATGGTATAGTAGAATCGCCAAGTACTTCAATGGGCAAGGATTTAGGAGGAGCATGAGCGAGCTAACGCTCTACATGAAGACCCAAGATAAGTTCGACATAGTTGTTGTCTCTCTGTATGTAGATGATCTCATATATACGGAGAGCAATGAAAAGATGATTTAAGAATTCAAAGAAGAAATGATGAAGACATTCGAGATGACGGAGTAGGGCTTGATGCACTACTTCCGAAGCATCGAGATTGATCAAGATGAATGAGTCTTTATTTTGTAGAAGGAATATATTGAGAACCTCCTAAAGAAATTCAAAATGAATTATTGCAAAACAATTGCAACATCGCTCATGACAATTGAGAAGCTACTAAAGGAAGATGGTGCAGAAAAAGCTTACGCATCTCTTTACAAAAGTCTAATCGGCAGTCTACTATATCTCACTGCTATATAATCGGATATTATGTACTCGACAAGTCTACTATCATGGTTCATGCAAAGTCTGAGCCCAACTCATTTAAAGCTACCAAAAAGATTCTTAGATATTTATGAGCAACTACATATTACAGCATTTGGTATCGAACAAGTGCAGGCGCCAAGCTCATTGGCTACACTAACAGCAATTGGGCAAGATTAGTTGATGACAAGAAGAGCATCATTGGTTTTGCATTGACACTAGGTTTTGAAATATTCTCATGGGCATCCAAAAAACGAGACTCAGTGACATAATCTATTGTAGAAGTAGAATACATTGTAGCGGCTATAACCACCAGTTAAGCAATATGCCTTCGAAGAATTCTAGAATACATTAGAGAAGCATAAATGGAGTCAACTTCGATATGTTGTGATAACAAGTCCGCAATCGCCATCTTAAAAAATCCAATTTTTCATGGAAGAACCAAACATATTGATATCAAATATCACTTCATATGAGAGGTGCAAAGCAATGGAAAGATCGAGCTCAAATATTACAAGATCGAAGATCAAGTACTGGATATATTCATTAAAGCACTATTGCTAGCCAAGTTTGAGACATTGTAGAATATGCTTAGACTATCACGAAAAATCCTACAGAATATCTAGTACTTGGGTAGTAAGGAAGAGGCTAAAGTCCACTAAACTTGTGTAGAAAATTGTCATGAAATTATCTCTGCAAATGGCAGAGATAGTTGTCTTATAAGTCAATTCATAAAGCTCCATAATAGAGCTGTCTAAGGATAAGAAAATTTCTGACATGACCAGAGATTTTTGCATGAATAAGTTGTTGGTGTTTGTTTTGATAAACAAGCACACATGCATAAGTAAATTAAGATCAAAGTCTAATTGTAGCGGAAGTAAAAAGCTTATACAAGTGTTTTCAAAGCATTTTCGTGCATTTTAACAAAAACATATACAAGAAATAAATGGGTTAATCAAATTAACCTTGTATCGTGCTCCAAATTTGGCTCTAACATTCTTCCAGTTCTGAGCACGAACGTTTGATGTCTTTGCAACAGTGGTTCTAACGTTCTTTAGACTCTAACTATGAACATCTGATGCCTTGTGATAACTTTGGTTCTGACATTCTTGAACTCTTGACAACGAATGTTCGATGCCTTTCGGTAATACTGGTTTTGGCGTTCTTCAAATCCATAACGTTCGATCTCTTCGTATTGCAAATTTTGATGTTCTTCAGATTCAACCCCACAAATGTCAAGCCTCTAGTTCAAACACATCTCAAACACATCACCAAATTCTCACGTTGAACAAAAGAGAGAAATTGAGAGATCTCACAACTACAATTGTGCTAGCAATTGCTCTCGTATATGAATGATTTAGTTGATCACTATCAACACTCTCAATTGTCAATTATCAATCATCCCGTGAGCTGCTCTCTGTATTACCTTTTATAGCCAGCACAAATCACATTTAAATCGGCTTATTAACTCTAAAACAATTTTAGAATCGTAATTTCTGACGGACGTAAGTTCTAATATCGTTTCAAACACTAATTCGAGTATTAACTCTGTAACTTTTACGGAGCATTATTCCAAACATTTATTTGTAACTGTTACAAGTCTTTATTTTGGATATTAATTTTGTAACTGTTACAAATATTTAATTTGACCATTACATCTGAAATTGTTTTAGTGTATTAATCAATCATTTAATCTGAAACTGTTTTAGATCATTAAATGCTCATTTATTTTGAAACCGTTTCAAATCATTAATGTGATCATTAAATCTGAAACCGTTTCTGATGTTTAATTTAGCCATTAAGTCTGAAACCATTTCAGATCATTAATTTGGCTATTGATTCTGAACTCATTTCAAATCATTCATGATGCCATTAATTCCGAACTCACTTCAGATCATTGATGCAGCTATTAATTTTGAACTCACTTCATATTATTAATTCGGTCACTACATTTGAACATGCTTCAGATTTTTTATTCTGCCATAAAGTCTAAAGCCCATTTTTTAGATCTTTTATCTTTTAGCCCGACTCTGATTGGCTCAACTTGCAAACATATTTGCAACATTCTCTCTCATTCAAATGTCATTCTAATTGGGTATGACATCCTATGTTCATCATTGAGCTGGCAACAGAACTTGTACTAACACATTAGCACAAACAAAGGAACTGATTGTCTAGATCAATCTCCTATTCCTACAAACCATGAATGACATCTAGCAATATATGATGGCTACCCAGACAGTGTGAAATCTTTCTAGAACATAATGAACCTGTCGGCTTTGGTGACCGTGTAATTTGATCATTTTGTCTCATCATATCTTGATCGAACAAATGCCATGGAATTATTGGTCAAGCCACCAATTCGATCATATGCCCAAATCTAATTGACATTTATTCTATGAGACATGAATTATTCATTCTCGATTATAACCCTAGCTGAGGAATATAATGTCACAATTAAGTCACATAGGACACCGATCTTGTATATCGATATACAATAAGAAGACATTCCATATTGCACATGCATGTGCCTTCATATGTGAACAAATTATGACCATCAAGTATAGAGACGGTTCAACGAAGTGTCAATAAGCGCACTTGTGAACCATAACCATCTAACATACAAGCCAGCATCATGCCTCAGGTCAAAGGATCTTACACCAGACCAAAACGTGAATGATCAGACATTGACATTGTTAAAAGCTTCCATGTCGTCAATTGTTTTATACATGTCATGTTCAATAATATTGTCCAAGACAAGCACCTATGTTTTAGCTCTGATATCACAATACCTAATGACTTGTGATTCATCATCCCCTCAAGTATCCAATACAGATGATGAAGCTTGAGAACACACTGGTCTCAATAGGATCATTAATATCTTCTTAATAATCCATCGATTGGAAACTGTTTAAAAATTCAGCATAACCGTAAACCTGTCACACATATTTTTTTTTTTTGGTAAAGCTGTCACACATATTCTTAACACCTTAAGAATAAGGTTTAGTCGTAGCTGATCTTATGGACTTGTTCATATATAAATAAGACGATGAATGAAAACTTATTTGCCATTAAATAATCCCTAATATGTAACTATTACATGATTGTTTTAAGGCATATAGCTAACATAAGTCGGTCATCTAGGCCCTTAAATAGGGAGAGGACGTCCAATCTTTACTCAGAAACTAGCGAACTTCTCCTGCTTCCTTTGTATTACCCACTAAATAATAAAAGCCTTCTTGTTGTTCCCTTGTGCTCTCCTTGCCGTGAAAGTCCACTTTCATCTACACATCCTCTCCTGTCCCCTTGCTAAGTAAAATTTCACGTACTCACCTAAAACTATCACCATTAGCTTCCTCAAACCTTCATACTTACCGAAGGTGGCCAAGCAGAAAAAGGTTGACCTAGCTACTCGTGGAATTATCTATTTGCACCACTATGGTTTTCATAAGATAACCATGCAATGACTAGTTGCTGTACTTTGAAATCTTAATTGAATTTTTCATATGGATCTCGTTTGAAAGGTGGATAGTTAATCTCGAAGAGATGTTAAATACAAGGTGTGGCATAAAATGGGAGCCATTGCTTGAAAAAATGGAAAAAGTACGAAAAAAATTCTAAATCTATGACTTTCGTACTAATTAAATTCAAAACCTTAAACTTTTCATTACAATATCAATTTAGTTTACCAGTGATCGGTCACTACTCACTAGTCACCGACCACATCCCATGGCTAGCAAAGATTGGCGTCGCCTACGCAAGGGTTGCCCTCATTAGTCACAAACGAGGATTGGCCTTGTTGGGCTACGCTTGGGTGAGGGCGAGTGCCAATGAGGCCAGCTTTGTTGAGCCTTCCCCACGCCTAGGCATGCCTATGGCGAGCGAGGGTGACTTTCGCCTAAGCAAGGCCAATTCTTGTCAGCCACGGCCTATGTCACTAGCCACTAGCAAAAAGAAAAAGGAAAGAAAAAAAGAAGAAGAAAGGAAACAAAGGAAATTTTTAGAAAAGTATATGGTAAAATTATAAAAAAAATATCCACGTCAGTGCCAGTCATGTCATGTAAGACTGCTGGCATCCGTGTCGGCGCTTTTTGGCATAAATTGCAAGGATCGACTAAATTAGTTCTAATATGAAAAGATTTAAAATTTAATTGACCCAATTGAAAAATCTAAAATTGAATTAGCACTTGCGTAATAGGTTTAAATTTTTTTGGCTATTTCTTCCTTTGGTAAATACACTGGTGGTTAATATATATCTAAATGGTTTCCATCGTGATTGTGGTGACTAAGTAATAGTTTGAGTCGAGTTGATTTCCTTTCTGACTTTTGATATTCATCTCCAGCACGTTAATAATCATGGGCCGTCCAGAGCTTTTTCAGAGAATAACGTATTACAGCCGACATGATAATTTTTTGTTTTTTTTTTAGCAAGAGCCGACATGATAATTTAAGAAGCTTAAAGTACACGAAGAACTGAAGTCCTGGGGTTAATCGAGTCTGTTTCAGAATTTCAAAAATTGCACTTTCCTTTCGTGCCCAAACATCTTTCCGTGATGTGCGGGCGCACGTCTTTTTGCTTTTTCTTTTTTAGGGAATCCAAAAGCATCGCGGAGGGGCACTTCCCTAAATAAGGTGCTATATACGGGAGGATGGTATGGTCCTCGAAGAGGCCTAATCCCAATTATTTTTCTTCGGATCGGAGTGCAGTAGACCCCAACTGTTCAATCGATTTCGGTTTGGATAGTCGCGATCTTTTGCTTTTCAGTCTGAGGATGTAAATGTCTCGGATGCACCATTTTCCCCAAAGACGAACATATCGTGGAACCTCCATACAATCACCACCCAAAGTTTTTGCACTTTTCTTGCCATCCACTTCTTTTGTTCTCTTCTCAAAATTCATCCCGCCTCACCTTGAATATCACCCCATGGACGGTGTTCTTCTCGTGGGTGTATCCCTAGAAAGTCTCATGCCAATTATTTCTATATATGTCAAAGACGGGAGTGGAAGGAACAAATCAGACAGAGCAAAACCTTTGCATAATTACCATTTGCCAAAGAAAGGGAAACCTTTGCTGTCATCTTTCTTTTGATCCTAATCACACGAACAGCACATGCTTCAGTCTGCACGCTGCTAGTTAGGAAAGAAGACTATTTCATGATGTGTTTATATCATTCGACATGTGATGTGAGGGGATCCTAATTTATGTGGAGCACTTACTTTGGTCCATGCACATAATTATTCATGGCATTGTTAGTCTTATTGATCAGGAGAAAGTCGATCGTGCTTGAGTAATTATATAAGTTGATAAGAGCCATGTTACCATGTCATTGTGCTTTGTGACATAAGCATTGCAAGAACACTTATCATCAATTAGACTTGTCGACATATGTAGGGGTCGGTCGTAACCCACAATTCATACCAAAATGAAACTAAAAGTTCAGCAATGTTTAGTTTTAACAGGCTAATTAGTAGTGCACTTATGGGGCGCCACACTAGTCTTTTTTTCCCTTGCTAAACCAGACGATTTGCATGTCTGAAACTTAGCCATTGTTAATTACAACCACATGGCCACACAGAGGAGGGCCAGCAAAAACAGCAGCAACAGATACATGAGTTGCAACAGTAAGGTTGCTGGTAGATAAGTTAGGGTTACAGGAAACATCAGGAGGACTATCTTCCCTGACTTCAAGTTGGTATAGAGGGGCCAAACATCACCCTTAGTTTATGAGATTCAAGATTAGATCTATGCTATTAACATTTGCATGTACAAATGGAAACTCCAATCTCTTTGGCTTCATAGATTGTTGTAATAGAAGCTCGAACGACATTAAGAGCATTAGCCATGCTACAATGGCAGAAAAGGGAACATTTGCACGAAGTCCGTTTGATTAAATCAGTCAATTATATATCGAGAAATAAAGGAACAGATGTAAGTACTTGGTCCTTGCAAAGAAAGCTATTTTGTTATGTATTATGACAAATAGGTCCTATTTATGACATCACCGTTTTATGCTTGCTCTCCTTCAGAGTCGCCGGGGAGACCTACGGGATGACTGTTGCTAATCTTGCAGCATTGATAACTGAAATTCTAGCCGAGGGTTTGGGCGTCAAAGGCGCCAATTACTTTAAAGAGAATTGCACGTTGAGTACTTGTTTCCTTCGGATGAACAGATACCCTCCATGCCCGCTTGCTTCCCAAGTCTTTGGATTGATGCCTCACACGGACACCGATTTCCTCACGGTCTTGTGTCAAGATAAGATTGGAGGGTTGCAGCTGATGGAAGGTGAAAGATGGGTTAGTGTTAAGCCTAATCCAAATGCTCTCCTCGTCAACATTGGCGACTTATTTGAGGCAAGTATAGGTCATTCGAAGTGCCTACGCATATGCTTCCCCTTTAGAATGGACTATTCTATAATCATCTTTGGAATGAAGCTTATACACACACACACACACACACACACACACACACACACACACACACACACACATACACATGCTTGAATGAGGGTTTCTGGAGCAAGGGACATTCTCTAGGCACACCAGTGCTTCCAACTCTGCCCCGCAGATGGTGTGATTATCCATCCCATTAATCTGTCACAATTTGTGTGGTTAGGCTGGTTTTGCAGCATTATTGATGAGACGTTTTAAAGTAAGTACATACAGTGAAAATGTGACATTAGGTTAAGACGCTATAATGAAATATGTAGAGGATCTCCATCCGTATTTGGTGAACTTGGTCACCCACGCTCCCAACCCAATCTCTAGGTCACTTCATAGTGGCAAAATGGGCCCGACTTTGGTGGTTCGTAAAAGACTCCCGTGCAAATGGCTCTCAAAATCTCAAAGCTAGTCCGTTTTCATGAGTTAATTATAGCTAGAATTGACAAAATTTTCAAGTGACTAGTACTAACCTTTCAACGATACATTCAATATCATGGCCCTCTCCCGCAACAATGGGATTGAAAGTTAAACTATTGAGTTTTCATTGATCAGCGGTGAAGTTTTCCTGTAGTGCAGGCTTGGAGCAATGGCGTTTACAAGAGTGTGAAGCACAGAGTGATGGCCAGCCAAGAAGTGGAAAGGTTCTCAATGGCGTTTTTCTATTGCCCCTTCAAACACACGTTGATCGAGAGCCCCCTCAAGCCAGCCCTCTATAGAAGCTTTAGCTTCGAAGAATACAAAGCGCAAGTTCACAGGGATGTTCAGGCCACTGGAGACAAAGTCGGCCTCTCTCGGTTCCTGATTCAGTGAAATTATATCACACCACTCTAAATGGGTATTCTTATATAGGCATACATGTGTGCGTATAGGTGGTCATTTTGTGGTAATTTTGCTTGCGAGTTCAAGCTCACCTGCCCTCTCTCCCATTGTCAGATAGAATTGTGTTTGTTGCTGTGTGTTTACATGGGTTGGGGTGAGGGAAGTTGGTGGCTCGCTTTCTTTGTTAATTGAATCTTGCACCTCTCTTCCAAGCTACACGGAGAAGACGGTACATGCAGTCTTTTCTTCGCTTTGTTCTCTTTGGAGTCGGCAAGGTACGAGGGATTGGACTGCACTCAAAATGGTACCTCTTAATTAGGTCGTGAACCGTCTTTGTCCTCTTCTATCATGGATGATGGCGCCTGATAGAGGACAAACGCGACTCTCTCTCTCTCTCTCTCTCTCTCTCTCTCTCTCCTTTTTCTATATTTTAAAGAGAACACCGATCTATGTGGCATAGGCATATGTTACATCGGTCCAAATTTCATATCATTGAGCGCAAAAGATCTCATGTCTAATAAATTTACGTGGATTTTAACCTTGGTCTTCCTAACGAATAAGAAGACAAGTATAGTTCAAGTACATTTATACAAGTGTGATTCTCACATCTTCGTGTTTAAATAGCCTCATGTTTTAGAGATTACCTAGAATTTGGCCATGTTTACCTCGCAAAATATGTTACTATGACAATCAAAACTTTAAGCATACAACCAATCAACGGTATTTATAAATAACCCACTCACGCATGGCTGCGCTGATTGAGACTTACCCGAGACCATCCGAGGTCAAATGTTCGAACTCCCAGAGCGGTTTCGTGACTTAAGTGGGAGGCCCCGGCTGGTGGGCTGGTGGGCCAGTCTCCTCCAAGGTACTGATGCCTTGAGACCCCGAATAGCTCAAGTGAAAGGGGGCCCGGCGAATCCTCGGTCACAAAAGAAAACGGTATTTATAAATAAATTCTTCGATATCAATGAATTTGATATCCAATAAAAAAATTCCAAAAATTTCGCGGGCATTTTTGTTTTATGGCACAAATTGTAAATATCCACTTGCAGTCCGTCTCATAATTTAATCAATTCAATAGACCATTTGAGTGAATCCTTACCACATGTTCCTGCACATGAGGGGATGAGTTGAATCGATAAATTATCAACAATCCCAAGTTACTAACGAAGAAAATGAGAAAGAGAGAAAACAATGATCTATATCACGCCAAAGATGCATGGAGTGTCTTTCACAAAAACAAAAAGAAAAGAAAAATGATGTTCTCTATCCCTAGTATCATACGTTCATCGTTCCATGAACTTGATTTCCCACATCACGTGCATGCATGGCGGGACTAGAACTGATGAAGAAAAGGCTACAATAATAGCGTGGGAGGAAGAAGAATCCCCTCCAAGTTTCAGATAGATTTTGCCCAGCATCTTGCGGACAAAACCCATGTGAAATATTTCCATCCACCCACGTCAGTCAGTCGTACACAATTCATCTCTTTCAGGGTCCCCAGGACAACATCTGTTGCCGAGCTGTACGTGCCCTAAAAGCGAAAAAGCCTCTTGAATAACGTATAAACGAACGTCGTACAGGGGCAGATTCAATCAAAGTTTCACAACTCAAACGTGGGAGTTGAAATGTGTACTTCGGAGGTCTTATATGGAGCTCACTATTTAGATGTATAATCAGCTTGAGATAGAGAATTGAGCGCAGCAATTGGGAAGTAATTCCCCGGGGAAAGCCACTCTTTGATTTTTCGAAAGGTATTTCTTGTTTCTGAAAGGTGGAGGCGCGAGGGGCGTAATGAGGCGTCGTCCATCTGTGGTGAACCATGAAGGGACATCGGAGGTTGGAAACCCTCATGTAGTACTTGATCGCCATACAGCATGCTTCCAAATGCTTGGCAAGCCCCACGAATGCCAGATCGCGCACACGGACAAGTTTCGTTCTCTTTTGTAGTACTTGGATATTTGAGTTCATTATTGTACTTGCCATTAGTTCTTCAGATAAGGTTTCTCTGGAGTGGTGTCTGGATCGTAGACCAATCGCCTCCTTGCGTTAACTCCTCTCTCTCTATAGACATCATCATCCAAGCGCGGATCAATCAGCTTTGTCTGGCCTTTGTGGACAACATTCATGTGATGGATACAGAGAGACGTGGGACTAACTGATCTGACTTGCAAACAAAAGAGAGAACTGGAGGATAAGGTTGATGAAGAAGATCTCTAGGGGGAAACGGATCTATCACGGAATTTGGCCATGTTTTCTTTTAAGTGGAAAGCTCTGACTGGGTCTTTTTGGCAAGTGAAACATCAATTCAAAGGGTAAATCACGACCAAGAATCCGATTAGGATGTTGCACCTAACGCGTACACTTTGATAAAAACACTTTGTTTTGGGGTTAGTAAATTTCATCCAGATGAAATGTTACGAAAAAAGTCAAACGGATATCAATTAAGTTGGAAACTTTTTAATTTAGCTAATTGAGTTCTAGAACGTTTGAGCGATTTGCAATATAAATATTATCATCAATTTTAGCCGGTAATCATTGTTGTGAATACTAGCCATTTTATGTGGCTCGATCAGTATTGATGTAGATAATTTTATTTTATTTTTTAAAAAAAAAATTTCCTTCTTCTTTAATTGCTAGGTCTTGCAATAGTTGGTAATCAACCACAGTGGAGGGACCAAAAGGTTGGCTAGGGTCACCTTTGCCAGCTTCAAGTGAGGCTGGCAAGGTCGAGCCTTTTTGGCCATGGTGATAGATAGAGGAATTAAGAAAAAAAAAAAGAAAAAAATTATAAAACATAAAAAATAAAATAAAAAAATTGCTCACGTTTGTGCCATCCTTTGCCATGTAGGATAATCAGGGTACATGTCAATGATTGTTGGCAAAAATTCATTAGAATGACTACATTACAAATCTTTAAAAAATTTAGGACTCAAGTGGCTAAAATTAAAAGATTTATGACTAAATTATCATTCTTACAATATGTGTACAACTTTTTTGGTAATTATCCCACAAATGATATAATATAGCAGCAAAAAACTAAATTTTCATTTTTACAAATTAAGATAATATCTTAATGGAAAACTAACTTTTCCCTTGCTAAATAAGCACGAGCCCATGAATATATATATATATATATATATACACACACACGCATGAGGGGTGAATCAGGCTTTGCCCATTTAATTTTCTGGAATTGATGAACCTCTGCTAGCCCATGGCCCAGTTAAGTCGCGGTTTTCACTCAAGCAAGGTGAACCACGAGGAATCGGTAGCATTCTGCAGACAGTCGAGTCCCACGCCCAAGCCCAAGCCCAAGCCCAAGCCCGTCCCCTATCTACCGGAGCCAACTCTCTAGGGTCAATGTTCTTTAGCAGCAGGGCCATTTTCTAGAGCGCAGCGAATGCTTCGAAGTCGAGCGCGGCCCATTTTTCTTCCGAATCGGGCCGGACTCGACCCGGCCCACCACGGAGGTCCGGGCTCTTCAGGCCCACGAGTCGAACTGGAGCGCTAGCCGGAGCGAAGACGGCCCGTCATCTCGACCTCGCCGCTCTTCGTTCCCGATACAGGCGGAGAACGGAGGACAGGCGGAAGCAAGGTCCAACGTAAAACCTCTCGAACTCAAAACCCTCTTCTTCGGACCAGGAGACGGAGGAGGAGCTCGGGAGCCGGCGGCTCGCGGCGGCCCAGATGTCCTCTTCCTCCTCCATCAAACTGAGCGCGCTCTTCCGGTCGGCCGTCAAGTCCGCCAACAAAGTCGCCGCCTCCGCCAAGGACGCGTCCCTCAGGAACGTCCTCTCCTCCATCGACTCCTCCTCCTCCTCCGCGTCGTCGTCTTCCCCGTCCACCTCATCCACCATCACCGACACTCTCCGCAGGCTCTCCGACGGCCCCGCCGCGCGGCATTCGCGCCCCGACAAGTCCTCCCCGAAGCCAGCGGGGAGCAAGCCCGTGGCGAACGCGGCCGAGCCACTCGGTAGGTCGGTCGTTCCGGTTGCTGGGAAGTGTGCGGCGTCGTGGAGATGGAGTGGAGTTTGCGGTTGGGGTTTTCTCGGAATGGTCTGCGGGTGGTTGTTTGTGTCCGGAGGCTGGGATATTAGCAAACGTTGCACGAATAGGAGAATAAGCTGCCGAGAGAGTTCTAAATCGTTTGTTACAAAGAATGGATTTTCGTGAACTAACTGAAAAATTGAGCTTTTCTTTTCTTTTTTTTTATATAACTATGCGAATCGAAGCCACCCCTTAAAGGTTGTGTTGCTTGATGCTGGAAGTTTTTTTTATGGTTTCTGTGTCTGATCAGCTTGCTTTATTTACTCTTGATTTTTCACCAGTGACAGAGGATAGCTGAACCTGTAGTGCCTTTTGATTGCTTTTCTTTTTGGTGTATGTGGTTTTAGGTCACCTTCTGGTTTGATTGTTTTGTGTTGGTGTTCCGCAGAAGCTCTGCTGGGGAAGCAGCTGTCAAATGAGATGTCAAATGAGATATCACACGTCCTGCGCAGTACGTGTTTATTGATTTCGCTGTGATTAATTAGTATTTTGGATCTAGTTCGGCTTGCATTTGTAGTTTCTATCTGTAGTAGATAAATAAAAATTCAGAATTTCGAGATTGGTTGTGGTGCCAGGAAGATGTTCAAGGAATTTTTCTGCCTGCGGTGAATTCTGAATGAAGCATAATTGCATTGTGTTGTTCATGGATGCTTGTCGATAAGGCTTTCAGAAGTGTTACTTATCCGATGCTCAGTAATTCATTTGAATTGTGGATTCATTTTTATAATGATGATACCTGCTTTTGCCATCTTATTTAAGAAAAGCACTAGATATCGCTATTCAGACTGTACCAGGATATTGTATCAAAAGTTCTCTCTTGTCTTTCTTGATAAAGCCGATTACAGCCTCCGTCATTATTGAAAACAATCTAGTTAAGTAAATTTATGTGGCTCATATGTTTTCATTATCTTTCTTAGGTGATTCTTCCATCGGTTCACCTGATTCAGAAGATTGTAACCTGAAGTCTCTAGAGGTAGTATTGAGTAAACCATTGTTTGCGGATATGTCCCAGGCAAAGGCGTTATTGCATAAGGAAGCTTTACGTGAAAGAAAGCAAAGATGGATCTTCAAAAATACTCTAGTTCGGCGATATGACCGTTTGGTCAAGATGTGTGCACAGGTGCTAGGTACTGAAGCTACATTGCAGGTATTTGGTAAATTGGGACATGAAACCGGAGTAAAAGAATACAATGCGTTGATGGCTATTTGCATAGAGAAGGCCAGGGGAAGTGATGATGAGGAGGTTGCCTTGGAAGAGATTCACAAGGCTTTTACGCTATTTGAATCAATGAGGGAGCAAGGGTTCCGGATAGAGGAGGATACTTATGGTCCATTTCTGATGTACTTGATTGACGTGGAGATGGTTGAAGAGTTCCATTTCTTTGGCAGCCTCATCACAGATGATAATCCTAGCTCTATATCAAGGCTTGGTTATTATGAGATGCTGCTTTATGTGAGAACGAATCAAGAAGAAAAGATTCGAGAACTCATTAACCGTGTAGCATGTCATGATGGAGAAGGCAAATATGACTTAGCAGGTACAACTTTTGGCTCTTTTGCTAAAACATTCGGTAGATTTCTTAATTAGGCTTGTTGCGTTGTGTTGTGTCATCAGTAGCAAGATAGTAAGATTTTTATTGCTCAATAATGGATGGCTTGGTCAACGTCGTGTTCCTTTTGCAACCAACCCTTTAAGTTTTGTAATGTGCAAGAATGATGCAGAACTGTAAATTCTTGGGGCATAATACATGATGAAAGAGAAATTAAGAGATGCTAAGTTAGTAACAGTGATTTTCTCTTTCTTGGTCCATTAGGTTAATTAAATTTGCATTTGCTGTACATGGGATGACAAGTAATCTGGTCCACTCAAGGATGATGCTTCATATATTATCGCAGAGTTACTTTAAAAGTAATATATCTTATTTTATCTTGATCATAACTCATTCATTTATTATTACTCCTCAAACCTGATCAATAAGATATTCTAAACAAATTTCCTAACCCTGCTTTCAGGCATATATGTGAGCCTTACATATATGTTACTTGTGAAAGGAGTCTTGCCTAACACAAAATCATACCTTTCTGCAGAGGAAATTGGGAAATGTGTAGCAGTGATTTAAAGATAGCGAAGAAAGATATGTTTAATGTTGCTTCTGCACTTGCTATATTGCCCCACTGACATAATATTGAGGTTCCATCTCAAGAGATATTTGCCTTTAATAATGAACATATATTTTTAGATGCGATCTTTTCAAGATTTATTTATATTACTGCTGCTTGCTAATTTTATTGCTTCTAATATCAATAGGTTCAGGTTGTACATGCTCACCTCCTCTGATATTGTGATCTTGATTCATCACCAGGTTTTTTTCTTATTTCTTGTTGCAGGAAACTACTTGTTGGCTTTATGTGAAAGTGATCGAGAGGAGCTCTTGCATTTTTTACAAGTCATAGACATCCAGAATATATCATCCTTGGATTGTCTAACAAGCATCTTTACCTCTTTGGGAAAGTTAAAGCTGGATGTCCTTGCAGAACAATTCCTTCTGTCGCTTAAAGACCATCGTAAGTTTGTGCTCTTGTATTTTGTGTAAAATAAGCCTTTACATACAAATTTACCTTAATAGGCATAGGTCTTTTAAATTTTTTTAGGTACCTAATTAGGTGTGGTTGATGGAGCTTATTATACATTGCTGGATTAATAAACTATTTCAGTTCTGTCCACTTTTAAAAAAATACTTTCCTAACATCTTTAGACAAGCAGTGTCGGAGACTGTGGTGTCAAATAGAAGTTAATACGATGGTTTTAAGTCAGTCACTATTTCAGGTCATTCAAAGATCTGGTTGGAATTGGATTCCATCGGTAGATGATCCTCCAATATTATATTACAGTTTGATGTTGCAAACTTTTTGTGCAGAGCAACTCTTGGGTTCTGTGGACAATAGTAAACAACTAATATTTTTTAAACAGTATATTTCTTTGCAACTGAGAGCTATTTCTAGAATTGATGGTTTGAACAATATGCTGCAGATGATAGAGTGGAGCATGTGACGAAGTTCATTTTTGATTATGTTGCTTATATGCCAAATTTAGCGGTGAGGATTCTCATGAATGCTGCTGGTAATTCCTTGGGTCCATTATTCTTAGAAGCACCTCTGTCTCCTAGCTATTTTTTTGCTTACACAGACTTCATTTGGTATTCTAAGTGTACCAGCACTCTTTTATTTGTTTAATTTTATAATTAATCTTTTGGGTTCTACTCTCTCTCTCCTTTGGTGCTTGGTCACCTGCCCAACAGCTGGACGACTTATTTTAATAGGGTATACAGGGACTAGAAAAAATATCTATGAATTTATTTAAATGGAACACACATGGAGGCACCCACTTTTGGTAGATTTCAGTTCTCAATATGCCATGAAGATCTGTATGACTTACTGGTATATGCTTTTTAATATGAATGTTGCTGCTACAGATATTAAAATAAAAGATGGATGTCAGAAAGACAGTGACATGGTCATTCTCTTTTATGATTCGAATTAAAGAGGAATAAAAATTTGAAATCAGATGGAAATTGTTCTGATTTTTGCAAGTTAAAATCAACGAAGATTCATGAACTTCCCCATAGTAGTTCAATGTTATAATCACTAAGATTGAGAGCTCCAAATGGGTTCACAAGTTAAGATTTTAGGTTTTGGGCTGCTTGACTTTGCCAATATGTAAAAATTCTTAATATCAATCCCTTTTGATAGATGATTTATGGTCGTGCTTTAGTTGAGTTGAGTATACATATTTGTATAATAGTTATTACGAGGTATGTTGCCAAATAACTCATTATGGGTTTTAGGTCCGTAACACCTTTTTATGCTAAAACTTATGAGATTTTACACGCATGTGTCACGGGCCGAGAGTTCCCTTGGCCTCGGAAACGACCCGCGGGCGCCTAGCGAGCGGAATTCGCCAGGCCAGCCCTTTCTTTAGCTGTTCCACGAACGATACGGTGAATGATTCTTCGTACGAGATCCTACCACGCCCAGCTTCGCTCGGGCGTCTAATCCATTGAGTAAGGCGGCAGTTCTCTTTAGGCACAACAACCGGTTTCGGCCTGCCATGGCCTCGTCGGGAGAGCGGCATCGGCTCCCGACCGGTTTGTGCACGGGGAGGCCTACCCCGTCTTGAGCTCTAAGTGATATAATCCTTCTATCCTAGAACTACTAGCACCAACCGTCCTGACGCCACTCCCACGGACCAGTTGTGTTCTACCCCTTCTGCCTCACACTCTTCACCAGATAACCCCAAGCGTCACTCACAAGTGTCACGAGTACGGGAGGATTCACGGACCGTGACATTCTCCCCCACTCATTTCGCAACGCCCTCGTTGCGATCTACGATTCTGTCGCTTCCTTGCGTAAATTAACCATTGATGTGCCACTTTTGGGAATTCACATCGAACGGTCACGCTCGCCCAACAAAACAGGTCTTGCTCCATTGGTGGCCTCTTTTGATCTCGGCCGCTCGGCCTTCGGTCACTGCGCTTTTGGCAAGTGTGGCATTTTTTCGCCAACCGCATCTTTTGGCAAAGCACCCTTTCGGCCTAACCAAAGCATCTTGACCCCATGAGACCAATGGAGGTTCTTTTCTTGTTGAAAACGCAGCAGTAGACCTCTTCTTCGTATTCACCAATCGATCCGGGAACGTTATCCCCATTCGGCAAGGGTTCGGTTCTTCTCGAACTCACATTCCGCTCGACGACAAGCCGACTCGTCCTAGCACCCATCCACCGGGACTTATCTCGCTTGACCCGCACTTGAGCGAGGCGTCCGATTCTCCGACTTGCTCACTCGCTTACCTTTGGAGGGATTCTGCTCGATACCACTTGTCACGGGCCGGAGTTCCCTTGGCCTCGGAAACGACCCGCGGGCGCCTAGCGAGCGGAATTCACCAAGCCAGCCCTTTCTTTAGCTGTTCCACGAACGATACGGTGAACGATTCTTCGTACGAGATCCTACCACGTCCAGCTTCGCTCGGGCGTCTAGTCCATTGAGTAAGGCGGCGGTTCTCTTTAGGCACAACAACCGGTTTCGGCCTGCCATGGCCTCGTCGGAGAGCGGCATCAGCTCCCGACCGTTTGTGCACGGGGCCTACCCCGTCTTCGAGCTCCTAAGTGATATAATCCTTCTATCCTAGAACTCCCTAGCACCAACCGTCCCGACGCCACTCCCACGGACCGGTTGTGTTCTACCCCTTCTGCCTCACACTCTTCACCAGATAACCCCAAGCGTCACTCACAAGTGTCACGAGTACGGGAGGATTCACGGACCGTGACACATGCCTGTTCTGAGTTATTGGGAAATGTTTGATTCAATTTTTATCTGTGCAAGCATTTCCAATATGTTTCATTGTTGAGTAACCTTTTTTTTTTTTTTTTTTCCAAATATGGGTCTTTCTTGATATTAATAACCATCGTAAACTTTGACCTGGACTATGAGGGGCAAGTTTTAAAATATTTGTCCACAGAAAGTCTGGCTAGGATATTCAGCTGTTTCTGCCAGCACCTTTTCCCCAAATTTTCTTGGTCAATACATGGGTGGTGAGTTCCAAACAACCTTCATCTCGACCACAGGTCTCCTTTGTAATATTCAGGTTTACAGTGCAAACCAGGAAGATATTCTCTTGATGATCTACTGTTCTACTGGCCACATGAGCAGATCTATAGTTTAATCAGGACCCTGTGTGAATTGTTATACTGGTACAGCAAATAAATTAGTGAGGAGCAAAATTGAAAAAAATTTTAAAAGCTCTGATTAAACATGTTAATTATGCAAATGCAAGGTGTGTAAGCAAATATGAATAGATTTCTGATGTATATCGGCTTCAAAATCTAGTGATTCACAGGAACTTTTCTTTTTCCCACAATATTACTGTTACCTCTTTAATAATATCGTGTTCTAGCATAAAGGGTTGATATACATTAATATCTTTTGCAGTCTGAAAATTAGTTTAGTTTAGTCAGCACATTTAGCTTAAAGCCCTACCTGGTGAGTTACTTGTGCATATAATGACAGTGTTTATTTGGTTCTTATAATATGCTTCTCAACCAATTATTTTATACTTCTTATAAGGTTGAGGATGTCATTTCTAAGTTCCGTAGTCTTCATGAGAAGCTGAAGGTGAAACCTTCTTCCACTTCATATGGAAGTCTCATCAACTACTGTTGCGCTTCACTTGAGGTACAATTGATTGTTACGTATAATTGGACTTGAGGGACATTGAATAGACAAATAAAGGGTGCCTTAATTGTAATACCTAATTTCATGATGATATTGTTTGATTGACTGCTCATCTGTTTGTCGGCTCATGTTATTTTGCTGCAGGTGAAGACTGCTCTGGATATAGTGGAAGAAATGTGTGATGCTGGTTTCTCCTTGTCCATAGAGGTAGTAAATACTATTTTACGAGCTAGTGACGAGAGCCATGACTTCAATTTGGTACGTTTGGTTTATTATGTCTCTTCTGCATGTCATGTCTTGTATTGTTCTTCCCACATTAACTCAGTGAATTTTGACATGTGGCAATTATAGTTGATGACTGTTAATATAGGCCTACTTATCTTAAGTCAAGCCCGCCCCTCCCTCTTCCCTTTTTTCTCTTCACCCCCATTTCCTTTCGTTTTGGATTATGATTTGGGGAGAAACCTTAGGGCTAACCTGCTGTCTGAAAGGATAAACCTTTCTGGGATAAAATGAGGCCTACTTTTTGTATCTTGATGAAGCCAATTCCCCTGCCTCGCAAGCTTTTTTATGTTTTAAGTGTTTGTCATTCTATGGGCTAGTTTCTGTTGTAAGAGCAGTTGGTTAGTCTAACTTTGTCTTCTTAATTCTTGATGACAGTAACTTTCACTGGGTCTTTTTCTTTTTTGTTATACTTTTCCTGTGGCACTAAGCTCTTGTACTTTTTGATTGATAAATTCTCCTCTGTAATTTGTCTATATTGAAATTGTTTTTGTATACGTTGCCTTTCTAATAGTTCTGTATACTTGAAAACTCTTTATACAAGGTGAATTAAATCTCAATATAAGGCATGTTTTGCTTTAGGAATTATTACTACTGAATTTTATCTGTGTTTCTGATTTCTGCCCTTTCTTCATTTTTTTCAACTTTAAGGTGCACCAAATCTACTCAATGATGCATCGCCACAATCTCATTCCAAATACTGATATTTTCAGAAGTATGATAAATTTGTCCGTGAGAATGAGAGATGTAAGTTCCTCCTCTATACTTCACTGCCACATCGACTTGATGAATGTCATTTACTGTTTTATCTTCTGTCAGTTCATGTTGAAATTGCTTCATGCAGTTTGATTCTGCTTATAACATGCTTGAAGATGCACAGAGAATGAATTTGGCACCTACATCTAGTATGTATAACGCTATAATGGTAGGATACTATCGTGAGGTAAGTTCCTTGTACGCTTGAGCAGCTTTTTTGATTCTTCAAGAGCATTTCAAAAATTCCCTATCGTGTCCATGTGCCATGTCTTAAAGCAAGTGAGAGCAAGAGTTACCAAAGCTTGAAGGAAACCCTAGACCTAGATCGAGGAAGAAGAGGTATACTGGCTGCCATTGGGCTGTTTCTTGACCTCTGTATATGGGCTCTGGCTGAATTATATACTATGGCCAATATTAATATATGGAAAACCCATTATGTTTATGAAAGAGAGAGGTCAATCTTAACGTTTTACAAGGCCATTAAACAAAAGGGATGGAGAAAGTTAAGATATTAAAAGTTAGGGCGACACAGTTTACATGGCAACTAAATTATATTGCAAGAGACACATAAATAATTGAAATCTCACTTGCAAAATTCATTACTTATGCATAATATCAACCTTTTTTTCATATAAGTATTTGCTAGTAATTTTTTTTATCCTTTTCAGCCCACTGCCCATAACCTAAAGTTTGAGGCTAGGCGAGTTGGACACTTAGATTCGCATTATCTGATATTGGCAGCCAAGTCTTGGTAACATAGCTGATAAAGTGGCAAAAGAACGCTTCAAGTGCCATAACTTTGGCCAAAGGGACACTTAACTGTCATAACTTAAAGGTAGACTTAAGTGCCACATTCGAAGAAAAACGGATCACTTGAGTGCCACTCTGGCCAAAGTCCGGCCAAAACGCTGATGTGGCATTTTTCCGGCGAAACACACCCAAAACGACACCGTTTTGTACGCTGACATAGCGAAATAATGTAAAAACGGCGTCATTTTGGGCTGACGTGGTAAAAAAATAAATAAATAATTAATTAATTAAATTTAGTTAAAATATTAAAAAATAATAATTTTAAAATTAAATTTAGTTAAAATATTTAAAAATAAAAAAATAAAAAATAAAGGGAATGGGGGAGGCGGTTGAGGATCAGCCCTCGGCCCCGCCGCCGCCGCCACCGGGAAGGGCCGGTGACGGTGGGGGAGGGTCGGCGGGGTCGCGGGCCCGGCCAAGGGCGGGCGACCCGGCCAACCCGGCGGCGAGGGTCGCCCCCGGGTGGCGGCCCTTGGCCCGGCCGGGTGAGGGCTGCCGACCCTTGCCGGATCTGGGCGAGGGCCGCGAGCCCCCTAGATCCAACGGCGAGGGCTCGCGGCCCTCGCCCGGATCCAGCGATGAGGGCTCGCGAGCCCTCGCCGCCGGTCGGCCAGGTGGTCGCCGCCCCGGCCGGGTGGCCCGGCGACCCCGGCCGACCCTCCCCCGCCATCGCCGCCCTTCCCGGTGGCGGCGACGGCGGCGAGGGCTGATCCCTCAGCCGCCTCCCCCGTGGCCTTTTTTTTTTTTTTTTTTTTTATATAATTTTTTTTATAATTTTTTTGATGTTTTTTAAATATTTTAACTAAATTTAATTTAATTAATTTTTTTCCACGTCAGCCCAAAACGAAACGCCATTTTGGCCACATCAGCGTGCAAAATGGCGTTGTTTTGGGCGCGCTCCGCCGGAAAAATGCCACGTCGGCATTTTGGCCGAATTTTGACCGGATTGGCACTCAAGTGATCTCTTTTACTTCTTTTACTTCGATTTTGACACTTAAGTGTACCTTTCGGGTAAGTTATGACACTTAAGTGTCCCTTTGGCCAAAGTTGTGGTACTTGAGGGGTCCGCACGTCCTATTGAAGTTCATTGGTGAACGATGCCTAGTGGTTTTTTGCACCTATAACTGTTGACATAGCCCTTCTGATATGAGAAATGGCGTACAGATTTGAAAGGTTATGGCATTGAAAGTTGATTTAAGTAATAACTGTTAAATATGGTTTGTGCAGCCTTCCCTTGTCAATGATGACTTTGTTTCTTTTCCCACTGTCTCATTTCTGTGAAATTTTTTTACTAGTTACTCCTAGTTAATTTGTGAGGGTATGATTTTTGGTTTTAGGTACTGTCAAATTCATAGATATGGTTTGTAAGCTCGCTCGCTCGACCCCCACCCCCTTCCCCCTCCCCCCTTCTCCCACCCAAAAAAAAAAAAAAAAAAATAAATGCACACACGCTTACAGGGACAATGCAATTGTAGAAAAATTGTCTTCTTCCTTGTTGGAGCCGTGATGGCATACACCTTGAGGAATTTGAAAAGTTAAAGCTAAAATATGGATAATTGCAGAAAGACCCTCACCGTGCATTGATCGTTCTAAAGCAAATGGAAAAGGCAAATGTGAGACCAGATAGTCTGACTTATAGCTATCTAATATGCAATTGCAATACTGAAGAGGATATAAATAAGGTATTGATGTCCTTCCTCTGTGCTCAGCTCCCACTTATTAGATGTCCCTGTTTTTCTTTTATTATATGTAATTTTGCTCCTGGAAAGTGGAAACTGTTGTGCATTTATCATTGGTGAAAGCCATGCTTGTTCCTGCATTTTTTAAGCCTTATGTACGTTTATTAATTATGTCTTCCTGGTTTCAAATTAAACTGTTGTGAAAGCTTTCATTGGTGAAAGCCATGCTTGTTCTTAACTCCTCATGAACTTTAAATGTGCAGAAGGTTTTTTTTTTTTTTTTTTTTTTGGCAAGGAAATTGCTACTGTTCTAATAGGTGGCATTATGCATAATTTCTTAGTTTTTCTTGTAAAATTTTGTGGATAAGATCTTAGTTGTAAATTCAAGTTTTTAGTGCATAAGGTGAAAGCACACAGTACCGCATGCACATGCATGTTTATGCTGCATATGTGCCAGAATAAATGAAATGGTGGATAAGAAATGCAATGATAGTGTTAAGTGTAGTAGACAATATACTGAACGTTAACCACTTAAACCCTTTGGGTTCACAGTGGTTTTCAATGACCTCTAGTTGAGAATAAAGTATCTGGTTGCTACGAGAAGAAAAGACTAACCATGCTTCTCGTAAAATGAGTGATGAAGAGAATGTTCAGAATGATTAACTCCAATACAAATTTGAACTCAAAAGAAGAATACTCTATATGACAAACTCATATGCATGTATGTGGATGTGTGCTTTATAGTATTTATATCTATATGCACAGACCAATGCACTTTTTAGTTATTCTGTATATGAAGTTTTCTATCGAACTGATGGCACAAAATAACTTTTCCTTCTTGGCATTATTTTGACAAGATCTTGTTGTTTGGATGACATGCTAACTAGGATGAGTTTTAGGTTCAGGCACAATGAGGCGACTTTGCATTTGTACCTTCTGGTGGGTAGTCAACACTTATTTTCACAATTTGTACTTGTTTTTCTGTAATACATAAGTAAAAGACAGGTGCTGGTGATAAATTTGTTCTACATTAAACTTTTGACAATGTACAATAGATGCCACTTAAGCTACATATTTTAGTAAGTAATGCTTGGGACAAATGGAATCGTATGTTTTGTTGATAACATCAGTCTTGATGTTTCCCTATAACTCATTTTCCACCATGGACGAGTTGTTGTTTTGGAGCATATTATATCAGTTATCTTGTAATCTTTTTTTTTGCTTTATCTTGTCATGAGTACGCAATAATTAGCCACTGATGTCTGCCTATTGCATACTGGGATTCAGTTGGTGTATCACTCTTATATGTTACACCTCTAGTGACTTCCTAATTGGGTACAACTTACCTGGGCATTTTGACTGCCTTGTATATATTGAAGGCATTTGGAGGGTCTTGCACTTGGCCTAAAATCATGTGAAATGGGAAAAGTTTGACCATAATGCAGGGTCCTCAATTGAATTTGCTGGTTTTTTTTTTTTTTTTTTTTTCAGTTAATACTTGGGTTAGAAGTACTGGAGTATTGTATTTTCTCTTATACATGGACCAATTGATATATATTGGTTAAAGAGAGGGGAACTGAATAGTGAAGCTCCTTTTTCCCTCAAGTCAATTAGAAAGCTCTGATCAGTGTGGCATCATTATGTTACATGTTAATAGATACTTTCCTCAGAGGCTGTATGTTGATGCTTCTTACATTAAATTTTTCTCTTCTGCTTGCAGTACTATAAGGAATTCAAGCGCAGTGGGTTGCCAGTTACGAAGCATATTTGCATGGCCCTTATTAGTGCATATGCAGCTTGCAGGCAGTTTGAGAAGGCCAAAAAGGTAATTTTGTGTGGAGTAAATTCTTCTGCGGGACTCCCGCTACTCCTAGACTCGGTAGTCCTATGCATTCCCGAACTGGAATACACTGAAAGAGAAATCGTTATGATGTACAAGCTTTCTGCATCTTTAGATGTTTCAATTCAACACTGAATGCAAATATGGTCATGAGGGCTAATTTTGCTATTGATAAAGTTAAAAAATGTTGGGAAATAATTGATCATTATTTAATAAATGCATCAAACACGGTCCATCGATCTCCTGCATCAAACACAGTCCATCGCCAGCTAACTAAAGATAGGAGTGTATATATCCTTGGCATATTGTTTTGCCTTCTTTTCGTGGGGTGTATTTTTCATTGATATCTTGTTTATGGGTTGGTAGTCTCTTTGTCCTTTTTATCTTGTTTGTAGCATCTGTTTACACCTTAGAAGATGCTAAGCTAATCCGTGTGGGAACTCTTACTTAGAGGACAACTAAAGAAGAAACTAATATGTTAATCCTCTCTCCCTACTTTCTTTTAGCATTATAGGTGTTGCAGTAATTTCCAATTTAAATTTCAATCGGTACATGTTTCCTTTCTGGGACTGTCGGTGAAAGTTGCATAGTTCTTTATATTAAGTTCATACGTAAGATTTATGTTATCGTGACAGGTACTTGAAGAGGAGGGAGTACTCGTGAAAGGTTCAAACGATATTAAGAGTGTGCTTGTCTCGGCTCTTGCTTCAAATGGGCAAATCTGTGATGCTCTTGAAATGTATGAGGAATTCAAGCAGGATGGCTGCAATCTGGAGCCTAAAGCTGTTATCAGTCTGATTGTAAGTCTCGTGAGGCAGCTCTAGGTAGTTATACTATGAAAAGTTGATGACATTGCCTCATGATCTCGTAGGAGCACCTTCAATCAGATGGACAGCTGAGTAGATTGCTTAAGCTGCTTGAGGAGTTAACTGATCGGGACTTCTGGCTTGATGGATGTTACAGAGTCCTCTTGTACTCTGTTCGATTCAATCATTTAAGGTCCTATTTGTTACCTTTTGGTTCTTGGATGGGTCATCGATGCATTCAGTTGCTTATAACATTTTCTTTATCTGATTCAGTGCTGCTGTTGATTTGCTGAAGCAACTCAAAGATCGTATCAGCAATGATGAAATGGCCATGGAAGCAATTTTTGATGAGGTTCGAACCTATTCTATTTTCTTAAGCTGAAAACTCTTAATATTTTTGGTCAGGAAGTTGGCTTCTGGGATTGGAAATGCAAGAGATAATCAAGAATCATAGTTCATATATGTTAGAAAATCAGGGTTATTTATGCTTAGGGTACTTTTCAAGCGCCATTCTTTTGGAGTCAACTGGATAAGTGGTTTTGTTCTTCCTTTACCTCCCATCTCCCAACCTCCCCCTCTCTCTATAGTTATGTTGAGTTATAGACACAAATGGCCTTCTTTGCTATCTGTAGCAATTGCCTGCTAGTTTGCAAAGGATGCAAAATTTGACTGATGCATGCAAGGATGCTGGAATATATCAATCACTGCTGCTCTATCTTCTTCCTTCATTCATGCAGGTGTTCTTTAGCATTGCGGAAGAGACAACACTTCTGCAGATGGGCTTCGACTTGCTTCAAGTGATCAAGAATGATCTTGGCCTTGCCCCTTCACGGAAGGTTCTCGATGTTCTTCTCAGCGCTTGTGTCAGTACGAAAGACATGGATAAGTCTATCTTGATTTGGAAGGAATATCAAGCAGCTGACCTCCCTTACAATATTCTGAGTTTCTTGAGGTGATATTTTAATTACTCTCTCAAGCTCCCCATTAATCCGTCTCATTCAAGTGAATCAGATTTGAGCTGTTTAATCCTTGGCCGTCATACGAGTTACTGACTGTATCTGCCGAGTTTTTCAAGCTTGATGTGGATGTCTCTTCTTTATGAACATTGGTAGGATGTATCAAGCCCTTCTGGCTTCAGGAGACCTCAAGTCTGCAAGGATTGTGCTGAGCAAAATGCCCAAGGACGATCCCCACGTGCGCCTCATCATCCAAGAATCCCAAATGGTGTATGCCAAGATGGCATCTGAGAAAAAGACGGAGAAAAACCGGAAAACAAAGGGAATAAAGCATAAAAAGTCGTAGGCCAAAAAGTAAGTGCGAGGACTTAACTGCATTCCTGTTCGAGTACTTTGTAGTTCCTAGGTCAATAGCCTGTTGTACATGTTTGCCTTGATGTTGTTTTTAGCGTAGCATCATCCTCCGACGCTCTTGTGACAAATTTTCACGGGATTCCCTCGTTCATCTAAACCTAATGGTTACTAATATATCAAAATGCTGGGAATAGTAGCATGAGAAATCTTTAAACTTCTTCCACTTGTGTGATATCGTCTTTGAATTTATTTTTTTTTTTAACAAATTGGGTCCTCAGATTTTGATGATTGATTTCGTTTTGGTTCTTTCATAAAAAAAGGGAAGTCATTGCGAAATTTATTAATTAATGGTGTGAAGTGAAGAAGGTTATTAATATATGTAAGTATTTGCCTAACTTGTCATGTCTCAGCATCTACCTTTGCAGCTCTATGCTTTGTAATAATTCTGAGAATTTACTAAGTTACGGGGTATTTGCCAATAGATACTACTCATAAATGCAATTATCGGACGGAATGAAAACGTAATATTTCGTTGCAAAAGTTACTCGTCAGCGGTTCTGATTTTCGAAGGTATACCTTTGTAATCTACGTTCTGATTTACCAAATGAAACAGTAAAAAGAAAACATTCGAGCAACAAAAAGAAAATGATGGATCGTATTTATTACAAATAATGTCACTAGTGGTCTTTCTGTTCCGGGTTAAAATTCAAAAGGCGCTTTAATTAATTTCGGCCGTTTGAGTTCGCTCATTGGAAAACTCGTGTTCTCAGAGATGATATGCAATCTTGCTGAAATAAAGATGTGAAAATGATGACACGTGGGGTTTTTATGATAGGTTGGAGGAGGAGGAAGTCGACAGTTAAAGAAATTCAGAGCAGCAAACTTCTTCTAATGTGGTTCGATGTCGAATTTCACTGGGGATAACTTGTGATAATTTATTTTTTTTAATTTTATGGAGCGACTCTTCTAAAAAGAATAATAAATAAGCGATCATTATGGACGGATGATTACTTAGACATGGTTTCTTTGAAAGTGATGATCGCACGTCATCCTAACGATGATCAAACATATGTATTTTCATGCAAACTCTCTGATCATGTAAAAAAAAAATATATATATATATTCCGAGCAGTGATCACATCTGAGACACCTGGAATAATGAGCCTATCAAAGTAGGAAAATCTTTCCTTACTGTAACTGAGAAATCACTATGTTAAACTAGGTATCAGCGGACACGAACCTTAAATTGGCGATATTTTTACAAACGAATTATCCGAAATTCCACCTAACTAACATAATTCTCTCTGTCGGGACTGGGACGGTCAAAAGGAATTGGCGACGAGGATGGCCTGCCGGCAGCGGGCCCTCGCCTGCTCCACCCTCTCCGCCAGCGTCTCCGGCTGCACGGCCGCCCTCACCATGGCCAGGTCCATCTCCATCAGCCTCAGCACCCTGAACAACTCCGTCACCGTCCGCTCCTCCACCTCCCCTCCCTCCCTCAGCGACTCCGCCTCCTCCCTCGCCCGCTCCGCCACCATCTCCCCGGCCTTCGCCAGCAGGTCCGCCGACCCGAACTCCCTCCCCATCAGCCCCTCCAGCTTCTCCAGGAAGTCCGCGATCGCGTACCCCTTGGGCTTCGTCGTGTCGATCGCCTTCGTCCGCCTCCACCCGACCTCCATGTTCGGCGGCTCCGGCCGGGCCAGGGAGGGCCGGGACCGGCGGTCGCGGACGATCTCGGAGGGGCGTCGTCGCTCGATGGGGAACTTGTCCGGGGCGACGGTGGCGTCGGAGGTCGGGGAAGGGGAAGGGGAAGGGGAAGGGGAGGGGAAGTCCGGCGGGGCGGAATCGGAAGTGCAGTTGGGGGCGAGGAGACGGAGGCTGCGGTTAGGGTGATGGAGTGGGCGGGGCGGTTGGGGTGGGGAGAGAAGGAGGGTGGAGTTGAAGGGGGAGTGGAGCTGAGCTGCCATGGCGGAGAGCTTGGGAAGCTTCAGCGAGAGGAGACTGAGGTGGATAAGCTTTTGTCACTTCTCTCTCTCTCTCTCTCTCTCTCTCTCTCTCCCCTTTTCTGGGTATTTCTGTTCAGTTAAATATTTGGATATTTTGGGCAATAAATTATGGTCAATTCTAAATAAAAAAATCAAATCATGTTAATTGTGATACAAATATTTCTACCTCCTTTTGTCACTAAAAATCCAACATTTATCCATTGTGACACAAATAATCTTAACCTTTTTTGTGTTATGAAAAACTCTGCAGTAGCTTAAATAAAATTAAAATAGATTATATATATGTCATATATATATGTAAATTTGGGTTTATTTGTGACACAAAAATAAGTATGAGATATTTGTATCGTAGTTAACAAGTTTAAAGTTTTTGTTACTCAAAAGAAAAGTTGTTGTATTTGACTCGCAATTGGTATGGTGTGAGATTTTTTGTGATATTTGCCCAATATATATTATCATATCAATGTGCATTAAAATTTATCTCAATAAATGTATAAACAAATTTCTGATCATGCAGAAATTGTCCCCACTTGATGTTATAAAATATTTTAATGCTGATCAACATAACTTTTCATAAGAATTTACTAAATGTTGATTAGTACTTTCCCATATAAAAATGTAAGTTGCATTATGTTATGATTTAAGTTATTCGAATCAGTTGTCAACTTTTTCTATTGTTTAAAAGTAATTTTTCTTTTATCAATTGATTAATAATTCTACAGTGTATTTAGTTACTTCCCAAGGTCCAAAGTAAAATTAGTAGGTGAGTTTTAATTGAGATTAGTGATACACCACTATAAAATAGTAGATCAAAATATGTCATAAGAATTGCCTCGTTCAAATTGATTATTATTTTTTTTTTTGTTATTTTCCTTTTCAAGACTTCATTTTTTCACGGAGAATTAATAATTGAATTTTTTTTTCTAATTTTGATCGTTTACATCTTTAGAAAAAGGTTACAAAAAAATCTCATTATCTACAAAAATGTATAGTCATGAATGTATCTTTAATTAACTCATTTCTGTGGGCAACAATGATGATTAAAATCCCCAAAATGTTATTCAAATTATTAATTTTTTACGAAACAAGCGGATGTTAAATTTTGTGCTGCCAACGTCGCATTCATGACAATGGAACTTGCAATTAGGTTGTATTGCTAGGTCAGATGTCAACAAAGCTAATTTTCTAAAACGTAAGTTCTCATTTGATTCATAGAGTATAACAAAATTGGGCAAATATTTCTACTAAGAAATTAAAAAAAAAAAAATTGGACAAAATGAAAGTTTTAAGACCAAATATAAATTTCCTGTCTTTTTATATGAGTACATGGTCTTTCTCTTTCCCAAAGCAACAAATTTCCTTCGTTCGCCGTTCGGCGTCTTCACCCGCGGCGCGCGCTGCACTGCGTACCCACCGGCTGTCGCGTTCTCGCGGATCGAACTCGAGGAAAAGGCATCGGCGGCGGATCGGGGCAAATGGCGAAGATCGCGCCCGGGTGCGAACCGGTGGCGGGGACGCTGACCCCGTCGAAGAAGAGGGAGTACAGGGTCACCAACAGGCTCCAGGAGGGGAAGCGTCCCCTCTACGCCGTCGTCTTCAACTTCATCGACTCCCGCTACTTCAACGTCTTCGCCACCGTCGGCGGCAACCGGGTACTCCCCAAGTTCTCAGCTTTATGGGTTTTTGCCTCTTCTCGAGCATCTACAGCAGTTTAACTGAACTGGGTTTTTCGTAGCATTCTTTATTTTGACCTGGTCAGTATAATTTGGATAGGAATATCGTGTTTTTTTTTTTTTTTTTTTTCAGTTTATAGAAGTTCACCGTGGAGTAAAAAAGTGTTTTACTTGTTCTGTTCTTTTCTTTTTTTCCTTCCAGGTTACCGTTTATCAGTGTCTCGAAGGGGGAGTAATAGCTGTGTTGCAGTCATACATTGATGAAGATGTAAGGCCAAACAACTTGTAGTAATTTCTCCGGTGGTTTACCCCCCTTGTGGATAATGTGCATTTCGTAAGAATGAGCTATCTAATGGAGCCTCGGGACTTCCATGTGCTATGTAGATCAGAAGGACGAGTCGTTTTACACGGTCAGCTGGGCGTGCAATATCGATAGAACCCCGTTTGTGGTGGCGGGAGGAATCAATGGTATCATCCGTATAATTGATGCTGGCAATGAGAAGATACACAGGGTACTTTTATTTCCATATTTACAAACCAAATAAAGCTATGCAATTTCGACATGAACTCATAAAGTCATTTTCTTGAAGATCCATCCATAATTTTGCTTAGCCCTGCTGGAGCTTAGAGATCTGCCAGACGCCCATACTCATTGCCAGTGATTCATAAAAGATTGTAGTTTTATGTAGGAATGCGGATACTCATTCGCTCTTCATTTATCTTTTCTATGTTATTCCTGTGCAGAGTTTTGTAGGCCATGGGGATTCAATAAACGAAATCAGGACTCAACCATTGAACCCATCCCTCATCGTGTCTGCTAGCAAAGTAATGTCACAGATCTCTGTATTTTGCACATCTCGGATTCTTTTTCTTTTAGTCTAATTGGTTAGTGTCCTATGGAGAACATCTTTTCTTGCAAGATTAAGTCTTGACCTGCTAAGGATCCTGTGTAACTGTTTGCCATGCTGGTTATTGCTTATAGTGTTGATCTGAACTGTTCAGGATGAATCCGTTAGGCTCTGGAACGTTCATACGGGAATTTGTATCCTGATATTTGCTGGAGCTGGGGGTCACCGCAATGAAGTTTTGAGTGTGGTCAGTCTCAGCTGCACAGATTCTTATTTTCTATTCTTCTGCAGGCCTCAAGAGTCAAGAGAATTGAAAATCTATTTACTTATTCTTTTGCTATATTGTTGTGGTATTATGTTGGCTTTTGTAGGACTTCCATCCTTCCGACAAGTACCGTATTGCAAGTTGTGGTATGGACAATACGGTTAAAATCTGGTCAATGAAAGGTAAAGTTCATGCCGGCTACATATAGTTTGCTCTTAGTTGGCAATGCTTAAAACTGCAGGACCTCTATATGTTGCGCATGCGAATCTTTAGATGGCAATGCGTTTTTTAATGTTGGTTGCTTTTAATTTGAGGAGAAATATGCTCCCACTGTTGTATACTGATAAATCTGACATTAGATGAGTTGTTGTACCACATAGAGGTAGCAGCTCTTGAGCTTAAAGGAAGGTTTATTTGCCAGCTAGTGTAGTGCATTCTTCTAGTTTCATAGGAAGTTGTAGAGATCGCAGCTCAAGTTGGTCCACTTCTAATTTAGTTCATTTATCCTGTTACATAGGAATTTTTCAAGCTTCTGAAAATATTTAATCACAATTTAGTGCACTCTGCCTGGACCTTCAAAACTACTTGATCATTTTATTGACCTTGCTGCAGAGTTCTGGACATATGTGGAGAAGTCATTTACATGGACAGATCTTCCATCGAAGTTTCCCACAAAATACGTGCAGTTTCCAGTGAGGAGCTTTTCTAATATAATTTTGTTTGCAGCAAGACAACGTGTTCTTCAAATTGACTTGTTTGTTATTATACTTCAGGTTTTCATAGCTCCAGTTCATTCAAACTATGTTGACTGCAACAGGTGGCTTGGTGATTTTGTTCTGTCAAAGGTGAAGTACTTGATTAAAGCTAACCAGTGTGAACCTTTGATCAGATCTTAAGGATCTTCCTTTCCCAATCTTTGGGATGTAAACTCCGAGTATCACTATCGATCAAAATGCACCTCTATAGTTTATGTTGCATTTTCTGTTGCAAAATCAATGAAATGAGAGCATTCGAGCATGCTGTTCTTTTTTCCGATAATCTTTCACTACTCGAGTGTGGATTTCATGGATCACACATGGTCAAAGCTTTTGAGCCTGGATCTCTATATTAGAGTTGTTTTCATGTTTTTCTCTTCACCCTCTCTCTTTGAACTCTATTTGAATTGATTTTCTTTGATCAATTTTTACACTATCATGCAAATTCTCTAATCTATTGGATTGTGTGCTTATTATTTCCCCTTTTGCCTCTAGAGTGTTGACAACGAGATTGTGCTTTGGGAACCCAAAATGAAGGAACAATCTCCGGGAGAGGTTAGATCATGCATGCTGAATTGGTTTTCCCCTCTCGATCAATAGAAAAGTTGATCATTGAATTATCTCTTTATATGGTGGGTTCAGGGGTCGGTGGATATCCTTCAGAAATATCCAGTTCCAGAGTGTGACATTTGGTTCATCAAATTTTCCTGCGACTTTCATTATCACTCAATTGCTATAGGTACCTTAAAGTCCATCGTCCTTCAGCTTTGGCATATTTGAGTTCCATTTGCAATCTTACTGCTCCTTTACTTTGCCTTGATCATTTCTTGGTCAATAATCTTTAGCATAAGTATATACAACTGATCTAGTCATGCCTCACTTTCTTGGATTCAACAAGTGTATTTAACTTTCAAGATTTTATACAACAAGGGAGATCACTTCTGTCTTGATCACATACCAGGAAATAGGGAAGGGAAGATCTACGTATGGGAGCTGCAGAGTAGCCCTCCTGTTCTAATTGCAAAGTATGGACGGCTTTGCTTTGTTTTCGTCAATTGATGTTTTAGGAATTCATGAGTGGCACTTATATCTTTACTCTCACTGCTCAATCATGCGTCAGGTTGTCTCATTCCCAATCAAAATCCCCAATCAGACAGACCGCCATGTCATTTGATGGGAGGTAACTCAGACTATCATGATGACGAATTGCCAGGAATCTATCTTATGATTTTGATTTCGTCAGATTTTTTTTCTTCTTTGTTTCCTTTTCACAGCACAATCCTGAGCTGCTGTGAGGATGGTACCATATGGCGCTGGGATGCAATTACGGCATCAACATCCTAAGCCTTCCATGGCAGATGGACTGGAGAACTCCGTTTGTAATTATGAATCCCTGTTGTGTGGGCATGTTCCCCACCATGTATCAGCTAAATGGGAGCTGCTTCAACTTCTTATCTCGATGGAGACTCGAATAGCATCACCGCACAGATCCAAGCGGACAACTGCTTTTTGGTAACGAAGAAAGCAAGTGGATGATTTGGTTGTGCATCAGTCTGAACGATTTATGAAGTTACTTTTTGGTGTCAAATGTACTCTCCGTGAATCATTTCACTTCGCAAACTGGGATTTGTACCCTAGAAACATCCAGTTTAATCTACCTTAACTTCCCAGATGGGCCTCTGCCCGATTCGCTTTTGCTAAGATGAGAATGAACAAAAGCCGCAGGTCTAGAGTACACCAGCAGATGAACAGAGTTGCGACCATGGTAAGATACGGTCGTGTTGGCTTACATTCATCATGTAGGCAAGTACAACTGTATCAAGCCAATTACAAAGAACAATTATCTAATTCTCACCAGATGTAATCTTTCCCTTGCCGGAAGACTCTTAACAAGTAAAGCCATTCTAGTCGTGAGTGACAAACTGTGACCAAAGTTATTGTTAAACCAGAAATTCGTCGTGCATGATGAAATGTCTTATATGGGCAATTCAGCAAATGATCGGTATATAAGGATGCCAGAGACACCAGCCTAGAAGAACGTCTCTCTTTAATGCCATTTAGTGCCAGAAATATCGCTGTGGACGCTGAAGCAATAGGATCCTGCAGATATTACGAATATCCTACTTGATCTCTATCCAGAATAACCAAACGTGGGGTCTAAAGAGATGAGCAGAGTTTCTTCAATGTTATGCAAATCATAAGGACAAAATTGAACCTGTTACATATGGTTCCTTTATGTCTCGGGACATGATCCTTCTCATGACAAAATTATGGATACAGATCACATATTTTACTCTGTCCGATTGCTATTCCACACAAAACTCGACATGTACAGGGCAACATATTTGTATACTGTACACAAAAAGAATGGGCATATACTATACACTTCAGATCCTCTTCCGTCAAAATTGTAAAGCAAGGGAGTGAAAGTGCCAATTAAATATTCGTTCTCAATTGCTTCAATAGCCTCTGAATGTTTCCAAGATTCCGAGCGAGTTGGTCAACATCGGTGATATGTTGGGTAGAAGCACCTGAATTGCCCAAAGCAGCCAGGAGAGCGGTGCACTTGGCTTGAGACTCTAAAACTGTCTCCTCAAGGGAAGCCACCGTTGAGGGAATTGAAGGAGATTCGTTAGTCATATAAGGTGGGGAAGCAAGACTGATGCTGGCAGCACTACTATCCCGGCAGAGCTTGTCTGGAGTGAGGATTCTTTCGAGACCCTGGCTTCCTGCAAATCATTAGTTCTGAAATCAACACGAGCATGTCCGAAAAATGGTGCAAGCAAACAGTGTGCCCATGTAACATTGCATGATACAGCCTGGTTTGTCCCTAAAGATTCATGCCTCAACTATATACTGCCCAATTTCAGACTACAAGATAAAGCTATACAAGTTCTCTGAGAATATCAGCATTTAGAAGCAGGACTTGAGAGGATGATAAAGATGCTGCACTAATGTGTACACAAACATGATGCGCATGCTTCTATCGCAAAGCAATGCACTACCACTAGGATTTCAGAAATTCGATCTATCTCGTTCTGTCAAAGCAGCCTCCTAGATGCTACTTTCGAACATTCTGGATAGTCTGATCCACAGGTCCAATTTTTGATAACCAATGGTTCAGAGCCCCAACCCCCCATTTTCCCTCTATTTTACAACTTGGTACGAGTAGGACTTCTTAAGTAAAACAAGACAGAGTTAAAGATAAAGTGCGGAATTCCAAACATAATGACCTCTTCTTGCCTCTTGCCGCATCCAATCTTAAAGAACTTCCTAAAAACATCCCCTTTTTCCTTTTTCAGAGAGGGAAGCATTGCATAATAACCAAAATAAAACAATGGTAGTGTGACTCCTAAGAGGAAACTCTGAATAATATATGCTCCAGAGGACTTCAATTAATATTACCAAGGTTGCTTAGCTGGTCCATGGCAGCATGACCAACAGAATCTTCCAGCTTCAGCACACGCAGGACTCCAGCTGTAATTCGTCCCATCGAATCAATTTCAGATTTGCACAGAAAGGCAAGATGTCTAAGCTCATCCCGGGAGACAGCTGCTTCAATCTAAAAAAAAGGCGCTTCTCAGCAGATAAGTATGGAAAACAGAAAGAGACATGTGATTCAGTATTTTACCGGTTTCTTGACCGAAAACTTCAAATTTTCAACCATCCACTTGGCCGTTTCGCTATCTACATCATCCTCGGAGATTACCATGCGAACTTCAAGACTTATCCCCTCATTCATTTGAAAAGTTTCTTTGATCCCATTTGAATGTACACCAGCTATAAGCATTTCCCCGTGATATTGGGGCTTCAGGATCTGCAAGCCTTCAATATCTACCTGCAAGGGCAATCAGCATTGTTAACAACATAATCAACTTCATGCAGATTTCCAAAAGCAGTCCACCCAGATTAGATAATCACATCTGAAATCAAGAATATAACAACAGATAGAAAATGTCTATCCACCTACCAGTCCATTTATAGCCCAGCTAAACACTAAATCGTTTTCTGTGATTTTAAGCCAGAGTGACTTCCCAGCTCTCAAATAATCATCAAACTAGATATCTAATAATTAGTCGTGCCATTCGAACATCTTTAATTCAAAATAGACTTCCCCCTCTAATGCATTAAAACCAGTCCACCGTGAAGTTATTCATGTTTGTCATAAAAGGTATGAGGAACATCTTTGATGGAGTAGGATGGATCCAAATTTAAGGAAATTTTAAGAATGATAAAAAGTACAGACACATAAGAAGGTGATCTAAGTCTTCCCATTTGTGGTCAACCTAATAACAGAGATTGGCTAACTATGGCAACACCAAATAAAATCAACAGATAGAGGAAACAGATGGCTACAGCTTCAGATAAAGCAAGTTGACCTCATACATAACAGACAAATGTAAGCATTAAGTGGCAAGACACACAGAGTGGACCAAACTCTGATAGCTATGTTATGCAATATACAGGTAAAAAGGTATATTTCCAAGCACTGCACCTAGAAAGTTTCAATAAGATTTCTCAGGTGCATCATGACCCAACAGACAAGTTCTTGTTTTTGTCAGAAGTACTTGGCCAGCCAATGTTAGCAAGAAAGGCTTGAATCAAACATGAGAAATTGCATGAAAATATTAAAATCAATAGTGGTACTTAATTTACCTTCAGCTAGCAACTAAAAGCTCATTGATAAACTAAAACTGTTGGTACAAGTTAAAATTTCCATATATTTACTTACAATAACTGACTCCAAAGGAAACTTCCACGCTGGATTAGATCTTTCTTTGCAACTAATTCCGTGCTTGGATTCGCTTTTAGCTTCTATTCGCAACCTCTTAAAAGACATGTGCCATGACCTCTCTTCTCTTCCGACATCTGTGAGGTCATTATACTGCCAACTTTCAGCCATCTCTTGAGGACCTTCTAAAGCAAAAAGCCAGTCTTTCAACTCTACGGATATGTCAAAATTATCTGGCTTTGCTGAGTCCAGAAAACCACTGTCTATTCCATCTCCTGAAATTCCAACACAGCAGATAGACAAGGTATAAGTCAAGCGCCATAATTATGAGTCACAAACACATGATATGGTAAAAGGATAACCAATTGCAAATTATCTTCGTACTCTTTTCTAGATCATCCGCATTAAGTGGTGATGCTTTAAATAGTTTGGCTAGAGGCCCTGAGGACAAATTATCCAACCCTTTCAACAGTCCCTCTCCAGGACCACCATCCGGACCAAGTATTCCAAAGCGATGCAGCAGGGACTCGGCATAGTTCATTCCACCACCAAGACGAACACCAGAAATGCGAGCTGACAAATTTAAACTACGACACTCTACGTCATCCTCATTGAATGGAATCACTTGTACAGTACTTATGTCCAGAAATGGAACCGGATTAACATGGCCATTTGTTTGAAACTTGCTTTTGTTATTTATCCACAAGACAGCTCTTAGTTTAGGGCTTTCACTCCCCACAACCAGATTGCCATGGTCCTCAGTACTCAGCACCAAGCCATTCTCATCACCCAAATTTCTGGGAGTATCTACACAATTGACCTGAATGCTCTCCCACCGCAAGGTGGATGAAACAGCAATGGCCCCTCCAAGGGTTCTGTGAGTAACTTTGATGAAAATATTATCTCCAATGAATTGAACCAGTGGCATGTCCTCCATCACCAAGGAAGAAGACTCCAGAAATCTAAGCTGTAGATCCCTTACAGCTAAACTCACAGCAGTGTCACTGGGAACTCTTTCCACTAGCCTTCTACTAACAGCTTCAGTTCTCACTTTCCTTGCTCTGCTCTTTCTTCCAACTAGAGCAATCTTTTCACTGATTCTTCCGATATAGGTATAGAGATCCAGCACAAAGAACAACTGCTCAACAGAAGTGTTAGATAGATACTGTTGGCATGCAACTCCCACTCTGACAATCCCACCTGGCGGAGGGATATCTGTCAAGGGTTTCCCATCAGAAGTAACCATTGCTGCTTCAAAGCGAGCATCTTTAACCTCAACACATGGCCATGAATCTGATACATTGTTACGTGAATGGGGTGCTTCGGTGACAGCAGCACATGCTTCTAGAGACAAACTCACCAATGATGCTTCACTGGTCCATTTCTTCTGGCTAGCATCAATCGGTTGGTCATCCCATAAACAAAAACAGGCAGGATCCTTTTCTAGGTTCAGTAGCCGCGTTTTCAGACAAGGTGATTCTGAAAATGATAAGTTTTCAATATGAAGCTTTGCTCCAGTCAAAGATTTCTGGACAATGTCTTTCCCATTATCAGAAGCTAAATGGTTCCCAAACTCCAATGGGACAGTAAGTTCTAACTCCTTGAGCATAAATAAAAGGGATTTTATGGAAGAATCAGGTAAAACAGCTCCTGGACTCACAATAATTCCGTCTGCCAAAAAGGAACATACCCTTAAACAGGAATCTTCCTGAAGAAATATCTGCCAAAAAATGGTTCAAGTCATTCTTTAGAAATACCAAGGTCTATATGCACCAGCCGCAAGTAAACTATAGAAGGAAAAGTATAGACAATTGATGAATACCATGAGAGGCTGACAGTTGATTACTGTCTCAGACGCAAAGGAGGGTGGGGCAGGTGATGGATTGACCTGGAGAGAATACAAACATATCAAAGGAACACCTACACTTCTCTGCCATTGATGTTCTCCCAAAGGATAAATTGGAGGACAAAAATTTTTAGCTGCAAGAGAAAAAAGCCAACTTAAAATGACAACCAACAACCTGATGTCCATGATAATCTGGCAAGTACATGACAAAATTAACTAGTACCAAAGTCAGGAATGTCCTCAATATCTTTTGCAATAGTCAGCATTGATGGCTGAACCAAAGTGCATGGAGGGCGTGAGAAGGTGTCCCTGAAATGTATTTGCTAATATAAGAAACTGTTTTGATCATCCAAAACTATGTTGAATTGACTTAGGGACACAAGACATCATTCAAGAACTTAAGTCATTTTTTGGAATAGAGTTGAAGGAAATAGATTGTTTTAATAGAGTAAAATAGTAGGTGAAGAAATTTTCCCTTGTTTGGGAGGAGAGGGAAAATAGAAGGACAGATTAATTGCGACTTATTTTCTCTCCCTCCCTCAATATACCTCTTCCTTTCTACTCTCCCAAACAAGGCCTTAAGCTCCATACCGCAAATTTATACTTCTCCATACTTGAAAGAAATATTAACAGCATCTCTTCTTAAACTAAGACTGGAAGTCCTAAAGGAATTTTGAAGACATTGCTAAGAAAATTTCAAACACCTTATTTTTTCATTTCAACGGAAAATGAGTTTGAGGAATGTCATTGTGTATTTCCAATCTGTATGAAGAAAGTCAATAATGTAAGTCCGACTGCAGGGCAGAATTACTTTTAGAACATGTTATGAAAATGGCAAATGGTGTCAAAACCGCCAAGATAAGAAATTGAAGCTCCACCTTTATCTAGCATGTGAACTGTTACTGCAAAAGTTGAATAGCATTTCGCAACAGAAACATTCCCCCAAGAGGACATTTGCAACAAAAATTATTTAACAAAATACAGGAGCTAACCTTAAGAAAAGACCACCAACCATCAATTTTGTCAAGTTATTTGCACTTTCTCCATCAGAAACACTAGCCTGCAGGGCCCAACATGAAATTTATTATCGCAAGACAAGAGACCAAAGGCAAGCAATCCAAATAAGATCTATGAAAAATGCACAGAAACGGGCTGTCACATTGTCTAAACTGGGGAAAAAAAAAATCTACATTTAGTCATGCACTTAAGACATAACCAGAAATTACCAAGAGAACAAATTCTAATAAAAATGTCAGCGTCCTAAAAACATGCACCCCAAGATGTTGAAGTGCAACTTTCAAGAAAATGTCAAACAATTTGCCAAACACTGATATGCTTCAACCAGAATGCAAAATAACTAGTTCATGGACATGCAAAATAACTAGTTCATGGAAAAGTATTAGAACTTATGTTGTCAAATGTTTAGTGTATGACTTCCTTTTGTTGGCCAATTATTGCACATTACTTGTTGCTCCCCTTTTTAACCAAAGATTGGTCTGGTCCTGAAGTTTTTCAGTTAGATGAGAGCTATAACATTTAACAACATGCATCTCCAAAATACTATAACTTTACCCTATACTTGACTTCAAAATGCTAATTTATTGCAAAATTCGGTCCATTTTGACAAAATAGAGAAACCTTCATTGATTGAGCAATTCCAATCACACTTAAGCTTTGACAGTACATATTTAGACTTAGACACACCAAAAGCATCAGTTCCCTAGAACTAAAACCTTTTGGAGTACATGGAACTAAGTACTAACCAATATATTACCAATCCAATGTTACTTAATAAACTCCTCAAATTGCTGATTCAAGATATTTTCTCAGCAAATGTGCAAGACAACTTAGGCAAAAGAACATGAAAAATAGAAGAAAAAGGAAAAATTAAAGTTGCGATGAGGTTCTCATATACTTGTTCAATATCAACAATTAGAGACCACAATGCTTAGAGATTAATTGTTATGTCGTTTCTCACAATAAGAGTACATCGCTAGATTAAGTTTCAGCTAGTGTTAAGCAACAAAAATATGGCATCTGATAATAATAAAATCTAATGTGAAAGAAAAACAAGAAATCAACTGTAGTGCCACAAGACATACTCGAGAAAAATGGAGTGATTGCATCAAAAGTTCCAGCTGAAACCCTGCACGTAGATATGAATGTAAGAATTATCTCAAGTTGAAAGAGAACGACCGAAGCTGAAATGCCATTAGACTTGAGTCACCATTTCTGAGAAAACTTAGATAGAAATAGAATTAGAGGCTTATAGCAGAACGAACCAGCATCTTTGATGCATAAAAATATGTGGTCCACTATAATCGATACCAGAGAGTGACCAGCTGCTTCTACAGATCGCTGTCAAGATAACATATCAAAGAAGAGATGGAGATTTTCAGCAGAGATTAGCAACAGAGTGAAGCTTGCTCAAAACAAAATAGTGGTGAATTCTAAAACCTGTTGAGCCTTTAAATCCACATCGCCTCTGTTAAGGCAGATGTACAGTCCAGTCAAGAAGCGGAGGAGAGCACGGAGTCCTGTTCATATGATGCTATACATCAACTCCAGCTATTTATGAGACAAGCATCGCCTGGGAATAAGATCAAGGAAAAGGAAACCCTAGATACCTGGTTCACTTAGTGCAGGACAAACAGCTTCTGTAATGTGTAACTGAACCTCAAGACCAAGTGGTGTATTTAATTCCGTCCTCTTCACTGTGATCTATCATAATGTCATAGGAAATGCATCAACTTTTTAATTGTCGCACAAAGTACCTTGTTAAGCTCACAGAGCCAATAAACGGTATCAGGGAAAAAAATTCATCAATTTCTAGCAAAGTAGAAGTTATTACATAAGCCTCTCCTGATATTCCTTCAATGAAACGCTCCCCACCAAAGAAAACTCGCTTTGCCCCATCATCATCTCTTTGGTCTGCTCCTTCTTGTGCACGTGCCAGATTGGCCTCCGAAAACATATCAGGATGAGGAAGAAGATCGATAGATAGAGATTCCCATTCAAGTTTCTGCTTTATAATCACCAAGCATCATTAGCCATCAGCATAGAATGCACTACCACATCTTTGATCTTGGTCAGGAAAAATTGAAAGTGCTTACTTGAAACAGATAACATCCTAAGCTTTCAAAATAATTGAAAAAGTATATATGAATGCACACAAGAGCATTTGAGCTCACACAAACACAAGCACATGTCCAAATGGGCACTTCAGAACATTCGATGGCTACCAACCATATACCTATAAATGCAGCAAACAAGTCCAGATGATAATTCCATACATACCACCCTTTGACAAAATTATGGGATGAGCTGTGCATTGCATTTGCATTTGGAGATGATTTAAGCAAGTAAATTACCTTGAATACATAGATATATTTGCTGTTACTGAAGAATTCACGTGCTTCCTTGAGATTAACAACCTGCAATAACATTGTCAGAATCGGCATGAAACATAAGAAGCCAGTTATAAATTGTTTATAACAAGGAGACCCACCTGCCAGTTTTCATTTGTGGTGTACAGCAGAAGATTACGTATAGTTATAGATGCCAAAGGTGATGCCCTGTGTTACGAGTAATTAGTATGTACAAGTGGCAAAAACATATGCCAATCCAGAATGAAGGAAAAAGGAGAGTGGAAATGGTAAGGATTAGCACTAGTCAGGGATTACATGAAGCAAATCCATTTAGAGTTTTTAGACCATTAATTGGAAGATTTTATCCCAAATAGTCAAACAAATATCTCCACGGAACTCTGAGAAGTGGTAAGCAGCAGGCTATTCTATTCAAACATTTGAGAAAGGAACAAAAAAAGAGAAGTACCGGAACATACTGAGTTAAAGAAAAAATAAAGTGGAGGGTACAAATTGGGAAGAAAAGATAGTAAAGCGTTACCAGTGAAGTTCAATGATAGTTGACTAAAATCTACATATGCAAATCTCTACACCAAAAAAGAAATGCTTTATCCAAGCTGCATCAGACATGTCGCATATTCTTGCCTACATTTACATAGCCACTCCCACTCTCCTACACTCTATCACCATGATAAACTGAGAGCTCAGCATCAATTTATTGAGCTGGAAACAGGAAGTCCTTTCGCCTATTACATGAACTATAACGTCACACCATCAACAGATGAACACTATTGTTTTGGAAATAGGCCATATGCAAGTACATATTTCATTGACAGTCAATCCACGTGTCACAAAGTAACATAGAATGATTATGTCAAGATGCCAATAATATGCCAGGTCATCAAAAGCATACGATGACTTACTATGAAATGACTTCAGGGTGATGAGAGTAGTAAACATCTTATTAGTTTGATTGAAATGTGTCTAGGATTATCAGTTGTATCGAGAATAATCCTTCGGTAAACACCAAGATAGAAGTACGTAAGTGCATATGTGTTAAGCACACAGTCCTTTATTTAACATTTTGAACGAAACTTTCCTAAGACGTGAGACATTTAAAGAAAAAAAGTCCAAGGCACCACTGATTTAAATTGACAATTTACATGTCATGTAGTCAATAATCTACTTTTCTTGAAAAATATTATTGCCTTCTCAAGTGATAAGTTTGCAAGTCCAAAAGTTACTTGTAAGACACCAAATAAACGCATGATTGACCAACATGATTTTGACACATAAAAGGTTACTAGAGAACTCTTCTTGGGAAATCCATGTTAAGATGCACTTTTTTACTTTTAAGTTCAAAAATCAACACGTGTATCGGATTGAAATTAAATTTTACAGAAAAATATATATTTTCAACACACATATGATTACTGTGGCTCTAAATATATTGCGTCAAGATCAAATTGCGTTCTCAACACCTGTATCTTGGATAAAAGTTCAATTTAGTACAGAAAAATTATATTTTCAACAGAATTATGCTTTCTGCAGATTACATATGCTAATTTTGTGTCAAGATCAAACTGTATTCTCACGTAATGCTCAATAATATTCCCCATTGTGCTGTGCCAAGAATTGCCTAATATAGGCAGATTAATGATTATTAAACAACACCACAAAAATGAGGGAAAATGCATAAAAACAAGTGCTTAAAGGTCGGAGTGTCTGATGAAGTGATCTTGTGAGAATAGGTTCTGGGTAAAGCAGCCCATTTAAATCATATAGATTGTATTCCAAAAACAAGTAATTTCCACTGATTGGTCAGTTCTGCCCTATACCTCCCAAGAAAAGTGAATGACTCACCACGCAGCTCCTCCTTGTCTCTTGCCACCTCCGCGAGTTTCAAGAAGAAGGTTGACAGTGGTAACCTCCAAAGTCATTCCATCTGCAATCTAGAAATTTACAAGTACAGAGTAAATATTTTTTGGAGTAGTATTTCCACATTCAGCAACATCCATAAACAATTTAAGCGCTCAACTAGCATCGATCTAGAGAGACCTTCAGCTGAATGTGATGAAGGTGGATCTAGAGAGATGGAAAATCAAGTATCTCAGAAAATTAACTTAGTACTATAAAGAGACTACCAGGCAGGAGAGGAAAAGAAGGGACAAGGAAACATTAAGAACAAAGGGAATTCCTTCTATATAAGGCAATGTTTGACCAAAAAAGAAAAACAATGCAATGAGATGCACAGCCATAAAATAGGGCACATTCACGGAGAAGAAAATAAAGAGACAGAAAAACCCAACCCAAACCCACCCCCCCTCCAAAAAAAAAAAAAAAAAACAATGTGAGCTCACATTCTAGACCTTACATATGTCATGAAATGAAAAGCTTTGGGCTGTAGGTGACTCGCCTGATTTTTTAGATCGCAAAAAACCTAAGGTAAGATGCTGTTTCAGAATCCATTGTTAATCATGCAGATGATAGCCAATTGCAGTCAGGAAGTGAGAAGTTGGAGTAGACCATTAAATTATGCCCAATAACTCCAAACAGAGAAGTACTTGAATGCCAGGAGAACTACTGTGATCAAAGCGAGCCTGACCTTATCAGCAAATCCGTAACCACTACTCCATCCAGATCCAGCTGATGATGGTGTACTGCAGAAGAATTGAATTCAAACATTGAAGTCATCCAGAAAACAAGATCGACAAGAAGCATGATGCAATATCTCGTGCGTAATGACGTCCACATTACCTACATGAAGTCCTAGACGGTTCAGCATCTGGATTCTCCTCCAGAACCAGATCAAGCCTGTTGATTTGCACCACAATGGGCTCCACCTGGACATTGCTTACGGATGGAAGCTATACAAAAACGAATCAAACAACTCAAGTCAACAGTAGCTGAGACTCCACTGGACCCCGAAACTTCCTAGTCCGGGGCATTTAACCATAAAACTAGTCATTAAAGGATTGCCAGGGCACCAAGTGAGCCGCAATCTCTTAGACTTCCACTGTAGTAAACATAGCAATTCCCATCTCATTTGTCCTGCTCCTCCAAACGTCTCTCGCAATCAAACAACGGATGGACAAGCAACTCCAAATAAACAAAACAAGCCCGAAGAAGAGAAAACTTACGATTATCGTCAACTTGTCGACCTTCGCCGTCGTCACGTTCAGCGCCGGCGGCAGCCCAACGCTCGAATGCAGAGCATCTCCATTGATATCTAAAATGCCGAATGAGATCGTCAATCCACCAGGCTTATCACGTATCCCAACAAGTCATACCAAAGCGGTGGGCGATCAATCACACTTAAACGAACTAGCAAAATCAAGACAACGAGCAGCAAATCGATCTAACACAGCACAATCGCAAAGCGGCGAACGACCGTTTTCGTCGACCGGAGTAGAACTCGGTTACCTAAATTGGAGAGCTGAACGGTGCGGCCTTGCAGCCTGAACTGATCGCGGGAGAAGGACTTGAGCCAGTACTTGAGAGTGTACTCCAGTGCCCGAGCCAGTATCGACTCCATTGCTCCGAGCTCGCCGCGATCGCCGCCGCCGCCGCCGCCGCCGAGAAACCTCTATGAGCTCCGGGGGGAACTTCCAGATCCGCGATCGAGCATTCAACCGGAGACCTAATCGGGTTCGGGCCGGGTGGCGCGGGGGGTGGTGGTGATCCGGAGCGAGAATGCTTCCCCCGAAACGTCTCTGGTTTTAGAGAAGGAATGAGATTCTCTCTCTCTCTCTCTATGCCTTTTTCTCTCTCTGATTTTCTCAGCTGGCAGGTCAGAATCTCGGAACGGTGGAGAGAGGGAAAAGGGAGGGAGGGGATGGGGTACGAGGCACGTGCGGAGTGGGCGGCACGTGAGAGGTAGGATGCGTTCGGACCACTTTAACCGTCTGAAGAGGAGCAACGCGTTGGATCGCGGGGGTCTTGTCAGGAGGGAGGATTTGTCGGTTTTGTCTGCGCTCCTTTTGGTTAAAAAAAATATATTTTTAAAAAAAGAAGAAGAAGAAGAAGAAGTAAGAATCGATGCGGGGATAGGAAAGATATAGCTGGCCGGGACCGTCAGTAATGGCTAATTCTCCAAGAATCCTCAACTTTCAACTGTAATTCCAATTTCGTTTCCCAATTTTCACCATATTTTCAGATTTATTCACTCGTCCAAAAATCATTACTAATTTAAAAAAAAATTATTAATATCAAAATGTTACTATTATTCCATACGAATATGAGAGTATTAATAAATATGTAAATTTTGATAATGGATTTCTAATTGGCCTTACTAATGCTAATTTTGAAAAATTAGTAACGATTTTTGGATGCGTCAACTGATTTTGAACTAAAGCAAAAGTTAAGATTAAACATGATATTGATGACTCTTTAGGAGATTATGGCTGATATCGTATTGAATGAACTTATATTATAATTATTTCAAATGATACAAATCTCATTTAACCATCGGTCTTTATCGGTCTTTATCAAACTTATGTTTCGAATTTTCATCCAAGTGATATGGTAACCCCACATAAGTATAAAGCATATATTTCTTGCATTCATCCATGGCGAAAGCAAATAATAAAAGCAAAACCAAAGTTAAAAAGGAAAAATCTTTCCAAGGACGACAGGAATCATTCTTCCGTCGAATTTGATAGGTTAAAGTATGTAAATTAAATTACATTGAGCATCTAACAATCAGTAATAAAAATTACTGCTTAACTATCACAACGCGAGGGGTCAGAAAAAAAATTGTGCAGACAATAAGGGGTTAGGAAAGTACTACCAATGTGATTAAACAAAACTTATTATTTAAACTCTTATTTGGCCTAAACTAGATCTATCAAAATGAGCCTTAGACTAATTTTTTAACCCATATTCGATCGATTGAGTTATTATGGGGTTAGTTATATTTAGTAAATGTATCATAAATGAAATCATAATGATAAAGCCTAAAATAATACGGGTACTATATAGGGTTCACAACTTATTTAAACCTAATCTAACTCTATGACTCTCCCTTTGCTCAACCTCATACTCGCTCGCTCCATGCTTTTACCTCAATTTGAGCATGGATTTCCTAAATTAGGTTAAATATCAAAGCGTTTTAATAATATGGAATCGGATTGTGTATAAGTGATTAGATACTTGCATAGAGATTAGTCAATTTGAGTCAGGCTATTTTTGACCCGACTCATCCGTTCCATAAGTCTAACCTAAACTTATAGTATTATAGATTAATGGGTGGTAACTTGTACAAAGTGAATGGCACGTTGGGATATATAGGTGATTCTAGGGCAGCTGTTTCTTACCCAGCACGGAGATATTTTGCTTCCGCCGTAAGGCAAGGCGTCGACTCCACTTTTTCCTGATAACTGAGCTGCAATTGTGGGATCATTAGCAGTCGAGGACGATGAGCTGTCGGGAATAATTAGCGTAGGATGAAGCGGAGCGTGATGCGCGAACATGCATGAATTTGAAGTTCAATTCATGTGGCCTTTTGCCCATCCCCGTCGATTCGAATCAACTATTAGGATCTGTATGTACGGCCCCACAGCATTGGCTTTTTATTTATCAAAGTGAGTTCCTTTAATTTAGGCTCCATGAGCGCGACTTTAGGGGTGTATTTGTTTACTAAAAACTTTATAATAGCTTGATTTTTATTTATTCGGTGATTTGGAGAAAATGATTCCTTTCGTATTAAAAGAGAAAGGCATTTTCCTCCAATTTAAATTTGACAATTTCAATCCATTGATAATGCTTTTTATAAGTTGATTAATTTTCCGTCGTTCAAACATCGGAAAGTCAAAAAATGATTTCTCCAAAACAGTTTTCTTCAAACAAATGAACCCTGGTTTAATTGTACATAAAGGGAAAGTATTCTTATTTTGATAGAATTTTGGTGATTATTTAAGTGTGTGTATGTAAGGGGCAATTATTAAGTACGTGCAAATCGAGTAGTTACCGAGAGAAAATAATGAGTAGTCGGTATTTGTATAACTCGATGCAAATGGGGGAACATTCAAGAAGTGAGATAACGAGAGGATTTGGCTCACTATATATAGAATAGTATGCTTGGAACTATCCTTTAATATCAACTTTCTTCTTACTTATTCCATGAGATTGGCATGACATTTCATGAAACCCGATAATTATTTAAGGCAGACTTTTTTCAAAATCAAAATAAAACAAAAGAAGAAGCTACTCCTAATGTATCGAGATCCGGTTATTATATCTACAATTAGGACACGATCTTCAAGAGTGAAATTAAGATATTCATATAATACAATGGTTCACCCTCACTTGAGAGGAATGAGATCTTAAATGTTGTCACAATGCCTGCTTAATCCAACCTCACAACAAGTTGGGAAAGCAACCAAGCCTTGTGGTGATTCGTTTTCATTTTTAATTTATCGCCACAGATTGTCAACCTTAGGTCACCACGTGAATGACAAGCTTGATATTTAGGTTTATATTGTGACTTTTGTTGCAAGTAACCTTAATCTTTACACTAGCTACGTTATAAAAGTAAGCTTAGTTTATACACTAGCTCTGCATTGGAAACTTGAGGATTGGAATTCACGAAGTCAACTCGATCAAAGGACGACCCCGCCATGCAATTTGCAAAACCGATTTCACTACTTGTCAAGGAGAGAAACTTTTTACTCAAGGAGCACAAACCACCTTATTTTTTTTTTTGGTAAGTGAAACTCTCGACCATTCATGATTCTAACATTGACCTATTATAATATTTTATGATTTTAAACGTGATCCAAATTCTATGTTTCCCAATTAATTTCAATTTTTTGTCCAATTTATTATCCGCATTTATTACGTGATATTTACTCATTCATATGTTACCATAACGATTTTGATGGAATACGTTGATATCGTAAGAAACAAAATAAAACGTTAAATTATTTAGTTCAAATCTTATCATTACAGAAAAACACACAATCACGTTTGATGAGTATTGGTTGGTAGAACAGGATATATAGATCCGGTGATTCCATATTCATAGATTGATCACGCTCCTCGCATCCGTTCAAGGATTTGAGATTTTCAATATTTGCAAATTTTCATCGGAGGTATGTTGATCATTTACGTTTCCGCAAATCGATCCTGAATTATGCACTATTTGTTTGCAAATGATAAAATCGAGATCGCCAGTTTTTATTTAGATTTACTTTAATAGTTTATATCAAAGCACATTTATAATCTTTGCCTTGATGAAAATTTTGGAATTTTATATGTTTTAATTAGATTATGAATTGTTAAAATTCAAATCTTTTGTAGCTTGGAACGGAATTTTAAATTTTGGTTAAATTCGGGCGACCCACCACGTGATAATGGATCTGCGTGATCACACCGGCATTAGGAAGAAAACTCTTAAGATTGTTCAATATCTTACTAATGCCCAAGGCTAATCGAGCCGTGAAACTTTCAATGGTTAGAGTTTTAGGGCTGATTGATTTAGGCTTAATTACAGTCAATTTACTGGCTATTTTTGCCAAATCTTGGAACTATACGTTTGTCCCGGCGTTGTCTTCGAAATCCACTGATCAATTTGATCAGACAGGTTGTGGAAGAAGACCCAGCGGCAAAAAACGGAGTTTGGTCGCGGTGGAGCGAAGAAGAAAAATTGTAGGAAGAAGGCCTCGGGTGCGCCCAAGGGTCTGCAGCAGGCGCGTGTGTGCCATAAACGGGCACGACTAGTTTTTGGGCGCGTTTGGTAACGTTTCTGTTCAAAAATTGTTCCAGGGAACAGAAATAGTAAAAAAAGTATTTCTGTTCTAGGGAACAATTTTTGACCAAAAAGATGCGTTTGGTAAACTTGTTCGGGAATAAAAAATTAATAGAAACACGTTTGGTAAATTTATATTCTTTTTTTGTTTCTTTTAATTTTTTAATATTTTTATTTTATTTTTTTCTTTTTTTCTTTTTCGTCGCCGCCGCGACCGGCCAATCGGGTCGCCTCACCCGGCCACGGCGAGGCTCGAGCCTCCCGTGGTTGGGCGAGGCTCGAGCCTCCCCATGGTTGGGGCGAGCCCGAGCTCGCCCAACCAAGGCGAGGCCGAGCCTCGCCCGCACGGCCGAGCTCAACTAGGGGTCGGCAACGCTCCGGCGAGGTCGACCTCGCCGGAGCGTCGCCGACCCTCGATGGCTGGTCGCCGGCCATGGCCGAGGCCGGCGACCGGCCAAAGAAAAAAGAAGAAGAAAATAGAAGAGAGAAGAAACAATTTTTGACCTCCCTTCAAAGAGTTTAACCACCAAGTTCGGATGGATTGGTGTATGTTCAAAAGTGTTTCTTCAAAAGTTGTTGAACGAAAAACAATTTTTTTTTGCTTTCATTTCTGTTCTTTTTGTGTTCTAACAAAAATCTGATTTTGAACAAAAACGCAAACAAACGCGTTTACATTCTTTTTTTGTTAAGAACAAAAAAAGAAAATTTCTGTTTAAAAAAAAAAAAAAAAAATGAAAACATGCAAGCCCTTTTTGTTTTGCCCATATGTTATTGTAGAATTTCGTTTCTGCCCTAAATTACGATTTAGCCCTTTCGCGTAAAAGAAAATTATTATGGTTCTACTTTGCCCCCTTTGGGTGTGAAAATTTACGATTTGGCATTTTAGGCCTAAAATTCCTATTTCACTCCCTTACAAGTGAAATTCCAATTCCGCCCTTGTGTGTAAAATTCTAGTTTTAGCCCTGTACACGTGATTTTACCGTTTTTCCCTTACGTGCAATTTTATGAATATTTTCTTGTGAAGATTAGCCACAGTATCCTTGATTATATTAAATTATATACATTAAGAGCATGTGGATCACATACGGTCAAATGCATTAATTGTGATTAGTCACATTAATATTATGAAAATTATCCCACGAGAATTTTCAATATATTAATGTGATTAATTATAATGAAATATTATTTTGTCTTTCTTAATTTACCTACAGGGATTGAGGAAAAGAATATAATTTGATAGTTTTATCATGAAGTAAATATAATTCTATTTAAATTAAAAATTTAGCCCATAGGCAGTTTTTGATGTTATGAGATTCATATTTTTTAATATGTGTTACATTGGTAAAATATGATTTAAGCTTATTTGCCTTGAATATATTGATATATAAATTTTTCTTTGATTATGATGCAGTGTTACCACCTACATTTAGTTATGGTATAATTGTTCCCGAACTTAATGGAAATAACTATAAAAAAAATAGAGAAAGTTAATTCTTCTTTAGTTAAGATGCATGGATATTGATTATGCTTCACGATCAGACAAATCATCTGTTCCTACTAAGGATAAAATTCAAGCTGAATATACTCTTTATGCACAATGAGAGCGATCTAACTGCCTCAATGTGATGTACATAAAGACAAAACTTTATATTAGTATTCGTGATTTAGTCATTCAATATAACAACGTCAAGGAATTACTAAAGGCTATTAATGCGCAATTTGAGTCCCTAGAGAAAGCGCATGTCATGATCCTAATTGTAAAATTCTCATCATTGAAGCTTACTAGTGTAAGAGGTGTGCGTGAGCACATCTTGAAGATGAGGAACATTGTGGCTCAACTGAAGAACCTTGAGATTGAGATATCATAATATTTTCTTGTATACTATGTCTTGAATACTCTCCTGCAAGAGTATGCCCATTTTAAGATATCTTACAATACACATAACACTAAATAATCAATTAATGAATTCAAGACTGTGTGTTCAAGAGTTAGAGAGGCTGCTGATGGAAAAAAGGAGAAAGTGCTCATATGGTAACACAAAGGGCAAGGGAAGTAAAAGGGAACAGGTAAAATGCCTCTATTACCCCAAGCTGGCATTAAGAGGAATCCAAGTGTTTCTTTTGTAAGAAGAAGAGGCATATGAAGAAGGATCGCGCCAAATTTAAGGCCTGACTCTAGAAGAAACGTAACCCACCCCCATGTGTTTGTTATGAATTTAATATGGTTGATGTAAGTCACAATACTTTGTGTATTGATTTTAATTATATAATCCACATTTTAAATTCCTTGCAAGATTTTCAGTGCCAGCGAAAACTAGTGGGAAATGAACAAAGCATACAAAGCCAACAAAAACTAGTAGGAAATAAACAAAGCATCTATTCGAAAAACAAGATGCGTTCGTGTATGGAAGCTATTGAGACATGCAGGTTAGTTGTCAATAGTAGTTTTGTTTTAAATTTATTAATGACAATTTATATTCCTATTTTCTCTACAAATTAATTTCAGTTTCAAATCTTGTATCTTTGGGATACTCCTTTGAATTTTCGGATTCAACTTTTAGTTTAGCGTATAATTCTAAAATTGTTAGAAGTGATAATTTGTCTGACGGTTTCTTTCTAATTAATTTACAAGACAATGCCATTCATAATGCGATACACGTTCACAAAAATACTAGCATAAAGTGATGTGTTGTAAATGAATCTTCCTTTATGTTATGGCATCGAAGATTGAGACATATTTCTATCAATAGAATTAAGTAATTAGTAAATGATGGAGTACTTAGTATTTTACGGAAAATGGTAAACACCAACTACTCCAGCAAATCGTTGGTATTTGCTTTAGTAAGCCCCAGTGTCATTTAAAAAGGAAAAAGAAAGAAAGAAATGTTGAAAATCCAACATAAAAATGAAAAGGAATATTATATTCCACCTCCTTTCGGGCGGCGGGAAATTCCGAAAACAAGAGAAGAGAAGAAAAGAAAAACAACAGGACAAAAGTGGCTGCCTCTTGCTGGTAATAAAGGCTCGGGCCTAATCAACGCAAATGGACAACAATCAGATGGGCCCCACCATGTCCGTCAGGCTGAGCCCAGCTCAAGCCCATGTGCATAGTCTGCAGATCCCCCATTGCAAGTGTACCAGGTAGTATAAAATACATTTGCGGGACTAAAATTGGTCTGGAAAATACAAAAAGTCAAAAAAATAAAATAAAATCGACGGCCTGATTTCGGGAGTTTCACGAGATGCTATAAACTCGTTACCATGAACTTTTTTTATTTTATTATTACAACGTTCAAGTTATGCACAAATCATCTTTCGCCGCGTCAATTGATAATAAAAAATGTGCAAACTCAATATGCAGTGCAGACATGAAATTAGTTTATTCTAATATTATGAGATTGTTTCGAACTCTACTATCGAATCCAAATCGCACACACGTATCCATTCCTCGAGCCTTTGTGTCGACATGATGCGGTACAAACACGTCCTTTGCATTTTATTTTATTTTCTTTTTTTTTTTTTTTTTAGTTTGGTCGATGTATTGGCATTTACGGTGTAGGACAGGGCAGCGAACCATCGCTTTCTAATGGCCCGCTCGAACGTGTTAAGTCTTTCGCCTATTCTCCCTGCTTTCTTTCATGATTGTGATGATGATAAACAGCTAAAAAGATTTTGTTTTCGAAATTGCGAAAGGTGATGGGCCACGGCACTAATTAAGGATAAGGAAAAATCCTTTTTTTATTTTTTTATTTGTTTGTTTGGGGAGAGAAAAAGGTATAGGTTCACCGAACTTTGATATTGGGCATTATCTTTTTGACTATTGTGTTAAAGAGTAGCGACGAGATAATGATTCGACGTAGATAGTTGTCAATATAATTATATTTTTTTTAATTATGTTAACTAGAAAATATGTATCCATGCTCTAAGAATATTCTCACATGGTTATCCCTCTCGAGACATGGTATAGATGGTACAGGAGATGATTTTTTTTTAATAGAGGATCCGTTTGGTTTGTTTTGTGGAAGATGAATAATTTAAAGAATAATTTTTTAATAATCACTCGTATCATTTATAAAAATAAATGAATGAAAAATATTTTTACCGTTTACAAAAATATATAGACATAAATTATTATTGATAATAAATATATTTTTTATTAAATAATTATTTCATGTAATAATTTTTAAAAAGCTCTAAGTCATTCATTTTTGGCAAAGCAAATGAGGGTTGGAATTGGTTCGAACTTCATAATAGGCATGTGAAAGGAAAAGCCGTAAGCCTTTGATCGCAAGGGGTTAATTTAATTTGAAAATCGGAAACATGTGTCTAAATTGGAATTACGACATATAATCATTTCTGAGGCCATACCACTCCCCCGATGTTAATTAATTTCCATAATGATTAATTATGGCGACGCACAGAGTAGGTGAAATGCATTTTGCTGGCAAAGAAAGCTGTCTATGCAAATGCCAGTGATCTAGAGCAGCGACTTGCAAACGAGAAAATAAAAAGAACACAAATCCTGACACTAAAGTCATTCATGAAACAATAATATTGGTACGCAACTTCATTTTAATTGTAATTCAGTAATCGTGGGAACAAAAAGAAAATGGTTTATGACATTAATCTACAAGGCGTGTGCCAATTGTAAGTAGATATTAAAGAAGCGGATCAGGAATAGATTGAATAATTCACTCAGTACTTGTGATGAAAAATGGATTATATTCAACTAGCTACGAGACCTTAGTCCGCTTGCATGGCCCTAGTGCAAACCAAAACTGATAAGGGTGAGTATGATTTCAGGATAAAATTTAGAATCGACTAACCTAATCGGTAGGACACTATCCGATTCTAGGTTTTAAAGTACCAAAATTGGGGTATCTATTTCGATAGGTAATTTCAAATTCTAAGTAGGTGGAATATTAAAACCCGAAACAAGTTTTTGTGTTTTTCTTAATTTATATCTTTGCGTAATCTTACGGTATTCCATATTGTCCGATGATGAGTGTATAATTTGAAACCATTAGTCCAAACTTTCATTTCATAATCAAAACTTTTGTTTTATTAATGTTTCATATTCTTGTGTATCTATATATAAATTATGGTAAGTGGATTGTAGTAGGAAACGGTGGTCATTAGAAGTAATAATTCATTGCAATCAATCAATTAATAACACACGTGGAATTTGAGTAGAACCTGAAACCAAAAAAAAAAAAAAACAATGAGCATGTTCAAGCGTTATGTAACAGATTTTAGGTGGAAACTGTACAGAATCCGTAATCGCTCATCTCGAGAAACTGGCTGAGGTGGAAGCATGCGAGAAGAGCCGTAGAGATAATTAAGGTGCTTGACACCGTCCCACGTTTGTTTTTGCGATCCTTCTAACCTCTTAACGACCGGCGACAATTTGAACGGGAGATGAATCGGCCATTTTTCTCCCCGCTGCCTCCAAGACAAAATGGCTCATTTTGTTTACAAGGCCGGGTCTTGGTAATTCTCCGCCCCCAAATAAATCTGATCGTGGACTTGGCGACCTGAGCTATGAGGGCCTGAATGCTTTTTTTGGATGAGCTTTGGTAAAGGCGTTCAACAAGAAAGTCTAACCTGACTTGAACGTTTATATATAGGAAGTTTGTCGTACGCGGGCTTTGGCAAAAACTCAGGCTCAGCCGAGGGTCGTCCTAATCACTTCTATCCAAAAATGGAGCTAAAATGAATCGTCATTCACTTGCATTGCTTAACGTACAATACAAATATTTATGCAATATTACTTAACAAAAAAGAGAAGGAAAAAAATGTACGCAATATCTCTAGCTAATTCTAAGAGATACATCAAATATTATGCTAACTAAAGAATAAAAAGGAAATCCTAATCGATAATAAGAGATACACCAAATATTAGAAAAACAAAATGTGATCTCTAGCAGATCTTCCGTAATGCTCCCCCTCGAGTTACCGCATGGAGGTTACGAGTGCCCAACTTGCTAATGAGAAATCCAAATCGATCTCGACCCAGTGTGTTAGTAAAAATGTCTACCAATTGAAGTTTAGTGGGCACATGCTCAATTCTAATGGCGCCTGATTGCACATATTTGTGAACAAAGTGGTAGTTGATCTTGTTAAATATGACTCGAGTTTGAGCGTTTGCTAAAATGTGAAATTCGGTGGACTCGCGAAGAAATTACAAAAGGAGGAAATAAAATTAAAAGGAGCAAGTTTCCTCATCCAATCCACGCCGAAGAAAGAAGCCTCTGCAGCGTCCCTTGCATGTGAAGCCAAGAAGGAAATAAAAAAGGAAATTCACTTCGGCAAAAGCAAAATTTAGGCGGTGGTTTGTTATGTGATGGGGCCCAAGGTCAAAAGTTTGACCTTGGGCACACATATATATATATATATATATATATATATATATATATATAAATCGCAACCTCCAGGAGGTGCTCGGAGAGCTTGGTCGTTGCAGCAGCTTTACGAAAACCCTATGTAAAGAAGTAGCCGCCGAAGGATTCACGTGAAGCTGCACATCGCCGAGAGGGAGGAAAGCCATGCCGTTTTTACTCTGAGTGCTGTGGGTGTTCTGTTCTCTCGTGAGAGACATTCATAGGTGCTGGGTGCTTGGCTTTGGGTCTTCATGTTTCTCATGCGGCAAAACTTATTCGTGATTTACATCCAAGTAAGATTGGTGTATTGGTTGTAATTGGGGTTTGGGAAACATCCAAGTAAGATTGGTGTATTGGCTGTAATTGGGGTTTGGAAAATATCGAGAAAGTGTTTGAGTAACTTGAGTGTGTAATCTCCTCAGTACGCGGCGATCTATAGTGAAATTCGCCGTTCTTCCCCGTGGACGTAGATCTTTACGACTGAATCACATAAATCCGGTATCCAATTTATTTTTCTTCTTCCGTCTATATTTTATTCGATCACTCGCCCTATCGCAACAAATCTCGATGTGGTTTGTTAGTTCGTGAAATACCAGGTTCACCATGATGTGCAAGGCAACTTGGTTATCGCAATAAAGACTCATCAGTTTGTCTTGCACTACCCCAAGAGAGGCAAGTAAAGTGCGCAATCAAATCAGTTCACTAATGGCAGTTGCCATAGCGTGATATTCAGTTTCGGCATGGGACAAAGAAACTATGCTCCAAGACATGGGACAACCACCAAGCATGACAAAATAACCAATAACTGATCGCCAAGTGATTGGGCAACTTGCCCAATCAGAGTCACAAAAAAAGCAGTCAAGTAAAGTGAAGTCGAGACTAATAATAAAATCCATTGTCCTTGATTTTTCTTGAGATATTGAAGAACTTGTATAATTGCTTCCCAATGTTGCTCCTTCGGTTCCTGCATAAATTGGGAAAGTATGAGGACAAAATAACATAATTCAGGCCAAGTGATGGTGGGATAAAGTAGACATCCCACTAATTGACGATAACAACTTGGGTCTGTTATGGCAAGTCTAGTTGCTATAGCTAATCGATATTGTTGCTCCATTGGAGAAGTCGCTAGTTTAGCTACTAGCATGCCGCATTCCGATAGGATGTCAAATACATATTTTCTCTAGCACAGAAATAATCCTGAATCCGTCCTTGTTTGGAATTATTACCTACCAAGATGAGATTATCAACATATATTAACATAGCTAGAAAAGTACCACCATGAGAATATGTGAATAACGAGTAATCTGCTAATAATTGATCAAAACCGTACTCCCTCAATGCATTAGAGAATTTTGAAAACCAATTTCGAGATGCATGTCGATGACAATATAAAGACTTTTTGTAATTGACATACCCGATTTGAATTTGTTGTTGTAAAACCAAGTGGAAGCCTCATATAAATTTCCTCATCCAAGTCACCATGTAGAAATACATTGTTGACGTCCATCTGATGCAGCTCCCAATAACAAGCCAATGCAATTGTAAGAGGACATCGTATAGTGACTAATTTAGCCACCGGTGCGAAGGTTTCATGGAAGTCTTTGCCCTCTATCTCGGTGAATCCCTTGGCGACAAGACAAGCATTATATCGTTCAATACTGCCATTAGCTCAACGCTTAATTTTGTAAATCCATTTGCACCCTATGAGTTTCTTACCCTCCGGCAAAGTTGGTAGAGTCCAAGTCTTATTATCTTTGAGGGCTTTAATTTTTGCCTCCATCACTTCTCTCCACAAAGCATTTTTAATAGCCTCATTGTAATTCCCAAGCTCAATCCACAGCAGCTAAAAAAACGAGGTGAGGCTTAGTTAATTGTTCACAAGAAATAAACTTCTCGATTGGATGGACCATACCTAAAGATGTCAATGAAGTGGGCTGTGGAGTTGGGGTCTTCGCTTGGACCGCGTGGCACACATAATCTCACAGATGGGTTGGCTATCTTTTCTGTCATGTAGGGCAATTTGGTATTGGAATTTGGTCATCGGGGGCTGCTCGGTGGGTTGCTCTTTAACATGGGCAGTACTATCACAATCTTGCATCATTGTTTGCCCTTTTTCTTTACAAACGTGGCTTGGTACCCTCTCTTCCTCCCCTTGAGATCGATTCCACACTTCATCAATAGGATCCAGCTCACGAGCTGGTGTCAAAAGAGGAAGAGATACTTAATTCTCATGTGCTGGTTGCTAAGCAAATGGGAAATTCTCTTCATAGAAAACAACATCTTGAGATACTAATAATCCTTTAGTTTCCATATCAAAAACCTTCCAACCCTTCGTGCCGTATGGATTTCCCAAAAATACACATTTTCTTGCCCTTTCTTCAAATTTATCTTTGCCCTCAACATTTTGTGGGCATAACATAGTGCACCAAAAACTTGCAAATGACTATAATCCGGGGGTTTCCCAAACAAAAGCTCGAAAGGCATTTTTCCAGACAATAACAGTGTTGTTGGAGTATAATTAATTAAATAAGCGGCCGTTAATATGCATTTACCCCAAAAATGAATTGGTAGATTTGCTCGAAAATGAAGTGCCCGTGCTAATGTTGAGGATGTGTTGGTGTTTTCTTTCAACTTGCCCATTCTGCTATGGCGTGTAGGTGCATGACGTTTGATGTGTGACTTCATGTTTGGAGAAAAAATCCTTCATGGAATTAGAAAGAAATTCACAGCCATTATCACTCCGCACTATTTCAACTACTTGACCAAATTGGGTTTTTACCATATGATTAAAAATTAACAAATACTTTGTATACCTCTGATTTTTCCTTCATTTCCCTGAACCACGCCCGCGTGTTTTAGCGGGAAGGCTTCATGGGGATCCAGGCGGGCCCCTGCTTACGCTTGGATTTTCTCCAGGTTTCAGCTGTGGCGGGTAATCTAGCAGGGGAGGCATATTTTTCCAGCCCCTCCCCAAATTGTACCCAAGAGCAGACAAGGAACTCCCACCCTAGGGAGGTTATCCCTTCGGTATCCTGAGACCCGTCTTTCCGGGCCGTCAAGGCCTTTTAAGGACCTACCTAGGTCCAAAACTGCTCGACTATAATCATTAACGATGGTAAAAAGGTAATGTGCACTATAGAGAGATCCGGTCTAATATGGCCCCTAAACATTAGAATGCAACAAATCAAAGCATCCACTGGCTTTATTATTACTTAAAAGGAAAAGAGGAACGGGTTTGTTTTGCAGGACAACAAACATCACACAAATCAACCCCTTCTTTATTTATTTAAATACCGGCAATCAAATTTAAAGCTTGCCATGATGGGTACCCCAAACGTCGATGCCAGATGTTAATATTCCGTCCCTTGATTGCTTAAAAAGCTGAACTTGCGCCCATGCATCTAGGATAATAAACCCCTTCTCGAAGATTACCCACTCCAATTGATCTATAGGTCCTGTATGACACATCAAGAAGAGAAGAATGTTATCGAGCATTGCAAATCTAAACTCAATTTTCGACATAAATAATATTGCACTCAGAGTTTGGAACATATAGCACATCATGCAAAATAATATTAGGGCTTAAATGAACATTGCCTCTCTTGATGGCATGAGTCACTTTTCTATTAGGAGTTCGTATAGGAAATCCACGCGTGATGTTCCTTGGTTGATTTAGAAGAGAAAGCTACCTTGTCATATGTTCGGAGGCGCCACTATTGATAATCCAATTTGTGGAGACATCATTGGGCTAATTAACCTTACCTATGAGTTGATCATTTGAAGTGGGTGGTTTCATCGCTGTGAGTAGATTGACCAAATGTTGATATTCATCACTACTAATTGTTGTTGTTGTTTCGGTCTCTTTCAAGCCTTCTTGATTGATATCAACAATAGTGTCTGAACCATCACTACTAGCCTGTGTAGAATGCACAATCGCTGTGCAAGGCTTCCCTTGTCGTGCCTTCGCACCTTGCCTTGGTTCCCAATTTTGAGGATATCCAATTAACTCCCAGACTCTTCTCATGCCTAATCTTCCTACAGTGGTCATATTTAGATTTCTCGAATGGTATTTTCCTTGGCTTGCTTTTCCAACTAAGAAAGTAGCACCCTCAATTTTCTCCTCTTCCTTAGACAATTGATTGTTGGTATTCCTCCTATGTGATCATTGAATAAACCTTACCAAGAGACGGAAATGGCTCAAGGTTGAGAATTTGAGAACAAACATTCCCATAGGTCTTAGTATTAAGGGCCATGAGAAATTGGTGGATCTTCAACACCTTCTTTTTTGCGTATCTTGTGGTTGCAGCACATGTACATTCTAGGATCATCGAGTTCATCCCATAAGACCTTCAATTTGGTGTAGTATTCCACCACTGAGTCCTCCTCATTGTAGGAGCCCGATCTCGGTTTTGATCTCGTGGATGCGAAGTCCGTTACCTTGAGCGAATCTCTCATTCAACTTGTCCCATAGTACTTTTGCTTCTTCTACATATGCCATGCTTCCTTGTAGACTCTTGTCAAGGGAATTAAAGATTCATGGAATTACAAATGTCCCAAACATTAAAGTTGGGTGCCTCTAGATGTGGCTTCTCCAGCAATCCATCAATAAACCCAAGTTTATGTTTTGCCCACAGTGCACGTCTCGTTGCCTTCAATCATGTTGCATAACTATTCTGGGTTAGCACACATGAAACGAGTACGCTTTTGGGATTGTCAGAGGTGTTGAGATGATACGGTGAGGAAGGGCTGATCTTCTTTGTTGACACTTCCGCCGCAGCCATATCACAAACGATGTAAATCGAATGGTCAAGCGTGTTTAAGCTCTCTACTCTGATACCATGAAATGAATTGTCATTCACTTGCACTGCTTAACCTACAATACACATATTTATACAATATATTGCTTAACAAAAAAGAGAAGAAAAAAGAAATCTACGCAATATCTCTAGCTGATTCTAAGAGATACACTAAATATTATGCTAACTAAAAATATAAAAAGGAAATCATAATCGATAATAAGAGATACACCAAATATTAAAAAAATAAAATGTGATAGCAGATCTCCCGTAATAAGAGCAAATTGAAACGATAGATAAAATCGTTCACAAGTGTACGGAATATACGAAAGTCGTGAATTACAGCGGTGGTAAATGTACAGCAGTATCGATTTCATCGAACTGCCCAATGGGGTTTAGCCGACATGACTTAACAATCAACCATTTTTTTCTTGCCAAAAGGTCATAACCACGAGAAAAAGACGGGCGACAAACATCGGGCGATGGCAGGTAACACGCGTGCGGTTTGCGTTTCGTCGTCAACACGCACTGCACGTTCCGCAAGCGATCCATGGAGGCAAATCCCACGGATTTCCTTCGTTCCTCTCGTTTCCTTTTGCGGACATTCTCAAGGAAGGGCCCAATCGCAGCGGGTCCTTCCGGCCTAATTGGCCAAGCTTCCGTCCTGCACGTCTGATGTCCGTGAAAAGGGAAAACCAAATCTTTAGCATTGAATTTCCTAGATATAGTAAAAGCTTCGCCCGCGTGATCTGTCAACATCGATTAGCCAAGCGCTCGTCATCGTAATCCCGCGAGACTGGCTCGGCATTTAAGAAGACGGCGTTTGAAGCGGATCGAGCTCCCGAGGGGGCAAAAGCTCGGGACGTAATTTAGCGGAAATATTTCGTAACCCCGAGATTCTCGATAGAAGTTAGGTGGAGTCCGAACGCGATTTGCGATGCCGGATTCTGCCGTGGCACGCAAGTCGGACATAGCTTCGAGATGTGCACGTCGTCCCGGTCGCACGCTTGAGCGGCAAGGAAGGACTTTTTTTTTTTTTGCTTGGAGGAAAAGTTGTACATGTCTTCTCCTCCTCCTTCCCGCTCGGATTCCTTCACGGTCTGGGTAAAATGGTCAAATCCGTACGCAGCAGAGATAAGGGAAGAACATCACGGTCATTGTTTTCCCGTGATCAAGGCCGTAGGATTTGCGACCGTGTACTATTTCATGTCAATCGTCGTTTTCGTCCATACCCACGACACGGACCTGTCAATTTCTAGTTTTGTATTTTCTTTCTTTGGACTTTTTCCCTTTATTTCTCCGTGCAAACCGTCCCGTTAGAAGGTATATTCCCGATCCATTGCTCCCTTCCATTTTGTTTCTCCGGTGCTAAATTTTTTTTCTTTGGCTCTAGAGTTGGTGCGAGTAACGACGGTATAAATTGCTGATACAATCACACGGGTTCGGAGTCGGGAGCGGTAAAACGTACATTTGATCGACGGCGAGGTAGAGTTCTTGATGTAGAAATGACGTACATCTGATCGATGTCAATGGAGAATTTTCGTGATTCAATGCGACCAAACCGCACAGCTACGAGACGTGCGACGGGAAAGTCGTCGTTTTTGGTTCAACGACGAGGTGCCCATCATCATCCATCCGCCACCGGCAAACTACGCATCAATGGAAACAGAAAAGAAGAACCTCTTTTATAATAATTATAATAATACCGACCAAATAAAAAATAAAAAATAAAAAATAAAAAATAAAATAAAAATGCAAATGAAAATAAATTGCCCCGGTTTTCTCGGCAATATAGTAATATTTACGCCGCAAGGAAAGGAAACGGGATGCAGAGAAACGGAGCGGTGCGATACGTAAACCAAAGTCCCGCTTTTTATTTTCATTATTTATGACGTCACCCATCTTCGTTATCCTCTCTCTGCCTCCCTCCCTCTCTCTCTCTCTCTCTCTCTCTCTCCTCCGTTGTTTCTCTCTCTTCTTCTCCCTCCTGTGTTCTCTCTCCCTGTTTCGTGACGATTCCTATATTCTCTCGCCTTCCGACTTCGATGCCTTTTATCTGATTATTAAAAAAAAAAAACAATATTCATTTCCCCAATCCCCGACCAAAGCCCAGCCTTTATTTTTTTTCCTTTTTGCTTCGAATGATTTTTTGATTAATTTGATTGAAATTTGTACCATATCCTCTTCATTGTCCATTGATTGATCCAAGTGAAGAAAGGGGAAGCTAGAGAGACTTGGTCGTGAGAAAAGCTTTGATTTTCGTGCTCTGCTGTTTTGGAACGCGACAGAAATCCCGAAGCGTTTTTCTTGGGTTTTGTTTCCGATTGTTTCGATTCTGATTCAACCTGGTTTGGTTTTGGTTTTGCTTTTCTTTTTTTTTTTTTTTTTTTTTTGGCATTCTTTAAATTTGTGTGTTGTCGAAGATTCTGAGGAGGGATGGAGACATTCGTCACCTGAAATTGAATCCCTTTGGGCTGTTTCTTGAAATTTAGGGTTTTTTTTTTTTTTTTTTTTGGGTGGTGGCGAAGAAGAAGAAACAGCCCGGGGTTATGATTATAGCAGAACCCGGAGAATCGGCGGTGGTTTTTGTGCCCTGGTTGTTGTTGACTTTGATCTCGCCGGCTTCGGGGATGAGGAATAACGATGGCCAGAAGACCCGCGGCGACAATTCGCCGCGATCGGGCCGGGTCAGCGGCTTCATCCCTAGCTCGTTTCGCGCCATTTCAAGTTACTTGAGGATCGTTTCCTCGGGGGCTTCGACCGTGGCGCGGTCCGCGGCATCGGTGGCGTCCTCGATCGTGGATAGGGATGATGATTCTGGCCATGATCTGGTAAAAGTTGCTGAATTTACATTAGCCTGCTTTTTTTTTTTTTTTATCGAAGCTTTTAGCTTGTCCATGCTACGGTTTTGTACTGCCATCTGATTTTCTTATCATTGAGGAGTAATGACGAATAGGGTCACGCATAATCAGTATGTCGAGGTTAAAAGCGATGTCCTTTGGAAATGCTGCATTCTCGAGCTCGGTGGCTACCTTGTAGTAGGTGTAGTGTTATCTTACTATGGATGTTGTCCATTAGAAGGGGTAGCAAAATTTTTGGGAGGGAGTTGCCTGGGATGGTGTGACCTTGCGAGAAAAGTGGGGAGCCAGCTGCTGACTCGAAGTCAAGTTCGAGAGCATGCAGATGGAATAAGCTGATCTTTTGGTTGTATCAGATGAACATGCAGCATCTTAGTTCTTTAGTATTCATAAATTGGGGTAAATGAAGCTTTAGTATCCTTGGAGACGGATATAGTTGAACTAGGATGGAGAATTTACTTCTTTTGGTATGTTCATCTATATTGGGAAAGCGGCTACCGCCTGTCATTACTTTGACTTTTTTGGTTGTAGATTCCTTACATGCTGTATTTAATATAATTCTCTGGTTGCAATATCTAGCTGATGCAAGAAGAGGGCATTGTCCTCTCTGCAAAACACATGCCCTTTTGTCATTAGTTGCTATCGTTAATCTCAAGTAAGAATTCAGATTGCGGACAATCAGAAGATGCCAACAATACTTGACTTTGTTATTTATCTTTTGTTTATTCGAAGGTCTTGTTCTGTACATTGAGCTCGTAATAGGTTTGTCTTTTTTTGACATGGCGCGTGCTTATTTTCTAGTCAATAATGAAGGGAAATATTTGATTTGGGCTGCAGATGATCCGCATGACCTGTGAGATAAATTGGCCAGAGATTTTTTTGTTGTTATTGTGATGTCATTTCTGCTTTTCTTGTGCCAAATGATAAGCATGGATGTAGATGACGTTAGGATTGTAAAGCATGCTCGTCGGCTCCCTATTCCTTTTCAATTTCACAATTCTTGAAGAGCATTCCTTCAGTTGTACCAGGGCTACATGTGTACCGGCAAAGAACTTAAATAGATCATGATCTTGGTAATAGAAATAGGGAGCACATTAGGGTCAATTGCCTTCTTAACTAAAAGAGTGCACTATGTTCTGCATCTAAATTTGTTTGGTTATTTCGCCAATGAAGGGCTGATGTGTATAGTTTCTGTCACTTGCCGGAGGAGATGGCCTCTTTACTTGCTAGGTGGTGGGGAGAGGTGGAAATTCTTTGAGTCCTGTTTTTTAAAACATGAAAACCGTAAAGCAAGATAAGATTTTTTTTGAGGTGAAAGTTTTAGAAGATGTGTATATGTGGTGACACCTCATCTTAATTTTTTGTTACTACGTTTTTCCTGATTGAAGGGCTAGTTCTAAGCTCCTCTGGGCTGAATTCTAAGTGACGAGTTGGACCAGGAGGACTTCTTGTGGATAAAATCTCCATAGAATTAAATGCAGATGTCCAATTCTAGTAATTGGTGCCACGTTATTTACTGAGATGGAGATTTTTGTTTGATTCTTTGTCATGTGAAAATCACTAGAATTATTTGGAAACTATGGGTATAACCATTTCTTAGGGAATTAACAGATCCAGCAATTTTCTGGGAGAAGTTACTGGAGTTGTCATTTCCACCTTGTATTTCTCATCATGTGTAGCTGCTGGAGATATCTCATGCCTGAGGAGAATGACAGCTGCTACTTGATCTTTAATGAATCTTGTAAAGTTATGCTTCGACTGTGCTTTTCTGCATTTGTGAAGGAAAAACAAAGTTTGATGATCACGTTTGGGCCGTAAGAAGTTTTGACACTTGCTCTGTTTTGCCTGCGATGCTGACCTCATTTTCCTATTTTGAAAGAGCTTACGTTAATCTCCTTCCGCTTTCTCTTTGTAACTTCTAGTTTTAATCATTGCCTCTTTTGTGGCTAGCATTGGAAGCTTCTGTATTGTAAGTTGAGAATTTAGTTGTGAGTGTCTCATCTTTTTTTCTTCTTTTTTTGTTGGTTGGTGTAATAAAGGTGCTCTGGGCTGGATTTGACAAGTTAGAGGGTAAAGGTGATGTTAATAGGAGAGTTCTCCTGCTCGGATACCGATCTGGCTTCCAAGTTTGGGATGTCGAAGAAGCTGATGATGTGCGTGACCTAGTATCTAGACATGATGGTCCTGTCTCATTCATGCAAGTGTTGCCCAATCCAATTTCATCAACTAAATTGGAGGACAAGTTTTGTGAGAGCCGACCCCTGCTGGTACTCTGTGGTGACAGTTCGGGGGGCACTAACTTCCAGGATGGGTTCACCACTCACCATAATGGAAACGTACCTAACAATAATGATAATACTTTTGTACCTACTACTGTTCGGTTTTATTCCTTGAGGTCTCAATCATATGTACATGTTCTAAAGTTCAGATCAGCTGTTTATTCCGTGAGGTGCAGCTCTCGGGTTGTTGCTATTTCTCAAGCAGCTCAGGTACGCTTCTAGAATAAGAAATATAATCACTGTAGCCTCTTGCATTACCAACCCTCATAAAAAACTCGATTAATTGCAGATACACTGTTTTCACGCCGCATCTCTAGAAAGGGCATATACTATTCTTACAAATCCTGTCGTCTCGGGCTCTCCTGGTTTTAGTGGTGTAGGCTATGGGCCTCTGGCTGTGGGCCCAAGGTGGTTGGCTTATAGTGGAAGTCCAGTTGTGATTTCAAACAGTGGACGTGTCACTCCACAGCCTCTCCAATCTTCTACAAGCTCTTCTGGTTTGGTTTCAAACAGCAGCCTGGCGGCGCACTATGCCAAAGAATCAAGCAAGCATCTTGCAGCTGGGATTGTGAATCTTGGAGACATGGGTTATAAGAAGCTATCCAGATATTACTCTGACCTTCTACCTGATAGCAGCTCTCCACAGTCCGGGAATTGTGGCCGGAATGGCGTGGCAGTGGTCAATGGTTATCCTCAAGATGCCAATTATGTTGGGATGGTATGTACGGTTTTTCTCATTGTTTTTCTTGTAGGTTAATATCTGGATTAGCTTCTCTATTTTTGTTTAACAGATTAATTGTTCAATGGATGGTTCCTGGCCCAATGATTATGTCATTTCCCCTCTTGTTTTTCATTATGGTTTTCCAGGTCATTGTGAGGGATATCATAAGTAAATCCGTGGTCGCGCAGTTTAAGGCACACAAGAGCCATGTTTCTGCATTGTGCTTTGATCCTAGTGGGACCATTCTAGTAACTGCTTCAGTCACAGGTCACAACATAAATGTCTTCAAAATAACGCCAGTGTTTGCTGGAACCTCCACTTCGTTTGATGTGGGATCATCTTGTGTACACCTCTACCGGTTGCAACGTGGTTTCACCAATGCTGTGAGTAATGTTATTTCTTTCTGTTGAATTTCAGCTATTAGCAAGTATGATTTACTAGCTTAACCTACCACTTTTAGCTATTATCAAGTATGAATCTTTGACCATTAAAAAAAAAAAAAGGTACGAATCACTAGCTTAACCAAAAGGTAGGGGGAAATAGGGAGTTTGTATCCACCAATATTAATTTGATGGTTCCCTTTCTCAGGTTATCCAGGATATAAGTTTTAGTGATGACAGCTGTTGGATAATGATTAGCTCCTCAAGGGGAACAAGTCACCTGTTTGCTATAGATCCTTCTGGAGGATCAGTTAGTTTTCAGTCGGCCGAATCAACTTTTGCTGCTCAGAATGGTGGATTGGTTGCGACTAAGTCAGCAGTTCGCTGGCCACCTACTGTGGACTTACAAATGCCTAGTCAACAGAATGTTTGTGTGGCAGGCAATCCAGTTACACTCTCTGCTATAAGCAGAATAAGAAATGGAAGCAATGGATGGAGAGGCACCGTAAGTGGTGCAGCTGCAGTTGCAACGGGCAGGTTTCATTCCCTGCCAGGGGCTATTGCTTCATGCTTTCACATTTGCAAAAGGAGTGACTCTTATGCAGATCGAAATTCCTCAAAGTCTAAGTACCATCTACTAGTATTCTCCCCTTCTGGTTGTATGATACAGTATGCATTGCAAGTATCAACTGGACTAGATCCCATGTCAACACTGGCTGAAGTGGGGAATGCATATGAATCGGCAGTAGATTGTGATGGAAGAATGGTGGTTGAGGCAATTCAGAAATGGAATATATGTCAGAAACATACCAGGAGAGAACGGGAAGACAACTTCGACATATATGGTGAGAATGGGAGTGCAGATAGCAAGAAGATATACCCTGAAGGAATCATCAAGGAAAGTTGCAATTCTGTTGTTGGAATAGATGCGGCAGCAAAGATGAGGATTAGTTCTGAGGAAAAGCATCATTTTTATATTTCAGAAGCTGAACTTCAGATGCACCAAGCTCAGATACCATCATGGGCAAAACCCGGGGTACTGTGCATGCTTCTGAATTTTGATGATTGGCTGCTGCTAATTTTGCTTTTTTTTCAACTTTTGCTCCTGTTGTTTGCTTTGAGGTTGTAACTTCTTGTTGGTTCCTTAAATATCTTGCCAGATCATCTTCCAGGTAATGTTGGCAGAAGACGTCAGTTCGTATGAAGAAAATGCTTCAGAAGGGGAGATTGAGATTGAAAAGATCTCAACCCACGTAATTGAAGCAAGGTCAAAGGACTTAGTTCCAGTTTTTGACTATCTTCAAATGTCCAAGAATCAACACGCCAGGTTTCCATTGACTTCCTACCTCTTTTCCAAATTTTGCATCACAACCTTTCTATATGTTTCTTTGTGCGCATTACTTGCTATCAGTCATCTGTTTTAGAATGGATGTATCATAAAGCTTCTTGTGTCATGTGCATTGCTCGTCTTTTTAGAGTTTATCATTTGGTTGGTGCTTTGTCTAATTATCATGAGGGGTAGGTTTTCTGACAGATTGATTTTCTTACTCAGAATGGTTAACACAAACAGCAACAGTAATGGACGAGTACAGCATCAGCCATCTGCATTGTCAGAGAGAGGCAATTTTTCTTGCAGGAGCAGCCTTAAAGGCAGTGGCTTTGCAGTCGCACAACAGGATAGCATTGAAGAGACTGCTCTATATGGTCTCATGATTCCCAAAGAAAGTAAGGATTTTGTAAATAGTAATGTTAGCATGAATCCCAAGACCAGGCCTGAGACTGTAAATAAAAGGGAGGGCATGAATTTGGAGGATCCTCTTGAAAATGTAAATAGCAACAAAGAAGGCTTGAGGATGGAGAATAATTTTGAAGATGAAGGCGATGAGCTTGATTAGAGGTAAAATATCCCTCCTGTGCTTAGATTATTGAAAGTTGTTTACAATGATTTAACTTTAGTGACGGATCTTGTTATTGTAACTGTGTAGCTTCATTGACATTAGGACAGAACGTTCTTCTGAACTAATTTTTGAGCCTCCTTGATTCAGGCTAATGTTCATTAGCTTGGCCTATTAGTGAAAGATTATAATCAATCGTATGACTAGCACTCACGCCAAGAAAAGCAGTTGATTTAGGTCGTTACTTAAATGAGATTAACTATTTGTTTCTTCTACACTATGCTGGATTGGGAAAAACAAGGTCCGTCAATTGGTGGGAGTTATAGCAAAACTTGATTCTTGGAATCAATTCTCTTTTGGCTGCTGCTTCTCAGATAATTCCAGAATTTTATGTATTCACTTTTCATCATATGCAGGTGGGAAACTATTCTTTTATTCCTCTGGGAGACTTGTTCACTGTTAATATTTGTGGGTTGTGGAAGACAGAGGCAAATGACTGAAGAAATTGTACATAGTATGTATGTGGGCTTCTAATTCCAAGTAGACTTTGTACATAACTGACGGTATATAATCAGTTGCAGCATATATATATAAGACCACTTCTTTTAATTGCTCCTGCTTGATGCATCAAGTTCTTCTAGTTGTGTTGTGTTGATTCATTTGGAGTTCCAGACAATTGGGAGTAAATGATGAAATCACAGTTCTTCGAGACTGCATTAATCATGTCGTGTTGGGGGGCACTGTGATGCGGAGCTCGATTTTTTGACAAAAAGGAAGCCACGGAATAAGTACGAGAGAAAAGGGCACATGTATGGTGCCTGCTGGCAAAAATCTAAACTTGGCTGACGCAAATAGAATCAATGGGTGTAGATTACTGTATAATAGTAAAGTTACAACATTTAGGCGCAAATGATAACTATTTTGTTTTTTAACACAATTTCTGGCTATTTCCGCTTTTTGGAGGAGTTTCTCAAAAAAATTTCACCTTTGGTAACAACACAAAAGTTAAATTTTTATATCTCGGGCGATGATAGACGGTAATCACTTGTGCATTTATTTTATAGGCCTAGAGCTCATTGAAGCATGTCGAAAACGGACTTTCATCTATCTTTCAATCCTGGCAAATCAATTCAAGCTTTCTTTCTTCCTCTCTTCCAATCAAGTATCTTGCTAGCGAGCACCTTGAGTTAGGGAATCCTAAGAGCGACTTATATTACCCTAATGTCTTTTCAATTTTGCTTTCTTTGTCCTTGAATAGTTGCAATGCTCTTTCAATCCTTCCAATGCCCAAAAAGTAATTTCAACTTAAGTAACCTTCATTCCTCCCTTGTTGAGAATCTATATGGCTTTGTTTGTCTCTATGATTTTCTTTTTCAATAGCCAAAAAACTGGAGTTTTAGGTATGCGAGAGGTCAATGTACTAGGGCTCAAGCCCAAATAGGGGCTTTCTTTTCTCTTGCACGCACCTTCGTTCCTTCCTCATTCATTCAAATCAAAGGAAGCTTCATTGGGAAGGGATAGGGATGGCGCATTAGCTTGGCTGGCGGCCGGCAGGCTTAGCTTAGAGAAAGGCTTACTTCTAGTTCCTTTCAGGTAGCATGAGTGGAAAGCCCTACAAAGTAAGCCCTCAAAGTCCTTAAGTTAAGGGAGTTGAATAAAAGATAGAGTTTCAATTCCAGTGAAAGCTCCTACTCCCAACAAATTGGAAAGTCAAGTTTAAGTGTTGAAGAGAAGTTTCTTTTTTCTATGACCGTGGTTACAGTTGCAATAAGTCATAATCTATATGGGATTCTCAAAGTTCTTAATAGAAGGTAGGACGCGAAGAATCGAAGAATTACAAATGAATGTACAAAAAGAATTTCATTTTGTTAACCAAAAACTCAACATTGCTATTACAAGAATTACAAACCCTTATGGACACCCTAATATTCTTGTAGAATTTATAATTTTATTAAAGAATAGAGTTTCATTTCGTAAAACAATGAAAAAGGCTATTGAATTAACCAAATAGGCAAATACAAAAGGAATTCAAGTAGAAATTGCAAGTCGCATCAACGGAAAAGAAATTGCACGTGTCGAATGCATCAAAGAAGGTAGGGTTCCTCTACAAACCATTCAAGCTAAATTTGATTATTGTTCCTATGGAGTCCGAACGATCTTTGGAGTATTAGGCATAAAAATTTGGATATTTGGGGAATAATAATACTTTCCTTGTTTTTACTCTTTACAATATATCCATTGATAAAAATAAATAAAAATAAAAATAAAAATAAAAACAAACGAACAAACAAACTTTTTCTTGCCTCACAAAGATTCCCTACTGCTGACGGGACCTTGTAGAGTTTCTCAAAGATTACTAGCTTGGTCATAAAGAGATATGCCGGGGCGCGCTCGTGGAGCATCATCTGGTTTTGGCTGAAGGAGCAAAACCAATCAAGCAAAAGCTAAGAAGCGGAAGTGAAGTAGAGTAGAGTAGAGGAAGATGAGCAATTTGAGAAAGGAGAGACAAGATGCAGTGCTCCGTGAAGATGGGTGACATAGCAAAGCAGCTTTGCGTGAGAGAGGAGAAGAACGCGAGGAAGGCTTTCTAGGGAGTAAGGGGTGACAGAAAGAAAGGATTAGGATAGGAATGAAAGGTTTGATAGGCCAGGCTATCACGTCGGGATAAGGCAGTAGGAGATCAGAAGCTTATGGCGAGAAGAATGGATTATGGATGGGATGGGGAAATGAAAGCTTTCGATGGCTAGTGAGATTGGGTGATCGCAAGAGTGATCTCTAGAGTGTTAACACTGACTTCGAAGATAGGTGGCATCTTGGAGTCTAACTCTTTGATCTGACCTAGACCTAAAACTTCAACTCAATTTACCCTCACTTCAAGTAGTGAAGAGAGGATAAGAAAGAAGCACTTCCCAACAACCTAGTGACATAACCCACGGATGAAGCATGATCCAAAACCATCCGTGATCCGGCAGTGTCACGCACAAGGGCTTTGCCCATCGACAACCCTATCGATCCATACACGGTTCGTGAACCATGCACGATCCGTCCATGCGCGATACGGGTGAAGGCCCGTGCACGACTAGTGACCAACTCATGATCAATGTTCGGCTAGCCCTTAGGCAAGCTGCAGTTGTTCACCTACTCCATGTCAAGCGCCCATACTGACCCTAATCTTGCTTCTGGCATGCGCCCATGGGTTTTTCCGATGCTTGCAGCCATTGAGTGGCCTGATATGTAGACTTGACAAGATTCAAACTCCACCGTTGGATCGAAGGGACGATCAACGGCCGGAATAAGACCCGAACTTATATAAATAGGAGTCCCTCCCCCTCATTGAGCTTAAGTGAAAATACTTGCTCCTTTGTGCAGCCGACCTTGTGTTTGTGCGTGTGCGTGAAAAGGCTGACTTGGGATCACAAATCCTAAGGCCGCACGGTATTTGATCGATTGTAATTGACCGATCCGTGACACTAGCATCTTTTTTTCCAGTCTACCTTTCCCAAATCTCAAAAATAAAATAAGTACTATATCTGATCACTCCAGTCACACACGTAGGTTAGAAAGAAAGAAGTTTACTATCTCCTAATAGTCTCTTCTCTCTCCACACAACTCTTCCTTTCCCTACATCTCCTAGAGCAAGAGAGCAGTTCTCTTAACACAGCTGGGGATCCAACTCTATAGAAGAAATGGATTCGGTAATGGTAGAATATATAGAAGCCAAGCCACTTCCCTCCCGCGGGTCTCCCTATCGTCGCAAGCAAGCCGTTGATTCTCTTATAATGAATAAGGAAGGAATAGGGGACGCATCAATCGAGGAGGAGCAGCCGAGGAAGTCTGGATAGCTGTTTAAAGAAACTGATCCGTCTTCCTTCCATTCTTCGGAGCTGTCCCTAACCTAGTAACGGTCATAGCTGATCCAGTGAAATGAGTCCATTTTTTTTTTGTTAATGAACCAATCTTACCAGAGCAAGTTATGAGGTGCTTTGCTTGGGGATGGAATGTGACTCAAGATTGATTGATGAAGGCCTCTCCTATTCAAGAATGATAGAATAAGGAACTGCTGCAGGTGGAGCAGCAAAGCTTCGTAGACAAGGCGGCTAACGAAAAAGTGTTTGTTTGTCGATTAGGTACAGACTACCTAATTCACTGGAGGGCCTTTGAAAGGGCTTTCTAGTTGATCACTAACCTTGGCATTCCCCTTTCTTGCTCATATTTGTTAGTGACATATTTTGCAGAGCTCATTGAAGAATGTCAGCGTTTTCGATATTACAACTGTCTTCAATCTCTCTAAATGAATCAACTGGTAACGACTGCACAAATGCCCGTCATCCTCTTCAGGCTTTAAAAAAAAAAAAAAAAAAAAAATGGTACCTCAGAATTTAAAAAAAAAAAAAAAAAAATGAAGAAAAGGGAACACCACAGTAGTGGAAGAGACCATATCATTGAGTATTGAATTAGATACAGTAACAGACAAAGCTGAAGAGAGGAAATTCTTTTTTACCTGCCAACCTCCTCTTCTTGGTGGAGTAGCAATGAACACTTGGAACCTCTCCTGAAGGCTGATCTTAATGTCATAGGTGGCCATTTAATGTTGTTCCACCACTCCAAATCTCCCCTTACTTCTCTGATTGAAAACCCATTGTGGACTGAGAAAGGAAGCCTATCCATCTTGGAACAGTTCCAGCTTTAATATATTACTAAGGGACGGGTGCCGGCTAAGCGTAACACCCATAAAGAATCCAGCTTGTCCATCTCTGTAGGCAGCTGTCCCGATAGGGTACCAGAGAGACCTATCACTTGGAGTTTGCAAAGAGCGCCAAGAGGAGGCAGATTTTCTAGACACTTGACAGTTTCTTAAAAGAAATCTTGGATAAAAATGTACCACTAGAACGTCCTTATTGACAATCCTTTACTCCTACAGCATTGAGGGTTCCTTGGACAATATGATATCTCACATCGAGTAAATCCTTAATCCTTCTCCTTTTATTAACAACTACAAAATGTCCCCGTGAATTATGAGTGAATTATGACCAGTACCTGATATATAAACAATGATTTCAAATCTAAATATTAATCGTACTCTGACAACTTTACATAAGGCAAAGCTTGATTTTTTGGGGCCGATAGTAAAAAGGTAAATCCATCAAGAGCTGTCAAATTTACAGAGATTTGCAACAAACCCACTAGCATGAACGCATATCGAAGGCTGAAGAGATTTTTTTTTGACAAGGAAACACATATATATTGATTAAAGAGGGAGATTACATCCTGCAGCTAAAGCTTCCGAATACATAAGATGCAGTAGGTCCTGCGGAAGAGGAAAAGAAAGAGAGAGGCGTTGGGCCGGGAAAGCCAACTGGGCTTTGGCGGCCCAGTCGGCCACTAGGTTAGCCGAGCGACGACAGTGTCGCAAAGAGAGGAAAGGGAAATTGGAGAGCCAATTTAGGGTTTCGTCAAGCACTGGACGCAGCTCCCATGGCGGTAGGCGAAGCCCCTTCACAATTTCAACAAGATGAAGACAGTCTGTATGAAGAACGATCCGGGAGAGATGGAGTCCTCGGTGAAATAGATGTTGGAGGGACAGATTTAGCGCCTGAAGCTCCGATTCGAAGGGTGAATGTGCTGGGAAACCTTTGGAAAAGAGATCGGTAAGTTTACCTCAATCATCGCTGCAAATACTGGCCATAGAGCCTTCGGATGAGCCTTCTTTATAACTGCCATCGATATTGCATTTTAGAACACCTGATGCCGGAGGTCGCCATAGCTGATCGGGTGGTACAGTGGCAATACCAGAGTGTGAACGTGATTGAGAGGTTGCAGCACCAGAGGTCTGATACGCTAATACCTGAGCCATTGCCGATTCCACAACCATGGATGGATTCGGACTCTGATTCCGAAAAACAAAGTTGTTTCGTTGCTTCCAGATCTGCCAAAAGATGGTGGCAACGACCTCAAGCCGGGGAGAATGAGCAGGTAAAAGGACATACTCCAGTAACCACTGTGTTATGCTAGTAACCGAGTTGGTTGCTGAGGCTAAATTAATCTGTTCGTGGGACCAGATGGGTTTTGTCCATGGACACTGGATTAACAAATGTTCTTTTGTTTCAGGAGTAGACTGGCAGCATATAGAGCAGAAAGGGTCTGGAACAATTCTACGGTGGAAGAGATTAGCACGAGTTGCAAGAGCATTGTTGCAGATAGACCAGAGAAAGATACGGACTTTGGGGGTGATCTTCATCATCCATAGCTGGCGCCAGAGCTGCTTATTCATCCGGTAAGAGCTTAAAGCCTGTAACTCTTGATGAGGGTGGTTGGATTGTTGAAGTGCATGATAGTTACTTTTAACCGAGTATATGCCAGTCGATGTTGCTGACCATATAAGTTTATCTTCGGAAAATAGTGGCCGGATAGGTAACGATTGGATTTGTTGAGCAACCTGTTCTTCGAAGAAGTGGTTAATAAAAGACATCTTCCATGATTGTGTCTCGCCGATCAATAATGTCCGCTACGTTAAGTGGTTCCTCACTTTTGTAGGTCCATAGATAATTCCCATTGGAAGCCGGTGATCCCCCCGAATTCGATAGAAGTGCCATTCCCAAAGACCGGTAGACATTAGGTAGAATTGTATCCCGTCCTTTAAGAATGCTCTGCCACCCCCATGAAGGCCTACTTCCTCGGACAGCCGACAGAAAAGTGGAAGATCGAAAATACAATGCTTTAAACAGAGTGCCCCAAAGTGAATCAGGATTAGTCAACAGCCGCCAAGCCTGCTTTCCTAAAAGTGCTCTATTCATAGATAACAAATCACGAAAGCCCATACCCCCTTGAATTTTCTGAGTTTTCATAACATCCCAACTCTTCCAATACATCCCTCCTTTTTGTTGATGAGTTCTCCACCAGAAACGCGCTATACATTTCTCAATAGTTGAACAAATGGAAATAGGCAAAAAATATCATCATCGCATACTGTGGAATAGCCTGAATAACAGATTTAATTAGGACTTCCTTACCCCCCTTAGAAATGTATTTCTCCTTCCATCCCTCAAGTTTTGCGTTGACTCGGGCAATAATCCATGAGAACATGTCCTTCCTTGATCGTCCCCAATCCGATGGTAGGCCTAGATATTTGCCAGACCTTTATAGAATTGGAACCCGAAGCTCCTCGCCTATGTTATCTTTGTAAAGTAATAGGACAGTTCTTGGAGAAAATCAGGCCAGATTTGTTGCGATTTATCAACTGACCAGTTGCCATACAATAGATGTTTAAAAGTTCTGCTAGATTGTGACATTCAGAAGTCGTTCCAGATAAGAAGAAGATGGCATCGTCAGCAAAAAATAAATGTGATAACGTAGGACACCATCTGTTCAAACGTAAGCCTTTGAGATGACCAGAACCGATTGCTTGATGGATTAACAAGGATAAAACATTTGCAACAAGAATGAATAGGTAGGGTGAAATGGGGTCACCTTGGCGCAGGCCTCGAGTTGGAGAGAAATAAGGTAGGATTTCACCATTAAATTTCACGCCAAGTGTTGAAGAAGCAACACAAAGCATGATCCAACCTACCCATTTTGGGTGAAAACCTAGCTTGAGGAGGTAATCTCTTAAGAAATCCCATTCAATGCGGTCATAGGCTTTTTTCATATCAGTTTTCAGAATAGCTTTGAAATTGTTTGTTGTCTGGTGTGTGCGAAAATGATGGAGGACTTCTTGTACAACGAGAATATTATCTTGGATCTGGCGGCCTTGGACAAAGGCCGATTGTTCTTTTGAAATGAGATCATTCAATAAGGGTTTGAGTCGATTGGCAAGCACTTTGGATATAACTTTGTATGCAAAATTGCATAAACTAATGGGACGGTATTGGTCCAAAGTTTCAGGTTGGGAAATTTTAGGGATAAGGGTTAGGATTGCTTGATTGAGGGCTGGGGGCATATCCTGAAATAGCATAAAATTTTGAATCAATTCAAACAGGCTGTTTTTAACTATGTCCCAATGCTGTTGATAAAATAGGCCTGTCAAACCATCCGGTCCCGGAGCTTTGTTGGCTGCCAATTGGAAAGTGGCTTGGCGAACTTCATCAAGGGTAAGGGCAATGGTCAACTGCTGGTTCATCTCTGGGGTTACAACTGCAGTGCATCTTTCTAGGAGCGGGATGTAGTCACGGGAGCCCGCTGACGTATAGAGAGTGGAAAAATAGGAGAGAGTCATATGCTGGAGGGCTGGTATGTCTCGTACCCACTGCTGATTTTCATCTTGTAAGACAGTTATATGATTCCGTTGTCGACGCTGAATAGTGGATGCATGAAAGAACCGAGTGTTCTTATCTCCCCATTTGAGCCATTTGATTCTAGAACGTAATGCCCAATATTGTTCCTCTCGTTGCCATATTTGTCGAATTTCTTCTTTCAGAAGTAATATCTGGTTCTTATCAACAGGAGACGTTTGATTGATAAGTAGTTTCAATTTGTCTTGCAGAATCAGTAGTTGCTGTTGACCATTGGAAAATTTACAACGACTCCATCGTTGAAGTGCTATGGTGACATTCCTGACATTCCGAGGGAAATCAGCATGTTGTATGACAGGCGAATTCCATGCTGTGGAGATAATGTGGCTACATTCGGGGTCATCATTCCAGAAGGCTTCAAAGACAAAGGATCGGCTCACTTTGTGACGGATAGGTGATGTATTGAGCACAAGGGGACAGTGGTTAGAACCCACTGGAGGCAAAGCAATCACTTCAAGGCTGAAGAGATTGAAAGAGAAGTTTTTTATGATCGAAATTTCACTGAGATGCGTTTTGTAGCCGAAAATCTTACCGGAAACATATTTATGATAAAGAGGCCTAAAGGGCAGCTGTGCGACAAAATTGTAGAGGTCAATTCACTAGAAAAAGACACTTGGAAGATAGCTACCTTATAAAATTTGGCGAAATTTACAAGTGAAATTATCATAAGTCATGATAGCTATGATCGTACACATGATACTCCAACGAAAAAGCAGTCAGTAGACTTCCAGAAAAAGCTAAATCAGCCAATAAACATGACAAACTGAATCAAATATTGAGGATCAAATGAAAGCCAGGCCATATGATCTACTGTTGCTTAAGCAACTGGTGGGCGGAGAACATGATCTTGTGAGGTATCCACAGTTGCTGGAGGCATGAATTGCCACATGGCAACACCGGGGTAACCAATGAAAGGCACCAACTTGTTTCCGGGGGCTTGGCCTTGGGTGGCAAATGCCGCAGGAATTGCAGGAGGTGGAGGCAAGAAGCTTGGCTGTGCGTTCATGGCCTTCAATTGGTGTTCCAACTTCTCTTTCTCTGCTTTTAATCTTTGCTTCTCGTCACGAAGCTCATTTTTCTCAGCCTAAAAATGTGAAAGCAACAGTAAGACACCGGATAGTTTTAATCAACGAATTCGAATTATAATCAGTGCCCAACAATTTCATGGGACTGAGGAAGAAAAGCCTTCAACTATTGATGGTTTTAAAATGCTCAAATTAAACAGAGGCAGGAAGACATGCCTTAATTAAATTCTTCCAATGATTATATAACATAACAGACTCACTTTCAACTCTTTGATTTTCTCTTGGAGACTACTGTTCGAGTCCTTCAATTTCTGAGCTTCACCACGCAACTGGGTCACCATTCGAACCACATCTATCAATATTGTGGCCTTGTCTGTCTTAGGAGGCCTTCCAGGTTCAAGGATAGATGCCAATTCCAAAAACCTACCAGTTATACCATTGTGCTATGTTAAAAGCATGGAATGGTTTTACTTCCTTTCAGCAAAGAGCTTATGAAAGAGGGCAAGGGTATGCAAGTGATTGTAACAAGAACTATGTGAGTGCATATGCATACAAGAGTGCATACAGAGGGAAGAGAGATTTACTTGTCATTTAGTTTATCTCTACGCAATTTCTCCCTACATGCCTTGGAACTAGAAGTACTGCATGATTCAGTTCTAACCCTGCAGCAACATCTCCAAGTTAGATAAACACAAATCATACATAAACCAATAACCTGCAATAACCTCCTAAAGCAAGTCAAAATACAAAAAAATTGTCAAACTGACAAAATCTGGTTCAAATTTCCAACAAGGATTGGACAATCTTCACTTCCTAAGCCCAAATTCAGCTAGACTTGAAGTCATCAATTACCAACAGTAGAAACCAAATTTAGATAGGCAATCATGACAGAGAGAACTGATAATTAGTCAACATCAACTATAATCCACAGTGTTTGCTCACATGCCCTGAACATTAGCATTGAACGTGCTCACAGGCTATTACTGAAACCATAACAAGTAATCCTTGCGATGCAGCACATTTGGAGTTTAGTCTCTTACATGGTGGCCATCTCCACTACTCTAGAAGTTCAACAAAACTTTTCAAATGACTCAGAAAAAATGGAAACACTAACAATTTAACTCCAACTGTCATTTGCAATTTAACATAAATGCAAATACCTCTTTTTTGAGCCATTTTCCTTCACTCCATCTGAATCCCCTAAGGAACCATCAATTTCCGCGCTACAGAATAAATACAAGTGTAAGAAATCAAAAAGATAAACACAATCCATAGAAGTTAGTGAATTCTCAATCATAAAAAACAAGCTCACGTGCTACACCCTAAAAAATTCTTCGTAACTTCATTCACCAGATGACTCACTTCAATACTACAGAAATACAAACACCCACAGCATAAGCCTTCATGGTCTAAACCGTGTATATTAATACTTCACATTAGCAAGCCCAAAAAGAAGTGATCATCTACAAATCTTCACCCAATTACTGCCTAAGCATCCCAAGAATCTGGAATCCTGTCATTCTAAGTGGAATCTCGGGAATTTCACAAATTCACGGACTCACAGACTTTGTGGAGTTTTGAAAAAGCAACCAAATGCTGCTTCATATTAGTAAACCCTCGAAGAGTCGCAAATGGAAGTCTACTTCCACCGACCAGTAATGTATTTGCAAGGCTTAACTCCTGATAGAGGGAGCTCCTTTTGCATAATGCTGAAAAACCCAAGTACAAAGAAGGTTACAGAAATGCAACTCCAGAACAATAAAATTTTGCTAAACACAAAGGATAGGCACTGGGCCAATAATCATATAAAACTGATGTCCTTCGAATATTTGACGGATATAATGCAAGTCAAGCTCATCTTCTCAAACCAAACAAGAACCTCATGTTTGTTCATTCCTTCCCACACTGAAATTACAGCTAACATCATGGCCAAGGAAGATTCCCACTTATTCTTGTTTACGCAGCAAAGACAGCCCTAATGGCTGCACCGCCAAACACTTACACGGCTGGCGAGAAAAGCTCAATGGCAGAGCATAACCTTCTTCATCCAGGCTACAGTTAAGGGTTCAAATCCCCACCTTCAGCTCCTCGGTCCTCATCTGAAGCTAAGGAGTGGAGTGCACAAGCCCCTCTAGAGACGAGGGCAACGGACATAAGCAAAAAATTTGAACCTTCCCCAAGATCAGTGGCCTAAAGTTTTGCTGAGCAGCGATTTCGTATCAAACCGATAATCGCTTACCATCCTTACAATATGTCCTAGCGTTTTGCAAAATTACTTCTCTCTACTTCATAGCAATTCTCCTAATTTCTCTAAAGCGCTCACTGTAACCCAAACACAGGCCCTCCAACCTACCAACCGCAAACGCCCGAAATCCCATCCCAACACAGTACGGCATACGGCCACGATTTCCTCAAAATCATCGCAATTGGCATCCCATCACATGGACCGGAGACATCACCACTCCGTTTCGAGCCCTAATTCGCGGACCGAAAAGAGGGCAAACGTGTCGGCGCGGAGTACCTGAAAATGGAGGATCCGTTCAGGGGCTGATCGGGCCACGAGAAGCCGGAGCCGGAGACCTGGAAGGGGCCGCCGTCCGCCGGGGCGGCGGGGATATCGTCGATCAAGCCGCAGTCGTAGATCCAATTCGCCTGCTCCGGCGACACCATCTCCGTCCGGACGCCGGGAATTTCCTTCCCTTCGCCGGCGGCAGGCGGAAGGATTTGCGCAAAAGTTTTACGCAGGGTAGAGAGGGGGAAAGAGAGATTGGGAGGGAATGAGATGGTGGCGGTGGCGGTGGTGGTGGTGGTGGTGGTCCTACGTCAAAGCCGGTCGTGGAAGTAAACGGGTTGCGGAGAATATGGGCCTTTTTTGGGGGCCCACTCTAATGAAATGCGGGTCGGATTCTCCACTCGTTTCATTTTTCACTCAAAAAAAAAAAAAATAATATATATATATATATGGAGAGAGAGAGAGAGAGAAGAGAAGCAAAATAACAAAAATTTAAAATGGTATCGTTTTTTCATACCCAAAGATATTCTCATAAGTGGTGCAAACGACGACACTAACGGAATTTGTAATATATATAAAACCTTATCATTTTTGTAAATTATTCTGCCTTTATGAAATTGTTGGAATCGACATGGCAATATAATAACTCATCACTTACAAGACTACTTTTGCTTATAAAACTAAAGATCTTATCGTATCTGGAGAAAGAAATGTTTAATGACCTCGAAATCATGTGCCTGGTATAAAATAATTTTGAGTATATTCGACAATTTTATTCCACAGTTTGGGTACTTTACGATGATTCTACATCCGTTGATCATGTCGGACAAAATTTGTGAGAATTTCTAAATTAGAATAATCTCTTTATTAAGGATTGATGCACTCCACCTTGTGGTGGGAGTGAGGGCACCTTGTGCATTTGTGTATTTGTTTAATTACCAAGTGGAGCATGATAAGATAATTAGCAATCAGCTCCGCTCATTGCGCGTGGAAATAAGAAATAAAAAGGATATATAATCAGCATTTAGCAGAAAATTTATGGAAAAATGTTGGGAAAGCAAAACTAAAAACTTTTGTACATCGCTCATTTTAATATCAAAACTTTTTCTCAGATCATCAAGTGTCATATCGGATAAAAATAGTCATTTAAATACATTCTACGAAGAATTCGAACAAAATGTGCTAGGTGACATTTTTAAATATGTGGCTTTTTTACGTAGAAAAAAGAAGCCAAGTTTGTACGCAATGTCGCTGCATATAGTTGGGAGGTCGTTGTCGGGGAGTTTTTTGACTTGTTTTTTAGCTGGTGTTGCTGCATCTAGTAGGGGAGGTTTTTGACTTATTGGGGAGTTTTTGTTGATGTAAAAACATTCTTATTCCGAATACAATGATGTTTGACCTAAATCCAAGCTATTATTGATGGAGTAATTGTTTTTGTATGCATTTCCAAGTTTGTACGCAATGTGCATTGCCAACCAAGTAATCCAATCATCTTTAAGAAAGAGAAATCAACAAATCATTTTTAAGAAGTTAAAAAACATAAGTGATCACTTTCAATAAAAATTGGCCCTCAAGTGATCACTTTTCATTAAACTTTACCACGTCAGATTTCCGACAAACTATGTTGATTGGAAAAAAAAATGTTAAAATATTGCCACATTAGATATCCGATATTTCAAATTAGTGTTGACACTTAAGTGATCAATTTTTTTTTATTATTTTTTTTATCAAAGTGACACTGAAATGATTTGTTGAAAAGTTTTTTGCATCACCTTCATTCTCACGAAAGTTAAGTGGGATGAACTCGGTTCATGCTCCCCTTAGGTTTTTTTTTCCCCTTTTGCCCCACCTCAAAGCTCTTCACTGAATCCTACTATAACAAGACACGAGTTATTTTCATTATTTGAGCCCTTAGGATGCTCTCTTTCTTCCTTTTCCATGTCACCTACATGTTTACAAAATATAAAAGAAAGTGACACTATGTGGAATTCATGAGATGTGAGGGGGAGGATGATAAACTTTGGCATAAACATAGGGTTGGACCTATTTCTGTCTCACAGAAGGCAATGGCTTGTGCATGCTATTGTCCATTAGGGAGGCTTGGGGAAGGGAATCTTTCCGTAGCCTATATTATCTATGGAACTTATCTTTGATTTCAGCTCGAGTAGACCATTCTCGTTGTGTCTATCACTTCACTTAGTCTTTCCAGTTATTCAAATCCTTTATCTCCAGTTCTTGAGATGTAGGTTTGAAGGAAATTTGCCAAAACATGATTTTTTGCATATGGGTCTCTTACATGAAAATTAGGGTCGGAGAACATGGTCACTAGGTCTAGTTTGAACGCGAAACACCCATTTAACAAGCAAGGTCAGGCATGAAAGCCAACTGACCAGAATCAGAGACCTCCATCTCGGGCCAGGCCCTACGCCAGAAGAGATTTTCCCATCTTTGCCTTCCATATATTTGACAATGTTGAAATGAACAGTTCACCACCAAGTACACTCACTCCGGTTCGAGTATCCAGAAACACTTCACATAAAGCTGGTACGCCCACATGGGGAAGAATCTCCATTTGATCTCCACTTTCAGTGGATGTCCTTTCTCTTAGAGAGATTAAATGGATTTACCATCTATCACATGAAAAAGGTCGCCCTTGACATAGATGGTTCATTTCCACTATAACCAAAGCATTATGTGTGCAACTTTACTATATTTCATATCGCAACTCATTAGTCATCTTCCATCATGTCTCAGATCATATCATATCCAATTTGAGTGTGGCAAACCTCACAATTGTAATTCACATAATCTCATATCATATTCGTAACAATCCAGTCTTGTGAGGGAAATTAGCGCAATTCTATCTCGAGGTGGCGAAAGGGACAAGAATGAATCGAATTTTACATTACCTAAAACAATGAGGTAATGTGCTACATAAAGAGTAGTCTTAACAACAAATAGGATCTTTTTTGGGCAAAGCCTAGAGGAACAAAACTGTAAGGGCATGTGATAGGCGAGTCCTGCAGCCCAAAGCAAACAATATTGTTGGCAAGTGAGGCCTGAAGTCGACCCTTACAACGTTATCAAAGCCAAGCACAACCAGAAATGCCTGGTTCGAGGATGAACCAAACGAAAGTTCATGAATTGACCAAATCCCACATCGCCTAAAGACAGTAAAGTAATGTAGAGTAACATACCAATCTTAACTACCAGCAAGGCATTTTTTGGGTAAAACCTAGATAAACAAAACCATGAGGTGGGGAGGTGAGTCCTATAGCCCGAAACTAATAATATCATTGACAAGTGGAGTTAGAGGTCGGCCTTTAGAATATCATATCTAACATTTAATTTTAAAAAAGAATTATCAACAAAGTTGAAGATAGGGCAAACAACGGGAAAATTACCAAAAATGGTTTTAAATTTATTGCAATTTTTTTAATTCTGTCATAAACCTTCTTCTTTTTTGTCAATTAAGTCATAAACCTTTTACAATTACATCAATTCAATCTATCTGGCCAAATTTTGATTAATCAGTGCCAATGGAGAACCTTTTAATAATTTTTTAAATTTTTTTCTTTTTTTTTTTTTCCTTTTTTTCCTCCTCCTCCATCCTTCTTCCTCTTGCTCTAGCAACCAACCAATGACGAGCTCACCTCGCCGTCACTGAGCCAAGGCAAGCTTGCCCTCGCCTAGTGACATTGAGATCAAGCTCGCTGATCCAAAAGGAGAGGTTGGCCTCGCCAATGGTTGGACGAGCTCACCCTCACCCAGAAGGGGAGGTGAGCTAGCTACTAGCCAGCCACCTCCCAACCCTGAAGTCTTGACCAATACAGCCCTAGAAGCCATTGTAGTCTTATCATATGAGGCTGTTGCTGAAGTTCTGGCTATTAGACTTAAAATTTGGCTGCTGTATTTGGTTTCCTTGGAACAAAGTGCTTTGTTGAAGGAAGACAAATTCAGGATAACATTTTGTTAGTGCATGAAATAGTGAATCCATTGAGGGTAAAAAGAAAATGCCAAACTCTCTGGGTATAAAAAAGGCTTATGACGGTCAAATGAGACGTCTCAACAAGAAAATGGGCTTCGTGGATGTTTGGGTGAATTGGTTAACTTTTTTAGCGTCAAATGAATAGAGAGCCTCTTCAACTCAATTCTTACAACCCTCAAGAGATGTTCAACAGGGCAATCCACTTTCTCCAATTGTTGCGGCAAATGTGTTATCTGTACTCATGCATAATGCAGTAGAGGCTTGACGCATTAAAGGCACCAAGCTGAATAGAAATCGCCCACCCTTTCACATCAGTTAGAGAGTGCCAATAGTTGGCAGATGCAATGCATCAATACTGTTTTGCTTTTGGACAAACCATTAAAGGCCAAGGACAGTCTCACCCAAATCTTCAACATATAATATTTGGTGTTGACATGGAGGAAATTTTTTCACATTCTTTACATAATCGAATCCGTAGAGAGTTTACAGTTTGCATTGATACTCTGTCCCGGAAGGGTTTCATGCCTTTTCTATGGCGAAGTCTATTATACGAGGATTGCAGAGACAGAGAACCCAATTTTTGGCAAATGAAGTCAAGAGACTATATCGGAAGGATGCTTCAAATCCAGCATTTGCCACTCAAAAGAATCTTGTCAATGAAGCAACAGAGAGTCGGCATCAATATGTCTGTTGCAAATTATTCGCAAAGCCCTGGACAGTGACTGAAATTTTGGATCATCAGGAGACTTGAGTTATGCCTAGGTTCAGTGGCGGAACGAAGCCTCTGCTGAAGATAGGATTCCCTTGATTGGTGGCCATTGTAGAAAGTGTGTCGACATTGCCAACAAATTCATCAAGAACCGTCAAATTTGCGTTAGATTTGCTATAGATAAACTGTAATTGATGAATAACGAAGGCTAACAACAGATTCAAAATTAAAGAGACAAGTTTATTCACAAATTCAAAGCAAACGACGAAATTTCACCAACAAAGATTAGTAAATTAAATCCATCCAAGACTTCACTGAGATGCGATCAAAAACATACCCATGATTAAAAGGCCTAAAGGACAGCCGCAGGACGAAAATGTAAAAAAGAATCCACCAGGAAATAGAACTTGGAAAATAGCTACATTAGAGAAATTGGCGAAATTTACAAGTGAAACCATCATAAGTCATGATAGTTCTGATTGTACACATGGTACTCGTCCAACAAAAAGAAGTCAGTACACTTCCAGCGAAAGCTAAAACAGCCAATAAACATGACAAACTGATTCAAATATTGAAGGACCAAATCAAAGCCAGCCCATATGATCCAATGTTGCAACTTAAGCAACTGGTGGGCGGAGAACATGATCTTGTGAGGTATCAACAGCCGCTGGAGGCATGAATTGCCACATGGCAACACCAGGGTAACCAAGGAAAGGCACCAACTTGTTTCCGGGGGCCTGGCCTTGGGTGGCAAATGCCGCAGGCATTGCGGGAGGTGGAGGCAAGAAGTTAGGTTGTGCACTTGTGGCCTTCAATTGGTGTTCCAACTTCTCCTTCTCGGCTTTCAATCTTTGCTTCTCGTCACGAAGCTCATTTTTCTCAGCCTACAAGTGCAAAAGCAATTGTGAGACACTAAATAATTTCAATCAACCATTTCAAATAATGGTTAATGCGGAAATAGCTTCATGGAATTGGGGGGAAAAGCCTATATATTTCGATAGAATTAAAACATTCAAACTGAACAGAGGCAGGGAACATGCATAAATTCAATTCTCCATATGTTTATAACAGACTCACTTTCAACTCTTTGATTTTCTCTTGCAGACTACTGTTCGAGTCCTTCAATTTCTGAGCTTCACCACGCAACTGGGTCACCATTCTAACAGCATCTATCAATATAGCGGCCTTGTCATTCTTAGGAGGCCTTCCAGGTTCAAGGAGAGATGCCAATTCCAAAAACCTACCAGTTATACCATTGTACTACGTCAAAAGCATGAGATGGTTTTGTTTTCTTTCAGCAAGAAGCTTAAGTGAGAGGGCAGATATATGCAAGCGATTGTGACGAGAACAATGTGTGTGCATAAACATGCAAGAGTGTACACAGGGGAAGAGAGATTTACTTGTCATTTAGTCTATCTCTGCGCAACTTCTCCCTACATGCCTTGGAACTAGAAGGACCGCATGATTCAGTTCTAACCCTGCAGTAACAGCTCCAAATTAAATAAACAAGAATCCTGCATAAAGCAATCCCTGCAATAGCCTCCTCAAGCAAAGCAAAATACACGATATGCGCACAACTGACAAAAAACCCAAGTTCAAATTTCAAAGAAGGATGTGACAATCTTCATTTCCTAAGCCCAAATTCAGCCAGAATTAAAGTCTTCAATTACCACAGTAGAAAGAACATCTAGTTGGCAATCATGAACCAAAATATACTTCGTTCTGCTAACATGTACTCAAAACGGTCTCTTACATGGTGACCAGGCTCAGCACAAAATAATAAATAACTCGGAAAAACTGGAAATATAGAATATTTAACTCCAACCATCGCTTTGCAATTTAACATAGATATATATACCTCTTTTTTGAGCCATTTTCCTTCACTCCATCTGACTCCCCAAAGGAACCATCAATTTCCGTGCTACAAAAAAAAATAAAAGTGTTAAGGAATCAAACAGATAACAAAGCATATAGAAGACGGTGAATTCTCACTCATATAAAATCAGCTCACATGCTACACTCACTTCAATACCACAGAAATACATAAACCCACAGCACAAGCCTTCATGGTCCATCCAATTCAAAATAATCCTTTACATTAGCAAACCCAACTAGAAAGTAATCATCTACAGATCTTGATCCAATCAGTGCCTAGTCCTAAGAATTTGGAATCCTGTCATTTCAAATAAACAGAATCTCAGGAATTTAACAGATTCACTGATATTGTGCAGTTTCAGAAAGCAACCAAAGAGTAAAAGAGTTGAAACGGAAGCATACTTTGACCAACCAATAATGTATTTGCAAGGGTTAACTCCTGACAGAGCAAGCTCCTTGATAATGCTGAAAAACCCAAGTCTAGAGAAGGCAACAGAAACCCAGCCCTGAAGCGATTATATTTTGATGATACAAACGACAGGGACTGGGCTAATAATCATACTAAAGACAATGTTCTTCAGATACTTTATGGATATAGCGCATGTCAAGCTCATCTTCTCAAACCAAACAGGAACCTTACATTGGCTCATTTCTTCACACACTCAATACGTGAGGTCATCCAAACACAGCCAAAGCCACGGCCTAAGGAGATTTCCTACTCAATTCTTGTTTACACGGTAAAGACAACCTTAATGGCTGCACCAGCAAGCACTCGCGCAGCTGGCGAAAATAGCTCAATGGCAGGGCATGACCTCGCCTAGGCTACGATTACGGGTTCAAGCCGCACCTTCAGCTCCTCTCTTCTCTGTCTGAAGCCAAGGAGATTCGTGCATAAGCCCCTTTTGAGCTAGGATTCAAGCAAAAACCTTTGAACTAACCGTTTCCCCCAAAATTAGAGGCCGACAATTTCGCTGAGCAGTGATTTTCCTATTGAATTGAGGAATTCCACAGGCCCTCCACAGAGGCCGAGATTAAACCCCAATCCGATACAGCAAAACAGCAACGAATTCCTCAAAAAACATAGAAATCAACCAATTCCAATTCCTTCACAAGACCGGGGAGACATCGTCTCGATTTGAAAATTACCGTTCCGCTTAAAGCCCTAATTTTGCGGAAACCGAAGGCGAGAGAAACGAAGGGGGGTGGGGTGGGATGGGATCGGAGGAAGACCTGAAGATGGAAGATCCGTTGAGGGGCTGGACGGGCCACGTGTACCCGGAGCCGGAGACCTGGAAATCCCCGTCGGCCACGGCGGCGATGTCGTCGATGAGGCCGCAGTCGTAGATCCAATTCGTGTGCTCCGGAGACACCATCTCGGAAGATAATCGCCGGGAAGACCAGCCGCCGGATCTCCGGGCCGTTACCGCCTTCCGCGACGGCGAATTGGAAAAAATTCGCAGGCCGCTCGAAAGAGAGAGAGAGAGATTGGGGGAACGAGGAGGTGGTCAGACGTCGGAGCCGGTCGTGGGGTAAAACCGGGTTGTTCAGCGTTGGGGCTTTATTCCGGAGCCAACTTGGACCAGATGAGGTCAGACCCTTGAGTTGTAAAACAAATCGGATAATTTCACTAATGATATCTTAACTTTAGTCTAATTTATAATTTATAATGTCATTCCTAAAAATATTGGCCCCTTGAATTTTGACTCAATATATAATTTCATCTTTAAATTTTTAATTAATTTAATGCATTTTCTGAATTACCGATATATTTTCGATGTAATTCATCGACTCTATATTATATGAAAATATGTAAAAATTGATAAATCATATTAAATAAATTAAAAATTTATGGCCAATACTGCATGTCAGATCAAAGTTTATAGGTCATTTGTGTCGTTTTTCGTAAAAAGAAAAACAAAAAAAAAACAAATAACACAACAAAAATAAGAATCCCGACCTTTAAAATTCTTGTAATTGGGGTGAATGAGAGTTTATTGACAATTTCACAATTAATTCACCGACCGGTTATGTTTGTGCTCCAATTATCTTTTGGAATCATTTTGCTTATAAGAAATTACTGGAATTGACATAAGCATCTTTTTGGGAAGATAAAAAGTTTGATCATTTGGAAATTGCTTACCTAAATTCATCGTTTAAGTTTCCATAATAAATTTTCTAGAGGGTATATCGGGAACAATGCTGAGTATATTCCACACTTTTATTTAATGGTGTGCAAGTGATGGGCGCACTTATAATAAATTAAGCCCCATTATGCTGAATTAAAAAATTTAGCATCTTTAAATTAAAGTTTTCTCTTTCTATCAAGTAAATAAGTGTGGGCCCTAGCACCAAAATGTTTTGATTTTCGATACACTAATTAGAAATAACGAGAAAATTAAACTTATCAAAAAAAAAAATTACAAACTTTCTCTATATGATTTTTATTTTTATATACAGGATCAAGTAGTGTCCATCATTGGTGCATTCGAGATTTTACTTCTCAAGCATCTGACGAGATTTGAACCTAAAATCATTAATAGGGAGTTCGCTTTATTATTCTCTAAGCCAACGGCTACTTAAATAATTGCCCAAATCAATTTAATGTATTACCAAGTGGAGAATAGGGAGGATAATGGGAGGGTACACCGGGAGCTGACGTGTCGATGTCCAATTGGCTGTGCAATGATTATTATAAAATGGTAAGTGGTGGGACATCAATGGCCCTGGACCAGTGAATGCCTCACCTTAGAGATGATGCGGTTCATCGCATCTTTTACCCTCGATCGATCAAAAAAGGGTCGATGCCGAAAGGAAAGCCCCAAGGCATAAATTTTTGGTGCCTTCGGATTTCAAATTCGATGGAGATGAATTGGTTGAAGTTTGACTTTTCTTCCCTTCCAAGGGGGGAAGCATCTCCAAATTGTCCCTTCTCTTTTTCCTCTTCACCCGTCGTTTTGTTTAGATCTTCTTCTCTCTTTATTGGCTATGCCACGAGTGAAAATTCGATCCAAGTCTGCTTCTTTTTTTTTTTAATCAACGATGCACTTCTCGAGATATGAGATAGAAATTCGAGATAATGCGTGTTAAAGTACCACGCGTAACTTGTTTATGGAATCTATATATTCACTACACACGCACATAATCATCCATCTAACTTTCAGGTTGAACATTTTAACATTCAATTATCACATATTATTCACTAAATATTCAGTCATTTATAGTTAAATGGCACGCACGTAAAGAGATTGACAAATTGGCTTGGAAACGCTGGGGATCTTTTTTTTTCCCCCACCCCATTTCATTTTATAAACGCAGTGTGGTGGGGCAATAACCTAAAGTCTCTATTCCGACAATAAGCGGAGGCCTCTGATATTGGCGAAGAAGGTGGGATTTTGTGGAATTATGGGGGAATCTCTGCCTTTTCGCTTCCGAAAGCAGAGAATCCATCAATGTGGACGATCTCCATTTCGAGATTAGATTCGGTGGTCCTCTTCAGTTCCGCGTACGAACTGGAGATTGAGATTGCATAGCCGCGTCGTCGAACAGGCTCGGATGAGGACATCACTAACAACAAGGGCGGCCTTTCGAAGCCTTGGAACGGTCATTTGCCCGTGAAAGACGAAACCACGCACAACGGTTTTGCGAAGTTCCAATAGCCGGGACATGACTCATCAAAATCGTCATGATCGCTCACGATCGGGACAAACTTCAAAAGGGTTGGATACAGAGTGGAAATTCCTGCTAAGAAATGTGAATGGTAGTGCTTTCTTACGGGATCAATACGAGTCTTGCAAATAACCATCCGTTGATACTCGGCTTTTTTAATCTAATAGGGATAATGGAATAGACGAATTGCATATTACCTGAATTTCATCCAAGACTTTTGTAGAAAAGTAAAAGTATAATTTCTTCCGGTTTCCTTTTATTGATAAAATTGAAGATTTTGTGGATTCAATTTCACATCAAGCTATATCCCCTCCTCCTCTTCTTCTTTTCCCAGTATTCATTTCCTTATCATCTCTAGATATAACTTTTTTATAAGGTCTGTCCAAGATAGTCCAAAATTTACAATAAAATGTTGCAACAAGTAACTTCGATCGGAGAAAAGGACAACATGTGACCCCAAATCAAGTCCAAGACATGACTACTCCTAGTCAGACCCTACCTCTCTCCTCAGCTGGACTCGTGATGTCCACTCAACTCTGCCATAGAATATAACTAGACATGTTACAGGAAATTCCTCCTTTTTTATTAAAGAAAGAATGAACCGATGACCTCACGGGATCGTCATCGCTTTTCCATCTAGGTCTTAATTTTCTCGACAGCATCGGATGCACCAGGAACAACCCACTACGAATCGGGTCCATTCTTCTCAAATCGGGCCCAGAAAGTCAAAAAGAGACCACAGGCTCCATGGAGCCACATTTTCTCCAAATAGTCAAAAACCTACACCCCTTAGTAGGTGCCCCGCGCAAAATGGCCTAACTCATGAGAAAGTTCGGAACTAGCACGTGCGACCGCAGAATGCGCAAATCACATGACATACATAACTACTCCATTTAATGAACATTGCTTGTCCTGGGTGTCTTGATGCGTCAAGTTCTTACAAACTGTCAATTATCGGATCAGAGCTAACTACGAGCTGCCGTAAGCAAGCACTCAAAGCACGATTTTAATGCTATGGCTCTCATTTTGCCAATTGAGAGGAGACCAGATCTCATCATCGACCGCCGCCACAACCCATCATCATATTGCGCAAATCTATCCGAAAATAGTGAGAACGCTGATTTCAAGCAAGTAAATAGGCACAACATGGACCAAAACGAGAATGATAATCATACTTGGAATAATCTCATAGTAGTGAGCAGAGATTAGTGATTTACTTCCAAATGCGAGTCAAATTGTGGAGCTTCGAGCGGAATTAAAAGCTCTTTATTTGAGATGTAGCCACATTGTACAGTGTCAAATCTCAATCCCAATGCAACGTATTTTTCAGTAATCAGGAGAAACAAGATGGGTACAATTACTTTGTACGATACACCCAGGTGAATGCTTCACTATACAGAAGACAACCGGCCTATGTTAGCATTAATATCACTTACGCGAGCTTGAGTTAAAGGTATAAATATATCAACTTTTAACAAAAAAAAAAAAAAAAAAAAAAAAAAAAAAACATGGCTCCTCTCGGTAAAAAATCAACCATAGCTCAATCGCGAATCAAAGGACCGCGTGCTTGTCTGTCTCCGGGGAACTCCAATCTCACAGGCATTTACACGTGCTGCGAAGCGAAGTGAGCAGACAGACTCTCCAGCAGAAGAGGGATCGGGAGAGAGATTCACAAACATAAGTATTTTTGAATCTCCACCGAGACAAGGCTGTTAACCAAAAATTTCAAGATCAGTGCTTTTTCAAAATAAACCATCATACAAGGAAAGGTAGAGAAAGAATTGCTCATCAATTAGCAGACAAGTGAACACACGATCCCCACACCATATGGATCCGCTGGCCAAGTCCAAGACAACTGCCAACTTAACCGCTTATACAATCCCTCCAACTTAAACTGCCATCGGCACAAACCTCTCATACTCGCCTGATTTTCACAAACACTTTCTGCTAAACTTAATCTTTCTAATGGAAAAAGGCAACCAGTTTTTAACTACCAGTTTTCTGCTGAAACCATTTACTTATTAAACAAAAGCACAAGCTATGTCTATGTAATTCAGATGAATTAAGAGTCAAATTTTAATTATATGCGAAATGAAAAAATCACATACTTCTTTACATGAAAAAGTAGATATAAGAAAGCTAACCAAGAACTTTCAGTTACCTGAAGAAGATAGGTAAGTTTTGAGTTTCTGAATGGTACATGCTCCTCTTTCTTGGCCAAAGCAAATATGACATCACTTAAGGATGATAAACTCTTGTTAATAGCCTAAATTCCACAAGAAAGGGGAAAAATAGCTCAGACGAGATATTCAAAGGACAAGAAACTACAATCATTTCGAAAATCGAAAGAGAAATATACTTGAGTTTCCTTCAAACGATCACCCGTCGAACCGCTTTTAGACAGGCGCTCACTTCCTGCCAGATCTATGAGATTCAAGATGCCTTGCACTTGCTGTTCAGTGCTCTATCAAATCACAGAACAAGTTCCAGGTTACAATAGTTATTGGAAAAAACATTCTTTTCTATAATTGTTACGTTACAAGACACCTCAAACACGCACATATGTACACACACAGAAAGGGAAAGAACATACCTCATTTACACCAGAAATACGCAAGGTAAAAACAAAATGACTTCTTGATGAATGCTCATTCATTTGGGTCTTGCCGACAGACCTGAAGAGAAAGGTTATACCGCAGATGACTACTTACTGCATGTCACTAAATTATTATTATTTTATAATATATAAAAGAGTAAATCAATCTGCTACATGCTTTGGTTTCGTGTACTCTTTAGCTATCGACATCATACCTAAATCTTATCTAAAATATAGACAAGTGCACTCCCTCAAAAAAAAAACATCACGAACATATTCAATTTAACAGGATAGACACGCTCTTCTTCCCTTTTCCATTTCTTCTTCTGCAGCATCCTCCATCGTCTCTCTTCATTTTTTCTTTTGCTTAGCAGGGAGGGGACATTAGAAAGAAATAAAACATGATATTCTCACCTGCTATGAGCAGCATGATTTAAAAGGTACGAAACCTCTCTGGTGCTACGAACATCCACAACCGTCAGATCAGAAACATGAGTGTTTCCACTGGCATCATGTTTGATTAGCATATTGCTTTGCATTACCATTTTCTGTCCGGGTCGAATCAGTACTTGACCGATTGGATGGTAACAGATCACGAATTGATTCGTTATATATCTCCAACATTGACACCTGGAAAGGTTTGAACCAGCAGACTTCACAAACAACTTACAAGAAAATAAGCACACAGCCTCATAAAAACTACATAGAAAAGTTTCATGCCTGCAATTCATATTTCCAGCCTTGAGATTGAAGAGATTGCTTTGTTTGGAATATTTGCTCTAAACAGCGTGGTATCAATCCTTTTTCATCAACATGGCCTGGCCTACCCATCATAGTGTAGGTTTTCCTGAACCTGTTTGGCCATAAGCGAAAATGCAAACCTGAAGCCAAAACGGAAAGAACTCAGACCTGCAGAAACTAACATCATGGAAAAAGAGGATGTTTGCTCTGCTTCTGCAGATTTTGATATAAATAGAAGCTTGAGTACAAGAAAGCAGGTTCAGCAATGAACTTATAGGAAAATATACTATTTTACCTCTGGAAAAATCTTGTCCATGTTTTCTATATGGCAGTAGATCATCGTATCAAAGATAATAAAGCGAAACAGTATCTAACAACTTGCAAGACAATTTACCTTGTAACCGTCAAGAGCACTTTGTACAAGTTGTGAAATTTCAACAAAGACATCCTCTTGTGAAGAGTCGGGCATAAAAACCTTGTCAAATGTGAAAGAATACTTTTGCCCTGTTCACAGCAGAAAGATACATGAGTTTCTACATCATACAACGTTGCAAATTGCAAAAGAAAAAGGAAAGAACAAAAATTACAGCGCGTAATTTAGACTCTACCATTTTGAACAAGATCAATGCCTCGTCCGAGAGCCTCCATGGATGTGGGGTAGGATATCACCTTTGCTTCTGAACTGCTCTCGTCAGGTAAAAGAGGGCGCACTCTGCAAAACACGCGGATATTTCCTTTCAACTCCTGTAGCATACACAAAAATCAGTTATTGGTATGACAAAGTAAATCATATAAATTGTGTTGTCATGCCAGTGACAATAAATACCAGGATAGTGTTGTGCAACTTTTTACGTAATTTCTCTCCCTCAATGAGCTTAAATTCTGCATCTGCTAGACGGATTTGTAATTCAGATAAAAGTTTTTTCCGTTCTTCAGATTCCGTTCTCGTTTCCAGGGCAGATAAATCAGACGCCTGAAAGAGGAAATTTGGGATTAAGAAAATGGACTGGAACATGAACATGACAAATTTCAATTATCTATCGAGAAAGCACGTATGAGGCTGCACACTATTAGGAAGACTTCTAGCAAACCATAAGATACCTCCAATCTAGTCTCGGCAACCATCAGCCTGTCCTGCAGAATCTTTATTTGCTCACTCTGACACAAACACTTTGTCTACAACAAAAATACCTCAATTATTAGTCAAACAATCATTTGGTAACAAATAGAGCCAGTATGTTCAAACTGAGCGTGTTAGAGAGAACCTCCAGTTCATTTGATTTTAGCGTCAGGTTATCCAGCTCAGAGCAAGATTTTCCAGTAAATTCTTTGTACTTAACAACTTCAGCTGATAGATCCTCCACTTGCCCTCGATGTCTGTCTCGTTCGTCTCTAACTTGCTGCAAGTCCCCTCTTAAACATACTACCTCATTTGACAAAACCTCTTTCTGTTTCATAGCCTCATCTTGAGAAGCCTGACAATATTACCAAGTAGGTTAGTATTTTAAACCCAAAAAAGGGAGTTAGCCTACGCAAATTAGCATTAAACCTACATTTAGATAGACAGGTTTGCTACCTTAAATAAAAAATTAACAAAAGATGGTCTAAAACTACCATGATATAAGTAAGAGCTCATGCATAATGCTTCTGTTTTAAACATTCATCCAGAAGGTGACTATAATGAAAATCGATGGGTGTCAAGAAAATATCGAAAAAGTTATAATAGTTATTTCAAATCCCAATGAAGCCACCGATCTCCCTGCATATTTTAGACCTGGATCATAATCAGCAAAACTCTCAGTGGCCAAAAAGTACTTTACAGCATAGTGGCCATCAATTCAAGGAAAGATAAACAATGAGCTGATCTGTTGTTAGCTGTTTAAAACAAGAGCAGTTCACAGTATGAAAACGATATCAGATTCATAGTAAAGTAACTCCTCACTTTTACTGAAGCAAACTGCTCCTTCAGCGAGCTATGATGACCTCTTAAAGCGCTGAGTTCCTCCACAAATGTTGCTTTATCTTTCTCACTTTTCTTCAGACTCTCGCTAGCAGTACTGAGATCTGACTGAAGTTTACAATTATACTGCTGTAAGCTCGTATTGTATTCTTGCAACCGTTTGTACATGTCATTAATTGACAAAATCTGCAATACGCGACAAGTTTTGTCAGCATACTTCCCAGAGAAAAAGGCATACATAAAAAAGAAAAACTAAACATGTTGACCCAATATAATTCAGAACATACTCTCTGATTAGCACTTGATAGCTCTTGTTGAGCTTTGGCAAGATCTTCAGAAAGAGAAGCCTGCAACCTCTCACTGGTGAGTCTGCCCTCCCTTTCCTTAGTAAGAGAATCTACTGCAGCCTGATTATTATGATCAAAACATATTTAGAATTCCCGAAAGCTGACCATTCAGATATGACTCGAATATAAGCCACTTACCAGCTTATCTGCTTGTTCTTTTGCAAGTTTCTCCTGAGCTGATGTAAGATTCTTCCTTAGCTCAACAATTATAGAACTCAGCTCTTCCTCCTTATTTTGTGATGAAACCTCTGTTACAAAACATATCAACATAACAAATTGAATGCTTTGATCAAGTAGGAGCCAATATTATATAACAGCCACGATTTCCCAGGAAGCCCTTACCTAATTCATCAAGCCTTTGCTGAACATAGTTCAAGGCATTTCTTAACCTCTCCTGTTCTTGTAGAAAGCTATCCTCAAGCTCTTGAAACCATTTAATGCAAAGCCTCAGCCTTTTTATGTACTCCTGCATATTCTCGCATCTCTCCTGAAAAAGCAAACCAACACTAATCCTGAGGATGAACGAAGAGGCTTGCTAATAAAATTAGTTTTTATCTCTGACCACTGATCTAACTGATCTTCTCTGCTCTATCACCACATCCCATTGAAATCTAAAATCCCGCATCATAAGAAAAATCCCAAGGAAAAATTCCAATTCTGATAGACACAGAAGGTTCATGGCAGCCAGGGACCATAAGCAAAATGATTGATAAATTAGAACTGCAGCAGATGTCTCGAAACACTCGAGCTGTTAAAAAACAGTATTATACATACTTCTTCATCTTTAACACTCGAAAACTAGTCGAATGAAAAATGGCTGTGTGAGATATGAGAGATGTGTGGATGATAGAACGGTTGAAACGAAGAATGAGAGGAATTCTATGCACAGGATTAACCGAACGCCGAATCATCACGCCAAAACCCGCTTTCGAAAACATTCATCACGGAAACGCTTCGCTGAGATTCTCACTCAGTCTAAAACACAACGAGTCTGGCCCGGCCACATCTACACTACCACAGAATAGAACCCTCGACATTCGACGTATCGAATCGCACGAGCAAACCCCAAATGCCGGAACGGGAAACACACGGACCTTATAGTTGAACTTGTTCTTCGATTTAGGCCTTTCGCTGAGCAACGCGTCGACGTCCTCCCTGGAGAACTCCATCCCGCCGCACTCGGAGCCGGCATTGCTCGCGGGAGCGCTGCTGGGGCAGAGATCTTGCCCGCTGTTGACGACCGAGAACGCCTCCCGGCTCCGCGCCCTGGCCGTCGTCGTGCCGACCATCCTCGGCCCGCGGATCTCTCTCTTCTTCCCGATCACGCCGAGCTCATCGGCTCTGTACTTCTTCTAAACCATGCACGCCAAACAAACAAAGCTCGCATCACTTCTCAAGTACGCAAACCACGAATAAGGAAACAGAGGAAACCAAACAAAACCAAAAAAAGAATTTAAAAAAAAAAGTCACTGAGCAGAGCCGAAACCTAGAGCACATCGGACCTACTTGCTTCTCCTAAACTCAACCGCATCACACCGACTGCAATCGGCTCGCGCTTCTTCGTCCTCACTTCAGAGCCAAAACCGCGAACGCAAATCCGACAGAATGCGCGAGAAACTTGCAGAGATCAGAGAGAGAAAGAGAGAGAGAGAGAGAGGTACGGTGGGAGGGCTTCTGTTAGGCGTGGTGGAGGAGGCGGTGTTGCTTTGGCTCTGGAGTGGAGGTCTGCTTTGGTCCTCCTCCGCCTTCGACGCCATTTTCAAGAGCTCAGAGAAAAAGTTTTTTTTACTCTTCTCAGAGACGTCAGAGAGAGAGAGAGAGAGCGCGTCTGTCTGCGAGTGTTGTGGTGGGGCCGGGGTCGTTGATTGAGTCCCAAGGTATTGAACGGATCAGGGCCGTTGCTTTGAGATGCGGTGAAATTGATCGGTGGCGAATCCGCCTTCGACTGGGACGGCGAGATGAGGTGCTCCCGCAAAATCGAGACCGACCGGGGTCAGTACGGTCATTCCGCGATGGACATTGTTTTAAAAATCGGCCCGTTTTTCATTTTTTTAAGTGTTGCGTGCCTCTGAAAAAGAAAAATGGGAAAAAAAAAAAAATATATATATATATATATATATATATATATTGGAGTGGGGAGCGTTAACTGCGGTTAGGGTTTGGGGGTAAAAAGAAAAATGGGGGTGGAGTTTGAAATTTTTTAAATCGGGGATCTGGCGGTACTATGGGTAAGCCAGTCGTTGGGTTGCCACATTTACCTGAATGCCCTTGGTGCTACGCGTTCTCGTCCCTCCTTCTAGAGGCCCTTTTCGGACAATTCGGTTTTTTTATTAAACAGAAAATAGGTTCTTTTAGGTATTGACAATTGCGAAAAATGTCTTGAGTTGAACGTTTGTGATTTTATTTTTTATTTTTGCTAAAATAAAATTGTGAACGTCACGGGATCCGAAAATTGTAAAAATGGAAAGTATGGTCGGATATTAAATGGAAAGAAAATGACTGAAACGTCCTTAATAAGGACTTTTGTGGCATTTTCAGGTAAGGTAATTCAAATGGATGTCTTTAAAACACTTGTTAAACATAATTAATAACAAAATTCTCGACTGTTAGAGTGATGAAGCGAACTTAGTCAGTTCACGTGTCTCGATGATTTAACAATAGAGACCAATGACCAATCTATTGGGTTGCTTCAAAAGAATTCTTATCTTATCGCAACTTATAAAATGGTGAAACAAATCTCAATTGATATCACACTTTGTATTGTGTAAAAATTTAAAATCCATAATAAGATGGGTTTGTTCAATATGTGGTCTCACTGTTCGCATACTTTTTACGATGACAATTTTGCAATGCACACGTGTATGTAGACATGCAAAAGTTCATAAATATAAGTTCTTTTATTTATATATATATAAGACTAGCTTCTTAGGGACAAGATATAAGGTCTTCACCACAACGAATAAGTCTAGACATTTTTATAGATGACGATAGTAAATGGCTTAAGATATAAGTAAAAGTGAATAGACATTAATAACGAAACACAAGAATCTTATCACGGTTCGATAACAAATGTCTTTTATAGACGAAAAAATGGGCATTACAATATCTTCTCAAATTATGCAATCACACATAAAAAAAAAAAAAAACATCATGAGGACGGTTCTCACCGATTCCTAGCACTAAACTTCATAAATAAACAAATAAATTAAAAGCCGCATGTGAAATGTAATGATTAGAGGTTGATTGAAAGGCGGTGAGAACATACGCCAATCATGCCAAAGACAACTAATTACCCACATTTGTTGCACCCTCCCTACAACAAAAGGGCCAGAAAAAGCGTGGTCCAATCCTTAAGTTTGCATCTACAATTTAGTAGTCATGGAATCACGTTTCTTGCTCGGACTCTAGAATGGTGGGAATAGAAACCCTATAGCTTTATCCGAAGGAGATAGAGCACCAAACCCAAAAACTCTAGGATCCATTTTAATTAAAATAATTACCACTCGTCATTTAATGAGAAATTACAGAAAAAGGTTATAAAAAAAATATTTTTTTTCTTGGATGCTTAGATCTTGCAATTATATCACAACATAATTTGTCTCTTCGTGTCCCCATTAATTATTGCGTTTTTTTCCTCCCCACAAAAAGGAAACTTCGCCGTCACCGGAAAAATCACAGAAATTACAGAAAAAGAGAATAAGATTTTTTTTTTCTCGGATGCTTAGATCTTGCAATTAGATCACAAGCATAATTTGTCACTTTGCTGTCCCCGTGAATTATTATGTTCTTTTCCTCCCCGCAAAAAGGAAGCTTCACCATCACCAGACATTGCCATTAGATTCGATTCGAATAAATAAATAAACTAATTAACATATCATTAAGCTTCTGTTGCTTCAAAAGGGAGACAAGAATTTTTCACTTTATTACCCCCTAGGGAGAAAAGAGATTCTGATCCTCTATCTCTCTCTCTCCGGTCTATCTGTAATGTAAAGCATAAGCACCAAAATTATTTAAATAAATAAGCAAAAAAAAAGGAGCATAGGGTATGGACCTCAAAATGGTACGAGTTTGTTGCCTTCTCTATTCATCAATTGGTGCTCGGCTGCCTTCGTCGGGTGTCATTTTCTCATATCCTGCTTTTTTCATTGGAGGCTTCCTCTATAATTAGCCAGGACTAATTGATTATCCCCTCTCTCAAAAAAAATAAAGAACAGCGCAAGAAAAATTACGATAAAAGCGATCCATTTTATATCAATATTTGCCAAAATCAAATGGTAGACACTACATGGCACGACACGTTGAAATCAATGTGACATGTCATTGTTTCGTCATACGAAGAAAATAAGCAAATATTCAGTCGGTTGGCATAGCGTGAAACAGACTCCATTACCTAGATGGAGCAAAGGCCAGACATCTTTTTCCAAATCGAGAGCCTCAGCTTCGTGCCTATGTTTCTTGCGGTGATGTGAAAAAAGAGAAGGGGCTTTTGTAGGTGTAACCTTCCCAAAATTGACGGACCACCACGAGCTATGATGCATCGAGAGTTTGAATCGCAAGGCATCGTCGTTGCTCGGTTCCTTCGATGGCGACATGCGGAGAGCGTAGTAGACTACTCGTCGAGTAGAGAGGGCCACGTCCTATTACGTGACTTCCACTAAAGAAGATGGCGGTGGTGGCGATGCTGATTGGAAATCAGAAATTTCATGGCGGGGTTGCCTCCGTCAACTTTTTTTTTTTTTTTTTTTTTTTTTCAGCCGGTCATGGAAGAAATTGCACAAAATTGAGGTCAGCAAATCTCTTGGATCCGAAAGAGACCCAAGAGCTAAGTCAAGCGATCAATTTTTAGGACTCGGCACATCATTGACGTAACATCTAAGATTTGGAAAGACATTTTTCAAGTGCATTAAGAAGTCGCATCGTCAACGACTCGTCCAACAAAGGATGAGATCTGGATTGTTGTGTCTTTCATTCTCTTGGGCTGGAGTTGATGCTTTGTGATTGTTTGATTGACTAGATGAATAGATGACACGATCCTCTGAGAGAGCTTAAGAAACTCTGTGAAATGTGAAGGGGCGTCATAATGATTCACCATTAGATCGTTTCGTTCCTATCGATTCCTACCTTGTATTCCGTTCAAACTAAACAATTTCTTATTTATAATTTTTTAAATTGATGAGTGATAACCTCATCCGGAGGTGGCGACGTGAGTTACGTGACCGGTTTTATTTCGCGCACGCTTCTTGGAATCGTTCCATAGTCAACGATCGACGCTTCCAAAATGAATTTGAAAACTGAAGAAAGGTCCTTTTCTCTCTTCCACTTATTCGCACGAGAGAGGAGGCAAAGCAAAACAAAACGCGGGCTTTCGGACAAGCGATGGTACGTTTTCGGTGGTCGGAAGGCACAAGACGTTTGTCTCTTCTTCGGAGCAGTTTTGTCTCGTTCTTTTTTCTCGCGCATCCGAAGATGCACGTATGGCGGATTAGGAGAGGCGGAAATCTTGATGCTAAAAAGGCCGGACGAATGGGGAGTCTCAAAGGGAGGATACGTAAAATTTCTAAACCAACTTCGGGTCACGGGAAGGGAATTCGGTGCAGCTGCCGTGTCACTTTTTTGTGGACTAACGCGAGTAAAAACAAGCGCGGTTGGAGTATTAACTGTCATGATCTCACGGACGAAATCTGCCAATTTCGCAGCATTGTCTGTGAACCCTTATATAGCCTTTTCCATTTTAAAGCCTTATTTCCCTTTTCCTTTTTCGGGCGGAAATGTAGCTTCTTTAGCATGTTTTTGGCGAAACAAACTGAATTTTACCTCTCTAATGCATCGAGCCTCGAGAGGAGGATCGTGCATGTGTGTGATCATCAGCCTTGCTGCGATAATGGGCCTTGCCCGAGATTAGTTGGTGAGTGGCTTGAACTGCAAATATGTTGTTTGGATTGGGGTGAGTGGTTCCTTTTCTTGGGTATGACCCGATCAGGATTTTGGTCAATTTCACATATGTGATTTACCATTCCTTTCAATTATCAAGAAGTTTAATGGCTATTCGATGGATGACCCCAAATGAGAAATTATGAATCAATATTAATTATGTTCTTCGATTGACTAATGAGATCCCGATTATCCGAAAACAATGAGCATGAATTCAAATGGAAAATCCTTATCTTTTGTAAAGACTCGGTGAGGATTCTGACTCCATGAATCCCAATAATGATGGGCGGCGTACGTACCCAAGATTCAAAACAAAAAGAGATGCTAAAGCTGTCCGGATCGCTCACGTGCGGAATGTTTCTCAACATTATTAGGGGGAAAGACGAAGACCTTCACCCCTCCCTAAATCCACATGACATGCCCTATTCTCAGCAGCCACAGAGAATCCAATGCAATATAATAATATGCATTTGCTCTTCTTTAGAGGGAGAGAGAGAGAGAGAGAGATTGGAGGCACGCGCATGCTTCCAAATGACTTGTCCAAGCTCGGTGGAATGCTGCTAGAGGTAGATGCGGCCCATGTGGATTAGATCCAAACCGAAAAGAGACAAAGGAAAAGACAGATTCCAACCAAAAAAAAAAAAGAGGAAAAGAGTGGAGTGGAGTGGAGATGCGGGGTATCGATCCCCGTACCTCTCGCATGCTAAGCGAGCGCTCTACCATCTGAGCTACATCCCCTATATGGCTTGATCTGCTGTTCTTAATTTGATCATCTGTCCCTCACTGTCCCCTGAATTTGCAGAAATCTCGCTGGATGTTAAACCCGCCTTTGACCAAATTGTTTGAATCAACTTGAAACAGTTGTGTGTATAGATGCTCTTTCAAACTCTCGAAATCTAGGGTTCAAATTGAATATTCTAGACCCATCTTTAAACACACATGTCGGGTAAAGTTCTTGGCACAAATAGAAAGCTGAACACGAACGATAGAGATCAAAATGAGCTCTCGATAGTCTCATTCTTTTTTATCTCATGCATATTAATGTCAAGCTCTCTGGGAATCAATAAAACGAGAATCGAACCAATAAATCTAAAGCTTCCATGGAGCCGATAAAGTTTTCATCAGGACTATTTTAACTCCAAGGTCAAAATAGCTTACATATTCCAATCACATAGACTTGATTAATTAACTGAAAATTATACTCGTCGCCATGTATTCGATTAAAGGATGCGACAGCGCTTGTTGCGTTTCCTTTTTCACCACCATTGGTATTACAGTTTCTGGAAAATGTGGCTGTTTTGCCATTCAATTAGGCCGGATGATTGCGTAACTGTAGAATTCGAGCCCTCTAGCGGCTCCTCCAAAGCTCTTGGGCGGGCGTGGTTCCTGAAGTCGGGCTTCGACTACTCCCATAGCTGATGCGGCCCGAGATCCTTTGGTTAACTTGGATTGTTTGCATCGTTCTATTAAAAAAAGCTGGTCGCAGCAGACATAAAACATCATAAAGATTAAAGCAAACCATCGTTCTGTTGAGAGAAGCAACTATCGAGTCGAGAGCATTTCGCGCATTGCAAGGGTATTGGAAAACCAGCGTGCTTTGTCTAGGGGTCTGATTATAAGATCAGAAATTATCGCGATTTGAAAATCTATTGCACCAGGAACCTTCTTCCCGTTATAAGTAACCATTAGTAATAATTGCACGTGAAGAGATTCTTCACGTACCTGTGTTCGGAAGGAGAATGCTTCAAAGCCTTGAGATTCAATTGATCTGCATCGCCTCTCAAGAGGCCTTTGAGGTACGGCAAAACTAGGTTGTGGGGTGTTGAGAATGACTCCTTCATTCATAATCGTAACGTGACCAAGAAACTCCCTAGACTCTTCATCATTCCTTGCTGCAAGCTGAATCTGGCGCTGCGTAATCCATATCTCCTAGAGTCGTCTTTTAGGTTTCAAGCCATGTTACCATATGTTACATCTGTCCCAACATTTGGAAATCATGGAGGTGGATGCCCCCAGTTTGCTCCGATTGATCAGCGAGAGGGCATGGGATCTACATTTGAATTCTCGGCCAAAGCCAGATGAATGTCTCACAGGGGTTAGAATTTGTGCATGACCAATGCAACATTAGATCAACAAGTATGGACTAGCTTTTGGGTTACAATCGAGCCAAATTTGTAGTTCTTCACTTCCACAAACACAGGGTGTGCAAATCTGGGTTGAATCGGGTTCACTGCACATTTACGTAAATGCCGATTAGCCCAATCAGGCCGCTTTCGCAACCGTGCCATCTTTCTCAACCCAAAAACCTGTCCACATTGACATTATCGGAAAAGCATTAACTATCGAATTCATTCGCGTACAGAAGAATACGCCAATCTCATGCATGTGCACGCACGTAGCTTTCGAGCACTGTCCTTTTCCTCTCTCTCTCTGTCTGCCCCCTTCGCTGAAATGTGAAGCAGAAGCACAGCACAGCATGAGAAGGGCAATCAGTAATCGGACTTTGCATTGGCAAAAGTCTATAGGCTACAATTTGCCCTTTCTTTTCTAAACCCTCCTTTTCAACGCCCCTTTCTTAGATTTTCAAAGCTTCGTGAACCTTTTTTCTGGGGAGGGTCCGAAGCTTAATGACGAGCTCTTCTTTTCCCAACCACTTCTTGGGGTTAGGATTATATTATGCATATAGATCGAGGCCTTTCCGGATCCACTAATTACCAGGTGCTGATTTCGGGACAATAAGATCTTCTAGTGCAATCATCCCCTTTTGGGACAGATGGTGGATTGGCCGGTGTTCAATGTCCTCCCCTACTCTATCCTAGAGCATTTGGTAATCTCACTTGCACAGCGAGTATTTAAATGTAGCTAGGCATCCTATCATAGGCCGAATATGCCCAGTCCCTTTTCTTGGATGATGAGGAACGAACAAACGCACCCATCGGCATCTCCCCTAAGGATATGTATCTGATTACGAGCAATCCTTATATTAGGTTATATCGTTTTGGGTAATTGAAGTGCTATGCGCCCTTTTAAATTTAGTTCCTCTTAAATATCAGCTGGGGCGAAATTGCCAAATGTTACCAACAGACACTTCAGTATTTGACTAACGCGGACAGGAAACAAGACAAATTAGATATGATTTCGTGCCTTTCTCGATCTTGTTGAAGCTAATAATGCAAAAGAGTGTCTGCATACCTAGTTATAGGGACTTCCTAGCGCCCATTGGCCAGATCTTCATATGCTAGAAAGTCCCCATAGTTAGAATCTCCAGGCATTGTCGTGTGGAATCACAAAAGGGTTTTGTCAAAGCGTATGTTTTGAGGCAGTATGACTATTTTTACCAATCGAAAAGGGGAAGAGAAAAAGGTAGAATCATCGAGGGGTGTCTCCATCTCTCTCTCTCTCTCTCTCTCTGAGGCAGCATGGCATGCCTCTTTTGTCCCACTTCGCAGTAAAATACATGATAGTTTATGAAAGGCAGATAGATATGTACTCGAGAGCCCTCGATGAAAGTAAGTTGATCAGGCGAAAAGGATTTGAGTCCAGCTGCCTGCCCTGTCTGTGGGACAAGGTTAGTCACTTTGACCGGAACATGAGGCACACGTTGTCTGGACAAAGGTCTTTCGTTTTTACTGCCCACCATTTAGGGGGAAAATAAAGAATTATTATTCGCCATCTTTCTTTAACTTTAAATTATCTGCACCCTCTTCATGAAGTTCGGATGTCCCAGATGGTAAAAAGAACCATTCAGTACAAAAGTCCGCGAGAGAAGCATGAAATTCACAAAGCAACGAGTGTCTAAGAGTTCGATTATATTACTACACGTTACTCTATGAATCAACTCTCATGCAATGTATGATACGCTTATGAATGACTGTGGTGCAATTAAAAAATCGTTCCACTTTATATCCCAATTATCTAATTTACAATGAATATGGGTATGTTTGCATCAACTTTTACTTTTTACTTAATCTTGACCTCTTGATAATAACACACTTTGGCCTGCTTTACCGCTAATATTTTCACAAAATACAAATGCCAACACATAAGCCGACATAATTTTCTGATAGGTGAATTATATATTGCATTTTGACTGGAAAATAAAAATAAAAAATGACACCAATGAAGCGGTGGAAAAGTTTGAATGCCCTGATGTTTAGGATGCGCCCCGTGAAGTTTTTATTTTTATTTTTTGGGTTAATTGGGTAAAGAAGAAAAACCACGAACCTGTGACAGGATACTGTGAGGCGACGAAGGTTCGTCGATAACAAGGCAGGGAGAGAGAGAGAGAGATTGTTTCTGGGCGTCGTGTCGTGTCCTGTGGTGGCCTTCCTCAGTCACCATCATTAACCAGCGCCACTAAAGACAGCCTTTCCCTCTGTTATAAGCAGCTCCCCCTGTCATCATCTTCTCCTCCCCCCTCAGGCCACACACAGATTTCTTTCTGGTATTCCTCCCGCATTCTTCATCTTTATCTTTTTCCCCGGGTTCGAAAATTGAAAACAACCCCCGTTTTGGTTCTCAGGTCCGTGTGTCTGGTCGGCCTGTCTGCAGTAAAGCTCCAAAAGAAACGCTTCGCTTCAACAGGAGATGGCTCTCCAATGGGGAATCTTCAAACGTTTCTTCGGTACCTGAGAGGCAGCCCGTGAACTGAGGATGAAGCTTTTGCGGGCTTGAGATAGAGCACTAGCAAGAGAAGAGGAAAAGGAAGAAGCCCACAAAGAGCAGAGAGAGAGAGATGCCAACAGTGTGGTTTGCTCTCAAGAAGTCACTACACTGTAAATCAGAGCCATCGGATGTCCACGACCCAAAAACAAGAAAGCAACTGACTACGATCTTGACCAAAAAGACAGGCCGGTCGGGTTGCTCGAGGTCCATCGCCAACCTCAAGGACGTCATCCATGGAAGCAAGAGGCACATGGCAGAGAAGCCGCCGAGCTGCAGCCCGAGATCCATCGGGAGCAGCGAGTTCCTGAACCCTCTAACCCACGAAGTCATCCTCAGCAACACCAAATGCGAGCTCAAGATCACCGGCTACGGCAACGGGTTCCAAGACTCCGGCGCCGGCGGGGGCGTAGGGGGCGAGGGCGGCGGCGGCGGAGGCGGGTCGACTTTCGTGGGGACTCTGACACCGGGGACGCCTATGCATTACTTCAATCCTTCGTTTAGGACAACCTCAGCAAACGGGGCAACTCCAAGGAAGGGGGGATCTGTTTTGGGGGAGAGAGAAGGGTCTGGTGGCCTTGGTGGCAGAGTCGGCGGCGGCGGCGGCGTCCGTTCTAGCAGTAGGGTGTCGCTGGATGTTGACGCCAATGGGATCTCCATCATAACTTGCCACAAGTGCGGAGAGCAGTTCACCAAATGGGACGCTGCCGAGGCACATCATCTCTCCAAGCATGCTGGTAGGAGAAATACTCTACTTCTTTTCCAAGAGAGAGAGAGATAAAAAAAACGTTCTTTGTGGATTTTCTGATACAGAGAAAAGGCAAATCCAGAGAGCCAACTTTTGTTTTTCAGGGGGGAAAGTGGACACCTTTGCATGTGAATATTACAGAATCTGCTTCATTTCCTTTGAACCTTTTCGCGAATCAACTTTAAAGGGGCCGACTTTGTAGTTGTTGCTCTGCTCTTGCAAGAAAGTTTAAAGTTTCTCATGCAATTCTGCCCTCTTGAGGACGATTTACCAATTCGTTCATAGATGGAAAAAAAAAAGGGTCCTTTTCCTTAGTCTTCGGTCCCTGCAGATTTTTTATCGTTTGCTTCATCAATTTCTGAGCTGGAGGATCAAAAAGTTGGTTGGCTCTACTAAATATCCAACTTTCCCAGCGCCTGTTGAGAACTGTAGCTGTTGCTATTTATCGGAATTTGAAAGCCTCACTATTCGTGTTCTTTCTCGCATTGCTCAATAACATGAAGCTTGGACTAATAATCACATACGTCTCACCCCATTGCATTCTTGCTCAACAGTGACTGAACTAGTGGAAGGGGACTCGTCCAGGAAGATCGTGGAGATCATATGCCGGACCGGGTGGCTGAAATCGGAGAACCAAGGCAGCAACCGGATCGAGCGGGTCCTCAAGGTCCACAACATGCAGAAGACCCTGGCTCGGTTCGAGGAGTACCGCGAGGCGGTCAAGATCAAGGCCAGCAAGCTCCCGAAGAAGCACCCGCGGTGCCTCGCCGACGGGAACGAGCTGCTCCGCTTCTACGGCACGACCGTGGCGTGCCCGCTGGGGCTCGACGGCTCGTCGAGCCTGTGCACGTCCGAGCGGTGCTGCGTGTGCCGGATCGTGCGGCACGGCTTCTCGGTGAAGAAGGAATCGAAGGGAGGGATCGGGGTGTTCACGACGTCCACGAGTGGAAGAGCGTTCGAGGGCATCGACGAGGTGGAGGACGTCCCGACGGTGAGGAAGGCCTTGATAGTGTGCAGGGTGATCGCAGGAAGGGTTCACAGGCCACTGGAGAACATTCAAGAAATGGCCGGTCAGACCGGGTTCGATTCGTTAGCCGGGAAAGTGGGTCTGTATTCGCACATTGAGGAGCTGTACTTGCTCAATCCTAGAGCTCTGCTTCCTTGTTTTGTGGTGATTTGCAAACCCTGAAGGAGGATATGTAAAGAGAAGGAATGATGAGCAATTTGGATTTAGCAAAAGTTCTTGAGTTGAATTCTTTTGTTTGTTTTTTTGGGCTTTTAATGAAAGCTTTGTGGGGTTTCTGGCATATCATTCCTTTTGGCTTCAAAAGCTCCTCTTGAACATATTTTGACTCGATTCTTCTGCAATTTGGGCCTTTTTTTGAATCTTTTCATTCTCGGTTAGATCAAACATGGAATGGCCAGAAGCTAGTCTGTGTCCTATGTTCTTGAAAATATTTGAATAGTATAGTAATGTATGGATGTTGTTTTAAAATTCAGATGCCAGACAGGATGGGGAAAATTCAGAATCTGACAGTTATCAGAGATCGAGTTGATCGTAGATGACAAGTGACGGGATGAAAAACATTAACACTGAAAGGGGCCCTTCAGGGTGGGAATGGTCTGGCCTCACGTTCTCCTGAGTTGAAGGGCCTGCAACTCATTTAATATCTGGTCCAAAACAAAAAGATAAAGTTCGAATGATTATAGAGTGTAACCTCAAACCTGAATCTTAAAAGTTGAGGGAAAAGACTTAACTTTAAATTATGCCATCACAACCTGTTTATTTTAATTTTTTTAACATAAAAATTATAAACTATTCCTATTATAACATATTTATTTTAAATTCTTTTCTGTGACAAAAAATTCTAAATTTGTATAGATTCATCCTCTGTTAATGTTATGTTATTAAACAATTTGTTTTTATTTTGATTAAGCGATGTGTCAATACCATATGTTTATTAATAATATCCATTGGATGTAGTTTTGAGCTTTTTGTGGCTTTTTTTCAAAAGTTTATCTGAGGAAAGGAAGTACAGATTTTGTTTTTGTTGTGGTCTGACTGGAGCACCATTAAAGAACATGAGCGGTGCACGTGACATACGGAGAATTGAGAATTTGAGAGAATCAATTTTTGCAATTGAGGTTAGACCCTGTGAATGCGCCGATCACCTTGTCGGTGCTTTGAAAACTTTGATGGATTCCGAAGGGCTTATTAAAAATTTAGTGACCAGCTTGAATTTCATGCACGAACGAGCAAAAGACGGATAAAAAAAGGGCCTTGTTTTTTGTGGCCGAATTAAAAATATAGGAAAAAAAAGAGAAACGCCACCGTCTATTTTTCTAATTTGTCATAGACTAGTGCAAAGGAGGAGATGATGGGCCCCATTTGGGAAGGAGCAGGACTTCGTTAACACTTTCTTATTTTGGGGGGGTATTTCTGATAACCTGGCATGATGCACATGCAAGGTGGGTAAATATTTGATCCTATAGGGGCCAGAAAGTTAAAAAAAAAGAAAAAAAAAAAAGAAAAAGAAACTGGGGAAGATTGGTAAAACGCTATAATAAGCCAAAGCAGCATGTGGGTCCTTGCGTAGGGGCAGCAATTTCATCAAAAGAGGATTAGCTCTAGGGCAAGAGAACAAAATTCGGGAAGGTGTCTTGCATGTCGTACCATTCTCTTGTCTCTTTCTGTTTCATCCTACTGCCACCCACGTGTATCGATTATTCATTATGCGATGTGACGAAGGTGTGCTCAATTCCATAATCTCTCGTGAAAAGATTAAATAAAACCACATTACATAACATTTATACTTCAATTCAATATGATCACCGAATTTTTAATTTATTCTATATAATTTATGAACTTTAATTTAATATTTAATGTTATTTTTGAATTTTTAATTTGTTTGATATTATTTCCGAACTTTTATTATTATTAAATATACTCATTCTATTAATTTAAGATCAAGGACAACATTAAATATTTCGATATAATTCAAAGACTAAATTGAACGTACATAAAAATCTAGGGATTACAGTAACCGAATCCTTCTAATGCATTTGTTAAATGGTGGAAATTTTCGAGTCATTGACTTTTTTAGGAATTTCAAAAAGAGGATATTTGCATTTGGGGGTTTGCTTTTTTTATGAGAAAGTCACCTTTTCTGCTGAAAGAATTTAGCTGATTCTAAATATTCTAATATAATGTGGGGAATCATGGAAGAAAATACCACAGCCAAGAATCTTGTTTTAGTGTTCGTGATCCAAAAAGTCAACCGAAATAACAGAGATTCGACTCATGTTCGCTGTTCATATTATCATTTGACAGTGTTGATACTTGTTTGAACTCCGAAAATTGCAATAATGGCAAAACCGAGAACTTCGAAAACAATAACAGTGATGCAGAACATGTTACACTACTTCATTAAAAGAATCGTGTCAATGAGTGCTTCGACACTTATTAAAAATATATTCAAATTAAAAAAAAAAAATCGATTTTCAGGCTTTTAATTTGTCCATAACACGACCGCAATAGGTGCATGGAAAAATGTGAAGTTTCCTCGACCGGCTGTCTTAAGAAGAGCACTTAGGACACTCCAATTCTCTTCATTGTGTTCCCTCCAACTGAAGTTTCCAACGAATCAAATGCTCCGGTTAAGCATGTGATCGGTGTCATCAAAATCGAAACTTTTGTTACTTAAGAGGTTGCTTTAGGGCATATGTTCATAAGACTCGATTTAATCGGTGATGGAACGTCATGCTTCGCGGCTGAAGGATCAAGCGAATGCTCTGTACCATTTCGCGGTGACATAGGCCCGGCATTGAAAGCCCCCTGGGACCTAACATCATAACCACTCAATGAATGCGTCACTAACCAAATTTATGTACGCATGTATGAAAGCATGAATGAATTGAATGAGATGTTCAGAATCTCTGGTACTCCAAAACCCCAAAGAAAGGAAGGAGCTGAGGGCCTACAGCTTCTGGGTGGATGAACCACCGAACGGGCCTACATTTAATGGAGGCGGTAGCTTCTGCAGAGGAAGAACCACCGGACGAAACGGGATTTGATGTCGACAATTCACCAGGACATTCAAGTTCGACCGCGAACCCCCGAGAAAGAAATCGAAAAGCAGATGAGGAAAACTCCCGAGTAATGAGTGCACTGGGTTTGCTTTTCGGATCTTCTCTGAACAAGGGAAATGATTACTGATCACTGCTTAAGACCTGAAATGCTGCACCCAATCGCGATCCACGTCTTTAATGACGATGGGTGAAAGGAGCTTGGATTTCTTGAAAGATTCAAGTGGGGAGAGAGAGAGAGAGACAGAGGGATCATGTCCAATCTTAATGTTCTGGTTCAAATTCACTCACGAGGCAAGACCACTCTTTTGACTTTACCCTCTTCGCCGAGCTTAGTCATCATGCCGGGGTCGTTTAAATGATGTTCTTCTGCCTCTTGAAACTTCTGTTTTATGACAATTTTTTTGAAATCTACTGCACGGACATGTTTTTAATTCAGAAATCTTCTGTCTTTGGTCTTTGCTCGAGTTCTGAGTTAGCAAATGAACAACTTCCACAGCATTTGCCGGGATCTATGGTCAAACCTTGCCATTCATTAATGCAGTGCAGCTCCCATTTTGAAATCCAGCTCGCATTCAAATGCTAATGACTCTAAGCGCGTGGAGTCCCATGAATTTTTAAACTTGAGCATCATTAATGGCCGCAGCAGCTGTTAATGTGTCCTGACAACAGCAAAAACATTAACTTGGTTCGACATTCGACGAACACGGTCGAATGGTCCAGAGAGAGTCGATTTACAAAGTATTTTGGTGTCAATTGTATTTGCAATACATGTAGGGTAAGACAGCTCTCACCCAACCCCAGAACTTCCATCCTTTTCGTTTCAGCCACAGGCGATTAGTTTTTAGTTTTGTAGCCCATTGGATTTACAAATTGAAAGACAGAAGACCAAGTTTTAAGTTGCTAATGGAGGAAGAAAGCCAGAGTCTATGCAGGCAGTCACGGTTTCGCGTATAATGTCCTCTGCTCCATGCTTGTAGCTGAACCCCAAGTCCCTCAATTTCTTTGAAGAAATCTCAGCTGGGACCGACTCATTCTCCTGATCCGCCAACCTGACAGTGAGCAAAAGAGGTTTATGTGCGAACATTGTCCATGCAGCAATGCAATTTTCATTTGTAAATTATCCAGAAAAATCACCTTGTTATGTTCGGTTGTGGACAATTTTTGGCAAGGTTTCGGATCAACTTGGACATGGGGCAGCTTTCAGCACAGCATATGTATCTGCCCTCTGCTTCGGCACGCTCCATCAAGAAAATGTGGGCATTGCATACATCTTCAATGTGGACTACACCAACCGATCCCATTCTAGAGTTCACGGCAGATAATATTTGGAACATGTCGACTTCACCTGCGTAATATAATCACCATAATTTTACACTTGTTAAATGTCTCATTGAATGAAGTCCAGATGTTAATGGACTTTAGACTTATCAAACAGGTGAATTGAGTTGAAAATGATCCGATCCACGTTAATTCAAATTAAGGGTAATTCTTTCTAAGATAGACAGTTCTCATCTTCAAATCGAAAACTTAACCAAAATAGTTGGCTCATAGTTTGTGGAATCGAAGATAAAAAAAAACTGGATCAATCGATCTAGTCGTGTTCCCGAGTGGGTTCAGGAACCGGCGTGATTTCTTTCATTCTTTTTCCCATTTCGTGGTAGAGAATAGAATACTAGAACCAAACAAGGGATTGGAAAGAACGTTGTTTTTGAACTTTCACAGGTGATGGAACACTCTTGAAGAATGCTAGTGTATCTATGAACGTTGTTTTTGTTCTCTTCTTCAGCCTTTTGACAATAAAAAAGAAAAAAACCATCAGTCCAACCCACATATGGAATAGGACCGATCATCGTCAGCTCCAAATTTTAGGAATCAGAGACCATCAAGAACCGACCAGTTCTGTACGACTCTTGTGCTCACTCCTAATACAACGTGATCTAATCCATATTGCTAAAGACTTTCATATCCGACCTAGTCTAGAAAGACTTATACTACAATTGAGTTCAAAGCGTGGAATGAGCAATTGCGAGATCGAATGAGAGTGAGATAGAGTCAAAGAGGTGGATCGAGTCTAAGTAAATTGTGCACTCATTTAATTCTGACTTATTTTAGATTTTTACATTTCTAAATCCATTTATGATTCATTTACTTAATATGACTAATTCAGCTCATTAAATACAGATTAAAAATGGGTTTAAGACCCATTTTGATATGTGTAATGAACTCGAAGTTATCATTATCAACTGGAGATAAACTAGCAAAAGGCTACCTGTGACTGGGGACAAGAGAACTCGTATACTGGAGGGAACTGGAGACGTGAGGAATGGGCCTCCAACCGTGGTGGAAACCACTGATACAATGTGAATCCCTTTCTCTCTTGCAAATTGGAAAGCTGCTTCCTCCGTTAGGAGCTTTAGCAACACGTAAACCTGCCACGACATCATCATCTATTTGCTAATTTCTCACTTCAACCCATAAATCAAAAGAAAATCACTGGTATGCTCTTGAACATTGAAGGCAAATGAAAAGTGCAACTACCCATCCACTGGTTTTAGTCTTCCACACATGATCGATTGGGGTCTGGCACGATTCATCGACAACATCTCTCCAATCCCCTGCACTGTCCTTGGCAGTGATTGTACTGACGGAAGATGTGAACACCACCCTCCTCACTGATTTTGATTTCAGGCATGATTTCAGGAGGTTCACGGTGCCCCGGACCGCTGGATCGATGATGTTCGAACGGACGCATTCATCTTTTGACAAAAAAAGATTAAAGAAGGAAGCAGTTCTTATGGGATTCGACAATTTCTTGCGCTATGGTCAACATAAAAAGTTGCCACTGAGTTGTACAATATAAAAGAATCTACCGGTGCTCTCGCGAACGTCGAATTGCATTGGGGCGGCGACGTGAAAGACACCGTCGCAGCCCTTTACGGCCTCATCGTAGCTCCCGTCATCCTGCAAACTAGCTCGGAACAACTTCAAGCGCTCTCCGCCATTCCATGTCGATAGCAGACGCAAGGATTTAGCTGCAGGATGAGGAAAACCGGAAGCTTTTTCTAAGTGATCAGGGCGAATTTTGAAATAAGCGAAAAAGTAGAATGAACAGTCCCTAATGAAGCTCAAGGGGCAACACGACATTCTTCATTTCAGTGAAAGCAACTTTCAAGCCAATGCTAATTCTTGCTGCTAATCCTTTAATTGCTTCCCTAGGATGTAACGAGATGGGACAATTTTGGTGAGAATAAAATAATTTGATGAGTTCTCAGACCTTAGCGCCAAAATCCGGGGTGGAATTCTACTCTTGATGGGCCTATTGGGCCGATTGGGCTCTTCACGTACCATGGGCCAAGTTCGAGCCCGTCCAGACCAATATATACATGTCGCTCTCTCTCCGGGGCCGGAGGTCATCATCAAATAGACTTTACACATTCTAGCAAATGAAATTAATTTCTGACGTCTTATCTCAGTTTTTGACCAAAAAAATTAAAAAAATCCCACGTCAACTTTGCTCAAATTATCAGAAATACCAAACTACAGCCGAAACAAGACTAGAGGAAGTTGAGCATCGAAGGCCAAAAAAAAAAAGAGGGGGGAGGCAAATAAGAAAAAAAATCAAGAGACTCAAAGCGTTCGAACTCGACTCAAATTTGCCGATGAGAAGGGAAAAACGAGGTAAAGGGATGGAGATACACACCGGGGTCGCGGACCGCAGCATGGACCTTGCAACCGCGTCGGAGGAGAGACTTCACCAACCAAGAACCGACGTAACCGGTCGCCCCGGTGACACAGTATGCCGGTGCAGTTGAATTTTTGCTATCGTCTTCCATCTCTGTTCTGTCTCTCTTCCTCCTTTCTCCTCTCTGCAAAACATGAGAATTGAGACAGGGAGCTCTTTCGAAATTGATGGCCCTTGGCCCCTCTTGATAGCTAAGGGAACTGGGGAAGGATGGAAAATCTGGTTTCTGAGTAGTAAAGATGGACAGCCACGTCTCCTTATTTATATATATAGCAGGGAAATGTCTACCATAGTGCCAAACAAGGGAAATATTTTAAGTACGGTTGTCTCTGTCACATGGTAATATATTTATTTCATATGCAAGCCATGTGAGTGCCTTACTATTCTATACCTTTACCTTAGACAGGTGGAAGATATCAATTCAAAGGGAGACTGATGCACTGTGTTGCCAGCACATGCTGACATAAAAATATTGATTACCTTTATTAGTGTAATTAAATATTAAATCACTTTTTTTTTTATGTGAAAGCTTAAATTTTTAAAACAGTTGATAATGATTCCGTATAATTCTCATATGATATCAGAATAGAAAGTCTAAGTTCAAATCTTTCCAAGCTCATATTTGCCTCCCTAATTATATAAGCCAAAGTCTATTTTACACATAAGAGAGAGTGTTCGAGCAATTAAATATTAAATCACGTTTTCATCTAATTACTTAAAACTTATTTTATTACTTTTAACATATTGTTACTTTTGGACATTGAGTTATCTTGACAAATATTCAAAATGAGTATGATTTTTTTTTTTTTTATAATGTCTGACCCAAAATGTTAGATTTATGAGGAAAAGACCATATATATATATGAAAAGTAAATAAATTCCGTAAACAATCGATGTGAGATGTTTTGATGGCGTTGTGTTTGACATTTCATTCCAAAAAAAGCATCGGTTTTTCCTTACATGTCATGTCATACACACACGTATATGATCGTTCCTTCTTGATTTTGTGTATCTGTTATAATTTCAAGGAGATTTACATTGCGTTCTAACATCTAATCACACAACAGCATTTACACGGCTGATTTTCCTGATTCCCGACGGCGGACTACCTTGGTGGAGGGAGTTTTCACATGCCCCGCATTTCACGCTTGAGTAATTTAATATCCAATTACGCAAGTAATATATCCATTGCATTCTCTCGAAGGAAAATGCTGTCTTGTCACGCAAGTAAAGTTTGCCTGCGCTCCACGACGCAGACATCGAATTCGGCATGCGATTCGGGTTCATGGGTGGAGAAATGTCTCGAACATCATCCCATGGAGGGGTCATTTCCATCCTACAGTCTCCGCAAGCACACACTCGAGCAACCTAGGCGTCAGAACCACCTATTGCTCACGTAAACAGAACAAGCAAGAACGTCTCGGAATCAGCTATGACCAGATGCTCTCACGGTTCACCAGGCTTCTGGAACCAAATGCAAGATCGATGCAATTTCACGCGTTGTGAGCAAAACTAAACACACCCAGAACAACATCTGTTCTATCCGACATCTCCAAACGTTGATTTTCATTCCATTTTAGTGGGAAAAGAACAGGACAACTGATCAAGGAAGAAGGAAGGGATTTGATCCAAACAATGTTTTCCCAGATAGAATAGACCAAATGTGGTTCGAATGGAGAATCTGTGTTTATGGCGTTTTCCCATCTACCTTCGTTCCTGCGATACCAGCAGCAACTAAGCTCATAGTTTTTTTTGTCAAGCAAATATTTTAGGGTTTTAATACAGAAGACAGAAGCAAGGCATGTTCCAAGAATATACGCCGATAAATATCTAATAGAGAGCTTACAAAATAACTGCAAGTTGCAGACCTCACTAACAGATCACTTTCGTTGGCATGCGGACGAGAGTTGCACGAGATCTTTTCCTTAGAAACAGACGAACAATTGTGGTAACTGGTTATAAACCATTAAAAATAGCCAACCGCAGTGCAAACTCCAAAAAAAGGCCATAAGGGGCTCCAATTAAATTAAAAAAGCAGAAAGCAGGATGACATTTAGCAAGTTCTGAGTTGGCTGATCTTCACGTGATGTAAACATGAGCTGTCCACATACACGTAAACTCCATCAAGTATCTTCCCTGGTTTGTCAGCTCGTGCTCTCAATAAGGGGACCCAAAAAAGAAATTCAAGAACCATATCACATAAGCACGATGAGTGCGCAGGAGAACAGCAATGGCATCATTGCTAATCCGATGAACCGTGGTTGCAAAATTGGATAAATGAAACAGTTTAAAGGACATGAAAAAGCTAGAGCTTGTCAAAAATTTGCATCTTAATGCTGACATTCATCTTCCAGAAGTGAAACGACCCGCATTTCTTTTGGACTAAATATAAGTAAACTTGTTTTTCCTATCCTACCATCTGAATGAGGATTTGGAAAGAAAAAACACAATTTCAACTCTGCGAAAATGGTCAGATGAAGTTGCTAGAAAGGAATGATGTACATAAAAAGATCCAGAGACTACAGTCTAATGGAGCCACGGAACCATTTCTATGAGGCTGCTGCTACTTCAGTTTTCTCCTTGCTCTCCTTCAATTTTTTCCAGTTCTCTGCACTGTCAACGATCTCCCCGGTTTTTATGAGGAAACGGACTCTTGTTCCATCATCGAGCACTTTGTGACCCACCCGACTTGTCACCTCTTGATCTTTTGAGTAGAGCATCACATTTGAGCTGTGAATAGGCGCTTCAATCTGGATAAGAAAATTTGACAAGTAATTAGTTCTCATAACAAAAAACCAACTTGAAATTTATTAGAAATAGACATTCCTATTACATATAATTGATGCCATTCTAAGTATAGAACTCCTCAATCAAAGTCGCCAGAAGGCCATAGGGTAAATGGAAAATACTGATATTTAGCTCTAAAAGATTCTATCCATAGACACGAAGTAATCATCCAGTATCTTCAAGGAACTAGCTCAACTCTCAGTGATTAAGTGGGAACAACCTTGACAATTTGCCCAGGTTCACCTTCTTCCCTGCTCTTCACATGCTTTGTCTTCAAGTTTATCTCTTTGACAACCACGGTGCTATTGTGCCTGAAGATCTTAGATATTTCCCCGATCTTTCCCTTATCACGTCCAGCTATTACCTTCACTGTATCGCCTACCTTGACATGCATTTTATGCAAAAGAGGAAGGCTGTTTGGCTTACATTTTTTTCTCTCCCAATGTTTAAGCTGCCAATGGGAAAACAAAGACCAGTTGATATGTAGTTCAGTTGATGGCAAAAGCAGTTCCCTTTTGTAAGCGTAATTCAATTTCAACACTCTAAAAGGAAATAAACCTGAGAGAGAGAGAGAGAGAGAGAGAGAGAGAGAGAGAGAGAGAGAGAGATCAGTAAGAGAAAGAAAAAAGAAAAGGAAAAAGCAATGCTAACTTTTGCAACAACGAGGCACGGCTTGTCTGCTGAATTGACCTGCACGGAGGAAGGGATCCAATGGATAGAAATGAGTTATGCCTCTAGACATGTTGGGTAAGCAGAACAAAATAGACACGAATTCAAGACAAACTACTGCATTTCTTTTTTAGAACAGCTAAAACACTACTTAAGAGTCTGCAGACCAGCATCATAATGTCAGCATGGTGCTCATCAGTAGACACACCAGAATATATCATACTGAATTTACTCCCCAAGAGAAGAATGTGTGGTTTCATGGTAACAGTGAGTGCAAGAGATACCACCTTTGATTCACTTTCTATAAGAACTTATCACAAGCAGCGACTACTAAGTACCAATCCTAGCTGCCACTACAGAATGTCTGTCCCAATGACTAACTTTTATCTGAAACAAAAAATTAAAGGTAAAAGAGGCCTCTTTCACTCCAATGAAGCATGGTGTATAGCACCTGCAGAACACTAACAAGAACAAGACAACAGAACCCAGTTATGGCCAGCGAGGAGAGCAGAATGGAGTAAATATAGGATTCACCTCACCATTTTCCAAATGGACCCTTCACAACTCCTATTGACAATACCAAATTAACTCTGCCATATTTCAGACTAAAGCAGTCAGATAAAGCCACCGAATTAAGATGATTCACATCAAATTATCTGCCGAGCCAATTTCAACAGGTACGGATGAACTAATAGATATATCAATTATCAAGTTTCAAACAGCTTTTAAGACCATGCAGCTCAACAACAGAAGAAGTTCAATCAACTAAAAGGCGGTGCCCATCCATCAAAACCCACATAAGGCAGCTGCTTGCGAAGTGAAAACACTGCAAAAGCACATCAATCTAAATCGTGCAACTGCAGAACAAGAAATTTCCTGCATTTTCTATTCTTGCTGCATAGGTTGACAATGAATAGTCGCACATTGCCACGCCGATACCTTCTCCCGGCAATATATCTCCAAACAACATTGGAGAAACTACCGTCACATGATCACTAGCAACATACAGAATTACTGGCAATGGTTCCTAATTCAGTGTCATCACTTTCACCCTGCAGCTCAATCCACGGGAACACAATCCTTTATCGCCTCAGATTCAGTAGCCAAAGCCCATATAATCGAGATTCGAATGAATTAACAAGCGAAACAGCTGATAAAAAAAAAAATGTCGTTCTCGTATCATATAGACAGATAACGCGAATGAGCGAATATCAGGCTCATAAGAATTCACTGTGCATTCGCCGCAATCCAGTTTACTGCACTCAACAATCCACCACCTAAAACACCGAATTAACTACGTGCGGTTAAAATTCGAGAATCGACACGTGCGGGTCAAGGCGTGGTGAGGGAACTAGGGTTTGAGTTTGGTCCTAAGCTACTGAACAAAATTGCAGTTTTGGGAATTCTGGGAAACGGCTCGGAGATTAGGGGAGGAGGAACGTACGGAGACCGGCGGGGGGAGGAAGGAGGGGGGAAGGCGCTGGCCGAGGAACGAGCTGGAGGAAAGGGAGAGCGAAGTCAGTGAGCTCTGAAGAGCGGCCATGGCCATCGCCGCCGTCGTGCTCGCTGTTCCCCGGTTTTTGCTGCTGATGATTTGGTCTGAAACCGAGAAGCGAAGCGAAAGCTCGTCTCCTGGTTCTGGCGAAGGAGATGATGGTGATATGGATAAAATGGAGAGAGAGAGAGAGCGCTGCGAAACGACGACGCATTTGCTGCTCTTTGGGCTTTTGAAATTTTTCCAAATGATACAAATAGTTTCGGAACTTTAATCCAATGTATAGTATAATCCTAATGATTCTGGATTATGACTGAATGTGTAAGTGATGCATGGATTTTACATCTAGGAATAATATTAAACATTTTCATATAGTTTAGGGACTAAGTAAATATATACCAAGATTCGATGAATCATATTAAATAAATTAAAAATTCAGACATCGTATTGCACGTTTAGCTAAAATTTAGAGATTATTTATAGTATTATCTCTTGAAATTTAGATGCTTATTAGAATAACGATGTGCAATTTTCTAAGGAAATGGGCCCAAACGATGAACGGCAAATTGAAAACACGAGCATGATATAAAACAAAAGGCTCCTTTTGAATTTGAAACGGTAACCACTGTAATTTACTTTGGCAACATCGAAATATTAAATAATGTATATACGATCTATAAGAATAGAAAGAATATTATGATATTTCGATTTACAGAAATATAAAGAAGGAAAGAAAATAGATCTTCCTAACATTCTTTCTTGGCCCATTGATTACTTGATACATACTCCGGATAATATTTTCTATTACTAAGTTATTTAGTAATAAATTTAATGAGATAATAATAATAACGATGATGATGCCAAAAAAGCACTACATCGATAACTTACACTTTCGACTTCTAAGGAAAATCCTTCCTTTGCTCATCAGGCAGATTTCGAAAAATAAAAGTCGTGTTAACAAGTGTCCCAGGTACTCTTGAAATTGTCTTTCAGAACTAAACATGCCCCGAATGCATACGAAAATTTCTCCCCGGGCGTTCCGGGATTAAATTTACACTGACTCAGTGATTCACGCACGATTTGCTCCTAATTCCCTGTTAAACAAGGCAGTGAGAAAAGGAATGCTCACCAGATTTTGGCACCTCCCATCATCAAATGAGATGTCGGGCAAACCTTCAATAGAGCACGCCAGATGATTTGATTCCGCTTCAACAACCGCAAGCTCCTCACGTTACCGCATGCACGAACGGACTACTACCAGAACATAAATAGAAAGGGGAACAGAAGGGACCGCGCCCCTAGCATAGGGAAAGGATTCAGGTTCACCTCTCGGACAGAGACGGGCTCGTGAATAGCAAAAGGAACATTTTAACAACTGGACATAAGGCATTTACATTCAGTCCCCTCCTTGCACGACCATGTACAGAGTCAGATGGTGCGGTCACTTCGTTAAAAAGATTGAGGATCGAAAATGGAATGAGCAGACTATGTTACATGACATTAGCTGCGAAACCTACTCGAAGAAGCAAAATGCCGGCATTGGGAAGATCTGCCCTGCCTCCTACCTTCTTTCCCACTGTATAGATGTCACAAAGCAAAGCCAAAACCAAAACCAAAAGAAATGAAAAAGAAAAAGATACAAAAAATGAACAAATGACACAACTGTTCATTTAGACGTCAAACGTGTCGGCTGTACTGTCCACAGATTCCTCTCTCCGGTGGTTGCTGGTTGGAGTCTTACTTTCTTGTTGGTCCATGTCGATTGTGGCTTCATCAGTGGCGGCGGAGAGAGACTTCCTGTGATGCTTTCTACTGTGCCTTAACTTCAAGATCCGAGACAAAACCTGGACAATGTCTCTCATGGAAGGTCGTCTTCTTGGCATGCGATTGATGCATTTGTATGCCAGAGCTGCCACATCATTGAGCTCTTGCAGATCAAATTTCCCTTCCAAGCGAGAGTCCACAATTTCCTCCCACCCAACTTTTCCTTCAGAATTCATGGCCGCCTATGCATCGCACCATATAGTTAAACAAGAAATAGATTAAGGCGTATACTAAACCAAGCTTGACGAAAATACAGAATGTTTGACACATGAGGAAGAAAAATGCGAGGAGAGACTATTATCATTACCCCATAGCTTCTTTTATACAGGAAATATAGGCAATATGAAAGACCACTACTTCTCTTCTTTGTTTAATAGTGGCTCGTGCGATGGAGAGGTGAAGGTGTTGTGGTTTGTGAAAAATACATAAAATAACAAATGTTTTGTTTTCCATAGCACTTCAGCAGTCAATTTAAGACAGAAGTTTTATATTTGTAAATGTTATTCTCCCATTCTGAAACTAGAGTGTCAGAGAGAGAGAGAGAGAGAGAGAGAGAACTCACAAGCTCAACGTATTCCATGAGACCCTGTTGGGGATTTCTGCCAGCTATTAGTTCAAATAACAGAACTCCAAAACTATAAACGTCACTTTTCTTTGTGAAAGCCTTGGTGGAAATATACTCGGGATCAAGGTATCCAAAAGTTCCTCGTATGTTAGCAGCATTTTTGTCTACCATCTCCTCTCTTGAAAGTCCAAAGTCAGCAACCTGATCGAAGCAGAATAAGCAAATATTCAATTTTATTGAGTTATTGACATGCATATCTACATGGACATGGTTACGGCAAGCAGCAAATTCAGAATCATTCAAGAAATGAAACAAACATATAAAAAGATTAATCCCCTAATGCAACTAATATCGGCAATATTTATCCAGCCCTGGTCTACCCTTGGTTAGAACATGTAAATTAGAATCTTAAATGAGATATACCCTTGCTCTCATGGTCTGGTCCAAGAGAATATTGGAGGACTTGATATCCCTGTGGATTACAGGAGGAACTGCCTGAAATGAAATTATAACAATGGCCAAATTTTAGTACAGTATGCAAAAAAACACATAAAAGCACCAAAACTAAAAGTGAAATAGATTTAGAAAGGAAAAACAACATGGGTGACAGGCAAAATCTTACCCCATCATGAAGATACTCCAGACCCCTTGCCACATCTAGGGCAATATAGACCCTCAAGTCCCAGCTCAATGATTCCTTAATATCACCTGGAAAGAATATGTGCTACTTACAACATCATACAGCAGAATGCAGTCTCCGTGGTAGAATCACGCACTAATTTTTCCTTCTACCTAACAAGGATAACTTAACTAAGAAAATCATGCAGTATCCTTCAGAATGCTCTTTCTCACAAAAACTTCTTTCCAGGAAAGAATTGACACCACATAAAAGGGGATTTTCTATATCATGTCAGGTGAGATAATTGATGGTCTAAAGATCATTGTACTTCATCATTCATGCGGCCAGCACTCAAATCATATCAATAAATCATTCCAAGAACTGCCCTCCAATGCCAAACCATTCATAATCATCTAAAATAATAGCATATAGCAGTTTACAGGATTATTCACGGTTAGGCCTTTATGTGAAACAGTCATATAGGAAGGAACAACTGTCTCTTACATTCTCACCCAGAGCCTCCTCACCACTGAACCTATGGCAATGAATCGATTTACAGCTAGACTGCCCAACTTTTCATAAACACTCAGACATACTTGGGGAAATTTTATAGCTTATGACCATGCTTGTCATGTACTGAAGTCCAGTTTTCTAGCATGCATTTCATTCATTTAGATAATGCTCTCTAGATATGTAATCTCCTCCAGCAGGAAGTAGAGTTTAAGCTTACCATACAGGTGAGAGGCCAAGCTGCCTTTACTCATGTAGACATATACAAGCATATGCTGGCCCTTTTCTGCGCAATAACCAACCAAATTCACAAGGTTCCTATGATGCAACCTTCCCAATAACTTAACCTGCAAAAGAAATGCCCATATAGGCGCATGTCAAGATGTCAATATTACTTAGAGCAAGAGGTAAATCAAAAAGAAAGGTTGAAGACTTATGTGGCCATCCATATTGGTGATTCCAGCAAGACAAGCATCAGCAAAAGCTAAAACTTATATAACATCTGACAAGGTACATCTACAAATTTGGTTGGTTAAAAAAAATTGTATCTTGACTGAATCTTGCCAACAATATGATTGCTTAAGTCGACAATTCTAGTCAAATTCATGCTCCAAACATCGAATGAAGCTTAAAGAGTGTAGACAATAAATAGATGATTCAAATCTAGTTGTTGCAGGATTTTGAAGAGGGCCCCCTATTTAGGATGGGAAAAGAAGTATTACTTAATTTCTTGAGAATAAAATATTAAAGGTGGGAATGTGCGACACAATACCCAAAGCCCGTAACTGCACCAAACTGTCTATCTCACTTGTCTTTTGTCCAGATCTGTCTACCTCACTTCAGCAGGTTTTTCTTTTGTGAACCCATTTTACTGGTCATGTAATTAAGTAGCAAGCAATCTATTAGCAATCTATTAGCAATCTATTACATCTCAGGATGCAAGTTATAACATGTTTACCAGAGAACAAGAGAGTAACATATCTGCTGGTGTGAGTGACACAGAGGTCAAGGCATTTTCAGTTGTAAAGTGCCAAGTTTAAAGGGCATAAACATGTATAATCCCTACCTCTGTCTGGAATTCTTTCTCCCCTTGCTTGGAATCAGTGGCAAGCACTTTGACCGCAACTGTCTCTCCGGTTGACATTTGAGCTTTGTAAACAGGACCAAAGGCTCCTTGCCCAATGAGTGTCGTGAAATTGCAGGTTGCTTTCTGCAGGTCTCTGTAGTAGCATCATAAAGCAACCTCAGCCACGAAAAGGCCAAAAAGCACAATGAACCACTGTATTCAGAAAGGTCATTTTCCATGGTATGAACTACAGTTCAGCGTGAAGATTTATTGAGGTGTAATATTTCCTATACGAAGCGGGAGTATCAATCATTTTTACAAGCCCCAACAAAGGAGAGCTGCAAGCGAAGACATGCAGGTAAACCCACGAGTCCAGAAGAAGAATTAGATGATCAGATGATAATATCAGGCACATCATGTGTAAACAAGTAAAAGCAGCAGGACAACCATAGCACCAGAGTTATATATAAAAGAATTTCAGTGGAACTCTATAAATCTCAAAACATTACATTCTTAATATCTCCACCATGTGCAGGAGCAAGAGTTGAATCAAGTAGAAAGATAATCATGCTTCAGCTTATAACTGCTAAAGAGCTAACTTGCAGAATCTACTGTCTTGTCTTGTTCTTACAAAGTTTAAATAGCAAAAGACATCAAATTCCTTACGTGCACACATACTCCAAAACTACTTAAGAAATTTCAACCAAAATATTAAAACCAACATACTTGTAAGAATACTCGGGTATTCCAGAGAAAGACACCATGTTACTCTTCTTAAATCCGTCAAGCCACACGGACATGCCATTGCGTCCAGATTTCACGGGTGATTCGGGACCAATTGTCGAGTCCGATAGTATGGTACAAGCATCAGCGCCGTTCGCTCGAATTGGGATAGTTGCAGCCCTCCTGGAACTGCTGTTCCCTATCTGAGACCGCTTCCTCTGGTATCTAATGCAAAAGAGTGCCAAGATAGCCAAAAGCACTCCAATCACAACCCCTACCGAAAGCCCGATGATCAACCCAGATGACTTCGCATTCATCTCCTCGCCTCTATGGTGCTTCGACGTATCCTATTCGGGTCTCCAATCCATTGGCTGCAAAAAAAGAAACGGCGTTCGAGCTCTTAGCAAAGTCAGGTCAAACCGTTGCATTCACAGTCTCTTAATGTAAGTCGTGGGTTCAACAATTCAGAGGTCAAACCGCAGAAATATAATTGGGAATTTTTCCCAGCCACCAAAGAGCCACCAAACAAAAAGTCAACAGGCAATTCGACCGCGAGATGAACGAGGCATCATCTAGAACTCGGCGAGAAAAAGTCTTTTCTCCGGCTGGGAAGAGAACAAAACTTAGCACAACTTCCTCATCGCGAAAGGGGACTTTTGCAGGGACGTTAACGTTTTTTTTCTTTTTTTTTCTTTTTGGTACTCCTGCGCTCGTAAACTTCGCAGAAGCTGCATCGCAGATTCGTCTTTTCGAAGAAACCGAACAAGCTTAACTCACATAAGATCCACTATTAGAGACTCTTGCTCCATTCGTTCAACCTTAAATTTTAAAACATTGCGATCTGCTCAGCCTGAACCCCCAAAAAAAGAAAGGGAAAAAATTTGAATAGAAACGTCTCCACATTTTACTTCACTTCAATTCTGCAAAAATGGTAGCGCCGGAGAAAGAGAACGAGAGGACCAACCGCAAGGCGACGAATCCTCCGATTGGCCGACGAAGGAGACGAGAATGCGCGCAGAACTAGAGCAGCGAACGCATGCGAAGCCTCAGGAGCCTCTCGGGAAAGAGGAAAACCGCAACGCTCGGGCTCGCAATCTCGCCGATGCGGGCTCCCAGATCGAAGGCGCCTTAAAGCGAGGCGGAAAACCCAAGAGCCGAAGCGAAGCAAAAGCAAAGGCGCGCACGCACGCACACTGGAGGCGAAGCGTAATGGCGACCGCTAGAGGTAACTGAAAGTAAACTCCGGAATTTTACCTGCCGGCACAAATATCGCCCCCGGACCGAAACGGCTCGCTCCTCGCTCGCGTGCCTCGCTTCCTCTCTCCTTCCCCTTGGAAAGATGACGTCGCGGAGAGAGAGAGAGACAGAGACAGAGACAGAGCCGGCAAGGGATCGATGAGAGCGACGGGCTGGAGCTTGGGGAGGAGGCGAGAGATTCGAAGCGCTCGAGCCGGAGGAAGGAATCGGTTACGGGGCGAGGCGTGAGGGACACTCGAGAGCGCGCCCGCGCGGGTGTGACGGTGAAGACGGCGGCGGCGACGGCGGGGACGGCGGGGACGGCGGCGACGGCCTCGATCTGTTCCGGGCTGCAAAAGCACGCGAGGCCATTTGCAGAGACGGAGACGGGAAATCGAAGTTAAAAGCCGCTCTCTCTCTCCCGTGCAGTGCAGGGCCGCTGGCGATATTAAAAAATTAACTAAAATCATCATTTCCTCCCGGGAAAAAGAAAAGAAAATTAAAAAAAAAGAAGAACCGGAGAGATATCGGTACGTGACAGAAATGGGCGAAGCCGTGACCGTATGAAAAATTCATACCGTAAATCAACGATCCGTACATTTGATCTATCTCCAAAACCAACTTTATAGTTGTCGCAATCTAAAACCACCCTTTAATTCAGTACTTATCATGGATACCGAGACATCATTTGAAGGGTTGCAAAGTACAAGGGTTGGCACGAAAAGTTTTTAGGTCACAATCCCCTTACTTTTTCGTGTTATGCATCCATGGAGACTTGACAAATATACGTAACTATCATGACGAGAGGCTCCTTGACATTTTATCTTATCATCAAAATGCGAATCTCATCTCTATTGTTTGATGCCTTTCGGACCGGATGCAAATCCGGTTCGGCTCAGGCCTGCTCGCTCAGCGTTCCGTATGGTCCCGTCGCCGTTCGAACTTCCCCCGTACGGTATGGAGCGCGCCGGAGGAAATGTACGTTCGTTCGCTCTCCCCAAATTTGCCATTCATCTTTTGCGGGTTTGACGCCTGAGTCCTCTTTGATTTGTTGGGAATTTTGGGGATCCGTGCTTCGGCATTTTTTGAATTTTGCGCCTCTTTTCCTTTTTATTTTTTCAAGTTGGGTGGTCCCTTTTATGTTTTTGCAGCTGTACAACTGGAGCACTGAATTGAATTTGTGCTACTGTAGCTCGAAAACTATTTTCAGGATGATTTAATATAAATAGATTACTCTTTCCAAAATATATATATATATATAAAGTTGCAAATAAAAAATAGACCCCAAATTCAACCTAATGGGGTCAGTGAACCCTAGATTGCAAATGAATAAGTCTAAACATTTTTAATGATTCTGAGTGTTTATGTAACACGATATATTACGATACGTTTCATACAACGTGTTATATAATGATTAGTTTCTATAATTAGCGAGAGCAAGTTGTGCATCCTAGGGCATTTACCATGCAAAATGAGGCGCTAACAGCTAACAAGAAAAATTGTTTGTCTGTCGTCCATGGAGGCTTGGCATTTGATTTGGGATATGAGCCGAAAGCGACATTAACCCCAAATTTCGTGAACTCATAGGGAGGTGAGACTTCTTCGTAGATAGGAATTCCATTTTTGGGGCTGGTGTAAAGTTGAGCTACCCAGGGTAGGCGCAAAAGGCAATACCCTATTGACTCTAATGCCAGATGAGATCAGCCTCGCGTGGGAAATTAAATGAAGCTATGCCTTTCCTTGTCTACTAAATCTAGCAAATGCTTTGAATTCATCGACTTGGAAGCCGATCAGGGTCGGCGTCATTATACTATATCTCAAAAGTATATTCTCCAAAAAATAGGAAAGGAGTAGCTATCGCCCGTTCTCATCTTACATCAATTGAAATCCCAACTCCACGATTAAGCTCTGAATCTTTCCCAAAACCCAACATAAGGTCAGGAACACCAAACCCTCCTCATCATCATGGCGACAAAATCATGGTCAAAAAGAGGCTCTTCCTTTCCAGACATTAATCCACTCCACTTCATTGCCGATTGAAGTAGTTGGCAGCGTGCGTGGGGGTTCTGATCGAGCATTAAGAACGCTAGTGAATATCGTTTCTGGTAAATTAAGGAGAAAACCGCACGACAGCTCCTGGCAAGAAAGCGGGATTGTGGTGAATCCGCAGCCGTCGATGTTGGGAAGCTCAGATAGGTAAGAAAGGGGGAAGAAAAAAAGAAAATCGGAGGTGGGGTTGCAAGCGACCGTCAACCGAACGCCCACCTAATCCCAGAAATGAGTAGATTAATGAAGAGATTATTTGAGTGAACAAGCTTGGAGATTTATGGTGAGACCACCCAAAACGGATGACGCACCGTGGAAAACGACTTGGGAAATTTTGATTATAGTTTGTAATGATAACCTTTCTCTTTGATGAGGATTCGATCGATATCTAGAGCGTACACATGTCGACATCGATCTCGTGCTGGTAGGATACATCCGCACGAGATACCTCAAGATTCAAAACCTCCTTGTCCAACACAGTTTGACTAGGGATATCTTTGCATTATCTATGATTATTATAAGATGAGAGATAACGTGGGACTGCATTTCCCCAATTATTACTTTGAGATTTGATAAACTTATGGAGCTTGAGATGCGGGCAAAAGAATGATAATCTTCGGGCGTGTTCCTTCGAGTGAAACACGCTTTTGCTAATTGATTTTCTGATTTTCGCACATTTAGTTTGTCGAAAATGACCAATCGACAGAAAATGATATATGATCAAAGAAAATATGCATACTTTTTTAAACTTGAAAACAAGAAATGTTTTTTTGGGGAAAAAGGAAAATGATTTTTCAGATTTTTTTTTCATTGTGATATTTTTCTAAAAACAAATACACTTTTGTGATGAGGTCCCAGTGGATAAACAACAAGAAGGGATATCGTGGCGAGATCTTGACGTGAAGTTGACCTTTCAAAGATCGACTGGCAAAATGGAAACCTCTCAAAGAAGCATAATCATCCGGGACAAGAAAAATTCCACATGCTCGTTTATGATTTTATATATTCGGTATTAAATTGCACGAGCAACAATGGCAGAATTTCGTGAATGCGTAGGATCGTGCTCGATGCAAAATGCATTTTGTACTATGATTGCATCGAACGTTGCGAAACCCTTAAAAGAACATGGTATATTTATTTATTAAATGACATTTCCATCATGTACACTTTTGCAGTCGATAGACGAGAGAAAATTAGCCGAAAGAGCGACCACTTTTCCCTATTTTAGGCGATGGAGGTCATGATAGGCACTGGACCTAGAACAAACAATATATTTACATATCCCCCACTATTATTCGGAAGAAGTACAATCCATGTGCCAAAACTTTACATGAAATGATACTCAGGTGCTAAAAGTTAGGAAAGTGTCACTTCCGGCAAATTCTGTTGGAAATCCGAAGTGATAACTTTTTATTATTTTTTTCGCCTACATGACTGGTCGGAGAGCGACTCGGCAAAAAAAAACGCAAAAACGACGTCGGTTTGGCACGTATTTGAATTTTTAAATTATAAAAATTAATTATAAATAAATAAATAAAAATGTAAAAAAAAAAAAAAAAGGAGGGAGGGCTGAGCCCTCGCCACCTTGGCCAGGGCTTAGAGACCTCGGTTGACCCTTCCCCCGCCATTGCTAGCCCTTCTTGGTGATGGTGAGGAAGCAGTGGCGGCGAGGGCTCAGCCCTCAACTGCCTTCTTCCTCATCTATTTTTTTTTATATATATAAATATATATATATATATATATATATATATATTTAATAAATAAATTTAGCTTTAAATTTAATTAAATTAATTTTTATAGTAATTATTTATCACGCTAATGGTAAAACAACGTCGTTTTTGTATTTGTTTAGCTACGTCGTATGCAAAGCGATGTCGTTTTGCATTTACCTCACCGGAAAATCACTACGTGAGTATTTTGGTCAGATTATTTCACCGTTGGACTTAAGGGCCTGCATGTTTTTACTCCTCGTTTCTGTTTCTGAACACTTTTTTTGTTTTTTTGTTCTTGGGAACAAAAAAGGAACAAAAACGCGTTTGGTTGCGTTTATGTTCTTTTTTTTTTTTTGTTTCCTAACACAAAAAAGAAGAAATGAGAAAAAAAAAAGTTGTTTCTTGTTTGAAACGATTTTGAAGAAACGCTTCCTCTTCTCTCTCTTCTTCTTTTCTTCTTCTTTTCTTCTTCTTTTTTCTTTCTTTTTTCTTTTGCCGGTCGCCGGCCTCGGCCATGGCCGGCGACCGGCCGTCGAGGGCCGACGACGCCGTCGAGGGTCGGCGACCTCACCGGAGCGTCGTCGGGGGCCGGCGAGCCTCGCCGTGGCCGGGCGAAGCCGCCCGGCCCCGTCGGCCGGTCACCGGCCTCCGGCGACCAGCCGAAGGAAGAAAAATAAAAAGAAAGGAAAAAATGAAAAATATTAAAAAATTAAAAGAAACAAAAAAAGAATAAAATTTACAAAACGTGTTACGTGTTTCTATTTATTTTCTATTCCCTAACAAATTTATCAAACGCATTTTCTGGTCAAAATTGTTTAGGAATATAAACATTTTTTCTTAATTTCGTTCCTAGAACAAAAAAAGAACGTAAACGTTACCTACGCACCCCTAAGTAATTCATTTTGTTCCAATTTTGACACTTAAGTGTCACTTTGATAACTTTTGACACTAAAGTGTTCTTCCATATCAAGTTTTGATACCTATCATATTGTTGCTAGTAATGGGAATTCGGCACTCTGTCACTGTCACACACTCTCGATTAGTCTTCATTGAACACTAGGTAATCACTAAAGTATATCTACCTCTAATCCTAGAGATAATCTCAAGTCCATTCATTTTTTTATTTTATTTTGTGGGTGAGATGGGAAAATTCAAAAATCCGAAATCATCTGATTATCATACCATATGATTAATTTTAAAGGCACTTTCGAGGGTTTTTGCGAATTACGGTCAACATCAATAACGTCATTGTTTCTCAAAAATTCAATATCTCATGCAACCATATATGGTTGTAAGAAAATCTAATCTTTCGAAATTCTTATACGCGAGTAACCAATTGAACTGCCCTATTTTGGAATATCTTGAAAATCGCATGGAGCAAAAGCTGAAAAAGGTGCGGGAGGGTGGCTTATTCGAATAAGGAGCCGATTATTTTGACCTATGTACCAAAAAGAAAGGCGAAAATTAGGGCATTCGATCAATGTAAATGAAAAATAAGATAAAATAATAAAAGAGGATGGAAATAAAGAGGGAAAAAGGAAGAAGGGGGCCGGTGAGATTGACCCCACTTTCCTCGTAAAAACCCCCCACTCGGGGGTAAAGCACGAGCTTTCCGGCCTTTTAAATTATTTCTCAAACGGTCTAATTAGGAACGCCTTTTCTTCAAAAAAGCGTCGCGAAAATTCGTCATCGAAATCTAGCCAATGGCCCCATGCGCCGCTAGTGGAGAACCCTAGCTAGTAGATAAGAAAACTTGTAAAATAAAAGATCAGTGGTTGAAAATTATGGTTATTTATGAAAAGTAAACTTAAAATTAGAGCAATACATCAAAGACCGATTCCTGCAAGACCTCTATGCATATTTGGATGGTCACTTTACAGGGTGTTTGGTAAATTTTTGTTCCTGTTCCCGAAACATAATTTTTGTTCTTTTGTTCTGGAGAACAAAAAAAGAATAGAAATGCGTTTGTTTACGTTTTTGTTCGAAAACAAATTTGGAATAGAAATAAGAAGTAAAAAAAAAAACTTATTGCTTATTTTCAAGAACACTTCCAAGAAACACTTTTTTTTTTTTCTCTTTCTTCTTCTTCTTCTTCTTCTTTTGCCGGTCATTGGCCTTAGCCATGGCCAGTGTCGGTGACCTTGCTGAAGTGTGCTGGCCCCTAGAGAGGCTGAGCCATAGCGAGGCTTGTCGGCTTGAGTCTCGCCGTGGCCACGGCGAGCCTCGGGCCTCTAGGACGGCGTTGCCTGGCGGTGGCCCGGCGAGGTTGGCCTCTTCTTCTTCTTCTTCTTCTTCTTCCTTTTGCCGGTCACTGGCCTTAGCCATGGCCAGTGTCGGTGACCTTGCCGAAGCGTCGTTGGCCCCTAGAGAGGCTGAGTCATGGCGAGGCTTGTCGGCTCGAGTCTCGCTGTGGCCACGGCGAGCCTCGGGCCTCTAGGATGGCGTTGCCTGGCGGTGCCCCGTCGAGGTTGGCCTCGCCTAGCCTAGGTGAGGCCGAGCCTTGCACGGCTACGGTGAGCTCGTTGGACGTCGCCCGCCCGGTCGCCGGCCAAAGAGAAAATGAAAAAAAGAAAAAAAAAAAAGGAAAAATATAATAAAATATTACAAAATTAAAAGAAGCAAAATAATTATATAAATTTATCAAACGTGTTTCTGTTATTTTTCTATTCCAAGAACAGAAATTTTGTACAGTTACCAAACGCGTTCTTCTGTTGAACAGAAACGTTACTAAACGTGCCATTAGTTTCTGACTTTCAAAATCAATATTTTTACTTCCTTAGACTTTCGTGTCTGCATGCATTAGATCGTCCCGATTAGGGTCATGGTTTAAATATTAAATAGTTGTCGAGACGAAAGGTAAATGTGAACTAGAGTCGAAGGTCCAAAACGGCGCAGGGGGACTAAATTGTAAAGATTTGGAGTCGGGGAGCGAACTGCAATTAAAGGAAAGTCAGAGTTGAGGCAGGATGGGTCCTTTTTATTGTCCCGGCGGGAGACCGGAGGAGAGGTGCGGCGTGAATAAACTACCGACGAAGACCGCCGTCCAGACATTCATTCTCTGGTGGAGTCAACCCCCAAATTAAAAAAAAATATTTCGACCCAAAAAAGAGAAAAAACCCCAAATTAAAAAGTGGCCCCCCCTCCATTCATACAGTCGATATTATATCTAGTCGTGCCTTCCCACGACGTCATTTCGGGCCACCATCGCATTTAGCCCCCTCCATTGCAAATGTTCCATCAATTTTCTTAGGTTGTCTTTTCTTTTTTCTTTTTCTTATCCTTTTTTGGTTGGTTTTGTCGATGCGATCCGCAATGGAAGGCAAGAGTGGAGCACCAGTAAGCCCGCCTAAGAAGCAAATGGATCTTAATATAAAAATATCTCTTGTAACGCATCTCCAATTTATAGACACATGATCGCTTTTTCCGATTATTCCACCGACTTGACACGTTGATCCATGCGATTACCGGGTTGAATGGAAAGACTAGTGTAGGTAGTAATTTTGTGGGAGAACCCGAAAAGCAAGATGACCGCGCGCACGTATGCATTGGAATGAATTCGTAAAGGTTGGATCAATGACCCCCCACCGGTCAAGTACCGGCCAGTCGATGGTTGAGATTGGGGTCCGGTTGGGGAGCTAACTTGTAGGTGAAGACATTAATAACTTTTTTTGGGGGGAGATCGATCATCATGGGTGGGTGTCCCTTGAAGCAAGACTGGCTCCTCGCCTTTGATCTACCACCTCCCGGGGTGGTCCAGTGGGGCATGTGACGATGCACATGGTGGTCTCATGTGCTCTTTCGATTCCTCAATTCTGATCTGGTCGCATGTTGGCGCATTGATTAGAATGCCTCTGCTGGAGACCCACCCTCCACCGTGCCCCTAGCCTCTTTTAACCAGCACACGACCGTCTTGTCGAGTTATCTGCTTGAATCGCAGCACGGTATTCCGCGAACGTGAGCAGCAACAGATCCTTGTGATCAAATCAATCTTGTACCGCTTAACTAGACTGAAACCTGATGTGCCGTTGGCTTCGAAATGGGTTCCGTTTCCAATTTTTTGTGATGGAAGGAAAAGGTCCATCTAGTTTGAAAAGCTGCTCGGAACGGAACGAGGGAATGGATCTGGAGAAACGTGGGGATGTTGGCCATGTGTTAAGAGGGGCCATGCCTGGAAGAGGCTTGACGAAGATCCCTGCTGAGTCCTTTTAATGGGCCGTGGTTGAATTACAATGGGCTCAAAAGGCTACACCCTTAATCTCTACCAAGCCCTTTTGCATATTGTACACAAAAAGGCCATATCAAGTTGTGACTATGGCACCATTGGGGGTTCGCCCCAGTGGCCAGCTTTTCAATTTGGAATGGGGAGGTTAATGGTTCAAATCTCTATCTTCTCAGGGGGATTGGGGTGAGGACGATTTCATTTTAAGAGTGGGTTTCGACTCCCACGTCCTGCAAGGAGGTAGGGCAAAAGTTTGAGAGTGTGTGTTAGAGTACGACGAAAAAAAAAAAGTTGTGGCTATGGAGCTTTTCATCATAACACGTAAGAGCCACTATCATGAGAAAATGGCAGTTCGGCTTCACATAAGGAAGATGATTCATCATATAAGTGTAAGGGTGCATTGGTTTGGCCGAAATTGAATGATTTTGAAAGATACTTTTCTTTAATCACAACTACCTCACATGGATTTAAAAAATAAATGGACGAAATATATTCTTATAATTCACAAAAATGATATAAACATTTATTTTACCGATTAATTATTTCAAGCGATACAAATGATCACTTTCAGGAAATTTTTTTTTCGAATAATTCATTTTTAGCAAAAACAAACGGAACGTGACGATCAATTATCAACCCAATAACACTTTCATAGGTTTTTGACACAGTAAGAGCACAAAAAATCTACTTACCATTCACCAAAAAAAAAAAAAAGAGCACAAAAAATCCTTTTTTTTTTTTTTTTTTTTTAACAAGAAAGATGAGAGCCCATATCGTAGAACTTTGATTTTTCCGGCGCGAGACTTGGCACGCATGCAATACTCGTTCGTGGATGGTAAGTCCGAGTCAACGACATTAATGGTTTCGTGGAGAAGAAGGTCGAATAAAAAAAAAAATTAAAATAGACCTCCAATCGCCCTTTTTTGCATTCAAACAATCGGGGGTGGGTCAAATCAAATTGCGGTAGCGTCGAAGTCAAAGAGGGCGAACGTTTGACCCCGCCCGCCCTGCCGGCCCGACCGACTCTATTTTTCTTAATGTAAACCCGCCGGAGCGAAGCCACCTGGACTGGGACTGGCACTGCTCGGGTCCCGTCCCGCTTTTTGATAATCGCACGTGGGCGAACTCCCGAAATGGGAACGCCGGAATGAGAACGCCATCCCATCGGTCGATTTCCCGTGGGAGAGGGTAAAGGAAGGAAGGGAAAACCGGGGGAGATGCATAGAGACATAAATAGGCCCCTCCCGGGCTTGACCGTCGGGCCTTCCGCGATCGCAAAAGTGGACTGGCGACGGAAGGGAAACCCTTATCAGTTTGATGACCCCACCCCGATATGAAAAACTAACCGCGAGCGTTGAACGTGTTCCCACGTGTGTTTCCGTACCTTTGTGTGTACGATCTAAAAGATCTAGTTAGATCTTTCGTCGTTTGGTTGACCGGGCGGGCAATTGCTTGATGTCAGCACACGGCGGAACTAGCGTTCCGCAACTCTAAATAGTCTGGAAAAATTACCGCATTGTGACTTATTGTGGGAAAATCAATTCAAGTCGCAAACTTTTTAATCTCACCAATTTAATTCTAAATTTTTACGTGAAATTTCAATATCATCTTTTTAATTAATTTGGGGCCTTAAAGATTGAGTTGCCTGGTAAATATAAATGACATTTGCCATTTTTTTTTTTTTTTTAAGGATTTTGAGGAGATGCGATTAGCCTCTGATGGCCTTTTAGCCCAAGGTATGTGTGCTCTTAGCATTTTTGGGATGCAAATACATTTTTTCTCTTCCAATTTTGTCTTTGTTGAACTTTTACAATTCTAAAAAAATGTCCCTACCACATGCGATGTCACCGACAACCTCCGGCAAGGCCAAATGTGGCTGCCAGCGAGCCACATCTTGCCGTGATAGCCTTGCTAGGGTTGTGTGACCCACGAAAGCCATGTTTTGTATAAAGTCTTCACGTGGCCCTCTATCTTTATCCTTTAGTAGTTGTTCATACTTAGATATTCTTATTGCCAATTGAAATAAATCAATACGACTTTGGTCTTCGATTTTTTTTTATTGAATTTCAATTCATTGAAAACCAGATACATGATTTCTTTATCTAAAAGTGAATTTAGGCATCTATTTCTAGCTTTCTTGAATCATGTAACTAATTGATCGATTGATTCATTATCATATTGATAAATTCAACAAACAATACCTTAGCTATCATTCTATTAAATTAAGAATGAAATTATTTGTCCATCTTAGTCCACGTATGAATTGAATTAGGAGATAAATTCGTATACCGAGTAAAGGTAGCTTTTGATAAAGATAAAAGAACAACCTAAGTCTTGGGAATTTATTTGTTCCTACTTCTCCACATTGGGCAATAAATCGACTAATGTGTTTAGTGGTCGGTTGGTCATCTTTGCTAGCGAAGTGAATACATCAAATTTAGGAGTTTTGAGTTCTCACTTGGGTAAGATATAGTGTAAGCTAATCATGATGTGACTTCCTATTTATTGGCCTGACTATTCCTCTATCGGGATCTGATTGTTGCGGTACAAGTTCAACCACTTGATCGGGATTCACAAGTTGACACACTTGCCCATCTTGCCCCTAGGTTTAGGGTAAATAGGTTGATAGGCTTGAGCTTCCTGCTCTCTAGAATTAAGGTAGATAAGATTTTTAGGTCTTTGTAAAATCCTCCATGTGGTGGGATTACTTCCACTGTTCAATTGACTAAGAGTTGGAAAAATATACACAAAAGCCATCATATTTGGTTGGATTGATATGGAATAATTGAATGTCTCAAGGTTGTAATTCATTGTTCTGGCATTATACATCCTCAAATCGGCCACACTAATCCCACCAGGGGAGCCAAAAAAATGTCTCGTTGCAATTTGCCTTGATAACAAAATGTTTTTATCCAAATCCATTCTTGATTTTTATTAAAGGAGACAGGTTCTACGGTGGTTTTGGACAGAAAACATTCCAAGCACACAACACAAGCAAACTAATAGATATACTTCAAAAGAATATAATTGATGTTAATATACAATATAAAGGTACAACATCGGAATTTTATCAACAACAAAACATCCAAAAACTATAGCAAAGATAAATGTTGAAATTGAATTGAAGACACGCTTAGTCTGATTTTTTTTTGCCTAGTATTAAGCATTGACATATTTAATTAGAGAGGTAAAGGGGGATTGAAAATATTTGAACTCAAGACTTCTTGTTTTAATATCATATGAGATTTTGTGAGATCACTATCAATTACTTTAAAAGCTTAAGATATTAAGTGAATGTGTGTTTATTATTCAAACATTTTAACACCGGGATTCTACTGCAAACAAATGCTACTATTTATAGTGTTCATGACACTATAAGCAGCTCTTGAGTAGTTTTAGCCATATCTTCACATCTATGGACCTTTCATATACATATCTTCACGTCGCTATGTTTTCCCATCTCTAGGCTATTACTAAATTCAGATGGATAACTCCCTCATCCCATTTGAGATTACAAGAAGTGACTACAACAATTATCCACAAGAATCGAAAATATCATTACTAGGTAATTACATGTCGATGTTGATGTCGATGACTTCATTCCAAATAACTGAGTTTATTGTTGATAACTTATTGGCCATCAAGACTCTTCGAGTTGTCAACACTTATATGAAAGAGCTTAAATATTCGAAAATATCGCTACTCATCGAGTTGTCGACAAGTCTTTTTACCGATGGCTTCTATTGTTTACCAAATTTTGCTCTCATTGATTAAGTTCATCACCTGTCAATAATAACAAAAAAAAAAAAATTAGTCATTTTCTTGGGTGTAAAAGGAGTGTAAAGACGAGGAGTCGCTTCATGGAGACTCTATCGCAATGTGTTCAAGAAAGGTGTGTGGAAACCATTTTGTGGGGCACAAAATGCGGAGAAAAACTGATTGGAAGCGATGCTCTTTCTGCCTTCATTTTGTCCGCTATGATGATGTGGATGTCGATGTCAATGACTTCATTTCAGATAACTGATATTTATCGTCGATAACTAATAGGCCACCAAGACTCTTCAAGTTGTCAACACTTATACGAAAGAGCTTAAATATCCAAAAATATCATTACTCATCAAGTTGTTGACAAGTCTTTTTATTGATGGCTTATACTCTGCACCAAATTTTGCTCTCATTGATTAATGCTGCACATGATAACGTTTTTTTTCTCCTAATTTCTATTTTTTTGTTCCTCGGAACAAAAAAGAATAGAAACCCGTTTGGTAAAACATTTGTTCCTAGGAACAGTTTTGAGAAACAAAAAAAAGTAGATTTTTGTTCCCTGGAACAATTTCTAGAAATAAGCCAATTGTCTTTTTTTTTTTTCTTTTGTTTCTCTCTCTTGCTGGAGCCACCTCTAATTGCCCGGAGCCACCGCTAACTGCCGCCACCGCCGTTGCATGACCGCCGGCAGTCGACTGTCATTGGCGATCGATGTTGTAGAGCCCATTAGCTGCCACCTCTCGTGGCTGGCGGCGGCTGATGGGCTCTGCGGCGGCAGTCGCCGGTGATGGTCGGTGGCCGGCGGTCATGCAGCGGTGGCGGCGGCCGGCGACGGGCAGCGGCGGCCAGCGTTCGGTAGTCGGCTAGTCGTGAGCAAGAATAAAAATAAATAAATACAAAAAAGAAACTGTTACGTTACCAAACACATTTCTATTATTTTTCTATTTCAAGAGTAGAAATTTTGTGTAGTTATCAAACGGGTTCTTTTACTCAGAAATTGTTCTCCGAAATAGAAATAGAAAAGAACTATTTCTGAAAAAAAAAACTTTCCTCCAGTCAATAAGCGTTGTCATGCGCAGCCTAAGTCCATCCCCTGTCAAAAAAAAAAAGAAGTTGGTCATTTTCTTGGGTGTAAACGGAGTGTAAAGAAGAGGGGTTGCTTCATGGAGACTCTCATAAGGCGGTTAAGAAAGGTGTGTGGAAACCATTCCGTGGGGCACAAATGCAATAAAGACTGATTTGAAGTGAAGTTCTTGCCGCCTTCGTTTTGCCAACTGTGATGATGTCCATGTCGATCGCGTTCATTGACATGATTAAGGGATAATGTAAAATAAGACATAATCCGAATATCGTTCAGGAGAAGCACGAATTGTTAACTTTCGAAACGATGGGATTGGTCCTCGCTGGGTGTTCTGGGAATCCAATGGACTCTTTACTTGCACGGCCGGTTAGGTAATGTGAAACCGATCTTTACACGTCTGTTTCACGACCCTTTTAAAAGAATAATCCTCTTTCCTCTGTTCAGTTCCCTTTTTTTTTTTTTTGGGAAGGGCCCAAACGCACTTTTTTCTTTAAATAAAACTTGAAGGATAGGTACGCCTTTTTGGGGTTGGAGGTACTTACGCGTTGCCACGTAAGGTCAAAGGAGTCAAAGGTACGAGATTCCCGATTGCCACGTGGCGTCGCACTTCGCGTCTCTCTCCGTCTTGGCCCCGGTCAAATCTGACCGGCCTCGCTCACGCTCGCGTCACGTGACCGTCCGCGTCCCTCTCGGCTGGAGACAGGCCGAACCCCAAACGACAAGCGCGCCTCCGCCTCCACTTTTGGCCAGTGACGCTTGGTTCTCTTTCTCTGTCCCGCGTCAGCCTTTCCTTCTTCTTTTTTCCTTCATTGTCTTGATGAACACCCACAAAAAAGAAAAGAAAAGAAAAAAAAAGAGTTTTATGAAAAAAAGAACTTTGGAGTCTAACTTAATCACATCCTCAACGAAGATGACATGATTTTTAAATTTTAAGTGCTTTAAATTCGTGAATTTTTCTCATTTATGTTGGAACAAGAGGGCTGATCAAATGTCATCATGTCTTTTCACTTATTCAAAAACATGTGGATATATAGGCTCTTCAAAACCATTATAGTGATGTGTCGACATAGGAAATTCTATGGTTTTTTAAGTAATGATGCATTCGGCATTCAACGAGATATTGTAATCTTATGCAAGAAACAGAATTTCCATAATCTCGACGGTTGATTGCACAACCTTTTTCAGTGATTGGATGGAAAAACACTTCAAAAAAGTACTTTCGGCTAAAGCTCATCAATGATGGCAAAAAGTCAAACAAGATTAGTAAATTTATATGAGATGATCTGCTTCAATGATAGAATTGGATTTACTCATGCTAGATTTCTTGCGGTGTTTCTCTTTCTAAAAGTCTAGAATCAGAAAATTCAAGTTGAGGTATTCATAAAAATTGACATGATTTCTCGATTTGTATTTAACAAAATATCAGTGGCTAATTGCAAAGAGGATCATTCTAATTGGACCTCCCCTTTTGAATCATGTTATATCAATACGACAATTTATCGGCACGAAGAGGATCTGACCATCTATGCTTGGTTCTTTTCCCTATAATAGTGAACAAATTGAAACCTTAATACAATTCGACTTGTTGAAGAACACAACTAATGAACCGAGGACGGTGGAAAAATTAGTTGTTACTTTTAACCGACACTTTCCAAATATCAATGATATTGACTAACATTCCATCCATATAACTCATTTGGTTAGTCTTCATTATGAGTCAAAGGTGTTTTATATACCGGTCCTAGTCAAAAACCATAGCCCACATTGTTAGTCCTAGTCAACAAGCTTGAATTTATAAAAGAAAGTGGATAATGCCAAGTATATCATATTAAAAAAATATATTAGGTCGATAAAATGGGAAATCTCCCTTCTAGATTATAATATAAAGTTTTTTGTCGCGAGTGGCTCCTACCATCTATGTTTTTGTTCTTTTTGCTACAACAATTAACAAAATTTTAATACGATTCGACTTTTCACAAAGACAATTAATGAGTGGAGAGTGGTAGAAAAATCATTTGTTAATCGTAACCAACAATTTCAAAATGTCAATGATATCAATTGACATTTTATCCTTGTGACTCATTTCTCTAATTGACATAACAGATTAAAGATGTATACACACACACACATATATATATATATATATCCTATTTGTATTAACCCTATGTGAATATAGTTGAACTTTTGTTTATGTTATTTTGAGGGAATCTGGATTTAAAAAGGAATTTGATAGAGGTACAGTCCTGGTAAAAAATCTTGTTAACCCTAACCAACATTCTTGAATGTTACAAAAGGAGGTGGATAATGCTTAGCATATCATATTAAAAAAAAACATATTATTAGGTCGACAATAATGGGAAAGCTCCCTTATGGAATTGAAATATGAAGTCTTTTTTAAATGTAGGGATCTTCTTTTTCATCACATGGTCTTTTAGAAAAAAAAAAACTAATGTAATTTGCAATTGCAAATCCAATTTTTCATCTTAGAAAGAGACTAAAAAAAGAAAAGGAAAAAATCAAAGCGCGTGTTTCTCATTGGAGAAGGCGCGCGGAACGTTCCGCATTCGCACCTCTGTCGCTCCGGATGGGGGGCGCCGTGTCTGGTCGGCGCGTCCCAGCCGTTAAGACACAGTCCCCGTCGCTCCGACCAGCGTCGCCGTTACCGTTACTCCCTCCGTACAGGAAAAAGAGAAAAAATCCACCCGTCGTCTTCCCCCACTATCTCTCTCTGCCTTTTCTATATAAACGACCGGCTGGGAGCTTCGTTGTGTTTCGATTCTCGTTCGTGGCAGGACAAATTCCAAGTCGCATCGCGTGAAAAACACAGGGACGGAAGAGCAATCCCAGTCGGACTTGGCTACGGAGGAGTAGGCAGGGCGGGGGTCAGAGTTCCTCCATTTTTGACTCCAGAGGCGTCGTGTGCACCGAGGTAATCAATCCCTGTTCATCTTCGTGCTGCCCTTAAGTTCGGTCTACATGAGATGGAGTTCGTGTCGGGTTTGATGTTTTGGGCCGTAGGGAATTTTAAAAAAAGAATAAAAACTGAGGAGATATAGCCACCTTCGCTGTCGAGCCCCGTCGTGTTCCTTTTGGGTCGGAGATTTTCCGGGTTTTGAGTTGGGTTTGATTAAAGTACTGGGGTCGAAGAATGAATGACGAGGCCGTTGTTCTGGTACGCTGCCGCTCCTCTCCTGATACTGCCGCACAGGTGTTTGAGGATATTTGAATGGGTTTCCTTTCATTGTTCTTCTTCTTTAGCCACTGACCCGTTGGTTTCTTACTGTTATATCGAGACGCTCCTAATAGTATGATGTATGGTGAAGCTTCCTAGAGTTTAACATGTCAAAGTTTTTTTCTTGAACCACGTTCGAATTGAGTAATTGAGGTGCTTCTGTTTCGTGAATTTTCCCGCTGATTTAAAAACTTCTTTTTAAGCGAAAAGAAGTGAGGCTTTTTCTTTGTTTTTGGTTGTATAAAGCATGGAGATGCCGTGATAATGGATGGGATCTGGATTTTTTAGTTTCTTTGGACAAAATAGTGATCTTCACAATGAACAATGAGAAGAGTAGCACATATGGAGTTATAAGGAATGAGAGTTTATGGAGCCAAGGATGTTTTTTCCTAGAGCTTGTAATCCACCTGGCGAGCTTGCTTTGCGGGTTTTGTCCGACAAAGAGTTGAGATGCAAGAATTGACATGCTTTAGCAGAATCATAAGCTTTCTTATCAGTTTTGATTTCTTAAGACAGTTGCATTTCATCTGTATAATAATCTCAAAAAGTCTGATGCCGATATTCTCTGTTGGGGTGGTGTGTCTGATACTGATGCTACCATGATTTTTGGATAGCTTTCTGTGTGTGCATGTTGATACATGAGATTCAAGGGGGGCAAATCCCATCTGTTGTATTATTTTTGGCTTTTTTAGTCTTCCTTTTGTCATGTGCGTTTCATGAAGCTTGGATCTTCTGTTCTTGATCCTCTCTATTTTGCAACTCGAGAACATAATCCTTTATCCGTGGTTCCTCTGTACATCTCAATGACCATGAGACTTAACTAGCTTCTTCATGTAATTGCAGGGGGTTATATTTGTTCATCTTGAGCTACTGTTAAAACTCTACTAGCTATTGGAAAGCCCAGGGGATGCATGTCCTATTGCAATCTATTACGGGCTAATTGAGAGTTTTCTGACAAGAAAGCTTATGGTACTGCTAAAGCATGGAATCACACCCACTATACAGATACAGTGAGACAGGTGCTGGCTTATCTTTCACATCTTCTCATCCAACTGTTCCATCTCTTCCCAACAGGTTATTTGGGCATTCGAAGTTTGAAATCAGGGAATCTCCTATCTCACCCTTTTCGACAAACTTTGATAGCGAGACACTCACCGTGTTAAGCGATAATCAGGAGCAGTACAGTTCTACAGACAATTATTCAGGAGTTAGCTCTTCTTACAACTCTTCACTCGAGACCACCAGCTGTTTCCAAAGGTCAAGCCCGTCGCAAGACGGGTGTAGAGACAGCTTACTTTCATGTTCTGGCAGGCCCACCTCACTGCAAAATGAGCATCATTCACAGAACACAGCTTATACTTTACGGGAGCTAGAGGACGTCTTAATGGATGATGGACAAGAAGTGCGTGTCACAGATACTTCTATTGGGGAACGTGTATGGGATCAAAATTCCCATGGTTCACAATTTAGTTGTCCTGAGGATTCTGTTGCTTTCATTCAGAGCCAATCAGGTAAAAGCGTTCATGCCGAGAAACATAAAGAAGCCATTGAGGAATCGTTGGTTCAAGATGTTCCTCCAGGTGATTTGAAGCAGCTGCTGATTGCCTGCGCGGAATCACTTTCTGATAACGACATGCACAAATTTGAGAAGTTGATTGAAAAAGCCAGGAGGGCTGTATCCATCAGTGGAGAACCTATACAGCGTCTTGGTGCCTACATGATAGAAGGACTTGTGGCCAGGAAAGAGGAATCGGGTTCTAACATCTACCATACCCTTCGATGCAGAGAGCCTGAAGGCAAAGACTTGCTTTCCTACATGCACATTCTGTATGAGATCTGCCCCTACTTGAAGTTTGGGTACATGGCGGCAAATGGAGCCATTGCCGAAGCATGCAAAAATGAGGATCGGATACACATCATAGACTTCCAAATTGCTCAGGGCACCCAGTGGACCACTCTTCTTCAAGCGCTTGCTGCAAGACCTAGCGGGCCCCCTTATGTGCGGATTACAGGGATTGATGACCCGGTCAACAGGTACGCTCGTGGGGCCGGATTGGAAGCAGTTGCAGGAAGGTTGGCGGTGATCTCTGAGAAATTTAAGATCCCGGTGGAGTTCAACGGTTTGCCAGAGTTTGCCCCAGATGTTACTCATGACATGCTGGATGTCAGGCCTGGGGAAGCTCTCGCAGTGAACTTCCCACTCCAGCTACACCACACGCCAGATGAGAGTGTTGACGTCACCAATCCAAGGGATGGGCTACTAAGGATGGTGAAATCACTTTCTCCGAAAGTGATCACATTGATCGAGCAGGAGTCGAACACGAACACTACACCGTTCCTGACAAGGTTTGTGGAGACCCTCGACTACTACTTGGCAATGTTCGAGTCCATTGACGTGACCCTGCCCAGAGACAGGAAGGAGAGGATAAACGTGGAGCAGCACTGTTTGGCAAGGGACATTGTGAACATCATCGCTTGCGAGGGGAAGGAGAGGGTGGAGCGGCATGAGCTGTTTGGTAAGTGGAAGTCTAGATTGACGATGGCAGGGTTTAGGCAATACCCTCTAAGTAGTTACGTTAATTCAGTCATAAGGAACCTGCTGAGGTACTACTCCGAGAATTATACGTTGGTAGAGAGGGATGGTGGGATGCTTCTGGGCTGGAAAGACAGATTCCTGGTTTCTGCTTCTGCATGGTACTGAGAATGGGCCAGAGTTTGAATATTCATGGAGAAAAACTGGAAAACTGAACATCTTTCGGTAGTAATAGGAGTTATTGGATTCACATAGTATGAAGTCGCAGATCGTCCTCACCATGTGATCCAATAGCTTGCCCTGGTGTATTCATGTTCTAACTTCCAGATGGCTATTGTATCTTTTCTGTTTGTTCATTCTTTAGTTTAGCTACCTGTTGTTCATGTGTGATCTTTTGGATCCACTTTACTTCACAGTATACATCGTTGTATAAATGAGTTTCATTAATTCTATAATTAGGTTTTATCTCGAGGAGGCGCACTTTCAAATGATGTGCAAAGTGATGAAGTTCTAATGTCAGAAGAGCTCATTGTTTCCTGCTGGATTATATACTTCAATGAGTTGTTTCTTCTGTTTCCCCCCCTAATTTTACAAACTCAACCAGAATGAGCTGATCAAACTCACGGTTGTATATGAGCACATATTCGACCAAGCTTGCGGCAAGAGTAGAGAAAGGTTTTTGGTTTTGTACATCGTAATTATCGGGTTCAGGACATCCGGAATGAGCAGGATGTAAGTTGACGCACAGAGGTTCTGAAATAATTCGTATCTTTCGATCAGTGAAATTCCTTATACAATTGCACTCGGTCCTTGTATTCGTCAATTCAACCGGTAAGCGGTAAGACATTTATTTCCAAAGAATTCTACCATACCGCGTGTCAAGTGATACAGGGCTCTATTCTATTTCTTCTACAAATGAAGTCCAGATGTATTAATTTAGCAAACTTCTATCAAGCTGAAAATAGATGAGAAAATTACGTCGTGTTAATCATAATCATTAGTGACAAAGTTTCTTAAGTTTTAAATTACAGCGCATTGGATCTAATATTAACCTAGACAATAATAAGTTAACAACAATGTATTTGTGATGCATTATACATAAATCTAGCTTTCTAATTGCTTTTTAGTGGGTGGTTTTCAATTTGATTCTTGAATCGATTTTCCCATGGTAAATCCACTTTCTTCCCTTCGATTGGATTCTTTATCTGGATGCTTTCAGTATCAGTAGGATAGAACTTTATTGTGGTATTCTTTTCACAATTTTGTGCTAACTGATTATAAAATCCTAAAATAATTAGAAGTTCAAAGCATAATAGATATTAACATTCATATTTTTTTTGAAGTTATTGATTTTCTTTTATTTGGGAACAATATTAACCTAAACTTCCATATTTATATTCTTTTTCCTTTTTCTTTTCTTCTTTTGTTGGTCATTGGGCTTCGATGATGGCTGGCAACCAATGACAAGCTATGACTGGAGAGTTTGAGCCTCATTGGCCTTCAATGCGCATGACCCTTGTCGGCAGTTGCATTTGGCTAGTTGTCGGCCATCGCCGAGGCCCAGCGACTAACGAAGGGAGAAGGAAAAAGAAAAAAGAAAGAAAAGAAAATATAAAAAGGTTAAAAAAATTAAAAAATTAATAAATTTTGTCCATGTTAGTATCAATAGTACTACCAAAATGGCTAACATCTATGTCACTGAACTAGGTGAACGAAGAAGAAAGAGCCGAAGAAGAAAAAGTCGAAGGTCGCAGGGAAGAAAATATTCGAGTGAAGGAATGTCTTACTTCATTGATTGTATCTTCTGTACAAAGATGTATATAATACAAAAGAAATAATAATAAAAGCAAGTTTAAATTTCCTGAATATCCTATGGTCTTTCTAATCCTAATATGGATACAAACATATCAATTTACAAATCATCCCGATCCCGCAGATCATATTTTCCAACACTCCCCCTCAAGCTGGTGGCTTGTATATGTCCAAGACGCCCAGCTTGCTTAGAAGATATGCGTGTTGTCTCTGACATAGAGGTTTAGTGAACATGTCCGCCGGTTGCTCCGTGGTTCTGATTCCTTTAGTCTGGATAACTCCTTCTTCAATCTTCTCTCTAGTGAAATGGCAATCCACCTCTATGTGTTTTGTCCTTTCATGAACTATGGGGTTCGTTGCAAGCTTGAGTGCTGAATCGTTGTCACAGAAGAGTGTAGTAGGTCCCTTAATTTGTACCCCGAGATCCATAAGCAAACCTCTTAACCAAACTATTTCACAAACAGTTTTGGCCATAGATCGATACTCGGCTTTAGTTGAAGATAAGGACACAGTTGATTGTTTCTTCGTCTTCCATGAAAGTAATGATTCCCCAGATTTGATACAGAAACCAGTAATGGATCTTCTACTCATGGGACATGTAGCATAATCCGCATTGCAATAGGCTGTCATTTCCATGTTGCATTTCTGAGAAAGAAGTATTCCCAATCCTGGGCATGTCTTCAAATATCTCACAATTTTCAAAGCTGCATTCATGTGAGATTGTTTTGGACTGTGCATGAATTGGCTGAGAGTCTGAACTGCATAGCAAATGTCCGGCCTTGTCATGGTAAGATAGATAAGTTTCCCTACAAGTCTCGATATCCTGATGGATCTTTCAATAATGGATCATCAGAAGAAGATACTTCAGCATCATAGTCAACAGAAGTCAGCTTGACATTTTGCTCGATGGGAATAATGGCAGGTTTGCAACCTGACAATCCTGCTTCTGATATAATCTCCATTACGAATTTTCGCTGGCTGAGTGAAATTCCCTGATCTGAATGAGCTATCTCAATTCCGAGAAAATACTTAGGCGAGCCTAAATCTTTGATATGGAAAATGGAATGCAGATATTCTTTCAGATTCTTGACAGCCGACTCATCATTGCCCATGATGAGTATGTCATCAACATAAATCATCAAATAAATAGACGACATACCTTTCTTCCAAGTGAACAATGCATAGTCGTATTTAGATTGTTTGAATCCAGCAGCAACAAGAGCACTAGTAAATTTGGCATACCATTGACCGGAAGCTTGTTTCAATCCATACAAAGATTTGCGGAGACGACATACCTTAGACTCCCCCTGTCTCCGTAATCCTGGTGGAAGATTCATGTAGATTTCTTCATCCAAATCGCCGTGTAAGAAGGCGTTATGTACATCCATTTGATGTAGTGGCCAGTCTCGAATAGCAGCAACCGACAGGAAGGAACGAACAGTGACATCTTTGGCTACTGGGGAGAAGGTTTCGTGATAATCAAAACCTTCTCGTTGTGTGAAACCTTTGGCCACAAGCCGAGCCTTATATCTCTCTATGGAACCATCTGCTCGATACTTAATTTTATATACCCACTTACACCCAATAGGTTTTCTATGAGTGGGTAATGGCACAATATCCCAAGTATGATTTTCCACTAAAGCTTGTAATTCTACTTCCATAGCCTTTTGCCAACGTGAATCATGCATTGCTTCATTATAACTAGATGGTTCTTGCCCCTCAGAAATATGGCTCATGCAACATAAATGTTCTAATGATAGCCTATCAAATGAAATATAGGATGAGATAGGATATCGAGTACCTGGAGATCCTGATGAAGCACATACATAGTCCTTCGTCCAGATAGGTGGACGACTAACTCGACCAGATCGCGAGGTTCTTCATGCTGAATAAAGGTCGAGTCTTCATTAGTATTAGATTCTGGAGGAGCTGTAAGATGAGAATCTCTTTCTTGGGGGTCCTTGTCATTTGAATGATCCATATTGGCCTCAGTAGACATCGGGGATTGTGCAGTAGTGGATTCTGAATTTCTGGGAGGAGGAACAATAAGGTAAGATTCTCTAGAAGATGGCTCCTCCTCTGATATGGACCGATTAATGCTTGGCCCTTCCTTTTGAGGTATATGAAGAACATCTTTGAAAGGAAAAATGTCTTCATAGAAAACCACATCTCTGCTTACAAAGAACTTCTCTGTGGATGGTTCATAAACACGATATCCTTTCTTCAGACTTGAATATCCCATGAATATACATTGACTTGCACGAGGTTCCATCTTATCCCTGTGCCCTACCGTGGTCACATAGCATAGGCACCCAAAAACTCTGAGATGACTCAAATCCGGTTTCTTCCCATACAATATGAGTTTTTCCTTTAAGAATGCGTGATGGCATACGATTGATCAGGTATGCTGTGAGACCACACAATCTCCCCAAAAAATTTCAGGAATAGAAGCCTGAAACTTAAGAGCCCTTGCTACTTCCAATAAGTGGCGGTGCTTTCTTTCAACCACTCCATTTTGCTGTGGAGTATATGTACAAGAGCTTTCATGCAAAATTCCATTTAAGGAAAGAAAAGAAGCACATTCCCCATTAAAGAATTCTCTACCATTGTCAGTACGTATACGACGAATTGATTTTCCAAACTGATTATTGGACAAAACAAAGAAAGTTTTCAGGTGAGAAAGGACCTGAGCCTTTGATTGCATGAGGAATATCCATGTCGCACGTGAAAAATCATCTACGATTGTCAGAAAAAATCGGGACCCATCGTGATTCAAAGTGTGATATGGTCCCCAGACATCAGCATGAATTAATGAGAATATTTCGTTGACTTGAGAAGTGCTATTTGGGAAAGGAGGACGAGTCTGTTTTGCTAATGGACAAACAGGGCACTGAGGACAAGGAAATAAAGCAGTATGGCCCAATCTTTGATGATAAAGAAGATTCTTATCATTGATAGTAGTATTACATAATGATTTATTGGAAGATAATTGAAAGTTCATCCAGAAATATAGCCCTTGAAAGACTCTACCCAAGCCCATTAGTTTCCCAATCGAAAGGGCCTGAAAGAAACATTTATCAGATTTGAATAAGATACGACAGGAATTTTCCTCACAAGCTCGAGATACGGACATGAGATTGAACTGGAAATTAGGAATGTAAAGCACATTTCGAAGTGTAAAATGAGAACTAAGATTCACAGTGCCAATCATTTCAACTTGGATCATGCTTCCATTTGGGAGCTGAACAGACTTGGGAAAGGACAATTTTCTAATATTTGAAAGCAAGCTCATATCACAGACAATATGGTCACTGGCATCTGAATCAATAATCCATGCACTCTTTGAAATTGTATTTACCAGGCAATAAGAGGTACCTGTGAAACTTCCAGATTTATCAGAGGTGTCCAACTTCCTCAGAGCCTCCATAAGTCCCTGATAGTCATCAAGACTAATTGTCTTCTCCTCTGGTTGTCCTGATACCTGAAAAATTTGGGAAAATTTTCCCTTTTCTTTTTCTCCAGGTTTCCCATGCAATTTCCAGCAATTCTCTACTGTGTGATGTGGACGTTTACAATAGTCACAGTATATTTTACCTTTGCCTTTGGAGGTCAAATTTCTCGGGCCTAAATAATTCCTGTTTGCAGGCTGTGAGATTTGGGCCAAAGTCGGCCCATACGTCCCTTTTCCTCCACTGGATAAGTCCACGCGCGAGATTTCTGGCCCACGAATGCCCCGCGGCCCATCTGGGCCGGTCCAACCGTAAACATTTCGCAGCCCATCTGGGCTAACTGTGCGGCTTCCTCCTGAACCGTCCGATTTGCTTGCTACCAGGGACGAACGAGAGCCGTCCGATCGCCCTATATATTCGAGATGGCTAGGGTTTTCCTCGAGAAACCCTAGTTCCGCCCCTTTCGGTCCTTTCTCTCCTCCGCTCCTCGACGAAGATCGAGCTAGGGTTTTCGCCGCCAACGCCATTCCATCTTCGCCTCTGTTGTAATCTGCTGTTCTCTGTTGATTCTCCTCTTGCACGGCCAATTGATAGATTCGGCCGATGCTCAATAGGGGCTCCATAGTCAAGATCTGGGAACGAAACGGGAGGTAAGTCTCGTTGAGTATGAGTAGAAATCTCGTCGCCTTTTCCCTTTCGCGCATCCGTCTGTATTGTTGCAAAATCGGCTCGGGCCAGTCGAACCTTTCTTCGGCTGCCTCGAGTTCATTCCATAAAGCCGAAAGTTTATTGTATACGGCTGCAATGGACATGTTTCCCTGTTTAAGCTCCGAGATTTGCTGTGTTAACGAAAAAATCTTGACTTGATCAAGTTTTCCAAACATCTCTTTGATGTTGTCCCACATCTGTTTTGAATCCTCCGTCGGAGGGAGTCCTGCCGCGACTTCGGTTGTTATGCAATTTCCAATCCACGTTCTTACTAACTGGTTGCATTTTCTCCAAAAACGTGCCATTTTTTCATCGGTTGGAATCGGTATTGTCCCGTCGAGAAATCCATCTTTATCTTTTGTTACTAGTGCCCGTCGAAATTCTCGCGACCAGCTCGAGTAATTGTCGGCACCGGTCAATTGCTGGCTGATAAGCTTCAATTCCGGTCCGTCGGCATTAGTCGTGTGAAGCGGGTCGCCTGGTTCCGGTCGGGTATCGGCAGCAAAAAAATGATAAGGAAAAATTCCGGGTCCGAGATTCAGTCCGGTTCCTTGACCCGCATAACCCGCATGACCCGTATTGAGGAAGGTCGGGTAAGGGTTTCCTCCCATGCCCGATCCAGGTGTGCCGCCGCCCCGCTCGTTCCGATGGTTGCGCTTGCCCCTTCGCCGGTTGGTAGGCCTCCATCGGAACCAACGTTGCTTTGGTAGCCTCTAGGCAGTGATGTATTTGGGTTTTGCCCAGGGAACCATGGATATGGTACCCACTGGTATGGATGGCTCATAAACGGCTGCCCCAGATTGGACTGAGCCTGGAACGGCTGCCATTGCACGTGTTGTGCTTGTTGATGCACCTGGCTGAATTGTTCTGGAGCTGAAGTCACGACAGAGGGGTCTTGGATCTGCGACGTTTCTGGCGGTGTCGCAGTTTTATCACTCGAAGGAGAGGTAAGATCTTGTGTTTTAGGCATGATGAAAAAATTTCTTCCCTAAAGAAAATAACGATTCCTATGGCAACCCCTTTGCAGATTGGAGTTCCGTGAGGCAATCGAAGCGGAAGCAATGAAAGACTCAGAACTTCAAGAAGGCTCTGATACCATGTCACCGAACTAGGTGAACGAAGAAGAAAGAGCCGAAGAAGAAAGAGTCGAAGAAGAAAAAGTCGAAGGTCGCAGGGAAGAAAATATTCAAGTGAAGGAATGTCTTACTTCATTGATTGTATCTTTTGTACAAAAATGTATATAATACAAAAGAAATAATAATAAAAGCAAGTTTAAATTTCCTGAATATCCTATGATCTTTCTAATCCTAATATGGATACAAACATATCAATTTACATATCAATTTGCAAATCATCCCGATCCCGCAGATCATATCTTCCAACAATCTACATCGGCAATTTCTAGCAAATATTGGTTGGATGGATTTTATTGACAAAACGTGAAAATGTCTATGTCTAAATTAATGTAATCGAAATGTTTATGACTAAATTAGTCATAAATACAATAGATTTATAACTTTTTTTGGTAATTCTTCCAATCTAATATCTATAAATTACCACTCATAGCTCTATCTTTTCCCTTGCAAAAAAGAAAACAAGAATGGTAGCCAAGCCACATCATCTTCTTCTTCCTCTTTGTATGTTCACTCGCTTTGGTCAGTATCTCAAGAAAGGGGAAACAAAAAAAGAAACGAACGTCTCCCCAGGTTTCTGCAAGTTCCCCGCCTAAAGTCCTCCCACTCAAAAAACCTAGCCGGGTCGCCGCTTGGCAAATTCTCATCGAAGCATATGGGAGGATTGTATCCAAAACTCTGCCCACCACTCGCGCCTCAACGGTGGGACCGTTAGTGATAAACTGACGGTAATCTGCACCCCCGGCGCAGTAGAAATGCCATCAGTCCGCCCACACAATCAACGTGCGAAACAAATGTCTTCCGTAAAACAAACGGAAGCAGACCCAGCCGCTTCTTGCCAAAACGGGCGGGGGACAGAGCAATCACTGCCTCGCATTAGCTCCGACAATAGGTACCACCACAGTCATGTGAATAATATGTCAATCAGACCTCGAAATTAAACTTTATCCACAAAACTAGTCCGAGAACCGTAGAGAACACGTTTCGGAGAAAAAAAAGCGCGTTCCCGTTCCTTGTTCTCTCGAGCTTTCGAACGTAATTCTTGCCAAACGCGTGGGGGAGGGAGCAATCACTGCCATGCATTACCTCCGACAATAGGCACCACCACAGTCCTGTGAATAATATGTCAATCAGACCTCGAAATTAAATTTTATCCACAAAACTAGTCCGAGAACCGTAGAGAACACGTTTCGGAGAAAAAAAAACGCGTTCCTGTTCCTTGTTCTCTCGAGCTTTCGAACGTAAGATGCCATGGCCTATATATACCCTTCAACAAGGTCTTGACTCTCCCAGAAGAGGCCTCCACCCTCTAGTGCTCTCCATCTTTTTGGTCAGACACCTAAATCCGGTACCAGGGAAAAGAAATGTCTCTTCAGATCTCAGCAATCCCATCTTGTCCTTCTGCTAAAGCAGCCAGACCTGTGGCCGAACGCCAGTCGGCGAGTTATCATCCTAGCATATGGGGGGACTACTTCCTCAGATATGCTTCCGACTCATGCTCCACGGTAGCAACTTTACTAATTTGCTTAAATCAACCATGTTGCTTCTGCAATATCAGAGCCCTCGCGTTTCGTGTGAATAGTGATAGAATTTGCATGGCGCACCAAGAATAATTTTTCCTTGGTTTAGCATAATTCCAGCTATTGGCTTTTCTACTTCAACGTTTTGCTTTATATTATGGACCCTCGAGTCCGGCGATGACTGGCATTATTCAGAGGTGCCTAATGCTACGAGCTATACGTGCATTTGTCTACTTTGGAACAATAAAAAGGCGAAAAACTCGTAACTCGTTCGCGGTTTGTGGTTTATGCGTTTCATCAGAACTTCCACGGCGTAGAAGAACAAATCGAGGAGTTGAAAGAGGAGGTGAAGAAGATGGTGGCCGCTATCGTGCCGACTTCGCAGAAACTGGACTTGATCGATAAAATCCAACGGCTGGGAATCGCCTACCATTTTCAAGGTGTGATAGAGGAGCAACTAGAACAAATTCACGAGAGCTATTTCGAACTTAATGATGGTGATCATGACCACAATGACCTTCACATGGTTGCTCTTCTCTTCCGGTTGCTTCGACAACGCGGCTACGGGATTTCATGTGGTATGTTCATGAATCATTTGTGAATAGTCCATTTAATTGGTGAATGTCTACCAAGGGAATATAAATAAGAGAATCGGAGTACTAGTTAATGTATAGACGTTTAGGGTGTGTTTGATGATCATTTTCTGGGAACAATTTTTACTCAAAAATAGTTTTTTTTTTCTTGAAGAGTTTCTGAGCATTCGAAAACATTTGGTAATTGCAAAAACTTTTTATTCTTGGAATAGAAATATGTTTAATATGATCCTTAAAGTTTTTTTGACTTAGAATTTATTCTATTTTTTTATATAATATTATATATTATTTGTTTCTTTTTCCTTCTATTTTTTTATATAATATTATATATATATATATAATTTATTCTATTTTTTTATATAATATATATATATATATTTGTTTCTTTTTCCTTCTTCTTCTTCTTCTTCTTCTTCTTCTTCTTCGACCCTTGCAGTGGTTGGCCTCGCCATATCTTGCAAGGCGAAGCCTTGCTTGGCCAAGGTGAGGCTCGCTAGACCTTGTTTGGCTAGACATTGGCCATCGCCATGGCTCGTGACTAGCTAGAGGAAGAAGAAGAGGAAGATAAAAAGAAAGAAAAGAAAAGAGAAAAGAGAAAATTTGTTCGGGCTTGATTCTGGAGTGGCTCCCGAGTAAAAAGCAACAACTTTCTTTGTTTTTATTGTTTGATTTTGTTTCAAACAAATTTGCTCTCGATAATAAAAATGTTATCAAACGGATTCTATTCTTTTTTTTGTTCCCAAGAACAAAAAAGATAAAATCAGGCACTGTTTGACATGTTACCAAATGAGCTCTTAGTTGACTTAGATTAGATTCTTCACCATTTTTTTTTCCTCCAAACGTTTCATAATGAATCTAATAAGAGAAACCCCTTTCTATCCATTCAAATTCGAGGAGAAACATTTGTGGATCTATACAATAAGCTCTGTAAAAATGACGACCAAGAAAATCTTTCAGTATTTAGCTAATTGCTTTTTTCTCGGATTTTGTTTGGCGAAACAGAGATCTTTGAAAAGTTCAAGGACAGTGATGGGACCTTCAGAGAATCACTCACCGCTGATATACTAGGAATCTTGAGTCTATATGAAGCTTGCCATCTAAGGGTTCATGGAGAAGATGTCTTGGACGAAGCACTTTCTTTTACTGTAACTCACCTTGAATCAATTGACAAAAATCAAGTGAGCCCCACTCTGGCAAAGCAAGTGAGTCATGCCCTAAAGCAGCCAATTTACAAGGGTTTGCCAAGACTAGAAGCAATGCAGTATATTCCAATCTACCAAGAAGAGCCTTCCCACAATGAAGTGCTACTCTCTTTGGCCAAGCTAGATTTCAACTTGATGCAAGAACAACACCAGAAGGAACTCAGCCATATCGCAAGGTCAACTTCTTAATAACAAGTCAAGGCAAATTCAGTAGCCTCAATTACAACTCATAATTGAAGTGCATAATTTTCATAGTTCCCAACTCTTCTTCCCCTTTTTTATGTTGTCTCTAGGGCGTAAACTCTTCTCTATGTAGTTAAATCTTCAATTACATTTCAAAGAGAACTCAATCATAGGAATAGTCGGTCCATATTATCTAACAAACTTAATGTGACAAATGAAAAGCCTAACATTCATTAAATTTGGCAAATAATTTGCAGGTGGTGGAAGGAATTAGATGTTGCGAGGAACTTTCCATTTGCGAGAGACAGGCTTGTGGAGTGCTATTTCTGGATTCTAGGAGTATATTTTGAGCCAGAGTTCGTCCTTGCTAGAAAATTTATGACGAAAGTAATTGCCATGACTTCCATTATTGATGACATCTATGATGTCTATGGCACATTGGAAGAATTAAAACTCTTTACTGAAGCTATGGAAAGGTAATAACCGAGGTCTTGCTCATCTAGATAAAGGTCCTAAACCTATTGCAATTATGTCAATTTAGTCATATTTTTTTTTGTCAATTAAGTCCTAAAATTTTTGTATAAATTAGTCAATTAGCCCAATTTTGGCTGATTGGTGCTGGTGTGGATAATTTTTTAATAGTTTTATTTTTTCGATTTATTTATTAATTTTATTAATTTTTTCCCCCTATTTCCTTTTTCCTCTAGCTAGTTAGTGAGAGCCAGTGAGGTTGCCTCGTTGGACATTGGCGAGGCTTGCCATCACCGGCCACTAGTGAGGTTGACCCTTGCCATGGCTGGGTGAGGTTGAGCCTTGTCAAATCTAGCGAGGCCTCGGCCAGCCATGGTGAGCACGAGCCTTGCTAGATTAGGTGAGGGTGGCCTTGTTGTCATTAGGTGAGGCTCGCCCTCATTAGTGGCTAGTGAGGTGAGCCTTGCCATTGGGTTGAGAGGCTGACCTTGCTAACTCTTACCTCTAGTTGGCTACCAAAAGAAGAAGGAAGAAGGAGGAAAAAAAAGAGAAAAAGAAAAGAAAAGAAATTTAATAAAATAAAAAATAATTAAAATTTGTTCACATTAGTGCTAGCTACTCAAAATTGACCGAATGAATCGAATGGACATAATTACAAAATGTTTAGGACTAAATTGACAAAAATAAAAATTTAGGATTGAATTGACCAAAAAAAAAAAAAGAAGTTTAGGATTAAATTAACATAATTACAATAGATTTATAACTTTTTGATAATTTTCCCTCCAGAAAAAGAAATATGAGCTCTCAATGGTATCCATATACTCATCTACAACATTCCAATATGATTTCAGGTGGAGCATTGATGCTATAGATGGACTGCCAGAGTACATGCAAGTATGCTACAAGGCCCTTCTTGATGTTTATGATGATACTGAGAAAGCAATAGCCGAGAATGGAACATCATACGGGCTCTACCATGCGAAAGAAGCAGTAAGAGCTTTACATATTGCATCCATTCAACTGATTTTTACTCAGTCCGGCAGTGAAAATATAAGATTTTTATTAGCATCTCCATTGTATGAGAATTCGATTATGTAACTGACTATCAAACTCGCTCATATCACATTTTTTTCCTAGTAGTTGTCCATTGAAGAGACAATCATATAAACTAATTACCATGTTGACTCAAGAAAAGAACCAAAGAGAAATTAAAAAAAAAAAAATGAGAAGAAATCTGTCCAAGTTGCATTTACAAAGGTTTTTTCATTTCGGTCAAGTGGTTTTGTATGGATGTGATATGAGGATGCAGAACGGAGCCACTAAAACGCGTTGGATTCTCTTGTTCTCTCTTCCTTAGATGAAAAACCTTGTGAGGGCCTACTTTACTGAAGCCAAATGGTTCCATCAAGGTCACGTACCGACGATGGAGGAGTACATGGCAGTTGCATTAGTGACCTCTGCCTATGAAATGCTAGCCACCACTTCATTTGTGGGAATGGGAGATCTGGCGACACAAGATGCTTTCGACTGGTTGCTCAGTGGCCCCAAGATGGTGAAGGCCTCGACAACGATTTGTCGGCTCATGGATGACATCGTCTCTCACCAGGTGTGTTACCAAGAAGAGTATATTCCATGTTATTTGCCCATGCGGGCGCATTGCCAGTTAAATGAATCTTTTCGTTTGATATTTGTTGGTCATTATACAAACTCACAGTTCGAGCAGAAGAGAGGGCATGTGGCATCGGCTGTGGAGTGTTTTGTCCATCAACACGGCGTCGCGGAACAAGAAGCAAAGGACGAACTATGGAGACGAGTGGTCGAAGCGTGGAAGGACGTCAACGAAGAGTGTCTTGCTCCAACTCCCATCCCATCGCGACTTCTGACGCTAATTCTCAATCTTACACGAGTGATTGATGTGTTATATACGGATGAAGATAACTACACCAATGCCGGGACCAAGCTAAAAAATTATGTCGCTTCTCTGCTGATTTATCCCTTACCCATGTGAAGATCGAGCTTAATTAGTTCTTCTTTAATAAAGTTTCTCGTCCATTTTCTTCGTCCTTTCCTCCTCTCCTCACTCCTCCCTCTCCATATTTCTTTTTTCGACGCACACGAGATTTGCATTCATTGCATTTATAAAAGAATCAATATCAAGTTTGATCATATTTGTCTCCGCTCGTGAAATTCTATTATATATCCATAATAGTTACAGATGATTACACCGAAGAGTTTTCCAAGCCACAACATGGAAAGCCCTTCACTTCCACTTTGAAATGATTCCCAGCCCATCGCAGTTTTGTTTTCTTTCTTTACGCCGAACAGGGTGTGTTTTCCCATAATAATTTCAGCCACGCGATTTGCAACCAAAAAAAAAAAAAAAAAAAAAAAAAATCTCCTGCTCGATTTAAAGTCGAGCGTCTATCATTTGACAAGAACGGAAAAAATCTTGATTTCATGCCAAATATTTCACAATTCAACCCTTATTTCCATCGAATTTTTTCCTATTTCATCTTGAGGGGACACGTGCAGCAATATAGCACATAATTTCAATGTAGAAACACGGCACAAATCAAGTTGAAGGGAAAGGGGGAAATAATCACGACAAATCTGTAACAAACATGTGGGGGGACCAAAGGTATAATTCATCACCAGATAATTTTTTAGTGAATACATTGTATTGATAGTGACGATGACAATTTTATACTAAATTCATCCACACGTCATTCATCCAATCATGAATATGTAAAAACTTTTTTACATCGACAATGAACATAATAATAATTCTTTTACAATTAAAAGCGTGATCTTTGCGAGATTTAGCTTTTAAATCAAAAGGTTATTTTTAAAAACTTCCTAAAAATGATTTTTTAGATTTAGGAAAATTGTTCAAAATATCCTAAACCTAGCAGTCAATTTAATTCAAAACTTTTTAGTAGTGTCAATTTAGTCCAAAATCTTTTTAAGATTTGTCAATTTAGGCTGAAAATTGTTGACATGGCAGTCTAGTTAGTGCTGACCGTTTTACGTGACATATTGATACTAATTTTGGACAATTTTGTAATTTTTAAAATTTTTCTAGAATTTTATTATTAGTATTATTTTTCTTTTATTTCCTTTCTTTTTTTTTTTTTCTTTAACTCTAGACGACAACTCTCACTTGGTTTGGGCGAGCGAGTGGTGGCCCTCATGGACCACAGACAAGCGTGTCGTGGCCCTCGCTTGGATGCGAGGGCCAGGTGACCACCTTGTTGGACTAGAGTTGAAAAAAGAATAAAAATAAAAGAAAATAATTAAAAATATTAAAATATTACAAAGCATCACCTATGTCGCGTCGGTCATTTACAAGTTCTGAAATTATTCCACATGCGCCGGTCATTTGCAAGTTCTCGAACATGAAAGGGACCACTGAAGCGACCTCGGACACCACGAAGATCGCTAGCTATTCTGACCTTGAACTAGTAAAGGACAGAAACTAGTGGATGATCCGAGCTCGTTTGTTTCAGATTGTCCTTCCCAGTGCGCTGCTACTGCACTCGAGCTGGACTTATCGATACGCTCAAATTCCGGATTGGATGCCCTTCTCAGGGACGACAATTGTGTTGTGCATAAATGTAAACTTCACATGGTCCGAGGAAATACTTTATTTCACGCCCACGTATAAACTTCCACCAAAAGGGAGTTCGTCTTATCAATTATCCATTCCGATAAGCAGTTCTAAAGCCGAGCCCTCAAGGCTAAAAGGAATTCAAAAAGAATTAGGGAAAATTCTAAATAAGAATCTGAAGTGAGCCAATATTTTCAAAAGAGTATCCGAAGTGAACCTTGTGTCAAATAAAAATTTGGAATGGTCACATCTGTCTCAAATAAGGACCTCATTTCGCCGGCCAACCAAATGTGAATTTTCCGGCCATCAGAACGTGGGTATTTTTGTCATAAATATATATAAATATATATAGAAAAATATAAGCCCTAAAATTCAGAAAAACAACAAATTTCGTTACCTTTGGAGATCACCCATGGCCTCCGACGCCATACGCGCAACCTGGGTCACCATGGTCCATCACCACCGGATCTCTTCAGATACTTCTTGACCGGCATCAGATTAGGTCGTTGAAGTGCAACTGGCGAGCTTTCAACCTCCTCAACACCTTCGTGCACGAGATCCTCACCAGCCTTTCTCAGTCTTCAAGGATGTGGCAGATGGCCGAAGCAAAGACCTTCGTGTTCCAGGCAGAGATCAACTATCTCCTAAGCTTGATTACCGAAACTTTCTGCAACAACAAGGAGTTCCTTCGCAAACTAATCCACAACAGATCTCATGCACGTCTCTCTGCTTCCTTTTGTTTATTTATTAGTGCTTGTCCGTGATTGTATCCGTGCCCTGCATTGCATTGAGGTCGCTTAGTGAATGGGACACCTGGTGTGGAACGAGTTTGAAGGTTAAAAGATTAGGAACCAGTCATTTTGAAAGTTGATAGCTCGTAGATTGGTCAAATTTACTATCGTCTTGAATTACTTGCATCGACGTGGGAAGAACTAGTCAGTTATAATGGAAGTCCGTAATATTCAGTCATAGACCAAGACACAGTTGTCCCCTGCGTCTTCAGGCCCTTGAACGAATTTCTGACTTTGGTGTATAGCTGTTAACTACTGCTCTGGCTCTTTGTTTTAAGCGGATCTTGTGAGTAACCTGGGATCGCAAGGCCTGGGACCAAGGAATATATGGAATCATTGCAAGCCGGTGCTGTTGTTAGCATGATTGGATAATTTGATGTTGAGTTTTACTCAGCTTACCTCGTGACTGAGAAAGTTATTGTGACCATTAAGCACAATGACGACTAGAAATAATTCTGGGAATCGCAGGCTAAAGTTTCCTTCACTCTCACAAGGGACGTCAGTAGAGAGCAACTTGGCAGAGGAACCAAAGTCACACTGTTCCTCAAGGAGGATGAGGTAGGATACTTTCCAATCTTCGATTGAATTATGTAGCATGTGTGCTTTTAGCAGAGTAACATAGTGGACTCAACCGGTCACTGAGTATAGTTGATGTTAAGTTGGATTATTTGGAGGAGAGAAAAATCAAGGACCTTGTGAAGAAGCATTTTGACTTACTCAGTTACCCCATTTATGAATATGCTATGGGGCAATTGAAGGAATATGATGGGAAGAAGCTGGTCTCAGTCCCTAATGAGGGACTGAAACTTGACGACAAGACCGAAGAGGAGAAGAAAAAGAAGTCTTGCAAGAACCTGTGCAAGACCATTAAGGACATTCTCCGGGACAAGGTGGAAAAGGTTGTCATCTCCGACAGAATTGTGGTCTCGCCTTGCTGCCTGGTGACTAGAAAGTATGGGAGGCAAACATAAAAAGAATCGTGAAGGCTCAGGCCCTCAGAGACAACTGCATGGGCTCCTATATGTCGAGCAAGAAGACTATGGAAATTAATCTTGATAATGTAATCATGGAGGAGTTGAGGAAGATACCTGAGGCCGATAAGAATGACAAGTCGAGGAAGAGAATATTCACTAAAATTTTTATAAATCAAGATGTATCTTTTGGATTGGGAGAAGTGATAATTATGCCAAGCTCTATCTATTGATGTTTATATATCTTCCACCTTGTGAATTAGTGGTGCAATTACTGAAGTTCCCTATATCTATTTACCTGAGGACCTTAATAATTGTTTTTCATCACATCTGTAGCATCGATTCTCCATTTGTAATTTTTCAGATTTTGGCTTATTTGACAAAGAAATCACATTAACACAGACAATAAGGTGAACCAATTATGGGTTGTTCATTTGTTGACATTGCCCGAAGCTAGTTTTTTTCTTTGTCTCTGTACCTTGCTTGAATTCTTCAATATTAGTAACTTGGACCAAAGCGAGAATGCCCAGAAATGAGCAGAGCAGAGCAAGACAGTTTGTGTATGAGCAGTGGCAATGGCAACAATCAAATATGTTATTGCCAGAGAAAGCAAAACTTGGATACAAAGAAACTTAAAATTGTACAAACCGACATTGAGCTCCTATCTGAATCAGTGAAAACTCAGTTGGGAACTCCAGCCTATATACTGTCTATCTAGGCAACTATATAACCCCATATTGTTCCTTCCGGTAACATACATACAAGAATGACCCCATATGTAACTATAAATAGACCAAGACCGTGATGGACTACTCCCCACAACTAAATGATAGAATGTCCCCACAATCTTATAACCCCATAATGGACGCTTTTGGTTTGCTGGCCACGGGTGTGCAAGCGACTGGCAATCCACCATTGGCAAGGACTAATTGATCTCTTTTTACATCTCCCTACTCAAATTACACGATAATGTTGGGTTGATCATTGCAAGGGTGCGCTCTACTGCCAATCTGAGCATCTATCTCATAAGTTGACAGCAACCACCTCTGAAACATTTCAATTAACATAGGTAAAAACAGAGTTCCATGCCAACAGAAGGCACACCACAAAACTCATTAGTATCATTAATTGTGCCAACCAGAAAAAATTCAAAAGCAGTTTAACTGGAAACCATATTAAAAACCACTACTGAGGGTCTACAACAATATAAGAGAATTTCAAGTAAATCATAATCGAAATAGTATGAATGTTCATCAGTAAGTACCCTAGACCAAAAACAACTAAAATACTCAAATGTGTCTGCGTGAGTTGTGTTTGCCGCGTGCACATGTGGCATATCCTCAAAATCTGGGCTTGGAATTAAATGTTTATTTTTTGGCAGAAAAGAGAACCACATAAATGGTATAGGCATGCACACGGTCAGATCGAGATGTTTAAAGCCAAAAGACAAGTAATTAGTCCTCCAGGATAAGAAGCTCAAAGATAGACAAGTTAGGGCGAGGATATTGCCCATACCCCATTAAATGTTTTCTGCTTTTCTTAATTCAGTCATTTCCTGGTTAATTTGGAATTGCTAATGCGAGATACTTGATTTGCCTCCAATTCATTCCACACGCCAGAAACCTTGAACTAATCCGCTTCACACATTCACTCTTTAACCTTGACAGTTTAGCTGTTTCTCACTAAATCTTAAAGGTCTTATAGTTCATATAAAACTTCTGTCTAATTATCAACTAGAACTCTAGTTCTAAGAAATACAGGCATCACAAATTGCTAACAGAGCCTTAACTCCTGGTTGAGGAAGTGACCAACAAAAGAGGTCCCAAAATATGGAAGAGCAGAAGAGCACATACTATTTTAACTTCTATATGACCCTATGAAGAAAGAGAGTGGGTGAGTGAGAACGCATCAATTGTAAAGAAAGGAAGAAGATTGGAACATACGAAGACTGGGAAAGGCCGGTGAGGGCAGTGAGGGTCTCGTGCGCATAGGTGTTGAGGAGGTTGAAGGAGCTAGTCGCACTATCTGGCGGTGAATCCGACACCGATCAAGAAGTAACTGAAGAGATACGGCGGTGATGGTGAACTAGGTCGCGCGTATGGCATCGGAGATCATGGATCATGGGTGTTCTCCGAAGGTAATGAAGAAGATGGGAAGAAAAGAAAACAAAGTAATTTGTTGTTTTTCTGAATTTTAGCGCTTATATTTTTCTACTTGTACATCTTTTTATGACAAAAATACCCATGTTTCAATGGTCGGAAAAATAACATTTGGCCAGCCGGCAAGGTGAGGTCCTTATTTGAGACAGATATGGCCACTTCAGATCCTTATTTAACACAAGATCCACTCTGTGCCTTCTTTTGAGAAAATGACCCCATTTCGGGTTCTTATTTGCAAATTTTCCAAAGAATTATCAGCATGTAAAAGGGTTTTCAACACTAGACCAAATCAATGTGGGATGATCACCCTCTCGAGAATAGCCTCAAAATGAGACTTGCTGGAGATTTTATTCATTCATGTCGAAAAAAGTCATGATATATTTAATCTAGTGACACACCTTGAATGATAAGATTAGTTCTTATAATGATAATTGTTGACACCTAAATTTTGGCGATCAGTTTAATCATTTATCACATAAAAAAATCAGGGATTGATTTTAACCCCTAAAAAAAATTAAATAATTGCATAGCGCATTTATTTTTAATTTGCATTTACATTGGGCCGGTAACGGATGGGTTCGAATTGATGCTTCAGAAATTTTAATTTAATGAGTCGGGCTAAGCTCACGAATATAGCAAATTGGCCTAAGCCCATATTCTTGAGGAGATTTTACGGATTTATCTTTATGATATTTCAATTCAAAAGCAAATATTGCGTTTAGAAAAGAAATCTTTGTGGATATGGTTTTGAAAATGAATAGATTAATACGCGTAGGGTTTAGGGGGGCCATACATTGAATACATGGCCACAAAAAAAAAAAAAAAAAAAGAGAACTCACGGTGAGGGTCGGCAAATTAGAAATCTCAAAGCATATTGAGAGAAAACACGTTGAGAAGAGAGAGAGAGGAGCCTCATGGCCGAATACCCTCGGCTGTGCAACCCTTGCGTCTGAGACTTCCTGGATGTTGGTGCTGCCTCCCAGCCTTGACCAGCTTGCTGTCTTGACCAAGCCGCCTGATGCTCATCCGTGAGCCACCTACACCGATGATTGGCGCCCTCCTCGGGCAACAACTTAGCACCTGCACTGCGAGGTGACAAAGCATCCAGTTACCGCAACAACGATGAGTTGATGAAGCTACTACACTGCGAGGAGGTCACATGCACTTAGCCGTGATGCAACTCGACGGCCCAGTTGTGTCACCGATCCACCTGCTGCTCAGAGACTGCACCACGATGACAATATATTACCGCCATCGCTATTCTTTACCAAGCTACAGAATTGTATTTTTTCTTTTCTTTTGCAGGTCCTTAGAAGCTCGTCTTCGATCACTAATCCAAGCTAAAGCCAACGTGGATCTGTGAGTCTCGCTGAGAAGCACCTCGGGTCAAACTCTTCCATGGTCCCACGTTTGGTTGTGACAATCACGAAGGTCACGAGTTCGAGCCACCGCTGAACCTATTTCGACGCTCTAAGCCCCAACAATTCCAAGCGAGATCTCAACCCAGCGTGTCTTTTGCAAGCCTTTCCAGCGAGTTTGCCACGACGAGTAACCTTGGTCGAGCCACGTCAAGCTGCAGTAACGTGTCTGGTTCCATACAACCGAGACCGATCCTGCAAAGTACTATTCTTTATTTTTACTGCAGATTTTTTGGCATGGTTTCATCACCCATTACACGTAGAAGATGCCACTTTTTTTTTCTTTCGATGTATAGAAGTGGCCTAAGAGGGTTGCTCGGTCAAAGTCTTCAGTGGAGGCATCCCACATTGACCTTCTTTTGGGAACAGCCGAAAAGCAGGAATTAACCAAGGCATTCTTTATCATATTTCATGCTGGCGTTCCTTTAATATTATTAGTCGTGGAGTCTCTGGCGAGTTCATTGACTCGCTGTTGCCCTGCCATGCTGAGTCGTGAAGCCTCAACGTGAGCTGCTCCGACACCATCCTTTGGCCCGACGTCAAGACAAGCAGCGTCCCGTTGAGCTCATCCCCGAACCAAGCATCCCGTGAAATTTCTGTTTTGTAGGTTTGTCGATCGTAAGCACCACCGAGAGACCCATTGGCCAGCATCAGTATGAACCACCACGTGACCAGCCTGCTCCAAGAGCCTTAGCCGTGCTCGGTCAAGTTCCCCCGCAAGCCGTCCATTGACAAATTCGAATTTGGAATGTTTTCAGCAATTAGGTAAAAAAAATCTCATCTAAATTTGATTTAAACATCATATTGTCTAGATTGATGAGATTGATATCTAATTTAAGAGGTATAATATTCATTGGGATATATTTCATGATTCGCAACCGCGCTTGGGTTTTTTATTCCATCTATAAGGCTTTAGATGGAATAATTAATCAAGCGGGAATAAAATTGATATTTTGATCTTTAAGGTTTAAGATCAATTTATCAATTTTATTAGTGAGATATTATTCCTTGATTTGAATGATATATGATATCTTTGATGATTCTGAATGACTTGGTGTTTGTCTCGTCTTGATTGTTTTATTCATCTTGAAATATGTTTGAGCTAGATTAGGTTCACATTAGAATGTTGCATGCTTTAGGGTTATTTGCATATTTAGACTAAGCATTTTATTTATCATGAATTTTCGAAAAAAAAAAAACATAAAATTAGGATGTTAGATTTTTGTTTCATTAGCTTAAATTGCATGTTTAATTATTTGACATTTTTTTTTCGAAATTAATTAAAAAAAATATCATGCATATGCCATGTAGAATTAGGACATCCTTGCACATTATGATAAGATTGCATATTCCATTTTAAGTTTAGATTGATTTAGATAGACTGCATCTTAGGTTAGAGATTATTAAGTTAAGATAATATCTTGGTTTATATTAGGGTTTAGCCTGACCTAATCCTTAATATAAGTGGGATAGAATCTTAATCTAGCTAGATAATTTTCACATTTTTATAATTTCGAATTTCATAAAAAAATACAAAAAATGTATTAGGATAAATTAATTCCATTCTCTAGGATAGATTGCACATTTATTAGGAAAACACAAAAAAAATATTATGTGCATGTCATTTAGAATTATATTCATGAAATGCATGCCGTTTAGTGATTGTTGTTAGGTCCATTTAATTAGAAATTGCTTGTCATTAGAATTAGGTCATTTAGTTATATTGCATTGCATAAAACACGATTCTCATTAATTAAATGAAAACAAAAAAAGAAATTGCGTGTTAATTAGAAATCATATCTAGGACTGTTGATGTAAATTCTGATCTAATAACGCAGATGCTTTTGTTGCTATGAGGTAAGTTCTGTAAATTATTCATTGTTTTATTGGGTGTTAAATTGGTGATTTGTGCACCCGCATGATCACCTCACATGTTAGGGAAATAGATTTAAAATCAATCAAAGCTGCCTGCAAAAACGTTTTTGAAAATAAAAGAAATGGTGCCAAAATGGCATTAGAGAAGTCTAGTGTAACCAAGTCCTCGTACCCAAAGTCTCTGGTTTGTAGAAGTAAAATAATTATCCCATTATTTTACTTAGGTGTCTAATCGACCTACCGTAAATTGATTAGTGGCGACTCCTAGATAAAATCCATTTGCATGTTAAGAAATTTGAACTTAAGGCGTGAATTGGTATAGGCTTGGGAGAGTCTGAGTTAAGTCTAGAATTAACAATCTATTTGCCAAACCCTAGGTGGTTTACTCGAAAATTTGGTTGCGACAACAATAAATATCCTCTCTTAGAATATACACGCAAATATCATAGAAAATCATAAACTATACCCCATGCAACATCGATATCTCAAACTTTTTTGGGTGTCACTAAACACCTCAAATCTGTATTAGTGTGACAAAAATACCCTCTAATCGTTAAAATTCTGACATGGATTACGACTAGCTTGGATGATTGATAGAAAAAGGTCGTAACCAAGATCATTTTTTGAAATATATGTTCATGGATAATAGTGACATGGAAAAATTGATGTATTGGTGTTGCATTAGGCAAAATTTGGGGTAAAGATATACTAGGCAAAGTTGATCATATTGATATAAGTTTGGGGCTACTCGTAACATAAAAAAGAATTTAGGGGATATTGATGTCATGGTGGACATAATTGATGGTAGATAAAATGAATGTCTTCCATATAACGAACGAAAGCAGAATGAGCCTCTTCTTGCAAAACGGGTTGTGCAGGGGCAATCACTAGCATGGATTAGCTCTGTCGGTAGGCACCACAGTCAGGGCACATCATGCCTGAGCTATTCAATTACAACTCTTGAATGTGAGTGCAAACTTTTCATATTTCCCAACTCTTCTTCCCCTTTTTCCTATGTTGTCTTTGTGGCGCAAACTGTTCTCCATCTGTAGATTGTGGCTACACCTCAATTACATATTTCAAAGGGAACTGAGTCATATGAAATTCGTCCGTCCATATGACAAATGAAGTGCCTAACATTAATTAGATTTGGTAAATAATTTACGGGTGGTGAAAGGAATTGGATGTTGCGATGAACTTTCCATTTGCGATAGACAGCCTTGTGGAGTGCTACTTCTGGATTCTGAGAGTAATATATTTCAAGCTAGAGTTCATCCTCACTAGAAGATTACTGACCAAAAGTGATTGCCATGACTTCCATTATTGATGACATCTATGACGCGCATCTCATGTGAAATTTTCGGCAGTATAAAGAGAGAGTTAAGGATATGGCCGAATTTCATGCTCTTGCGGCTTATTCCAAAATATTTAATTAAGTTCTGATGTCCTGCTTAAACCCATTCAGCGCTAGGTTAATTTAAATGCAGTTTATGTAGGGACTTATTTACATTAGAATGCCCATAATATGCAAATTAATAATATGCTGTTTATGTGGACTTATTAACCATATATGAATAACCTATGGGAGATCAGGAACATATTCTATGATGAAGTACTATGTGAACTAAATGCATTGCGGGTAATGCATATAATGCAATTATTGATTAATTTACATGATGTGATTATTATAAAGCCTTGACTTTAAATCACATGACTCTCTAAATGATGTCCAATTTATGACATGCATATTATGAGACTAATTAACTTTAAACTTGCATGCGATCTTTGTGATTCTAATGACATTTTTTATTTGGTTTTTGTTTACCGAGAACTATGGATTATCCTAAATTGATATGCATTCTAAAAGTAAACATGCATTTACCCTAAATAACAAAGGATGATTGTGCCCTAAACAATAGATATGTATGCCACATGTGACGTGCAATAATGGTTATTAAATTGTTCCTAAAATATACGTGCAATTCAATTCAATCAATCACGTTCATAAAAAAAAAACATTAGAATAATGAATAATGCATGCGACGATATTAAGGAACCGACCTTTGGGCTCCTCATACATCTAGGATAATGCAAGGAAATAGTCAAAACGACCTAAGATTTAATGATTGAGTGACGTACATTTAATCACAGAGATTGTCCTAGTGGCCACCCTTCTCATATGAAAGGAGGAGGTGGGGAGTTCGATTCTTCACTTTCTCAAGGAAGGACTAGAGATGGGGACATTTCGTTTTAGATGTAAAGTTCTACTCTCACAATCTACAAAGAGGTAAGGCAAAAGTTAGATGTAAAGTTCTACTCTCACGCTCTGCAAAGAGGTGAGGCAAAAGTCAAAGAGTAAATTGAAAGTCTAAGTATGATAAATACAAAAAAGAAAAGAAAAGAATGACATACATTTAAAAAGCTATATAATAAAGCTAGACTAATGCATAAAATTAGATGAAACCCAACATACCTTGCTCCGCACTGGACTGTCAACGCAAGCCACAGCGATACTCCTTATATGATAAGAATAAATCGATGACCGAGGAACACTAACTTTGACATGCGTTCTAATTAAGGAAACACTAACTAGAGTTATATTTCTTTTTATGCTGTTGGGTAGAGATTGGAGAAGATTACTAAACTAGTCCTAGCTAATAAAATATCGCGAAAATGTCACTCATCAAGCCCTCCTTTTACTAATTATTTCCATTCATATTGTTGTTCATCCCATGTTGACACGTGGCCACGTAATTGGAGATTTTGTTAAGAATATGATGGGCATTGTACATTATGGGCCAAAATTGTATTTTGATTTACCCAACTACTCTTTATTCTTCTTCAGTTTCTTTCCTTTTCCATTTATTATTTCATATAGATGAATGGGACAATTTCTTGAGGAATTGTTTTAGAGAGTTTAATTAGAAATTATACAACCAAATAATGAGCTTCGCTTGATTTTTTTTGCGAAATTGAAATTGATAGATAAATGATCCTTATTTTCAATTTCTACTAAAAATATACGTATAGGTAAAATGTTTCAATCAACTTGATCAAAATTTGGTTATATTTTATGGTATTATATTCTTATAATTTGTTAATGAAGACATATTTACCAACTTGATTTCATAAATGAAATCTGCATACTTTTGTTCATTTGGCAAGGTAAACAATTGCTTTCAAATTGTAAAAACCAAAAAAAAAGACATGTCTAAGAATTTGGTTGCCTTAGGGTCGACCAAATGCGACAAATTGTCCAGTTTTGGATCTATGGCGACAGACATGAAATTTTGTTATCTTAGTTGAGATCTAATGCGACAAGATCATGGTTTTGTTGCCTTAGGTATAGGCCTAAGTGACATAATTAAAACTTTGTCGTCTTGGGGTAGACCTAAAGCAACAAAAATCAATTTTGCCTTTGGCTATGACCTAAGGTGAGGAAGTTAAGGTTGGGTTCCCTCTGATCGATCCTAAAATGACAAATCTTAGAATGTGCATTCTTTGGTCTACCGTAAAGCAACAAGCCAGTGAATTTATCACCTTTGTTTTATCCAAAAGCGACAAAAATCATTTTTTCCGTTACCTTTGGGCATGCCTAAGGCGACGAAAGTAAGTTCTGTTGCTATTAACTGTAATTTAAGGAGACAAACTGTTTAATTTGCTTTTTGTCATCAGGCGGTTAACCCTATGGCAATGAAAATTTTCTTCTAACCGACCAAAAAATAATGTGAGATTTTTGGTTCGTATTCGATGCAAATTAGTATAAATTTTTGCTTCTTGTCACAAACACATATTTGATGCTAACACATAGGTTGCAACTAGAAATTGACGACACATTCAATATAAGTAGTGCAATGTAAATACTTTGTAGCATGATTGGATATATACCAAGATAATTGTTAGGATGGTTTAATTAACTATATAGAGTAAAGATCGAGTATATATTAATTTGTATAAAAATACTGATAGGTTTTTAACCATTACATGTGAGACAAACTAGTACTTTTTAAGGTAATTTAAAAACCAATTTAATATGTTACTTTTTTTTTATCAATTTTCTATGTTGGCTTTGGTTCAACGTCAGAATTAGAAACGACCCAAAATTCCGAATGATTGAAGAGAGCAATTTTTTATCTTTAGAAATTAGACGTCCCAATCGGATGATGGAGGAGATCATGCGACATGATGAGCGTGGAATGAATTAAAAAATTTCGCGAAACTAAGTCTCTAGTAAAATAAAAAAACAACAGAAAAGAACTTTTTTAGTTAATCGTGTAGTTACAGTCACACGCACGCGCCAACCCAACAGAAGTAAAATTATATAATAAAGAAAAGGAAATTTAAGTGAAGCGACCCCATTTGCTCCCCATTTTGACTAAGATACTCATTTATTTTTTCAATTAACTAATTGGAATAACATTCCCTCTCTTCAATTTATTGTTTTTTTCATCAAACTAACCAACAAAATTGACTTCAATTCATCATCCCCTTAATCGATTTCACAATATATATATCCTATTACACCTAACAAGACTTCATCTTATCATGTGTTATGTTTTGCCTAGAGAAGGTTGTTAATTTAAAATAAATGATTTCATATTTTTAATCAAAGGTTTTTGTAGCGGAAATGCCATCAGTCCATGCCATCGTCTTCACGTCTTGTTCCACGTCTCGCACAATTAATGGGGCACGATCGAAGGTTAAAATCTTATTCTCTATTACGTTGGGCACCATAAAAAAGAAAAAGAAAAAAAGAGCAGAGCCTCATCTTGCAAAAGGAATAGTGGAGAAGCAACAAACATGACATTCCGCACCATAGTCAGGTTAAATTCTTAAGAGAGCTGCCTCTATTTCCATGGCCGCATTCATGAGCACCTTAATGGCCTGATGCATCAATCAGACCTTGAAATTAAATGATGTTATCTAGATTCACTCTATCGTAACTATAAGAAGTGGTTGAATAAAATGCACGGAATGAGGAAATAAATTGAATATCGAAATTATGTGGTTCGTTTGTTGTGACTTATGTCCATGAGGAGAGCAACACAGAATTTTACTATTGATGAAGTGATATAACAAATATTACAACTATACTCGAGTAATTCGAATACTTTCAATGTTTTCTAGCCTCAAATTACATCTAATATCTCACACAGTGTTTAGCCCTCATAGTTCTCTTGGAAATAATCTTTCCATCTCACAAAATGAATTATAGAAATCTTAACATAAGATTAAATTGGTTAAATCACTCAAGTGTAATTGCAACAAACAAAATAAACTCACGTGAAGAATGCTCACACATACCACCCTCTTCTTTGGTGCACGAAGACACTTCAACCAAGATTTGAGAGCTTTGTACCTTCTACAATTATAGAAGGGTTAACACTGCCAAAAACTCCAAACTGATATATTCATACTACATTTACGTAAAATTACTTTTTGTGTCACAAAAACTCCTGAATTGGTATGCATGGTCACATTTATCCCAAAATAATTTTATATCTTAAAAAATCCTAAACTAATTCACCCGTACCACATTCATTCCAAATTGCTATACTTGTGTCACATTTACTTAAAAAAAATCTCAGATTTACCTCAATTTGGGATAAATGTGGTGCAAGTATATCGATTTATGATAAATATGGCATATATATATATATTGGTTTGGGGTTTTTTATATTAGTTAAAGATAAATGTGGCACGGGTGTATCAATTAAATAGTTCTTGGGACACAAAAATTAATTTGGAGTACATTTGTTATAGATATTGATATATGGTTTTTGGTGGTATTAGGTTATTAAATAAATCCACGTGCGGCAGAGGCATCGGTTCGCATTTGGCTAACCTTTCCCAACAGATCGTGAAGGACATTGTATTCTTCCCTATTGTTCCATATCATGGATTGCCATCATTACATTCATGTTCCCTTTCTTCAGCTGAACAATTGCCATCATTACATTCATGTTCCCTTTCTTCAGCTGAACGAAGCTATGTCTCTTTTAGTCAAGACCATCACGCTCTCTTTTTGTTTTCTTTCCATAGTGGAGTTACACATCATGGAGTGGCGTCATTGCGTCACGGTTTGGTCTTGGTGTGGGTTTGGACCCCTTACATCTATGTTCCCTTTCTTCAGCTGAACGAAGCTATGTCTCTTTTAGTCAAGACCATCACGGTCTCTCCTTATTTTCTTTCCATAGTCTAGTTACACATGATGGAGTGGCGTCATGGTCATGGCAATTGACAGGCCACCATTGCATTTCCGCCCACAAATCCATAATTGTTGTCAGATCGGTTTCATCCCACGATCAGAAATTCGAGACATATTCTAATGTCCTCTGCACACGACGGTCATCACGAATATTATATACACGAGAAGAAGATGCTTCAACAGATTAACTATTTGCTTTTACGGCTCCTTATATGCTATAGCCTATAAATAACCATCCATAACGTTTAGAAATTCCCAGAAAAGCCTCTGCCCTCCCTCCAGTATTCTTCAGCTATATCCTTCCATACACCTAGATCTAGAAAATAGCAAAAAAGAAATGTCTCTTCCGATTTCAGGAGTCCCTTTTCCTTCTCCTGCCGAAGAAACAAGCCCAGTCGCTGAACGCCGATCAGCAATTTTTCATCCAACCATATGGACGGATTACTTTCTGAAATATGCTTCCGACTCCACCTCTACGGTAGCATTTAAGTTACTCTTTTTCTTGGATTGCTTTCGGAAAACTCTTTAGTTACTATATCCACTAAGAGTGTAAAGAATAATCTTGGACTATTGAGGATCATCTCGCAGCATTTGATAAGAAAAAAAAAGTTCTAGTTTATTGGAAACCCCATGCGAGTGTTTTTTTGGTTAAGTAAATTTTTTTTTTTTTTGATTCAAAATTTCTATGCGAACCTTATTGGATTCACATATGACTTAACAAATGTAGAAAGAACTTCTCTACTGTTAATAGAACTAGTCTTAATGGGATAATCTTTAGGCAATTTCAGTTCATATTTATCATGGTCGAACGGGTCATAGGCAACCTAATATGTTTCTTGCATTCTTACTCAGTTTATGTCAATTTCCTCTAATTTTTTTTGTTGGACTTTCAATTTTATATTGATCGTAGAGTTCTGAGGGCATAGTAGAGGAACAAATTAAGAGATTGAAAGGAGAAGTGAGGAAGATGTTGACAGGTGCTATGGATAAGCCATCACAGAAGTTGAACTTGATTGATCGGATCCAACGCTTGGGACTTGCCTACCATTTTGAACATGAGATAGATGAGCAGTTGGAACAAATCCATAGAAGCTATTTCGAGTTTCACTGTGAGGATAACAACAACAACCTACACACTATTGCTCTTCTCTTTCGCTTATTACGACAACAAGGTTACAATGTTTCATGTGGTATGTAATGATCAATGAGTTGAGGAAATTATATTGCATACACTAGCTTGATAATCCATTTGATTGATTAGAGTGAAGAAATAATATCACTGACATGTTTAGTTTACTCTAATGTTGATTTGTTTTTATTAACCCATTTCCGTATATAATTCTCATATTTCAAGTTCTTTAGATTTTCTCATTTTTAAAGGTGAGAAGTCCCTTCTTCTAATTCCTTGGTTTTGTATGTCATTTTTCCATTATTTCCAATTGATCTAGAAATTGAACATGGTGCTTTGCACAGCATCTCATGATAGCATCTTTATCACATATTCCATTTGGCCATACAGAAATCTTTAACAGGTTTAAGGACAACGAAGGGAATTTCAGCAAATCAATCATTGCCGATGTGCAGGGGTTGCTAAGTCTATATGAAGCTTGCCATCTAAGTTATCACGGCGAGGATATTTTGAATGATGTACTCACTTTTACTATAACTCACCTTGAATCAATTGATAAAAGAAAAAGTGAGCCTAATCTTGAAAAACAAGTGAGTCATGCCCTACATCAGCCAATCCAAAAGGGTCTACCAAGGCTAGAGGCAAGGCGTTACATTCAATTCTACCAAGAGGAGCCTTCGCATAATGAAGTCCTGCTCTCCTTGGCTAAGCTTGATTTCAACTCATTGCAAGAGCAACACCGGAAGGAACTCGGCAACCTTGCCAGGTTAACTTGATGATAGCATGTTTGAAGTAGCTAAATGTTCTAAAAACATCAAATTGTCGTAAACTGATTAATGTAATCACAATTTATCTTGCACTAAATATAATTGTACTTGTCAAGGACTGTTAATCTCTTTGGATCATTGGTTTGAAGTTACTTTCTATAATTCCATCATTGATGTGTTTCCCTTAAATGAGATTTGTTGATAAACTGTAGGTGGTGGAAGGATATAGATATAGAGAGGGAGTTCCCATTTGCTAGAGACAGGCTTGGGGAGCTGTATATCTGGAATTTAGGAGTTCATTTTGAGCCGGAGTACGAGATCTCTAGAGGAATATTAACCAAAATGATGGCCATTCTGACCATTCTCGACGACATCTATGATGTCTATGGCACAATTGAAGAATTAGAACTCTTCACAGAAGCAATTGAAAGGTACAATTGGTGCTCGGAGGGTTTTCTCAGTTTACCTGTGACAGCACAAGCGACGGTGCGCGGGGAGGAGGGATGGTGGTGCGTCTGCGCCTCGGTCCCCTGATGTGCACAGGGAAGGGGAAGGGGTCCCTCTCTAGTTCCACATCACTTAGGGGGGTAGTCTTGGGCTAGTTTATAAAGGCTTGGGTCCCTCTAACGCGTTTTAAAGCTGTGAGGACTTAGTGTCTATAGCGAACAATATTACACTGTGGGGCCTAGGTCGTTACATTACCGATTCTAAACTTACTTATTTTAATTTGACCAACTATTTATTAGGATCAAGTTTTATATTTTCTAAACTTGAACTCAGGTGGGATGTCGATGCCAAAGAAGGATTGCCAGAGTGCATGGAAGTGATTTATAAGATACTTCTTAATTTTTATGATGAAATTGGCTACGAGTTGACTAGAAAAGGAAGATCATACCGCCTCTTCTATGCAAAAGAAGCGGTAAGCCATTTGACATTACATCAATCAAATGTGATTTTTACTCTATCCACTTGAAACAAAACATTGAGCTTTTGGATAAGGATGAGAGACTATCATGTATCTAAGTCCACCAAAAACATTAAAGCTTGAATATTGATGTAGTTTACATTGGATAATGAATTCTTAGATGAAAATTCAAGTGAGAGCGTACTTGGCCGAAGCCAAATGGTTCCACCATAGTCACGTACCGACGATGGAGGAGTACATGCCCATCGCATTAACAACCTTTGGCAGTCAATTGGCATTGGTGGCATCGTTTCTGGGGATGGGAGATATTGTAACCAAAGATGTTTTTGACTGGTTATTATTTAGCGACCCCAAGATAGTGAAGGCTTCGCAAGTAATTGGTCGGCTTATGAACGACATTGCTGGACACAAGGTATACAAAAGCTATACCAGTGAACAACATCATCTTATCTAAATTTTGTCCGCAGGTTTTATCAATAGGAGAAAAAATAATTTCGATGATATATATTTTTTTTGTAGTTTGAGCAAGAGAGAGGTCATGTGGCATCTTCAGTGGAGTGTTTCATGAAGCAATACAAAGTCACAGAGGAAGAGGCAAAGAAGGAACTCCGTAAACAAGTGGCTGATGCATGGAAGGACATTAACCAAGAGCTGCGCCGTCCGACTGCCATTCCCATGGTACTCCTCATGCGAATTATCAATCTTGCAGGAGCCATTCATGCGGTATATGAAGATGAAACAGATAACTTCGTTAATGCTGGAACCAATTTCAAGGAGTTTGTCACTTGTCTACTCGTCAATCCATGCCAATGTGATGGGTTGAAAGATGAAGTTTAATAACCTAGCCATCATCGATCGCGTCAGACATTTCCGAACAATTTGAATTGTGGATTTCGAATAAAATAAAACAAGAGGAGTCAGTGAAAAATGTGATGATGGAATATATTGATGTGCTATAATATGAGTGGTTCATTTTCTCTATCAATATCAAAGATATTTTATTTGTCATATCCTTATAACGGTCTCAGTACACTGTGCCCAGCATAAATTACAATATCTAATGCACGTTCTCACTATTCTCATTGGCACAACAAGCAATTGGGTTAATTCTAATATGTCTGCCCCTTGGAATTTCATAGTTGTCTCTGTGAACCTTCTGTAATTTCTTTTGTCTCAGTCCACATCTTATACTCTATTTCTGTATTTTCCTATTTGGATGTCCAAGCCAAAATTCCATCTCCCATATCCGATTGTACCGAATTCGGCACGTGACATCACATGCTCCCTTTCCATTGATTAGTAAGTGCAAAAAAGCCGGTTCCGTTTATAAGGTGTCAACTAAGACCCAAAAATTCCACAAGACGGTTCTTCCTATCGCCAAAGAAATGTTTTCGAGAGTAAAACTTCACTTCAATCCGATAAATCCAGGTCAATCTGATTTTATATTTGGTTTATTTCTGACTCATTTCCATTTTCCGGGTAGCAAGAGACAAAATATCCTTGATTGAACGTGACTAAATAAAGCTCACTTGTGATTTAATCTGCAAGCAATCGACATTCACTTTTTCCTTTTATTTGGTTAGATAGGTAGGCATCTTGACTTGATTAGCTCAAAGACGCCGGTGGACAACGTTGGCACAATCACTTGTTTTGTATGTTGCAAGTTGAGTGATCATTTTCATATGTACAAGCACTGCGTGAATTATATAGCTCGCATCATCGAGTTCAAGTTGAGAGCAAAGGCCTTAAATTATGCACTTCTATCTTTCAATTTGGCTTGGATAGTTATTGGTTACGTGGTGTCTTGTTATATTTTCCTGATAAAAAGGATGTGTTGGAAGGTGAATATTTAATAAATACAAAATAAATTAGAACAAAAGGATTGATTCTCATGGGTATAGACGTAAAATGCATCGATCCAAGGTCATGGTCAAGGTTATCGAATGGCACAAAGATCACTCCATCAACAACCTCGTGGCTGGTAGTTTATATACTAGGTAGGCATCTTGTATTAGTTTAAAGACCGTTTGATGAAAGCTTATGTGAATTTGACTCGATTGAGGTTACAAGATTGTTAAGTTTATAGGGAACCTATCGATTCATGGTTGATGGAGAAGATATCCTCAATACTGCATAAGAAATTACAGTAGCTTTACTTTTCTCGTGGGGATTAACATTTTATGAAAAAATGATGGAAGAGAAACGTCATTTCCCCTGCACGAACAAAAAGAGTACACATTTATGTGTATTCCGTCCACTGATATGTCTTGTTCGCAACGTCAAGTTTCAGCTAAAAACGCAAAAAACAAAAAAGGGCATGCGGACTCGGAGGTGGAGCGTTTCGTCAGAAAACTTGGTGTTTCGGAACCAAAGTCTAAGGAAGAACTCCATAAGCAGATTGTCGATGAATGGAAGGACATTAACGAAGTGTTTCTTCGTCGAACGACTCTATCTGCGCAAACTGTCAAGATTCAAGACGTCAACCCTAGCTTCGTATATCGAAATTCCTTTACCATCCCTGTCTTGCGCTCTCCGGCGTCAGCTCTTTGAGGAAAAGAAAAGCATGTTCTATTGCATGATAGGGATCACAAGATTCCTTAAAGTGCACATGATAACTATTCTATTTTTGAAAATATCTAATTTTTTTTTTTGTTCTCGGAAATAAGTTTGAAACGGAATCTGTTTAGTAATGTGATTTCATTTTTCTATTTTTAAAACAAATCTTAAGTTTTGAAATAAATTTAGAATATAAATGAGAAGTAAAATTTTTGCATTTTTTTATTTCTGGAATAAAAATGAGAAATAAAAATATTTTCATCGCTTGCCCTCGCTATTAAACAACCGCCCACTTGGGAAAGAGAAATTTTGTGTTGTTATTAAAAGAATTCATATTCCGGGAATTGAAATTCTATGTCATTATCGAATGTGTATTTTTACTCAGAAATTCATTCAAAGAATAGAAATACAATAATTTATTTCTGTCTAGAAATTGTGTTCACAAATAGAATGATTGTCATTCGCACTTTTGGGAACCGGCAACTCCAATTTCAAATCCAAGGAACGCTCACAAATGTCATCCGTGAAAAGCAGCATTTTAACAAAAAAAATCTGATCTCACACCAATTTTTTCACGAGACAAGCTGACCCGAACCGTCATTTCCATCAATTGTTTCTATTCCATTTTGAGGGGGATACGTGCTGCAATAGAATTATAATTTCCTCGTAGAAACGGGGCACATGTCAAGTTGAAAAGGAAAAGAAAAATATCGTTTCAGTTATTGCATTTCATAAGAGAATGGGAAACTAATTGGGGAAGAATACGTCGGGGGAACAATTCTTTAAGTGAATATACCATTTTGATTAGTAGGTAATTTTATGGGAATGGATGATAGATAATTCTATTACAAAAAATGTTCTCTTTTTGCTGAATTGGAAGGAAGTCTTATCTACAAACTTGACTGAAACGCCATGGAGCATTGCTTTGTACCATGTGAGAACATTGGGTAAGAAATTGATTGATTAGCTCCTAGATAGTGATTAAACACTAATAAAGGGAAAGGATAATCCTCCAGAAATAAAGATGTTTGTTATAGCCATCAGAGCATTTTCTATCGCAATCTTAAGTAGAAAGCTCATAGCGATGAAACCAGAAAAAAAAAATTTAAGGAATTTAATTCATATATGAAATGTATAACATAGACAGACACCGATAGTGATAATGCAAACTAAATCAAAATTGCAAAATTTTGTTAATGTGAGATGCATCGTGTGCAAAGGCTGTTGGATTTACACGTATCTGAGTTAACTCTGTCAATGTTTTAGATGGTAGAAGTTGGTAAAAAATGACGTGTATGATATATTTACAATTTAATGTGAGAAGAAAATTAAATATCAATCATCCATATAATAATTTGATTTGCAAACTTTCAACTTTCTCGGAGTTTGAAAAAGAAATTCACTAATCTCTTCTGATTTTGATTTTGATGTCAAACGGAAAAAGGAATCGAATCACAATGCGATGTAGGGATTAGAATGGATATGAATCGTGTAACAGTTATCAAGATGGTATGGCACGAGAATGCTATTCAAGATGGATTGGAGTAATGATGTCATAGTGGACAAAACTTAGGCTTTGGTGGAATTTTCCAGTTACGTTTACCAGTTTTATCCATATAAGCCGCCACATTAGATTTTTAACATCCATATGGTGTTTTTGTCACATTAATATAAGTTTGTAGTTATTTGTGGCTTAAAAAATGTTTGAGGCATTAATATCATGGTAGACATAATTTAAGATTTTTTTGTTGGTATTCTACCATCTATTAATACTGCATTTAACACTTGCACTTTTCACTTTGGGGGAAAATTTGTTGGTAGAGCACTTACGATATCACTAAATAATTTATTAGTTGACAGCGCTAAAGGCAACAAATGATAAAGAGAGCCAGAAATTGGGGAGAAGCGATCACAAGCAGGCATTGCGATCGACAGTAGGCATCGCATATGAATAGGAAAATGAGAGGCGGACGGCCGTGCCATCATTTTTCAGGGCAGTGACGATATGTTAGGATTAATTCAAAGAGGCTAATGTTCAGTTTATATATATGAACTAATTTTGGGATAAGAAAGGTCAAAAACCACATGACACTAGTATTAGAACTCACTTACCAACAAGTAGACACCGATTGTTGTTGCTCCGATGTAGAGCCACCATTCTTGCACCTCTCAATTTTCAAGGGAAATTGATCGAGTCGGTTAAACAGTTTCATTTCCTATTTATTTATTTTTCTTTGCCACTGTTGCTTTTGATCATAATTTTCTCAATTATATTTATGCTTGTAAACGTAATTGGCAATTTCTTGTTCAAATATACGCGATGTATAGTGCGTAGAGATAATTATAGAGGTTATTTATTATTTAAATAAAAAGTATATGAGAACTGCTTTAGGTATTTGCAACTAAGAGCTGATGTTCAAATGATATCCAAAATTTGATATGCTTCTTGAGAGTCATGATCCATAGTTTCTCCACGATCTATTAAGAAATTGAGCCTCAGCCCTACATAAGATTACATGCCTATAACAAAAACATCGTGATGTTAAGCTATCCTAGTCACCTAAAAAAAATTGCCTCTCTTACCCACGATAAGAAGGCAGAGCCCTTTCCTATAGACTCAATGATCTCAAATCTTGTTAGATTTTTGAATACCGCACATCATTTGAGACATCATAATCTCTACATGTACTACCATGCTGGTGTTAGATTGTCCGACACTGTCCAATAGCATGAAGAACTTTTCACTGAGATCAAGGAGGAGGATTACTTGCCTCTGTCAATGTCGTGGCATCTGCAATTACAAATGGGACACTCACAACGCCAGCTAGCGTCTTTGCCAGCAATGTCTTCCCTGTCCTTAAAACCACGGCAGAAGTAACAGTATATTGCTTTTCTCTAGCTCCACAGAAACATCGATGATCATCAGCAATAACTCCCCATTTGACTTGGTAAAGACATCAATTGCTCAAGCCAATATAGTGAAATCACCTCATCAAGAGCATAATCGAAAATAAACGAGTTTTGACATACAAGCAAGATTTCAAAGCAGACTAAACACAGATAAATAGGAAGATCTATGCGCTATAAGGACACCAACTTACATGAATCGGGAAGAGCAGGAAAACTAACTCTTTTCCAAGAGAGGTGTGATATATCCTCTTGTAGTGGTAAACATTTCAGCAAAACAACACGAAGTGAGAGGAAAATATCGACTACTTTTAAAACCCGAACTCAAGTTTGGACTCAAAAGAAATCATCACGAGACAGCTTAAACCCAGCATGTGTATGTGCTTAAGGAGATCGAGTCTTGGCTTTGCTTGGATCAAAACAGTGTGGAGTAACAGGGATTCAAGAAAACGACCGTCTAATCGCGGAGTTCCCTACCCGACTCGGAGACGGCTGCAAGCGGGCCAGCTCATGACAAATCGAGCTATGGTCTGCTGCCTTGGTGTCTTTGAGCCAGGATCCTTGGGCAAGGGAGGTTCGAACCAAGAAAAGAAACTCATCGGTGGTGCGGAGATTTGGGGAGTGAAAGATCGTGTGCTTGAGGGCGTCGGCCAGAGGTTGTCGGAGAGGGTTCGGGTGAGGCCGGTCCGCTAGAGAACTCCTTCTCGCTCTCGAGTCTCATTCTCTCCGCCACGCTCTCTCTCGCACTCAGACCTCTCTCTCTCTATCGCGGTGATGAAAATCTAGGGTTTTCAAAAGGGTCAAAGTTGGAATTTAATAAATTTGTGAGGGCAAAAAAGGTGAAATGAAATTTTCCTTTAAATGAACCCCAGCATTTCCCATTTAGAGATTTCCAAAGTTTTTTCCCAAACACCCTTATTTTGGCCCAAGGGGCTTTTGATGCCCAAAGCTCTTTGAAAAGCTTCTCCCAAACGCACAGGTACTCATCTTTTTTCAATTAACTGTCCCGAATACCCTCTCTCTCTCTCTCTCTCTCCAATTTTTTTTTTTGTATTTTTTTTTAAATCAAACAAACTAACAAAGTTAACTTTAATTTCATCATCCTTCTCATCGGTTTCACAATATAAATGCCCATTACACCCAACAAAACTTCATCTTATCATGCATCATGCTTTGCCTAGAGAAAGTTGTGAATTTTTATATAATGTCTTGTTTTTTTAATCGCAAAAGCTATTTAGAAGATTAGAAATTTCTATTATGATGGCTTACGAACACATATTTAATTGCCTTTTTTTTTTGTTAAACAGTTTGAGTGAAGCTATTTTTTAAAGTTGAAATCTAAATTTTAATCTAATTATCTAGTTGATCTTGATTAAATTTGGACAAAAGATTGATCAAAATGCCAAAAAGGTTAATTGTTAGAAATATGACAAGATCTTAAACATGTATGTTTAGATCATATCGAAATGAAAGACAAGCACAAAAGGAAAAAAAAAAAAAAAAAACTTCATATCGTTTTACTTCTACCATGAAAAAATAGTAATATCGGTTATAAATTCAATTATAGAGCAAGTGGGTCTTTGGAGCGCTTGGTGTAATAGAGCCCAATTTATGCTCCCAGTTCAGGCTCACAAGAGTCCATAGCAGCCCATGTTCGGACCGGACCGGACGGCCAGCCTAAGTCCCTATTTTCGGATTATCAATTAAAATTAATAATAAAATACACTTTTTTAAAAAACAAATATTAAAAAATTTACAAATTCCTAATTTTTTTATTTTTATTCTAAAAGTCATGAAAAATCTTAAAAATTAGTTTTTGAATAGTTTTCTCTTCAAATGTGCAAAGATCATTGACAAAAATTATGCTTAAAATTGAATAAGCTATGAGGGTTTTACCATGAGATTTGAATGTCCTTAGAAACATATGTTAGATCATTGTTTGGTCATTTTTATTTCAATTACCAATTGATTGTGCACTCTCAGTATATTAATTTTAGTTTCCCTTTAGCCTAGTTAGGAGCGGTAGATTTCTTATTTCTTAGCGTTAAACTCTCGCTTTGCTTTGTCATATATTTAATGCTTCCTTGGTTGCCGATCGTAATTTTAATGACTGTGCACCCGCATGATTGCATAGATAGGTTTAAAGTCGATCCGAATTGCCTAATAGACATATTTTTAAAATGAACAAGATTAGGTACCGAACAAATACTAGTTAGTTAATTACTGTAATTAAGTCTTGTCCCTAGATTCTCTAGTTGTGTAAAAGGTAAAGTATGCTCCCCTACTTCACTTAGTTTCTAAGTGACGTCAATAAGTTAGTGGCGACTCTTCATCATAAAATTCTAATAATGTTAATTTGAATACCCAATGTCGCGTGGGATATGGGCTTGAAAGAGCCCAGTTTAAAGCTAAAGCTGTAGGTCTGTCTTTTAGACAATATCTCTAAATCTACTTTCCTCTGTACTGAGAGGTAGGTTGTGATACTAAAGGAATTACATAAATCTTAACTTAAAATTTAAATTATTGGATAAATTGCTTGGGTGTAATTGCAACAAACAAATTAAACTCACATGAAGAACGATCATGGAAATTACCCTCCCTTTCGGTGCACCAAGGCATACTTCCTCCACAATTCAAGAGTTTTCCTACATTTCCTTCTATAATTGAATGTGGGTCCATATTGCCAAAATTCTCAAACTGATATATTTACGCTATATTTATCCCAAATTAATTTTTGCACCACAAAAACCTCAGAATTGATATATCCATGTCATATTTATCATAAATTGGTGGACTCATGTTAAATTTATCATAAATTAAATTTTATATCAAAAAAATTTAAATTGATATGTTTGTGTTACATTTATTCTAAATTAGAATACACATGTCACATTTACTCTAAAAAATGTATGACTTATCATAATTTGGGATAAATATGACATAATTATATCAATTTATGGTAAATATGATTTCTATATACTAGTTTAGAAGATATATATGGCACTAGTTTATTTGAGAGTTTTTGTTATTATGTCGTGAATGCATTGATTCGAGATTTTTTATAGTACTAGGTTATTTGTGCAGATTTCCCTTCTGTCCCGATATAATGATTTGCTATCTTTACATTCTGCTCCCATTTCTTGAGCTGACCCCAATTACACGTGGCTCCACGTGTCGACTTTTGAATGATTTTGCGTTTCGACTATGGGAGTGTAAAATCTATCCAATATTTTCTCGATCACGGGCCTCTCTTCGTTTTCTTTCCATAGTCGCGTCGCCCACGATGTAGTGGCGCCATCGCGTCATGGCGATTGACAGGCCATCATTGCATTTCAGCTCGCCAATGTCAAACGGTGGTCGAGCGTCCGTAATTCTCGGATCGAGTTTCGTCCAACGGTCTCAAATTCGAAAGGTACGGAGACATTTTCTTACACGACACTCACCCCGAATAAAAAATATAGGGGGAAGAAGATGCTTTAATGAATTAACTATTGCCTTTTTTCTGTTCCTTAGATGCTGTCGACTGTAAATACCCTTCCATAAGGGTTTGGACACTCCCAGAAAAGCCTCTACTCTCCCTCCAGTGTTCTTCAGCTACCTAGATCTAGAAAGTAGCAAAAAAGAAATGTCTCTTCGGATTTCAAGAGTCCCATCTTCTTCTCCTGCTGAAAAAACAAGCCTGGTCCCTGAAGGCCGATCGGCAATTTTTCATCCAACCATATGTCGACTATAAATACCCTTCCAACTCCAACCCGACGGTAGCATTTAAGTTACTCCTTTTCTTAAATTACTTTTGGAAAAATTTTCAGCTGTTATGTCTTCAGAAAATCGAGAGCATAAAGAATAATCTTGGATTGCTGATGATCATTCTACAGCATTTAATTAGAAAAAAGAAGTTCTAATTTATTGGAAACCCCATGCAAGGGTTGGTCCTTGCATGATTCAAAATTTCTGTGCGAACCTTTGGGATGCACATATGACTTGACAAATGTAGAAAGAACTTTAATGTAAATAAAATTGGTCTTAACGGTATAATCTTTAGGTAATTTCAACTCAGATTTATTGTGATCAATTGGATCATAGGCAACCTCATATGTTTCTTGCATGCTTACTCGATTTACGTCAATTACCTCTATTTTTTGTTTTGTTGAACTTTCAATTTTGTATTAATTGTAGAGTTCTGATGGCGTAGTGGAGGAACATATTGAGAGTTTGAAAGGAGAAGTGAGGAAGATGTTGATGGGTGCTATGGATAAGCCATCGCAAAAGTTGAACTTGATTGATCAGATCCAACGCTTGGGATTTGCCTACCATTTTGAACATGAGATAAATGAGCAGCTAGAACAAATCCATAGAAGCTATTTCGAGTTTCACTATGGCGATAATGATGACAACCTTCACACTGTTGCTGTTTTCTTTCGATTATTACAACAACAAGGTTACAATGTTTCATGTGGTATGTAATGTTTCAATTTCAGTGATTAGTGAGTTAGCGAAATTATATTGCAGATACTAGCTTGATAATCCATTTGATTGATTAGAGGGAACATATAATATCATTGGTATGTTCAGTTTACTTTGATGTTGATTTGTTTATTTGTTAACCTGTTTATGTATTTAACTCTCATAGTTTGTGTTCTTCAAATTTTCTCGTTTTAAAAGGTGAGTAGTCATCTCTTTCGATTCCTTTGTTTAGCATGTCATTTTTCCATTGTTTTCGATTGATCTAGATATTGAACATGGTGCTTTTCACAGCATTTGATGATAGCCATTTCTCCCATATTCCATTTGGCCATACATAAATCTTTAATAGGTTCAAGGACAGTGAAGGAAATTTCAACAAATCGAGCATCGCTGACGTGCAGGGAATGCTAAGTCTATTTGAAGCTTGCCATCTAAGTTATCACGGCGATGATATTTTGAATGATGCACTCACTTTTATTATATCTCACCTTGAATCAATTGAGAAAAAGAAAGTAAGCCCTAATCTCGTAAAACAAGTGAGTCATGCCCTGCATCAGCCAATCCAAAAGGGTTTGCCAAGGCTAGAGGCGAGGCGTTACATTCAATTCTACCAAGAGGAACCTTCGCATAATGAAGTCTTGCTCTCTTTGGCTAAGCTCGATTTCAATTCATTGCAAGAGCAACACTAGAAAGAACTCGGCAACCTTACTAGGTGAACTTCATGATAGTGTGTTTGGAGTAGCTAGATGTTCTAAAAACACCAAATTGTTATAGACTGATTAGTGTAATTGCAATCTATTCTAAACTAAAAATCATTTGCACATGTCAAGGAGTGTTATCTCTTTGGATCATTGGTCCAAAGTACTTTCTATAATTCCATCATTGATGTGTTTGCCCTAAATGAGATTTGTTGGTAAACTGTAGGTGGTGGAAGGATATAGATATAGAGAGGGAGTTTCCATTTGCTAGAGATAGGCTTGGGGAGTTGTATGTCTGGATGTCAGGAATTTATTTAGAGCCGGTGTACAAGATTGCTAGAGGAATAGTAACCAAAATGATGGTCATCCTTTCCATTCTCGACGACATCTATGATGTCTATGGCACATTGGAAGAACTAGAACTCTTCACGGAAGCAATTGAAAGGTACGATTGGCACTCAGGGCTTTTATCAATTTACAGATTCTAAATTTACTTATTTTAATTTGACCAACTGTTGATTAGGATCAAGTTTAGTATTTTTTAAATTTGAACTCAGGTGGGATGTTGATGCCAAAGAAGGATTGCCAAAGTGCATGCAAGTGTTTTACAAGACACTTCTTGATTTTTATGATGAAATTGGCAACGAATTGGCTAGAAAAGGAAGATCATACTGCCTCTTCTATGCAAAAGAAGTGGTAAGCCATTTGACGTTACATCAATCAAATGCGATTTTTACTTTGTCCACTTGAAACAAAATACTAAGCTTTTGGATAAGGATGAAAGACTGTCATATATCTATGTCCATCAAATACATTAAAACTCGAATATTGATGTAGCTTTTACGTTTGATGATGAATTCTCAGATGAAAATTCAAGTGAGAGCATACTTGGCAGAAGCCAAATGGTTCCACCATAGTCACGTACCGACGATGGAGGAGTACATGCCTATTGCATTAATAAGCATTGGTAGTCAATTGACATTTGTGACAGCATTTTTGGGAATTGGAGATATTGTAACAAAAGATGCTTTTGATTGGTTATTGTCTAGCGACCCCAGGATAGTGAAGGCTTCGCAAGTAATCGGTCGGCTTATGAATGACATTGCTGGACACAAGGTATACAAAAGCTATACCAGTGAACAACATCATTTTATCTAAATTTTTTTCATAGGTTTTATCAATAGGAGAAAAAATAATTCCAATGATATATATATATATATATTTTTTTTTTTGTAGTTTGAGCAAGAGAGAGGTCATGTGGCATCTTCAGTGGAGTGTTTAGGAAGAGGCAAAGAAGGAACTCTGTAAACAAGTGGCCAATACGTGGAAGGACATTAACGAAGAGTTGTGCTGTCCGACTGCCGTTCCCATGGTACTCCTCATGCGAATTATCAATCTTGCACGAGCCACACATGCCGTATATGAGGATGAAACAGATCACTACGTCAATGCTGGGACCAATTTCAAAGAGTTTGTGACTCTTCTGCTCGTCAATCCATGCCAATGTGATGGATCGGAAGAACAAGGTTAATTACCAAGCCGTCATCGATCGCGTCAGACATTTCCGAACGATTTGAATTGTGTGTCAACTCTTGATCAATGCTCTTTTCTGGCCTGAGAACCGCCCCGCCGTTCCCGCACCTCCTTCCTTTGTTTTTTTTTTTTTTTTTTTTTTTCTCCCTAGTGGGTTTCGAATAAAATAAAACTAGAGGAGTCTGTGAAAAATGTGATGCTGGAATTTATGAATGTTTTATAATATGAGTGGTTCATTTTCTCGATCAATATCAAAGATATTTTATTCGACGTATGCTTATGACGGTCTCAGTACACTCTGCCCAGCATAAATGACAATATCTAATGCATGTTCTCATTATTCTGATTGGCACAACAAATAATTGGGTTAATTCTAATTTGTCTTCCCTTTGTAGTTTCATGGTTGTCTCAGTCAACCTTCTGTAACTCCTTTTGTCTTGGTCAACATCTTATACTTTAGTTCTGTATATTCCTATTTGGATGTCCGAGCCAAAATTCCATCTCCCATTTCCGATTGTACCGAATTCGGCACATGTAACATCACATGCTCACTTTCCGTTGATTAGTAAGCGCAAAATAATCAGTTCCATTTATAAGGCGTTAACTAAGACCAAAATTTTATTACAAGAAGGTTCTTCCTATCGCCAAAGAAATGTCTTCAAGAGCAAAACTTCAATCCGAGAAATTTAGGTCAATCTGATCGTATGTTTGGTTTTCTTCTGGTTCATTTTCATTTTCCGGATAGCAAGAGCCAAAAAAAGTTGACTGAATGTGACTAAACAAAGCTCACTTGTGATTTAATCTGCAAGCAATCGACATTCACTTTTTTCTTTTAATTGGTTAGATATGAATTATAGAACTCTCATCATCGAGTTCCAGTTGAGCGCAAAGGCCTTAAATTATGTACTTCTATCTTCCAACATGGTAGGGGTAGTTATTGGTCACGCGGTGTCTTGTTGTATTTTTGTGATAAAAAGGATGTGTTGGAAGACGAACATATGGTAGATGCAACAAAGATTAGGGCAAAGCTCGCTTCTCATGAATATAGACGTGTGGTGCATTGACCCAAGGTCATGGTCGAGGTTATTGAGTGACTTGAAGATTTCTCCACCAACAACCTAGTGGCTGGTAGTTTATGTACTAGGTAGGTGTCTTGTATTAGTTCAAGGACCGTTTGACGGAAGCTTATGTGAACACAACTCGATTGATGTTACAAGATTGTTAAGTTCGTAGGGAACTCATCGATTTATGGTCTACGAAGAAGATGTGCTCGATATCGCATAAGAAAAAACTCAGTGTTTCTTTTTTTTTTTTTTTTTTTTTTTTTTTGGTCAGAAAAAAACTCAGTGTTTCAAAACGTGAAGTTTGAACCAAAAAAGCAAAAAACAAAAAGGGCACGCGGACTCGGAGGCAAAGCGTTTCGTCTAAAAAACTTGGTGTTTTGGAACCAAAGTCTACGGAAGAACTCCAATGGCAGATTGTCGATGAAGGGAAGGACATTAACGAAGTGTTTCTTCGTCCAACGACTCTATTTTAAGTCCACAATACACATAAACTTCGGCTGGATGCACGGTCCGATATCGTCAATTGTCGAAAACACCTCTCTGCAAACTGTCAAGTTTCAAGACGTCAACCCCATCTTCGCATATCGAATTCCTTTACCATCCCTCTCTTGCGCTCTCCGCCGTCTGCTCTTTGAGGGGGAAAAACACGTTCTGTTGCATGATAGCAGTCACGAGAATCTTAGGAAATGGCAACACCAATTGCAAATCCAACGAACGCCCACGACTGTCATTCGTCCATTATTTCCATCAATTGTTTCTATTCCATTTTGATGGGGATACGTGCAGCAATAAAGCTATAATTCCCTTGTAGAAACCGGGCACGTCTCAAGTTGAAAAGGGAAAAAAAAAAAAAATATCGTTTCAGTTGTCGCATTTCATAAGAGAATGGGAAACCAATTGGGGACGAAACGTCGAGGGAACAATTCTTTAAATGAATATATCATATTGATTAGTAGGTAATTTTATGGGAATGGATGATAGATAATTCTATTATAAATATTTTTCCCTTTTTGTTGAATTAGAAAGATGTCTTATCTACAAAATTAATAGTAAAAACTACTTATGTAATTCTTCCTTTAATAATGAATTCTTTTCTAGAATATCTTATAGGAGCCAATAGATGCAGACTTCTAATGGATTCTTTATAGGGGTGTGCAAAGGAATCAGGAACCACCCAGATTGCCCGAAACCGAACCAGACCGCCCAAGAACCGATGGTTCCTAAGGGAACCGGTCTAGTTATTGGAACTGGTGAGTATTGATCTGGTTCCCGATTTTAGGTGTGAAATCGCTTACCCGGACCGGATCGATAATATATATATAATATATATTTAATTTTTAATATAAAAATGAAAAATCCTAAATTCCTAGGCTACTTGTTAGTTTTTATGTTAGATAACTGTCTGCTTATTGCCCACTTATAGCAAGTTTGGTGAGTGTGGTCTCTTGCTTTCACACTTCCTAACATACTAATATTGCTAGTTCATTGGCTCTAACTAAGAGAGACTTTAATGAGGTGATTTCGTTGTGTAATTCTTTGTTGCATAAAGGAGTGAAGCTTAGGGGGATTAGTTCTATGGATCCATCCGGGAATCGGACCAGACTGGTGATTTGGTTCTTGGGTGGATCCATGGAATTAACGAGCGGTTTCCGATTCTCATTTTTCGTAACCGGTCCTTAGTGGGTGGTTCCCAGATCTAAGGTGGGAACCATCCACACGAACTATGCTCATCCCTAATACTTTACATTACCAAAATTGCATCTATTAGTAATTATAATATTTCCAATAGTAAGAAAGATGTGCTATTTATCAAGTTGGAAACAAAAGTGATTAGAAATATGAAGCCATTGATTTAACGTAACAACCTCCATTAGGCAAAGTATTACACCTTTGATTAGAAATATGAAGCCATTAATTTAAAATAACAACCTTCTCTAAGCAAAGCATGACACGTGATAAGATGAAGTCTTATTGGGTGTAATGGGATATTTATATTGTGAAACCGATAAAAGGGATGACGAATGGAAGTCAATTTTGTTGTTAGCTTGATAAAGAAAGTAATAAATTGAAGAGAGAGAAGGTTATTCCGGTTAATTGATTGAAAAAAATGAGTATCTTAGTCAAAATGGGGTGCAAATATTAAATTAATGGCCTCATGTTTCATATCGAAGGTGTAATACGAGCCATTGTTGTATCGGATATGCAATTCATCCATGCCATCGAAGGTTAAATTCTTATTCACAATTACGTTAGGCACCATCGAAAAAACAGAGCAGAGCTTCATCTTCCAAAATGAATAGTGGGGAAGCAAATCGCAAACATGACAATCCGCACCATACTCAGGTTAAATTCTTAAAGAGAGCTGCCCCTATTTCCCTGGCCGCATTTATGAGCTATTTAACTTATTCTGTACCACACCTTTATGACATGGTCCATCAATCAGACCTCAAAATTAAATGATGTTACCCAGATTCACTCTATCATAACTATAGAAGCAGTTGAATAAAATGCACGGAATGAGGAGATAAATTGGATATCGAATTCACATGATTTGTTTGATGTGACTTACGACCAAGGGAAGAGCAACACGGGATTTCATTATTGATGAAATGATATAACGAATATTATAACCACACTCAAGTAATTCATGTGCTATCGCACGATAGGAATTGCGAGACTCTTAGGGTGCATTAGGACTGATTGGTTTTTGGTTCAGTCCGATTCCGAGGTGGAATCGGGGACCAGACCGAGAGGACCGGGAACCGGACTAATTGACCGGTCCAGTGGAATCGGGCAAAAATAAATTGAAAAATATTATTACTTCTTATTTCTTTGGACTAACCCTCAATAATTGATTAAGTGCTCTGCTCCATCTCCGAAACATCTTGAGTTGCCTAACAAAACAAACTGAATGTTGAGCGAATTACAGCATACATAGACGCAACAAAAAATCTTCTAAGGCAAACCCGATCTAAATTAAAACGAAGATGCAATTTTTGTTAAATCCTAATAAATTAAAAGCAAAAGGAAAAAGGCGAATGGGCTCCATATCTAGACAGTCATCACCGATCATCGATCGATCCGACCAAAATGCAAGACATTCCTCCATATGAGATAATGATTGGACCGAATTCTAAGTTCAGTGAAGTGAACAAAGGAGCAAATCTATTTTTCTCAGCTTTTTTATTATTATTATTATTATTATATCAATTGGTCCGGTCCGGTTCGATCGGTTTGGTTCCCACCTTGGAATTGGGAATCAGTCTGACCGGTCACTAGTTCCAAGAATGGGAACCAGCTAAGTCCGGTTCGGTCCGAACAGTTCGTGGTTCGGGAAGTTTCCATTGCACACCTCTAGGGTGCATATAATAACTATTCTATTTTTGACAAGATCTATTTTTCTATTCTTGAGAGCAGGTTTGAAACGGAAATCCATTTAGTAATGCAATTTCATTGTTCTGTTTCTTAAATAAATTGTAAGTTTTGAAATAAGTTTGAAATATAAATGAGAAGTAAAATTTTTGTACTTTTCTATTTCGAGAAAAAAATGAAAAATAAAAACTTTTTCATTGCTCGCCCTCGCTACTAGTTGGCTGCCCACCTAGAAGAAAGAAATTTTGTGTCATTATAAAAAAAAATTATGTATTATTATCAAACGTGTATTTTTGCTTAGGAACCCGTTCAAGGAAGAGAAATATAATAATCTATTTCTGGCTAGAAATTGTGTCCAGAAATAGAATAGTTATCATTGGTGCTCTTAGGAAATGACAACACCAATTTCAAATCCAACGAACACTCACGAATATCATCCTTGAAAAGCAGCATTTTAATTAGAAAAATCTGATCTCGCACCAATTTTTTCACGAGACAAGCAGACCCGAACTATCATTTCCATCAATTGTTTCTATTTCCATTTTGAGGGGGATACGTGCAGCAATAGAGTTATAATTTCCTCGTAGAAACGGGGCACATGTCAAGTTGAAAAGGAAAAGAAAAATATCGTTTCAGTTGTTGCATTTCATAAGAGAATGGGAAACTAATTAGGGAAGAAAACGTCGGGGGAACAATTCTTTAAGTAAATATATCATTTTGATTAGTAGGTAATTTTATGGGAATGGATGATATTTAATTCTATTACAAAATATGTTCTCTTTTTGTTGAATTAGAAAGATGCCTAATCTACAAAATTGACTGAAACGCAATGTCGCCTTGTTCGTACCGTGCAGGAACATTGGGTAAGAAATTGATTGATTAGCTCCCAGATAGTGATTAAACACTGATAAAGGGAAAGGATAGTCCTCTAGAAATAAAGATGTTTGTTATAGCTGTAAAAGCATTTTTCTATTGCAATTAAAAAAAAAAAAAAAAAAAAGCTAACATAGCGACGAAACCAAAAAAAAGATTTAAGGAAATTTATTTCATACACGAAATGTAGTACATAAACAAACACCGATAGCGACAGTGCAAACGAAATCAAAATTGCAAAAATTTGTTGTGTGGAAGGGCTGTTGGATCCACATGCATTTGAGTTGACTGTCAATGTTTTAGATGGTAGATGTTGGTATAAAATGATGTGTATGATATATTTATGATTTCATGTGCAAAGAAAATTAAATATCAAGCATCCATATAATAATTTGATTTACAAATTTTCAACTTTTTCAGAGTTTAAAAAGAAACTCACTAATCTCTTCTGATTTTGATTTTGATGTCAAACGGAAAAAAGAAAATCAAATTACAATGCGATGTAGGGATTAGAATGGATATAAATCGGGTAACAGTTATCGAGATGGCATGACACAAGAATGCTATTCAAGATGGCAAATATTGGAGTACTGATGTCACACTGGACAAAGCTTGGGCTTCGGTGGAATTATCCAGCTATGTTTGCCGACTTTATCCACGTAAGCCGCTGCTATAGATTTTTACGGTCATATGGTGTTTTTGTCACATTAAAGTTTGTAGTTATTCATGACTTAGAAAATGTTTGAGGTGTTAATGTCACATTAGACATAATTTAAGATTTTTTTGTTGGTATTCTACCATTTATTAATAAAGCATTTAACACTTGCACTTTCACTTTGGGGGAAAAGTTGTCGGTAGAGCAGCACTTACAATATCACTAAATAATTTATTAGTTGACAGAGCTGAAGACAACAAACGAAAAAGAGACCCCGAAATTGGGGAGAAGCAATCACAAGCAGGCATTAGCGATTGACCGTACGCATCACATGTGGATAGGAAAATGAGAGGTGGCCGGTGCCATGCCGTTATTTTTCAGGGTAGTGACGATTTGTTGGGATTAATTCAAAGGGATTAGTGGTTAGTTTATAAATATGAAGAAAAACTTCATCATTTGAGCTAATTTTAGGGTCAGAAAGGCCAAAAATCACATAACATTAACAAGTAGATATGGATTATTGCTGTTTCGATCTAGGGCCCAACATTCTTGCACCTCTCATTTTTCAAGGGAAATTGATCGAGTTATATAAACACTTCCATATCCTATTTATTTATTTTTCTTTGCCATGGTTGCTTTTGATCATAATTTTCTCAATTATATTTATGCTTATAATAGTAATTGGCAATTTCTTGTTCAAATATAGGTAATGCATACGTGCGTAGAGATAATTATAGAGGTTATTTTTTATTTAAATAAAAAAGTATAGGCTATTTTTTGCAAGTGCGAAGATTTTTTTCTTAGAGTGCAATTTGGTAACGAAGCTTCTCCTTATTCATTTAATTTGGGAACTGCAATTGATTGTCGGAGTTTATCCTCAAGCCCTCCTTTTACTAACATATTGTTGTTCATCCCATGTTGACATGTGGCCATTTAATTGTAGATTTTGTAGAGAATATGATGGGCATTGTACGTTAGGGGCCGAAATTGTATGTTAATTAACCCAACTACTCTTTATTCTTCTTCACTTTCTTTCCTTTTCCATTTATTATTCCATAGAGATGAATGGGACAATTTCTTGAGGAATTGTTTAAAAGAGCTTAATTAATAATTAAGTAACCAAATAATGAGCTTCGCTTGATTTTTTCTGTGAAATTGAAATTGATAGTTAAATGATCCTTATTTTTTTTTTTTACTATCCACTCAAAATAAATGTATATGTAAAATGTTTCAACCAAATTGATCAAAATTAATTAGATTTTATGGTATTATATTCATATAATTTGTTAATGAAGACATATTTACTAAAATGGAATCTGCAAATTCTTCCGTTAATTTGGCAAAGTAAACAGTTGCTTTCAAATTATAAAAACAAAACAAAAAGATATGTCTAAGAATTTTATTGCCTTAGGGTCAACCAAAGGCGACGATTCGTCAAGTTTTGTTGCCTTAAGTTTTGGATCTTCAGCGACAAACGTGAAATTTTGTTGTCTTTGGTTAGATCTAATGCAACAAGATCATTTTTTTTTTGTTGCCTTGGGTATAGGCCTAAGAAACATAATTGAAACTTTGTCATGTAAGGTAGACCTAAAGCGACAAAAATCATTATGATTTTTATGCCTTTGGCTATGACCTAAGGTAACAAAGTTAAGATTGGGTTACCTTTGGTCGATCCTAAAGTGATAAATCCTAGAATTTGTGTTCTTTGTTCTACCATCAAGCAACAAGTCAGTGAATTTGTCGCCTTTGGTCTATCCAAAGGCGACAGAAATCATTTTTTCGTTACCTTTGGGTATGACGAAGGCGGCAAAAGTAAGTTTTGTTGCTATTAATTGGAATTTAAGGAGACAAAGTATTTAATTTGCTTTTTGTCATGAAGTGGTAAACCCTATGGCCATGAAAATTTTCTTCTAACAGACTAGAAAATAGTGTGAGATTTTTGGTATGTAGTCAACGCAAGATATTACAATTTGTTGCTTGTCATCACAAACACATGTTCGATGCGAACACATCGTTTGCAACTAGAAATTGATGACATATGTTGTATAAGTAGTGCAATGTAAATACTTTGTAGCATGATTAGATATTAAACAAAATAATTCTTAGGATGGTTTAATTAACATTATAGAGTAAAGCTCGAATATATATTAATTTGTATTAAAAAAATAGAAACGTTTTTAACCATTACGAGTGAGACAAACAAGTAATTTTTAAGGTTATATAAAAACCAAATTAATATGTTGCTTTCTATCAATTTTCTATGTTGGCTTTGGTTCAACGTCAGGACTAGAAACGACCAAAAGTCCGAATGATGGACGACGGCAATTTTTTATATTTAGAAAGTTAACATCGCAATCGGATGATGGAAGAGACCATGCGACATGATGAGTGCGAAGTGGGTTGGGTGAATAAAAAAAATTCTTGGAATTGAATTCCTTGTAAAATAAAATAACAACACAAAAAGTAACATTAAGGAAAATGAAAAATTCTAAATAAGGGTTTTGAAGTGCTATTATTTTATCAAATAATGACTCGAAATGAATTTTATTTCAAATAAATATATTAGTTTCAAAGAAGGGACTGGAGTAATTATAACTATTTCAAATAAAGGTTTAGTCTCGTCAGCTTGCCGGTTGGCAAAAAATTCCGATCGATCATTAGTATTTTTGTTCAAACACAATTTAAAATTAAATTTAATTATATTAAAACTTTAAAAAAAAGAAAGAAAGAAATAAAAAGGAGAACACGTAGCCAGCCCATTGCCAGTGGGTGGCGGGGTTGTCAGCACTTGGGTGAGAGTTGGCGACCTCTATCGACTAGAGGCGAGGGCCTGCTGGCCCTTGCTAAGGATGAGGGAGGGCGATGACCCTCTCCTAGATTTGGGCGAGGGTCGCCGCCCCTCACCCTCATTTGGGCGAGGGTTGTCGGTCTTTGCCTAGTGCCCTCAGCCCTAGGCGATAAGGTGCAGGGGCTTGGGCAAGGGCCGCTAGATGGAGGTGATGGATGGTGACCCTTGCCCAAATCTGGGAGAAGGTTGCTACCCTTTCCTGTCCTTGGTGAGGGCCAGCAGGCCCTCACCTTTGGTTGACGGGAGTCACCGGCCCTCACCTAAGCGTTGGCGACCCCGCTGGCTATAGCTGCCTCCCTTCTTTTTTTTTTAAAGTTTTTTTTTAAAAGTTTTTTTTTATAAAAAAATAGAAAAAATAAAAAAAAAAAGGACAAAATTTAAAAAAGACGAAATTATTCTTCATAACTGGTGAATTCAAGCCATCATTTGAAATAATATCCATTTCAAACCCCTATTTAAGAAAATGAGGGTACTTTATTATTATTTGAAATAATGTTTACTTCAGATTATTATTTGAGAAATTGAGAGCATTTTAGGTCCTTATTTAGAATTTTCCCCAAAGAAAAGGCAATATAAGTTTGACGGTGCAATTTGCACCCCATTTTGACTAAAAGGTACTCATCTTTTTTTCAATTAACTATCCCGAATACCGTTCTCTCTCCAATTTATTGTTTTTTTTTTTTTTCAAAATCAAACAAACTAACAAAGTTAACTTTAATTCATCATCCTTCTCATCGGTTTCACAATATAAATGCCCATTACACCCAACAAAACTTCATCTTATCATGTGTCATGCTTTGCCTAGAGAAAGTTCAACATTTTTGTTAATCATCTTGTTTTTTTAATCACAAAAGCTATTTAGAAGATTAGAAATTTCTATTAAGACGGCTTACGAGCACATATTTAACTGGACTTTCAACCCCCATCTAATAATTCTGATTAAGCTGATAAAAGCTCAAAAGAAAGCACAAAATGAGCCTTGTTTAACTTTAGAACCTAAACTTATTTTAGGAAAACGCCCACAAGGTCAAAAAGGGCTAGATAATTAGGTTCAAGTTTAATTTTCAACTTTGAAATATATACTCACTCATATTAATTGTATTAAAACTATGCGATTAATCGTGTAATCATAAGTCATCATAAATAAAAATTCTAATCTACTAAACATCATTTGTTAATGAAAATATGAAACCATAAATTGAAAATAGTAACCTTCTTTAGCAAAGTGATAACGGGATGCGTGATAAGATAATATCTTGTTAGATGTAATGGAGCATTTATATTATAAAATCGATGAAAAAGATTATAAATATAAAATTAGAGTAAAACCATTTAGTTAATTAGGTGACCAACGACTTTTCATGTATTGTGAATGGTTTTTTCACTTAATTTCTGCTCTTAAGATTTAAATTTAAAATACATTAATTAAAGCAAGCAACCACTAAAATAGTATGAAATTAAATCACATATCACGTACGCAATTAATTAAAAAAGGCAGTATAAGTCCGGCGGCGCTATTTGCACCCCATTTTGATTAAGACACTCATTTTCTTATATACCGACCGGAATAACCCCCCCTCCCTCTAATTTATTGTTTTACGTCTACCCCGATAAAAATATCAATTTTAATTATAAATTCAATCTCATAACAAGTGCATCGAAATTTTACAAAATGCTTACAACTTTTCTCTAAAAATAATTTGACGTGAGTTTAAAAAGTGAAATAGATATAACCGGATTTTCAACTTCCTTCTTGTAATTCAGATCAAAATTTGAAAACCTCAAAAGAAAGCACAAAATAAGCTGTGTTTAACTTTAGAAGCCTAGAAACTTATTTTACAAAACACCAACAAAGTTAAAATGGGCTTATTTCTAAATACTGAGAAAATTTAGGAGGCCTCTAACAATTAGCTAATGCCGTATCGTTTTTAATGTGAAATGATCCTGCACTCAAAATTGTTTTAAGCTATTTTCCAAACCGGCGATGGCCTCATTCTTTTGTTCATACAAATAAACCATAGATCTCTCTAAAGTGGACTCTGGTTTCCCCCTCAAAGGTGTGATACGACCATCAATACATGTCGTCGTTTTCACGTCTCATTCCAAGTCAATCCAAACACGACACGATGCACATTTTGGCATGATGCATGGGAATCTATGAGATCACAGCCAACTATTTTAAAAGCTTAAACTATTAGATGAATATGTGATTTTATATCTTAGTTGTCCTAAAAACTTAAACTGCTAGATGAATATGTGATTTTATATCCCAACTATCTGAAAAGCTTAAACTATTAGATAAATGCATAATTTTATATTTAATTAGTCTAATGCTTCCCATTACATTAAACCTGGTCTTTTTTGCCTAGTATTAAGCATGCAAATTTAATTGGGGAGGTAAATGGAGCCTTGAAAGATTGAATTCAAAATCTCTAATTCTGATATTATGTGAGAATTTGTGAGATCATAATTAACTGTTCTAAAAACTTGAATTATCAAATGAAGGCGTGGCTTTATATTTTAACTCTAACATGATAAATGGGGCACAATCAAACGTCAAATTCTTATACTCAATTACCTTGGGCACCACCGAAAAACAGAGAAGAGCCTCATCTTGCAAAATGTATTGTGGAGAAGCAAATAACAAACATTACAATCCGCACCATAGTAAGGAAAAATTCATGAGAAAGCTGCCCCTATTTTCCATGGCCGCATGCGCAATATGTATAATTTATTGTGTACTACACCTTAATGACATGGTATATCAATCAGACCTCGAAATTAAATGATGTTATCTAGGTTCACTCTATCGTAGCTATAAGAAGTGATTGAATAAAATGCACGGAACAAGGAAATAAATTGGAAATCGGATTTGCGTGGTTTGATCAAGGTGACCTACGTCCATGAGAAAAACAACACAAGTTTCAATATAGATAGAGTGAGTAATACAACGGATATTATAGCGATACTTGAGTAACTCAAGCACTTTTAGTATTTTCTAAATCCAAATTACATCCAATATCTCACACAATATTTAACCCTCACAATTTCCTTAGAAAAAAATCTTTCCATCTAATTAAATGTTGATACCTAAATTTTGCCATTTTTATTTAGGACATAATTGCATAGAAAATTATGGATTAGTCTCTTAAAAAAAAGAAGTAAAGTAAGGTAAATAATTTTCACTAAAATGCATCACATATAGAAATTAGAAAAAATTGCATTACCAGTATCAATTATTAAAATTTTCAAAAAAATTATCATCATCATCATCATCAATTTTTAGTTAATATTATTAAAAGAAAAGGAAAACGAAAAAGCGAGACCGGGCGGGGGCACGCGGGCCCGACCTCTTTTCTCTTTCCCTTCCTTCTCTTCACCTGGGCCGGCCCAGTCAATTTTCCCCTCTTTTTGGCCCAACCCTCATATTTTCCTCCTTCCCTCTCTCTTCCCGCGTGCGACGGAAGAGCAAGGAAGGGACAGTGAGGGGGGAGAGGACAGGACGTCGCGCGACGCTGGGGGAGGGGTCGGGGGGGAGAGGAACGGGATCGGGTCAGAGGGAAGGAAGGACGTCGCGCGCGACGCTGAGGGAGGAGACGTTCGGTCGGGGCAGCTGGCAAGGCGAGTATCGACGCGCATCAGCCGGTTTGAAAGGGGGGGGAGAGGGGATTTTATCGGGTCCCTCTTCTTCTTCTTCTTCTTCCTTCGGCCTTCTCTCCGGGGATTTTTTGGGAGCGGGCCTGGATTCGGAGAAGCTCGAGGAGGGAGCTCGAAACAGAGAGCTGGAAAGGGAGATATCGGACAGCGAGAGAGATTGAGAAGGAGTTGTTGCCCGATCACTTGGCCACGCCGGAGTCCCCTTCGACGACCCCCGGCCGCTATCCTCGTCGTCCCGACCTTTTTTTCCCGGCACCCACATCTCCGGTAAGTGTCTTCTCGGCCCGAACTTCCCTTGCCCCGGGGATCTTGGATCGGGGGATACCAGGGCGACCGGCCATGGCAGTTAGATGGTAGGGGCCCCTTGCGCAGCCCTCAGCCTCAGTCAAGGGGGGACTGAAATACTTTTTTCGCTGTTTCGCTCTAGCTGCGTTCGGACCAGCCTTTCTTTGTCAATTTTGATTGTTGATTCGCTGGTTTGTTGTGGGTTTGGTCCCCTTACATCTATGTTCCCTTTCTTCAGCTGAACGAAGCTATGTCTCTTTCAGTCAAGACCATCACGCTCTCTTTATGTTTTCTTTCCATAGTGGAGTTGCACATCATGGAGTGGCGTCATTGCGTCACGGCGACTGACAGGCCACCAATGCATTTCCGCCCGCTAACCTTGAACCGCGGTCGAGCGTCCATAATTATCGTCAAATCGGTTTCATCCAACGGTCTGAAATTTGAGACATAGTCTAATGTTCTGTACACACGACAATCATCACGAATAGAAAATACACGGGAAAAAATAAGCTCTGATGAATTAACTATTGCTTTCTCAGCTCCTAAGATTCTATAGCCTATAAATACCCATCCATAAGGATTGGCCACTCCCAGAAAAGCCTCTACCCTCCCTCCAGTGTCTTTAGCTATATTCTGCCGGCACGCCTAGATCTAGAAAATAGCCAAAAAGAAATGTCTCTTCCACTTTCAGGAGTCCCTTCTTCTTCTCCTGCCAAAAAAAAAAGCCCGAACGCTGAACGCCGGTCGGCAATTTTTCATCCAACCATATGGACGGATTACTTTCTCAAATATGCTTCCGACTCCAACTCGATGGTAGCATTTAAGTTACTTCTTTTCTTGGATTACTTTCGGCAAACTTTTCACTTCTTATGTCCTCTATGAGAGCACAAAGAATAATCGTGGACAATTAAGGATCATCCCGCAGCATTTGATAAGAAAAAAGAAGTTCCAGTTTATTGGAAACCCCATGCAAGTGCTGGTCCTTACACGATTCAAAACTTCTATGCGAACCTTGTGGGATGCACATTTGACTTCCACAAATGCAGAAAGAACTTCTCTACTGTTAATAGGACTAGTCTTAATGGGATAATTTTTTAGGCAATTTCAGTTCATATTTATGGTGGCCGATCGAGTCATAAACAACCTAATATATTTCTTGCATTCTTACTCAATTTATGTCATATATATTTGTTGGACTTTCATTTTTATATTGATCGTAGAGTTTTGAGGGCTTATTAGAGGAACGGATTGAGAGATTGAAAGGAGAAGTGAGGAAGATGTTGACAAGTGCTATGGATAAGCTGTCGCAGAAGTTGAACTTGATTGATCAAATCCAACGCTTAGGACTTGCCTACCATTTTGAGTTTGAGATAGCTGAGCAGTTGGAACAAATCCATAGAAGCTATTTCGAGTTTCACTGTGGCGATAACGACGACAACCTACACACCATTGCTCTTCTCTTTCGCTTATTACGACAACAAGGTTACAATGTTTCATGTGGTATGTAATGTTCCAATTTCATTGATTGATGAGTTGGTGAAATTATATTGCAGACACTAGCTTGATAATCTTTTTGATTGATTAGAGTGAACAAATAATTTCACTAACATGTTTAGTTTACTCTAATGTTGATTTGTTATTTGTTAACCTGTTTTGTAATTCTCATGTTTCAAGTTCTTCAGATTTTCTAGTTAAAGAGTAGTCCTTTCTTCTAATTCCTTGGTTTTGTATGTCATTTTTCCATTGTTTCCAATGGATCTAGATATAGAACATGGTGCTTTTCACAGCATCTCATGATAGCATCTTCTCCCACATTCTGTTTGGCCATACAGAAATCTTTAACAGGTTCAAGGACAGTGAAGGGAATTTCAGCAAATCAGTCATTGCTAACGTGCAGGGATTGCTAAGTCTATTTGAAGCTTACCATCTAAGTTATCGCAGCGATGATATTTTGAACAATGCACTTACTTTTACTATAACTCACCTTGAATCAATTGATAAAAGAAAAGTAAGCCCTAATCTCGGAAAACAAGTCAGTCATGCTCTAAATCGCCCAATCCGAAAGGGTCTACCAAGGCTAGAGGCGAGGCGTTACATTCAATTCTACCAAGAGGAGCCTTCACATAATGAAGTCCTGCTCTCCCTGGCTAAGCTCGACTTCAACTCTTTGCAAGGGCAGCACCGGAAGGAACTCGGCAACCTTACTAGGTTTACTTCATGATAGCATGTCTGAAGTAGCTAAATGTTCTAAAAACATAAAATTGTCATAAACTGATTAATGTAATCACAATCTATCTTGAACTAAAATATAATTGTACTTGACAAGGAGTATTAATCTCTTTGGATCATTGGTCTGAAGTACTTTCTATAATTCCATCATTGCTGTGTTTCCCTTAAATGAGATTTGTTGGTAAATTGTAGGTGGTGGAAGGATATAGATGTAGAGAGGGAGTTCCCATTTGCTAGAGATAGGCTTGTGGAGCTGTATACCTGGATGTTAGGAGTCCATTTTGAGCCGGAGTATGAGATCGCTAGAGGATTTATGGCCAAAATGAATGTCTTTCTGACCATTATCGACGACATCTACGATGTCTATGGCACATTGGAAGAATTAGAACTCTTCACAGAAGCAATTGAAAGGTACAATTGGCACTTGGAGGGTTTTCTCAGTTTACTGATTCTAAACTTACTTATTTTAATTTGACCAACTATTTATTAGGATCAAGTTTTATATTTTCTAAACTTGAACTCAGGTGGGACATTGATGCCAAAGAAGGATTGCCAGAGTGCATGCAAGTGATTTATAAGATACTTCTTGATTTTTATGATGAAATTGGCTATGAATTGACCAGAAAAGGAAGATCACACCTCCTCTTCTATGCAAAAGAAGCGGTAAGCCATTCGACATTACATCAATCAAATGTGATTTTTACTCTATCCACTTGAAACAAAATATTGAGCTTTTGGATAAGGATGAGAGACCATCTAAGTCCACCAAAAACATTAAAGCTTGAATATTGATGTAGTTTACATTTGATAATGAATTCTTAGATGAAAATTCAAGTGAGAGCGTACTTGGCTGAAGCCAAATGGTTCCACCATAGTCACGTACCGACGATGGAGGAGTACATGCCCATCGCATTAACATCCATTGGTATTCAAACGGCATTGGTGGCATCATTTCTGGGGATGGGAGATACTGTAACCAAAGATGTTTTTGACTGGTTATTATCTAGCGACCCCAAGATAGTGAAGGCTTTGCGAGTAATTGGTCGGCTTATGAACGACATTGCTGGACACAAGGTATACAAAAGCTATACCAGTGAACAACATCATTTTATCTAAATTTTGTCCGTAGGTTTTATCAAAGAAAAAATAATTTCGATGATATATATATTTTTTGTAGTTTGAGCAAGAGAGAGGTCATGTGGCATCTTCAGTGGAGTGTTTCATGAAGCAATACAAAGTCACAGAGAAAGAGGCAAAGAAGGAACTCTGTAAACAAGTGGCTGATGCATGGAAGGACATTAATGAAGAGCTGTGCCGTCCGACTGCTGTTCCCAGGGTACTCCTCATACGAATTATCAATTTTGCAGGAGCCATTCATGCGGTATATGAAGCTGAAACAGATCACTTCGTTAATGCTGGAACCAATTTCAAAGAGTTTGTCACCTGTCTACTCGTCAATCCATGCCAATGTGATGGGTTGAAAGATGAAGTTTAATTACCAAGCCATCATCGATCGCGTCAGACATTTCCGAACAATTTGAATTGTGTGTTAACACATGGTCACTGCTCTTTTCTGGCCTGAGAGCCCCCTTTTTATTCTAGTGGATTTTGAATAAAATAAAACAAGAGGAGTCAGTGAAAAATGTGATGATGGAATATATTGATGTGCTATAATATGAGTGGTTCATTTTTTCTATCAATATCAAAGATATTTTATTTGTCATATCCTTAAAACGGTCTCAGTACACTGTGCCCAGCATATATTACAATATCTAATGCACGATCTCACTATTCTCATTGGCACAACAAGCAATTGGGTTAATTCTAATATGTCTGCCCCTTGGAATTTCATAGTTGTCTCAGTGAACCTTCAGTAATTTCTTTTGTCTCAGTCAACATCTTATACTTTATTTCTGTATTTTCCGATTTGGATGTCCGAGCCAAAATTCCATCTCCCATATCCGATTGTACCGAATTCGGCACGTGACATCACATGCTCCCTTTCCATTAATTAGTAAGTGCAAAAAAGCCAGTTCCGTTTATAAGGTGTTAACTAAGACCCAAAAATTCCACAAGACAGGTCTTCCTATCGCCAAAGAAATGTTTTCGAGAGTAAAACTTCACTTCAATCCGATAAATCTAGGTCAATATGATTTTATGTTTGGTTTATTTCTGATTCATTTCCTGTGATATTCTGAAATTTTTAGTTCTACTTTTAATTAAATATATTAAGCTTTTCATCGAAGCGCCTATAGCGCTATTCTTAGAGCTGATCACTCTTGAGATAACTAGATTATCTGGGAAAGCCATTAAGGGATTTTTACGCAATAAACTTGAAAATTTGATTAGGAATTGATTACTCGACTGTGCTCATCTGCAAAGATCATTACGGCACAGTTAACAATCGATTAGAGATCAGAGATAGGTCGGTTCGACTGAGATGTATAGCTAAATGTGGGTAATTCCACTAAATTGCAAAATTCTCGTGGATCGGTACTAGATTGATTTTTTGGTCGTTTTGGTATCTTGTGCCTGTATTTGAAACCTCGAGATTTTCACGATCATTGAGAGTCGCCAATGTGTTGAAGAGGTTCATTGTGGCTCGAAGAAAATCGATCACGGGTCATTTGCACTAAAAATTTCTAAAAGCTACCTAGTAGCTTAGGTTACGCTAAAATCGCGCCAGATTGAAATTAATTGCGGAAAGGAGACAGAGTTAGTTTCATGCAGGTATGTCTTCCCACAGTGGGCGAACAACTCTCGTTCAAGCCCTTCAAAGACATCCTTTTAGCAGAAAATCACTATGCCATTTAGCTTAGGGTCTAGAGACACTTAGAGATGCTAGGATGGTAACATTTCTAACTATCTGAGCTGCATTTCTCAAATGATCCTACCAGGTTGGAAATAAGAGAGGTTTAGAAAGCCATGGAGAGTTTTCACAAAACACTCACTTTACTTCAAGGGACCTTACCCAACACATTACATCCTCCTCGCCTTTTATAGGCAATGAGAGGTCACACACAAATAAGGACCAAGCTCATGGGTCTTAAAACAAACAGAGGCGCCGAAAATTTTCAGTTGGGAATTATTCACATAGTATGAACAATGATAGTGAACAGTGATTTTCCTAGCCTACTATTACTGTAAAAGTGAATAGTAACTTGCTACAATGACAATGGGTACGGTAATCAATCTCGTCCGTCGCGAGCATTGTAGTCATAGTCCGAGTCATCTGAACTATGCATTGCTAGAAGATTTTTCTTCATATTTTTGCTCAAGTCCTGCAAGTGAATCTGATGAGAGAATCTGGTTTGACGAGGATGCTTATTCTTGATTCTGGGAGGAACCTGTAGTGTCGGTAGGAATGCTTGGCTGAGGCCAATTGGATGACTATGCATAATAGGATGTGTCCATGCCTTGAAATAAGGACAAAGGTCTTGATCATAGGGATTTTGGGAAAGATAACCTCTCCATTTAGCATAGGGGTCTTGAGAGGACTGTGCAATGTCATTTGGGTTTGCCATTTCATGCTCTTATGATGATGCAGCCTGTCTGAAATCCTCGAGTGCTTCTTTGGCTTATAGTGCTAGGTTATAATGATCCCATACAGTGGGTACATTATAGTTTCATGCATATTCAGGAATGGTTTTATTTTCTTGGCACAAAACTCTTTGGAGTTCTCGGTGCTGATGTTCACAGCAACCAACAGGTCCTTGATAATATTTGTGAATTTGAGCTTCTACACCGTGTGGTTGAGGTTTATAGGATGTGGTCCCTATAATTTGAGGAGCACTGGTAATGTTGCCATTATTTGTGACAAAAGCTCATGGTTGTCGGAAAAACAAAATAGTATGAACCTCAAGATTTGGTTGTGTGGTTCTTAGTTCCTTTTGCAAGAGATGTTTCTAATGAGTAGGAGGATAAAATCAATTAAGGAAATCTAAGAGATTTCTGTCACTCTCATTTTCAATGTTTCCTTTACTGAGTCCAAATATCCTGGTGAGGTTGGTAATGAATCTTCTGATTGGAATTTCAATAGCTATTAAGTACTTATTGGTTAAGTACCATAATAACCATCGAAGCTGGTCATGGAAATCATCTTCCTTCCAGATTAGAGGATGTATGAACGGATAGTCCGAATTTAATCCAAAATGATAAAGAATCAAACCTCCATTGAGTCTGAACAGATCTGTGTGGCATTACCACATGAGATTATCTAAATTTTCAGTAAGGCTGTCATTCTGGATTTGTTCTACAATCTCTTAGGGATATCGCCAGCTTGGCCAGTCTTGTATCCTTTCAATCGTATACTTCTCATTGTTATGAAGAGTATGAAAAGCATGCCTCATAATGTATATGTTGATTTGCATTGGTGCTTTTGGTCTTGACAAGAAATCAGCAAGCACATTCTTCTTTCTGGTAATATGTTTAATTTCAAAAAAGTATTTTGAAAACCATTTAGCCTATCGAGGCAGTTGAAAATTTGGAACCTGCTTCTGTTTGAATTTGGTCATATGAGGGAAAGATGCCATATTCAATTCCACCAAGAAGTGATGGCTAATGAGTTGGAATTCGAACTTTTTTATTCCATTTTTCACCGCCAAGATTTCTCTGAAAGTGGAATGATAATGCATTTCAGCTTGGAAATTTTTTTCACTTTTGTAGGCACACAGGTGTCTCTTACAATCAATTTCTTCAAACAGAATGGCTGCCCAATATTTATCACTGGGGTCAGTCTGGAGAATTCTCTTCCCTGTTGATGGAATTGCAACGGAGGAAGAGTCTGCATAATCTCCTTAAGTTCAGCAACTGCTTTAGTCTGAAATTTTCCTTAAGGTAGGGGATTTTTCTTCAATATTGTCTGCATAGATAGAGCAAGTAATACAACAGATATTGTAGCGATACTTGAGTAACTCGAGCACTTTTAGTATTTTCTAAATCCAAATTATATCCAATATCTCACATAATATTTAACACTCACAATTTCCTTAGAAAAAAAATCTTTCCATCTAACCAAATGTTGATACCCTAATTTTGCCATTTTTATTTAGGACGTAATTGCATAGAAGATTATGGATTAGTCTCTTAAAAAAAAGAAGTAAAGTAAGGTAAATAATTTTCACTAAAATGCATCACATATAGAAATTAGAAAAAATTGCATTACCAGTATCAATTATTAAAATTTTCAAAAAAATCATCATCATCATCATCATCAATTTTTAGTTAATATTATTAAAAGAAAAGGAAAACAAAAAAGCGAGATTGGGCGTGGGCACGCGGGCCCGACCTCTTTTTTTTCTTTTCCTTCTTCACCTGGGCTGGCCCAGTCCATTTTCCCCTCTTTTTGGCCCAACCCTCATATTTTCCTCCTTCCCTCTCCCTTCCCGCGTGCGACGAAAGAGCACGAAGGAAGGACGACGGCAAAGTGATGAGGGGGGACGGGGAGAGGGAAGGATGTTGCGCGCGATGTTGAGGGAGGAGACGTTCGGTTGGGGCAGTTGGCAAGGCGAGAATTGATGTGCATCGGCTGGTTTGAAAGGGGGGAGAGGGGATTTCATTGGGGTCCCTCTTCTTCTTCTTCTTCCTTCGGCCTTCTCTGCGGGGATTTTTTGGGAGGGGGCCTGGATTCAGAGAAGCTCGAGGGAGGGAGCTCGAAACAGAGAGTTGGAAAGGGAGAAATCGGACAACGAGAGAGATCGAGAAGGAGTTGTTCTCCGATCACTTGATTAGAAGATTAGAATTGTGTACATAATCAATTAAGATTAGATCTAGACATAGATTGATTCATAGAATCATTTATTTCCTTTATTTATACACAATTTGTATTATATTTACTACAAGAATTGTATATATTCAATTATTGAAGAGAATAGAAAGAAAACTGTTCATTCTTAAGTCCTCGTCATCTGCAGATCTCCATCTTCTTTCATGGTATCAGAGCAGTCGAGTCTCTGAACCTAGCTTCCGCTTCCGCTAAATATTCCTCTCTTTGCTGTGACCTTCTGACCCTGAAGTTTTGACCTGCGAAGAAGGGCATTTTCAGGCATAGCGTCACACTTAGAAAATTTTTTATTTACCATGGCGAATCTGCAAGATGAAGCATCTACCACCAGGAACCAATCTGCTGGAGAGATCATTCCTGCTGCTGGAGTCATGCCTTAGATATCGACTTCACCTGCAACAACACAAACAACAGAGCAGCTGTTATTTCCAACTTAGCCCGTGCAATGGCGGCCCACACAGGCTCAGTTCACTATGGGGCAGCCCATGACGGGCCAACCTTTCCAATGGATTCCATATCAAATTTATGTTGGGCCAAGCCCAAACTCATCATTGCTTGGGTACGTGGGCCAACATAGCCACGTCAATTCGACGGGGGTCTACCAGCCACAGAAGGGGCAAACTTGACCGATGGAGTGGAGCGGATGCATGGGTCGAGCGAACCGAGTACAGGTACGAATCCCTACCCGGGGTTTTTGAATGCGGGTTTTCCATTCAGGTTGAATGAATCGGGTCAAGGGACGAATCCATACCTGAATCCTACGCCCGGTTTTCTGCCGTTTCCAGCGGCGGCCTTCGCCGGATAGCCTTCTCTCTGACGACCCCTTGTTTGTTTCCACAGCTGATGGACCAGAGCTGCGACTAATCAGTCAACAACTGACCGGGCTAGAAAGTTACCCCAAGTGGTTGCAAGAATTCCGACATGCCCTAGCAACAAAAGACAAGGATGGATTTCTCAACGGAACCATCCCAATTCCCCTTGACGAGCGACTGGCCCGACTCTAGAGGAAGAGCAACCGCCTGGTCCGAACTTGGATCGGCAATTGTCTCTCCACAGAGGTCGTGGTCGGACTCCCACCGACAGAAGACTCTAAAGGCATGTGGGACAACATCAAGGAGATGTACGGGAAGTTGGATCAAGCAAAAATATTCACCCTCATGCAGGAACTCAGTGACTTAAAACAAGGGAATTTGACGGTCACGGCTTGTTTCAACAAGCTATCGTTGTTGTGGAACAGCCTTGATGTAGCCGAAGAAAAACTCGAGGGCCTCGAATCCACACTCCGACAGTACAAATCCATCAAAGACAGGGAGAAAGCAACACGATTTTTGCTCATTTTAAATGACAACTTCCTTACCTTTCGCTCGCAAATCTTGGCTATGGATCCCATGCCATCAATTGGGCGAATTTATGAACTGGCAGTACAAGAGGAAAGCCAACGATTCGCATCACCGGAGAGCACGAAGAGTGGCGAGAGTATTGCTCTTGCAGTCCGCGGGGAGCGAAGAGACAAACCCAGCAAAACCCTAGCAGAGAAGAGACGAGGCACGCTAGGGTTTCACGTAGAAGGGTCGCTCGGTTTACGTGGAGACACGCGAGCCTATAAATCGGAAGGGATGAACGGCTCTGATCGAGTGTGCACATTCGACAGCTCACAGGAGACCCATTTTTTAAGGGGATTGGACGGCCCAGATGAACTTGTGACAAAAGGATCCGACGGATAGATTTTTGCCATGTCATCTAGAAATTTCGGGCAAAATTTTAAAGGAAAGGGTAAATTATTTTGTGAGTATTGCAAGTGTTCTAATCACTCAATTGACAATTGTTGGAAGCTGCATGGGAAACCAGTGGAAAAAGGAAAAAAGATTTCGGTGGCATACCAATTGAATGGATCCACCGGCCCAAATTCCGATGCAAGCTTTGCAAAAATTGGATGTTTCTGACAAAGGAGGCAGTTTTTTAGGTATCACACATAGCTTGATTAACTATATATCAAGGAAAGCATGGATTATTGATTCAGGGGCAAGTGACCATATTATATGTGACAAGGGTCTTTTCTCAAGAATAAATGAGGAGCTGAATTTTCCTATTTCCATACAATTGCCTAATGAAAATATTAGCCATATTAATGTGACAGGAACAGTTAATCTCAGTCCTCAAATTATTCTTAAAAATGTCCTCTATGTCCCAGAATTCCAATTCAATCTCATTTCCGTGTCGAAAGTTTGCCAAGAAAATTCATGTCGAGTAATATTCAATGCTGATACCTGTTTATTTCAGGCCCTTTCGACTAGCAGATTGATGGGCTAGGGTAGTATTTCAGAAGGACTATTTTTTTGGTCAAGCCTCCCAAGTAATTTTGATTTATCCAGTTTTCCATTAAATAAATCCTCCTTGTGTAATTTGAGCTTGAATGACAAAAATTCTCTTATGCATATGAGATTAGGCAACAATGCCACCTTTCCTTGTCCTAAATGTCCCATTTGTCCACTAGCAAAGCAGTCTCGTTCTCCTTTTCCATCTAGTAACTCTCGTGCTGGCAAAATTTTTTCCTTGATACATGTTGATATATGGGGACCTTATCATAAGGTTAATTATGATGGATCTTGTTATTTCCTCACAATAGTAGATGATTATTCTCATGTAACATGGATTTTCTTGATGCAATCAAAGGATCGGGCTTACTCTTATTTATAGACATTTATCGCCTTTATCCAAAAATCAGTTTGGGAAATCAATCTAGCGAATTTGAACTGATAATTGAGCAGAATTTTTCAGTTACAATTGCTCCATACTTTTCTCATCTCATGGCATCCATCATGAGAGTTCATGCACTTATACACCACAACAAAATGGAGTGGTTGAGCGCAAGCATCGGCACCTTTTGGAAGTTGCATGTGCTTTGAAGTTTCAAGCTTTAGTTCCAGATGATTATTGGGGAAATTGCGTCATCACAGCAGCTTATTTGATCAACCGTATGCCCACCAAGATACTCAATGGACGAACACCATTCGAGCTACTCTATGGAAGAAAACCAGACCTACAACATCTCAAAATCTTCGGTTGTCTTTGCTATGCTACAACATTGGGCTCTCGAGATAAGTTGAGCCCACGTGCTCGAAAGTGCATCTTCATGGGTTATCCTAATATGCAGAAGGGCTATCGAGTTCTTGATGTATCAACAAAGGAATTTCTCATAAGCCGTGATGTACTTTTCCATGAAGACATATTCCCTTTCTCAACATGCCGTCACCAAATGAGAATCCTGACATCAGCTCTAATCCTCATCGTCTCTCATATGACGATGCACTCTCTCCAGACCATGGTTACATACCACTGATTCAATCAAGGAATCCATCCTTCACTCTTGCAATTATTCCAAGGGGGACACCATCTCTAGAGGAGAATCCACAATCATCAGCAAACCTGACAGAAGAAGAAGCTGAAGATGCTAGTAATACTGAGGAAGAAGTCAGCCATGATGTCTTGCTACTCATCTCCAATGAGACAATTCCCACTCCTGTTGAAGATCATCTAAGACGTTCTCGTTGGGCCACTCGACCTCCGACGTGGACCAAAGACTATATTTGTGCCACTCACAACTCTTTAGGTATCCAATATCCTGTCTCCTCCTATGTTTCCTTTCATAGACTATTAGAGGAACATAGATGTTGCATCAGTCGCCTATCAGAAGAACATGAACCATCTAGTTATGATAAGGCAGCTGTTGATCCTAGATGGCAGCAAGCCATGGCAGTGGAGTCAAAGGCACTGAATGACAACCACACATGGGATCTTGTCTCATTGCCACCTAATCGGAAACCAATTGGGTGCAAATGGGTCTACAAGATTAAATATCGTGCAGATGGATCCATTGAATGTTACAAGGCACACTTGATAGCCAAGGGATTTACTCAGCGAGAAGGTTTTGACTACCACGAGACATTCTCCCCAGTTGCCAAGGATGTCACCGTCTGCTCTTTTTTGACTGTCGCCGCTATCAAATGACTGGACTCTACATCAAATGGACGTGCATAATGCCTTCCTCCATGGTGATTTAAATGAAGAGATATACATGGATGTTCCTCAGGGTTTACGAAGACGGGGAGAATAAAGTGTGTTGTCTCCGTAAATCCCTTTATGGGTTGAAGCGAGCATCCAGACACTGGTATGCAAAATTTGCAAATGCTCTTACAACAGCAGGCTTCCAACAATCAAAGCATGACTATTCATTGTTCACAAGAAACAGAGGTATGTCATCTATCTATTTGATGATATATGTCGATGATATTCTTCTTATGGGAAATGATAAGGCTGCAGTAGAAAGATTCAAGGAATACTTGCATGCTACCTTTCATATTAAGGACTTAGGAGCACCTAAATATTTCATTGGAATCGAAATTGCTCGATCCGATTTAGGAATCTCCCTCAGTCAACGGAAGTTTATATTGGAGATTATATCAGAAGCAGGGCTATCGGGATGCAAACTAGCAGCAATTCCCATCAAGTAGAATACTAAATTGAGCTCTGCAGCTTATGATGAGGGCATATCCAAAGATGACGACCCCATACTCAGAGATCCATCTGGGTATCAAAGGCTTGTTGGGAAACTTATATATCTGACAATGATGAGGCCGGACATCTCTTATGCAGTACAGACACTGAGCCAGTTCATGCATAGCCCAAAACAATCCCATTTCGATGCAGCCTTGAAGATTGTTAAATACTTAAAATGTCTAGGACTTGTGATACTTCTGTCAAAGAAATGTGACATGAAGATGATAGCATACTGTGATGCAGATTATGCAACATGTCCTATAAGTCGAAGATCAATCACAGGATATTGCATTGAATTTGGGGAATCACTTCTTTCATGGAAGACCAAGAAGCAACCCATTGTGTCTTTATCTTTAGCTGAGGCTGAGTATTGAGCTATGGCCAAGACCACATGTCAAATAGTGTGGATGTGAGGTTTACTTAAGGATCTCAGGATAGAAGTGCAAGGACCAACCGGGCTATATTGTGATAATGATGCAGCTCTAAAACTTGTAGCGGATCTTATAGTACATGAGAGAATCAAGCACATTGAAGTCGATTGTCACTTCACTCGAGAAAAGATACAAGAGGGCGTGATTGAGAGAAGAGGGATTGGGACAATGGAGCAGCCATCGGATATCTTTACCAAGCCTCTATGTCAAAGACAGCACGCATATCTGTTGAGCAAGCTGGGTGTCTTAGACATATACAGACCACCAGCTTGAGGGGGAGCGTTGGAAGATATGCGGAATCCCAGATTACACAATCAAGGATCTGATTTGATTATTGATTAGAAGATTAGAATTGTGTACATAATCAATTAAGATTAGATCTAGACATAGATTGATTCGTAGAATCATTTATTTCCTTTATTTATACACAATTTGTATTATATTCACAACAAGAATTGTACAGATTCAATTATTGAAGAGAATAGAAAGAAAACCGTTCCTTCTTCAATCCTCGCCATCTGTAGATCTCCGTCTTCTTTCATGGCCATGCCGGAGTCCCCTTCGACGACCCCCGGCCCCTATCCCTATCGTCCCAACCTTTTCTTCCCAGCACCCACATCTCTGGTAAGTGTCTTCTCGGCCCGAACTTCCCTTGCCTCGGGGATCTTGGATCGGGGGATACCAGGGCGACCGGCCATAGCTCGATTCGAGCTCACCATCTAACTGCCATCTGCGAGCCAGGTGGGGGTCCCTTGCACAACCCTTTGCCTTAGTCAAGGAGGGACTGAAATACTTTTTTCACTGTTTCGCTCTAGCTGGGTTCGGACCAGCCTTTCCTTGTCAATTTTGATTGTTGATTCGCTGATTTGTTGTGGGTCTTGGTGTGGGTTTGGTCCCCTTACATCTATGTTCCCTTTCTTCAGTTGAATGAAGCTATGTCTCTTTTAGTCAAGACCATCACGCTCTTTTTTGTTTTCTTTCCATAGTCGAGTTACACATCATGGAGTGGCGTCATTGCGTCACGGCGACTAACAGGCCACCAATGCATTTCCGCCTGCTAACCTTGAACCGCGGTCGAGCGTCCATAATTATCGTCAAATTAGTTTCATCTAACAGTATGAAATTTGAGACATAGTCTAATGTTCTGTACACACGACAATCATCACGAATAGAAAATACACGGGAAAAAGATGCTTTGATGAATTAACTATTGCTTTCTCAGCTCCTAAGATTCTATAGCCTATAAATACCCATCCATAAGGATTGGCCACTCCCAGAAAAGCCTCTACCCTCCCTCCAATGTCTTTAGCTATATTCTGCCGGCACGCCTAGATCTAGAAAATAGCCAAAAAGAAATGTCTCTTCCACTTTCAGGAGTCCCTTCTTCTTCTCATGCCAAAAAAACAAGCCCGAACGCTGAACGCCGATCGGCAAATTTTCATCCAACCATATGGACGGATTACTTTCTCAAATATGCTTCCGACTTCAACTCGATGGTAGCATTAAGTTACTTCTTTTCTTGGATTACTTTCGGCAAACTTTTCACTTCTTATGTCCTCTATGAGAGCACAAAGAATAATCGTGGACAATTAAGGATCATCCCGCAGCATTTGATAAGAAAAAAGAAGTTCCAGTTTATTGGTGTTTGGATTGTCGGATTCTCAAAAATCGGATTTGACACTAAATCGAACCCCTAAACTTGTGCGGAAGATGAGCCAGGGAAAAAGACATGCATCACCGATCCTAAGGCACATTACAGAATTGAACGTATCTTGTTAGCCACAGATTAAACACCGACGCCGATATGAAGAAAAGAAACTGGTCCTGTTCAATCCTATGACGCGAATTTGCCTTGAAGGGAAGAGAGCGTCGCCTTTTGCTTACTGTTTTTTTTTTGGAGGGAGAGAGGGAGGAGGAATGTACGTAATATGCCAAAAGGTACGTTCCTCCCTTTTTATTTCCCCTTATATACGTCACCTCCAAAAAGAAAATGTGCCCCTTCATCATATCCCTCCATCCATGGGCCCTAATATTGTGGGCTGGGCTTTTAGGCCAAACATGGGCGGACGGGCCAACTTAGGCCCATCACAATAATTAATAAAATCATCATCTCCTACTCGCATATGGTAGGCCGAACATGATCCTCTTTACCTCTCTTCAACATTCATATCGGTGAATAATCCGTGTGACCAGCATACTTTGAGAGCTCATTGCCATACATCTGTTAGGAATATATAGCAGCTCATAATGGGCATCACACTCTGAGTAGATTTAGTATGCAGTACCCTAGATCGATCGATCACATTTATATCTCTCTTGATCTCTTTTAAACAATGATATATATATATATTATATTCACAATTATGATTATCCCAAAGACAGTCATAATTGGTCAACTAATGAATACAAAACTACAATGTGATTCTCTAAATTCGATCCTCATCTTTCCTTCAAACTCTCAATTTCAGATCAGCTTGCTTTTCTAGAAATGTCCCATTAGATCGAATCAACTCATGACCATTGGCAACATCCTAAGATAGCAAACACTGAATATAAATCTTGAGAATAAGTAAAAGTCATGAGGGTACTAAAATTGAGGAACTCTTTTCCTTAATGGTCTCACACGGCGTAAAAAATTGAGATCAAACTTTTGCCACTCTTATTGGTCGTCTCATGCATACATAATATGAAATACGTATTACAGTATTAACTCCTTTCCCATGGAGCGTATGTCTACACCTTCAATGCCGTACAAATGATAGTTCAGACATACCCAATGTCTAACTTGAGTTCACATATCTACTCATTTACAAAATTCATCAGAACTCACATCTGGCATCATAGATAGATAAAGTAAAATATGTGGGTTATTTTACTTTCGAACATAGTGCATATCATGTCCTCATCTTAACACTTAGTTAATGCGACAAATATATTTTAAGCTTGAGCTCTCGATTATCACCTAGATAACAAGCTTAAAAACAGTCTCATCTCTATTTATCACACAGTAAATAGAGGCGATTACCCGTGTGAGTGGGCCAATTTTATATCTGTCCGACATACTTTCTCAACTTAAAGTAATGCACTGAGCATTAAGATGCATAAAGATCAAACAAAGATTCATGGGCATTAATAATAAAAAAACACTAGTTCATAAATGTGAACAACTCAGGGAAATTACAATCCAGTACATCAGACTCTACGCAATCCTAGAGATTTTACATGACCACAAAACACATCTCTAGGTATTGGCTTTGTCATAGGATCTTCTACCATTCTATGCGTAGATATGTACTGCAAGTTCACATCCTTTCGTGCAACCATATCTTTTACAAAGTTATACTTGGTATTTATATGTTTGGTCTTGCCATGATATTTTGGATCTTTGGTATATGCTATAGCTGCTTGGCTATCACAGTTAATCAACAATGGATCGGTAGCTTTCTCAACAACACCTAAATGATCCAAAAATCTCTTAAGCCAAACTCCTTCTTGTACTGCTGTTGATAACGCCACGAACTCAGCTTCCATCGTGGACAAGGCTATACACGTTTGCTTCTTCTTTGCTCCATGATATGGCGCCATTGCTCGTAAGAAAGCAAATCCCGAGGTAGATTTCCTTTCATCTAAATCTCCTCCCCAATCAGCGTCTGAATAGCCTTCAAGTCGCAGATCCTTTCCTTGGTAATTCAACTTGAAATCAGCAGTCCCCTTCAGATACCTCAGTATTCTCTTGACGGCCTTCCAATGTGCTGGACCTGGATTGGATTGGTATCTACTCACCATTCCAACTGCAAAACATATGTCGGGTCTTGTACACATCATAGCATACATCAAGCTCCCAACTGCACTTGCATAAGGAACATGTTTCATTTGTTCCTTCTCTTGTGGAGTCTCTGGACACAGTCTATGGCTTAATCCTTCACCCTTTGCAATAGGAGTGTCTATGGGTTTGCAGTCTTGCATACGAAATCATTCAAGAACCTTATTTATATAGGTTTCTTGCGAAAGAGACAACGATCTCTTCGAACGATCTCTTGAAATCTTAACTCCAAGAATATATGCAGCCTCACCCATATCCTTCATCTCAAAGTTGGAAGACAACCAACTTTTGACAGTATTAACGAACTCCATATTTCGACAAAAAAAAAAAACGAACTCCATATTGCTTCCGGCAATTAGTATATCATCAACATATAATGATATGATCACAAATTGATCTTTGGATATTTTGATATATACACAATGATCCTCATCTATCATTGTAAAGTCATATGCCATTATGGCATTATGAAAGCGTATATACCATTGTCTCGATGACTGTTTAATGTCGTATATCGATCTCAAAAGTCGACATATCTTTTCTTCTTGGCCTTCTATAATGAAACCAGCAGGTTTTTTCATATATATATATTTCTTCCTCTAATTCTCCATTGAGGAAAACAGTCTTTACATCCATTTGATGTAACTCCAGATCCATACTAGCCACTATTGCCAGAATAAAGCGAATCGCGGTAAATCTCACTACAGGAGAAAATGTTTCTTCATAATCAATTCCTTCTTGTTGATTATACCCCTTCGCCACAAGACGAGCCTTATGCCTTTCTATCGAGCCATCAGCTTTTCGCTTTATTTTGAGAACCCACTTGTTCCCAATAGCTTTGCGTCCTTTTGGAAGATCAACCGGTTCCCAAACTTGATTTGACTTCATTAACTCAATCTCCTCTTCCATTGCATGAATCAATTTTTCCTTACTATGGCAATTTAGAGCCTCATTAATATTTCTTGGATCATCCTCATCTTGCAGAGCAATCATACAAGTTTCCCCTTCAATGTCAAAACGTCGACGGGGAATACTTTAGTGACTTGTTCGCCATATGGGAGATTGTACACTTTGCACATCATTCCTTATTATGCTCCCACTAGGATTAGATAATGATGATGTCGTCTCATCATGTGGTTGCAATTGAGAATGAGTTGAGTTGAATTCAATTCATCACTTCTCATATTACTCCCACTTGGACGGACTCCACTAATATCATTATCTTGATCCAAGGTTTCAAACATGGAGTAATCTTCCACTATTTCGCCCTTCTTAGGAAATTCATCCTCTAAGAATGTGACATCCCATGATTCAAATTTAGTTATACTCCCACTTTCCTGCTCACCTATGAACACATACCCTTTCGAGTGTTCGGAGTATCTTATGAAAATACTCTTCTTTCCTCTAGGAACCAATTTCCCAAACTTGTGAGAGGACTCATGAGTATAGGCAGCACAACCCCATGGCTTAAGAAAACTTAAGTCTGGTTTTCTACTTGTCCATAACTCATATGGAGTGGAAGTAACTGATTTGGAAGGCACGCGGTTAAGTATATAGGCAGCAGTTAACAACGCATCACTCCAAAAAGTGATAGGTAAGTTAGCATGCGCCATCATGGACCTAACCATTTCCAGTAGGGTTCTATTTCTTCTCTCCGCAAGACCATTTTGTTGAGGAGTATATGGAATAGACAACTGTCTTTCTATTCCCTTTTCATCACTTAATTTTCTGAACTCATCAGATAAATATTCTCGACCTCGATCGGATCTCAATGCTTTTATTTTCTTATCTAATTGATTTTCTACCAAGTTCATAAACCTTTTGAAACAACTTAATACTTCAGATTTATGAGAAATCAAATAAACATATCCGAATCGAGTATAATCATCTATAAAAGTGATGAAATAAACAACCCCATGCCTTCCTCTCACATTCATTGGATCACAGACATCATAATGGATTAAATGCAGAGGAAATTCAGCTCTTTTACCTTTTCCAAATGGTTTCCTTGTCGTTTTTCCTTCTAGGCAATGCTTACATATGGCAAATCGACTTTTTCAATATTGCCCAACAAGCCCTCTTTAGCTAGTCTATTCATACGTTATTGGCCAATATGACCAAGTCTAGCATGCCACACATTCACATCATTATCATATGAATTAGGAGACGAGAGAAGGGAATAACAAACATTTGCATTAACATAGTCAATATCTAATACAATGAAACCATCCAGAAAATAATCACAACCATAGTAATTTGTATCCAAAAATAAATCCACACCTCTATTATGGAAGTTCATATTAAAACCTAGTTTAACCAACACTAAAACAGACACTAAATTCCGACGAATCTCTGGAGCATACAATACATCATGTAGGAATAAAATGCGTCTATCACGCATGTTCAGTTGGCAAGTGCCAATTCCTTTTACTTCATCTCTGGAGTTGTTTTCCACATAGATCCACTTAGCTCCAGTTGGTACTCGTTAAAATTCCACGAAGGATTCTCTATCCTTTGCTACGTGGTCTGTCGCTCCTAAATCTACATCCACAAAGGATTAGACTCAGTCAAGAATACAAAACTCGACACAAAAGCAAAGTTCAGAAAAGTACAAGGGGTGTATACCTTCTTTGGCTCACGACAGTTGCGAGCATAGTGACCCTTCTTGTCACAATTGTAACACTTCACCTTTGTAAGCTTCTTCATCCGATGACGCTTTCCTCTTTCATGTTGGTTAAGCTTAGGTTTCTTCCCTGAAGGACCTGCTTCCTTGCCTTTCCCTTTATCAAACTAGTTAGAACGTTTGCGCTTGGAGCTCGAAGCTCCATGTGAGCTAGAACCAACATGATAGATTCCAGCTTCTGGCTTAGCCGCCAAGAGGCGGTCCTCTTCCAGCTCAAGATGACGCACTGCATCCTCAAAGGTTTTGATATTTTCATTATGGGTCAGATGCACCTTCATATGCTCCCAACTCTGAGGCAAGGAACGAATCACTGCTTGCACTTGCTGCTCATCAGTCAGAACATGGCCAGCATCTTTTAGCTCATTAATCATGTTTGACATCTTTCTAAGATGTTGCTTTATGGTCTGACCATGAGGTTTCTTATAAGAGTCAAACCTAATAGTGAGCTACCTCAGTCTGGTCACCGAAGTATGACCAAATCTTGCTGCTAATGCTTCCCACATTTCCTTGGCATTCTCAAAACGCCTAAACTCTCGCATGATGTCATTTTCCATGCTGCTCAGCAACATAATGCGAGCAAGAGAGTTCTTTCTTTTCCATGCAGCAAATGCTTCCTTATCTCTCTTGTGTTGTGCAATATTTCCTTCTTCAAGTTCTACCATGGTTAGGTTAAAAGCTTCTAGTGCCTCTTGCTCTTCCAGTACATATTGGATTTTCATGTGCCATATTTCATAGTTATCGCCATTGAGCTTTTCACATTTGTTCAGCTCGGCAACTATGTTCTTTGTGGCTGAAGCCATTGATCTGAACACATCAGACATATATGCATGAATTATTAATGCCTATCATTTATGCATCCATTTCGCACAGACCCATCATATTAATGAACAATTTCAAGTAAGGTTTCAGAATCAAAATGTCACTATATTTCCAATCATCCTCTAAAAATCATAACTTAAAACTATCATTAATATAATTGTCTTATGCAAAATAAATTCTATGAAGGTACAAAAACTTCTATGAACTACCTACAACAGTCAACAATAACAGAAAGCAAATAATATTTGAAATCCAATAGAATAATAATGCTTTCACATAATACAACTAACATATCAGTTGCCATACCAACAATAACTAGGTAGAAAAATATTACATAAGATGTCCACAAAGCACACTTAACAAAGACCAGCCAATACATCTAACACCAAGTCAGTACACGAACTGGGAAAGATCATCTTTTGTTCAATTTTTTGATCTTTTCCCTTATAACAATCAAGTAATAATCATCTATAAAATCCATCACAATTTTCCAATATGAAGCGGCTTTGTTGACATCCCATATGCGATTCAACACTCCTTGTCATTTTGGTGGAAGGGTGTTCATGAAAAATCGCACAATCTATGAAGACTGTGGCATAGGACGACCATTCCATATGACATTTTGAATTTTCCCATTAACTTCAAGGACGTGATCAATTAAGTCACTACTCTCCTATCGATGATCAGTCAGCTCAGTTATCAACTTAGAAAGCCTTTCCTTTTGTTTATCGGTAATTGCTTGAATAGGTGTGCGCAACTTCAGGGGAGGCATTGTTCCTGCAACAAATGCAGAACAAATAAGGAATCACATAATCTCCACATAGACTTAATTGGAAAAAGAAACACATTCTTTTCCTCTTTTTTTTTTTTTTTTTTTTGGTCAAAGTCAACGGTCAAAGTCAACGGTCAACGATCAAGTCGCTGGGTCAAGACGCCGATTGGGTCGGGCCGGACGAGCCGGGTCGGACCGGTCGAACCGGACGGACTAGTCGGGCCGGTTGGATAAGCCGACAGGCACGTGCCACGCGTGTGCCTGGATGACGTCACGATGACGTCACCCGGCACGTGCGCAGCACGCGCCAGCGCTGCTCGTGTGCATCGCACGCGCCTTCGTGCGCGCGTGCGATGCACGCGCCTGCCCCTGCAAATTGGCGCGTGGGTTGCACACGCCAAAGACGCTGGTTCGTTCCGGTTGCGCGTGGGGGCGCGTCCAGCGGCCTTTGGCGGCATCCCGCCACTCGTCGCGCTCGTCTCGACGAGACCTTCCATCCAACGCCATCAGAAATCGATTTCGACTTACAGAAACTTGAAAAAAATGGATGAATAGTGCTCGGGTGTCGGGATTTTTTCACCCTGATCGGTGTCGGCGGATTAATTTCACGAAAATTGATAAGAAATCATCCATAAACATGAAAGGGGTTGGGAAAAACATGGAAAAGGATCGGGAAACAAGAACTACGACTCTGATACCAATGTTTGGATTGTCGGATTCCCAAAAACCGGATTCGACACTAAATCGAGCCCCTAAACTTGTGCAGAAGACGAGCCCGGGAAAAACACATGCATCACCGATCCTAAGGCACATCACAGAATTGAACGTACCTTGTTAGCCACAGATTAAACACCGACGCCGATATGAAGAAAAGAAACTGGTCCCGTTTGATCCGATGACGCGAATTTGCCTTGAAGGGAAGAGAACGTCGCCTTTTGCTTACTGTTTTTCTTTTGGAGGGAGAGAGGGAGGATGAACGTACGTAATATGCCAAAAGGTATGTTCCTCCCTCTTTATTTCCCTTTATATACGTCACCTCCAAAAAGAAAACGTGCGCCTTCATCATATCCCTCCATCCATGGGCCCTAATATTGTGGGCCGGGCTTTTAGGCCAAACATGGGCGGACGGGCCAACTTAGGCCCATCACAATAATTAATAAAACCATTAATTGGAAACCCCATGCAAGTGCTGGTCCTTACACGATTCAAAACTTCTATGCGAACCTTGTGGGATGCACATTTGACTTCAACAAATGCAGAAAGAACTTCTCTACTGTTAATAGGACTAGTCTTAATGGGATAATTTTTTAGGCAATTTCAGTTCATATTTATGGTGGCCGATCGAGTCATAAACAACCTAATATATTTCTTGCATTCTTACTCAATTTATGTCATATATATTTGTTGGACTTTCATTTTTATATTGATCGTAGAATTTTGAGGGCGTATTAGAGGAACGGATTGAGAGATTGAAAGGAGAAGTGAGGAAGATGTTGACAAGTGCTATGGATAAGCCGTCGCAGAAGTTCAACTTGATCGATCAAATCCAACGCTTAGGACTTGCCTACCATTTTGAGTTTGAGATAGCTGAGCAGTTGGAACAAATCCATAGAAGCTATTTCGAGTTTCACTGTGGCGATAACGACGACAACCTACACACCATTGCTCTTCTCTTTCGCTTATTACGACAACAAGGTTACAATGTTTCATGTGGTATGTAATGTTCCAATTTCATTGATTGATGAGTTGGTGAAATTATATTGCATACACTAGCTTGATAATCTTTTTGATTGATTAGAGTGAACAAATAATTTCACTGACATGTTTAGTTTACTCTAATGTTGATTTGTTTATTTGTTAACCCGTTTCATAATTCTCATATTTCAAGTTCTTCAAATTTTCTAGTTAAAGAGTAGTCCTTTCTTCTAATTCCTTGGTTTTGTATGTCATTTTTCCATTGTTTCCAATTGATCTAGATATAGAACATGGTGCTTTCCACAGCATCTCATGATAGCATCTTCTTCCACATTCTGTTTGGCCATACAGAAATCTTTAACAGGTTCAAGGACAGTGAAGGGAATTTCAGCAAATCAGTCATTGCTAACGTGCACGGATTGCTAAGTCTATCTGAAGCTTGCCATCTAAGTTATCGCAGCGATGATATTTTGAAGGATGCACTTGCTTTTACTATAACTCACCTTGAATCAATTGATAAAAGAAAAGTAAGCCCTAATCTCGAAAAACAAGTTAGTCATGCTCTAAATCACCCAATCCAAAAGGGTCTATCAAGGCTAAAGGCGAGGCGTTACATTCAATTCTACCAAGAGGAGCCTTCACATAATGAAGTCCCGCTCTCCCTGGCTAAGCTCGATTTCAACTCTTTGCAAGGGCAGCACCGGAAGGAACTTGGCAACCTTACTAGGTTTACTTCATGATAGCATGTTTGAAGTAGCTAAATGTTCTAAAAACAACAAATTGTCGTAGATTGATTAGTGTAATTACAATCTATCCTGAACTAAAAATCATTGTATGTGTCAGGGAGTGTTAACTTTGGACCATTTGTCTAAAGTACTTTCTCAATTCCATCATTGATGTGTTTGCCTTAAACGAGATTTGTTGGTAAAATGTAGGTGGTGGAAGGATTTAGATATAAAGAGAGAGTTCCCATTTGCTAGAGATAGGCTTGGGGAGCTGTATGTCTGGATGTTAGGAGTTCATTTCGAGCCTGACTACGAGATCGCTAGAGGAATAGTAACCAAAATGATGGTCATTATTTCCATTCTCAATGATATCTACGATGTGTATGGCACATTAGAAGAACTAGAAATCTTCACGGAAGCAATTGAAAGGTATAGTTCACACTCGGAGGGTTTTCTCACTTTACCGATTTTAAATTTACTTATTTTAATTTGACCAACTATTTATCAAGATCAACTTTTATATTTTCTAAACTTGAACTTAGGTGGGATGTCGATGCCATAGAAGGATTGCTAGAGTGAATGCAAGTGATTTACAAGATAATTCTTGAGTTTTATGGTGAAATTGGCTACGAATTGACAGAAAAGGAAGATCATACCGCCTCTTCTATGCAAAAGAAGCAGTAAGCCATTCGACATTACATCAATCAAATATGATTTTTACTCTATCCATTTGGAAAAAAAAAATTGAGCTTTTGGATAAGGATGAGAGACTGTCATATATTGAATATTGATGTACTTTTTACATTTGATAATGAATTCTTAGATGAAAATTCAAGTGAGAGCGTACTTGGCCGAAGCCAAATGGTTCCACAAAAGTCATGTACCGACGATGGAGGAGTACATGCCGATCGCATCAACAACCATTGGTATTCAAATGGCGTTCGGGGCATCGTTTATGGGAATGGGAGATATTGTAACAAAAGATACTTTTGACTGGTTATTGTCTAGCAACCCCAAGATAGTGAAGGCTTCCGAAGTAATCGGTCGGCTTATGAATGACATTGCTGGACACAAGGTATACAAAAGCTATACCAATGAATGGCATGATTTATGTACATTTTGTCTCATAGGTTTTATCAAAAGGAGAAATAATTATTTTAATAATATATAATTTTTGTAGTTTGAACAAGAGAGAGGTCATGTGGCATCTTCAGTGGAGTGTTTCATGAAGCAATACAAAGTTACAGAGGAAGAGGCAAAGAAGGAACTCCGTAAACTAGTGGCTGATGCATGGAAGGACATTAACGAAGAGCTGCGCCATCCGACTGCCGTTCCCATGGTACTCCTCGTGCGAATTGTCAATCTTGCAGGAGCCATTCATGCGGTATATGAAGATGAAACAGATCACTACGTTAATGCTGGGACTAATTTCAAAGAGTTTGTGACTTGTCTGCTCGTCGATCCATGCCAATGTGATGGGTTGGAAGAACAAGTTTGATTACCAAGCAGTCATCCATCGCGTCAGACATTTCCGAACAATTTGAATTGTATGTTAACACATGATCACTGCTCTTTTCTGGCCTGAGAGCCCCCTTTTTCTTGGGGATTTCGCATAAAATAAAACAAGAGGAGTCAATGAAAATTGTGATGACGGAATGTATTAATGTTTTATGATATAAGTGGTTCATTTTCTCGATCAATATCATAGATATTTTATTCGGCATATGCTTATGACGGTCTCGGTACACTGTGCCCAGCATAAATTACAATATCTAATGAATGTTCTCATTATTCTAATTGGCACAACAAACAATTGGGTTAATTCTAATTTGTCTGCCCCTTGTAATTTCATGGTTGTCTCAGTCAACCTTCTGTAACTCCTTTTGTCTCAGTCAACATCTTATACTTTAGTTCTGTATTTTCCTATTTGGACGTCCGAACCAAAATTCCATCTCCCATTTCCGATTGTACCGAATTCGGCACATGTGACATCACATGCTCACTTTCCGTTGATTAGTAAGTGCAAATTAATCAGTTCCGTTTATACGGTGTTCACTAAGACCAAAATAATTGACAAGAGGGTTCTTCCTATCGCCAAAGAAATGTCTTCAAGAGTAAAACTTCAATCCGAGAAATCAAGGTCAATCTGATTGTATGTTTGGTTTCCTTCTGACTCATTTCCATTTTCCGGGTAGCAAAAGCCAAAATATCCTTGATTGAATGTGACTAAGCAAAACTCACTTGTGATTTGATCTGCAAGCAATTGATATTCACCTATTTCCTTTATTTGGTTAGATAGGTAGGCATCTTGACTTGATTAGCTCAAGGACAACGGTGGACAACGTTGGCACAATCACTCGTTATATATGTTGCAAGTTATGTGATCATTTTCATATGTACAATCACCGCGTGAATTATATAGCTCTCATAATCGAGTTCAAGTTGGGAGCAAAGGCCTTGAATTATGTAATTTTATCTTTCAATGTGGCATGGGTAGTTATTGATTAGGCAGTGTCTCGTTATATTTTCACGATGTGTTGAAAGGCGAAGATATCATAGATACAAAATAGATTGGGCAAAACTCGCTTCTCATGGATATAGATGTACGGTGCATCGATCCAAGGTCATGATTGAGGTTATCGAGTGACACGAAGATCGCTCCACTAACGACGTAGTGTCTGGTAGTTTATGTACAAGGTAGGCGTCTTTTATTAGTTCAAGGACCGTTTGATGGAAGCTTATGTGAATGCGACTTATCAATGTTACAATATTGTTAAGCTTGTGGGGTAACCTATTGATTCATGGTTGATGGAGAAGACATTTTCGATGCTGCATAAAGAATTACAGTGGCTTTTCTTTGCTTGTGGGCATTACATTGTATGAAAAAGTGATGGCAGCGAAACATCATTTCTCCTATACTGACAAAAAGAGTACGTATTTATGTTTATTCTGTCCACTAATATGTAAAACTTTGCAACATGAAGTTGAAGCGGAAAAAGAAAAAGAAAAAAATGGCATGTGGACTCGGAGGTGGAGCGTTTCGTCAAAAAACTTGGTATTTTGGAACCAAAGTCTAAGGAAGAACTCCAGAGGCAGATTGTTGATGAATGGAAGGACATTAACTACGTGTTTCTTCGTCCAACGACTCTGTCTGCGCAAACTGTCAAGTTTCAAGACGTCAACCGTAGCTTCGTGTATTCCTTGTCTCGCGCTCTCCGGTGTCAGCTTTTTGAGGGAAAAAATAAAACAAACAAAAAACACGTTCTATTGCATGATAGCAATCACGAGACTCTTAGGAAATGGCATCACCGATTCCAAATCCAACGAACCCTCACGACTATTGATTTTTTTTATTTGATGGGTCAAGGTAGGCCCGCCGCTTATGTTGGGTCAAACCTGGCCCATAAAGGAAGAGTTCATGAGAGAATGAATGGTTATTTTTTCAGTAAAAATAACTGCTATATATAAAAAGAAAAAGTGGACCTAAGCAAGTCCTTAAACTGCTTCACCCTGAATCGGGCATCAGGGTGCCTAGTTAGCCCCATTTACGGGGGTTTAACTGGGATTACGGGATAAAGTCCCCATAAGGCTTCCCCGCCCGCCGCAACTGCTATATATAAAAAGAAAAAGGAAAAGGAAAACGTAAGAATTGAACTGCAGAAAACAGAACAGTACGTTCTTTCTCCTTTTTGATAAACAATGAACTCTCTTGAAGAATAGAACTACAAAGGCTTCGATCAATTCCTTTGAGACTCCAACAAGTACTTAATCTATGGTAAACAAGGTATGTCAATCTTCGTGATATGCCTTCCGATCGGTGTTACATGTTTCTCAGGCTTATTTCCACGTTATTTTTTTGGTATTCACTCATTCGAGTATCGGTTAATTTTTCTCTAGAATCTATTTTCCTACATTGGTATTAGAGCGATGTTGCAACAAGTACTTAATCTGTGACAAATAAGGTATGTCCATCTTCATGATATGCCTTTTGATAGGTGTTACATGTTTCTTGGGCTTCCACGTTATTTCGATAATCAATTGTTATAGTATCAGTTCGTTTTTCTAGACTCCGTCTTCCTACATTGGTATTACAGTTGTTCATGTTTCGCGATCATTATCGACATTTATAATTCATTTTTTGGCCGAAATTTTGAGAAATGTCACCGTCGAACACTCATGGACAGAAATCCTAACACCTGTGTACTGTTCGCCCATTTTTCATTTTATTTTATGTGAGTCAAAATTTATTTTCGACAATGCAAGATCGTAGTTCTCGTCGAAATAAGAAAAAACGACGAGTGGCATTCCATTGGCGGCCACTAGATGCGCCCCCATGCGCAGTAGGAAAAAGACTGGGTTGTAGCCACGAAATCAGAAAAAAGATTCAAGAATGTTAATTTGTACACAGAATTTATCTCATAAATGGACACCACCTTGTAATAGGGGGTTTCCGTAGATCGTTGATTTTCTTGAATCTCTTATAGGAGCCAATAGATGCAAAATTTTAATGGACACTTTACATTACCAAAATTGTAGCTACTAGCAATTAAAATATTTCCATAGTAAGAAAAATATGCTATTTTCAAGTTGGAAACAAAAGTGATTCGCATTAAAGTAATGATTTGGAGGGCCAAAGCTAAGGATGTAGGTGTAATGATTTTTTTGCATACTAGGGGTTAAAGCATAATATTGGACAAGTTTTAGGACGAGGAGAGGGGTGTACTGAAACATCATGTCTTCTTGTTTGTACCATGCAGGAACATTGTGTAAGAAATTGATTGATTAGCTCCTAGATAGTGATTAGACACAAATCAAAGGGAAAGAATAGTCGTTAAGAAATAAAGATGTCTGTTTTAGCTGTCAGAGCATTTTCTATCGCAATCTTGAATGCAAAGCTAATGTAGCGAGGAAATTAGAGAAAAGATTCAGGAAATTTAATTCTTACACGAAATATATCTTATAGATACACACAGATGGCAATAGCACTGACAAAATCAAAATTGCAAAATTTTCTTATTGTGAGACGTATCATGTGGAGACGCCATCTCGCCTTGTTTTGTACCATGCGAGAATATTGGGTAAGAAATTGATCCCACATATTGATTAGACACTAATGAAAGGAAAAGAATGATTGGATAGCTCCTACATAGTGATTAGACACTAGACTAAAATGCCATGTCACCTTATTTGTATCATGTGAGAACATTGTTTAAGAAATCAATTGATTAGCTCCCACTTAGTGATTAGACACTAATCACAAGGAAAGAATAGTTCTCGAGAAATAAAAATGTTTGCTTTAGCTGTTAGGGCATTTTCTGCTAAAATCTCAAACGGAAAGATCACGTAGCCACGAAATCAGAAAAAAGATTCAGGAAATTTAATTTGTACACAGAATTTATCTCATAAATGGACACCGCCTTGTAATCTTGTAACAGGGGGTTTCTGTGGATCGTTGATTTTCTTGAATCTCTTATAGGAGCCAATAGATGCAAAATTTTAATGGATACTTTACATTACCAAAATTGCAGCTACTAGCAATTATAATATTTCCATAGTAAGAAAAATATGCTATTTCTCAAGTCGGAAACAAAAGTGATTCGCGTTGAAGTAATGATTTGGAGGGCCAAAGCTAAGGATGTAGGTGTAACGATTTTTTTGCTTGCTATGGGTTAAAGCATAATATTGGACAAGTTTTGGGGCGGGGGGAGGGGTGTACCGAAACATTGTTTGTACCATGCGGGAACATTGTGTAAGAAATTGATTGATTAGCTCCTAAATAGTGATTAGACACTAATCAAAGGGGAAGAAAAGTCTTCGAGAAATAAAGATGTTTGTTTTAGCTGTCAGAGCATTTTCTATCGCAATCTTGAATGGAAAGCTAATGTAGCGAGGAAATTAGAGAAAAGATTCAGGAAATTTAATTTTTACACGAAATATATCTTATAGATAGACACATATGGCAATAGCACTGACAAACTCAAAATTGCAAAATTTTCTTATTGTGAGACATATCATGTGGAAACGCCATCTCGCCTTGTTTGTACCATGCAAGAATATTGGGTAAGAAATTGATCCCACATATTGATTAGACACTAATGAAAGGGAAAGAATGATTGGATAGCTCCTACATAGTGATTAGACACTAGACTAAAATCCCATGTCACCTCGTTTGTATCATGTGAGAACATTGTTTAAGAAATCTATTGATTAGCTCCCACTTAGTGATTAGACACTAATCACAAGGAAAGAATAGTTCTCGACAAATAAAAATGTTTGCTTTAGCTGTAAGGGATTTTCTGCTACAATCTCAAACGGAAAGATCACGTAGCCACGAAATCAGAAAAAAGATTCAGGAAATTTAATTTGTACACAGAATTTATCTCATAAATGGACACCACCTTGTACTGTTGTAATAGGGGGTTTCCGTGGATCGTTGATTTTGTTGGACAAGTTTTAGGACGAGGGGAGGCGTGTACTGAAACACCATGTCTTCTTGTTTGTACCATGCGGGAACATCGAGTAAGAAATTGATTTATTAGCTCCTAGATAGTGATAAGACACTAATCAAAGGGAAATAATAGTCCTCGAGAAATAATGATGTTTGTTTTAGCTGTCAGAGCATTTTCTATCGCAATCTTGAATGGAAAGCTAATGTAGCGAGGAAATTAGAGAAAAGATTCAGGAAATTTAATTCTTACACGAAATATATCTTATAGATAGACACAGATGGCAATAGCACTGACAAAATCAAAATTGCAAAATTTTATTATTTTGAGCTGTATCATGTGGAAACACCATCTCACCTTGTTTGTACCATACAAGAATATTGGATAAGAAAGAATATTGGATGAAAGGAAAAGAAATTGATAGCTCCTACTAGTGATCTAGACACTGTAAAAATCAAAAGAACATTGTTTATGAAATCAATTGATTAGCTCCCATTTAGTGATTAAATACTAATCACAACGAAAGAATAGTTCTCGAGAAATAAAAACGTTTGCTTTAGCTGTAAGGGTATTTTCTACTGCAATTTGAAATGGAAAGATCACATAGCCACGAGATCAGAGAAAAGATTCAGGAAATTTAATTTGTACACGAAATTTATCACATAAATGGACACCACCTGTAATCTTGTAATCAGGGGGTTTCCGTGGATCATTGATTTTCTTGAATCTCTTATAGGAGCCAATAGATGCAAGATTTTAATGGATACTTTACATTACCAAAATTGCAGCTACTAGCAATTATAATATTTCCATAGTAAGAAAATTGCTATTTCTCAAGTTGGAAACAAAAGTGATTCGGGTTGAAGTAATGATTTGGAGGGCCAAAGCTAAGGATGCAGGTGTAAAGATTTTTTTTTTTTTTTTTTTTTTTTTGCTTGGTAGGGTCTTAAAGCATAATATTGGACAAGTTTTAGGGCGGGGGAGGGGTGTACTGAAACACCATTTCTTTTTGTTTGTACCATGCGGGAACATTGGGTAAGAAATTGATTGATTATCTCCTAGTAATCAGACACTAATCAAAGGGAAAGAATAGTCCTCGAGAAATAATGATGTTTGTTTTTGTAATATTTGGCTGGTGGGGCCCAAAAGAAGAAAAAGAAAGATAAGTTGAAAAGTCAAAAAAGTAAAAAGGAAGGGAGGGGAGGGCTCGGTTAAAAGGACAGCAGAGAGCTCCCTCGACCAAAAAAGGGATTAAAAGAAGAAGAAGAAGAAGAAGAAGAAGGGGGAAAAGAAGAAAGGGTTTTTGGCACGTGCATACCACGGATGCCTCGCCAAGTCGGTTCAACTTTATAACGCAGCACCCGGTAAGAGATTAGGCCCATTATTCGTCCAATCGAAGCAATTTACGGGTTTAGGGCTCCAATTCGAAATATTTGGAAAATAGAGCGGCGAAGTCCAATTTTGGAGTCGTTGAGCCGCGTATTTTTGTAGAAATGATAGTTTAGGGTGTTGTGGAGCCGTGGGATTTTACGGATCGTGATTTGAACTTACGGTTTGCTCGAAACAAAATTTTGAAGTTCCCCGCGCACAGTGAACAGTGTGCGTCCAGCAGTTTCGAGCCCTTATTTTGTTAATTTCCGGTTTGATTTTGGGACAGTCAAGTTGGGATTATTGTAGTATGATAGAAGGGCTCTCTATTGACTATAAGTATGTTAATAACGGGGTTCGATAGAGAAAGTTATAGTGTAACTAAGTTTTACACTCAAGTGTCGTGTTACAAACGGCTTGAATAATTATTTTGGGTATGCGATTTATTAGCGCATATGAGTCATTTTGTTAACATTTTGACATAATATAGCCGTTTCGTGGGTGATGTGGCATGCTACCTAAACTTAATGTTGATTCTCGCTCATTTGGTAGGATCGCGAGATCGAAGGATCAAATAACACACACGTTATTTGATTTTGGGGCATCCCTGTGAGTAGTACTAATGTCATCTTTGGTTTTGTGTAACTCATGTACTAAGGTAAGATTAACCGACATATACTTGTGAGGAAATGATGACCTATATGTTATATATTGATGGATATAGTGCTCGGTAATTTTGAGTTATTGTGAGATGATTCGACAAACCTCTCTTGAAGGGTTATGTATGCTGTTTTGGTACAATCGATTTATGTGGTTATGTGATGACTATTGAAACATGATATGTGTTATGTTGAGGAAATCAAATGTGTGGTAATAAAGGACTAAGTGCTACACGACAACGAAATTTCGTGTGAGTCACCTCTAGAGCCTTGTAGTCAAGGGCTAAGTGCTACATGGCGACTTGAGTCACATGGGAGTCACCTCTAGGGCCTTGTACTACTGATATGCATAGTAAAGGACTAAGTGCTACATGATAACGTAATTTCGTGGGAGCCACCTCTAGGGCCTTGTACTATTGCTATATGTGGTCGAGGGCTAAGTGCTACACGATAACGCAATTTCGTGGGAGTCACCTCTAGAGCCTTGAGTTTGGATATTGAGCGTGGAATGAATCATTGATATGAGATAGGATGAGTTCATGTTGGTTTTATTATTATGGATGAATGGAAAATTTGGCTATTTGATATAACCAAGTTGAGGTAACATTTAATACATTTTGTTCTTGCAAGTTATCATATTTTGTTTGGCAATAATGAGTTATGCCTTGAGTTTTAAATGTGTAATGCGGAAGCTTGATATGCTTTTATGATATATACTACTCACTGAGCTACGGTTGCTTATTCCATTCATCTTCCATGTTTTCAGGTCCCAGGGTTAACAACTAGTAAGACGAGAGCGCCTTTGGAAAACTTTTGGGAATTCTATTTTGGGTATGGTTTAAGAAAGTGGTGTATATAATATTAGCTAGTGGTTGGACTGGTTGAGTTCTAAATGTATATTTTTTTTTTGTGGATTATAGAAACTCTAATGTTACAACAAACTTGTTAGTTATATGATATGTATTTATATAGCTTGAGATATACATAATTCGTGGAAGGTTGGCCATGTCATCTCCATTCCTTGTAGTTTTGGGGTGTGACAGTTTTAGCTGTCAGAGCATTTTCTATTGCAATCTTGAATGGAAAGCTATTGTAGCGACGGAATTAGAGAAAAGATTTGGGAAATTTAATTCGTACATGAAATGTATTTTATAGACGACACGGATGGTGATAGCGCCAACAAAATGAAAATTTCAAAATTTTATTATTGTGAGCTGTATCATGTGGAAACACCATCTCACCTTGTTTGTACCATGCGAGAATATTGGATAAGAAATTGATCCCACTATTGATCAGACTGTAATCAAAAGAACATCGGGTATGATATTAATTGATTAGCTCCCATTTAGTGATTAAATACTAATCACAACGAAAGAATAGTTCTCGAGAAATAAAAACGTTTGCTTTAGCTGTAAGGGTATTTTCTACTACAATCTGAAATGGAAAGATCACATAGCCACGAGATCAGAAAAAAGATTCAGGAAATTTAATTTGTACACGAAATTTATCACATAAATGGACACCACCTCGTAATCTTGTAATCGGGGGTTTCCGTGGATCATTGATTTTCTTGAATCTCTTATAGGAGCCAATAGATGCAAGATTTTAATGGATACTTTACATTACCAAAATTGCAGCTACTAGCAATTATAATATTTCCATAGTAAGAAAATTCGCTATTTCTCAAGTTGGAAACAAAAGTGATTCGGGTTGAAGTAATGATTTGGAGGGCCAAAGCTAAGGATGTAGGTGTAAAGATTTTTTTTTTTTTTGCTTGGTAGGGTCTTAAAGCATAATATTGGACAAGTTTTAGGGCGGGGGAGGGGTGTACTGAAACACCATGTCTTCTTGTTTGTACCATGCGGGAACATTGGGTAAGAAATTGATTGATTAGCTCCTAGTGATGAGCCACTAATCAAATGGAAAGAATAGTCCTCGAGAAATAAAGATGTTTGTTTTAGCTGTCAGAGCATTTTCTATCGCAATTTTGAATGGAGAGTTAATGTAGCGACGAAATTAGAGAAAAGTTTTGGGAAATTTAATTCGTACATGAAATGTATCTCATAGACAGACATGGATGGCGCCAACAAAATGAAAATTGCAAAATTTTATTATTGTGAGATGTCTCTTGTGGAAACGCCATCTCGCCTTATTTGTAGCATGCGTGAATATTAAATAAGAAATTGATCCCACAATTGATCAGACAGTAATCAAAAGAACATCCGGTAAGAAATTAATTGATTAGCTCCCATTTAGTGTTTAAACACTAATCACAACGAAAGAATAGTTCTCAAGAAATAAAAAAAAGTTTGCTTTAGCTGTAAGGGTATTTTCTACTGCAATCTCAATTGGAAAGATCACATAGCCACGAGATCAGAAAAAAGATTCAGGAAATTTAATTTGTACACGAAATTTATCTCATAAATGGACACCACCTTGTAATCTTGTAATCGGGGGTTTCCGTGGATCATCGATTTTTCTTGAAGCTCTTATAGGAGCCAATAGATGCAAACTTTTAATGGATACTTTACATTACCAAAATTGCATCTACTAGCAATTACAACATTTCCATAGTAAGAAAAATATGCTATGTCTCAAGTTGGAAACGAAAGTAATTCGCGTTAAAGTGATGATTTGGAGGGCCAAAGCTAAGGATGTAGGTGTAACGATTTTTTTGCTTGCTAGGGTTTAAAGCATAATATTGGACAAGTTTTAGGACGAGGGGAGGGGTGTACTGAAACACCATGTCTTCTTGTCTGTACCATTCGGGAACATTAGGTAAGAAATTGATTGATTAGCTCCTAGATAGTGATTAGACACTAATCAAAGGGAAAGAATAGTCCTCAAGAAATAAGTATGTTTGTTTTAGCTGTCAGAGCATTTTTTTTTTATCACAATCTTGAATGGAAAGCTAATGTAAGGACGAAATTAGAGAAAGAATTTGGGAAATTTAATTCATACATGAAATATATCTTATAGATAGACACAGATGGCGATAGTGCCGACAAAATCAGAATTGCAAAATTTTGTTATTATGAGACGTTTCATGTAGAAATGCCATGTTGCCTTGTTTGTACCCTGCGAGAATATTGGGTAAGAAATTGATCCCACATATTGATCAAACGGTAAGGAAAGAATGATTGGATAGCCCCTACATAGTGATTAGACACTGGACTAAAATGCCATGTCACCTCGTTTGTATCATGTGAGAACTATGGGTAAGAAATTAATTGATTTGCTCCCACTTAGTGATTAGACACTAATTACAAGGAAGGAGTAGTTCTTGAGAAATAAAAAAAAAATGTTTTGCTTTAGCTGTTAGGGCATTTTTTACTGCAATCTCAAATGGAAAGATCACATAGCCACAAGATCAGAAAAAAAGATTCAGGAAATTTAATTTGTACACGGAATTTATCTGATAAATGGACACCACCTTGAAATCTTGTAATCGGGGGTTCCGGGGATCATTGATTTTCTTGAATCTCTTGTAGGAGCCAATAGATGTAAACTTTTAATTGTTTTTTTACATTACCAAAGTTGCAGCTACTAGCAATTATAATATTTTCATAGTAAGAAAAATATGATATTTTTCAAGTTGGAAACAAAAGTGATTCGCGTTAAAGTAATGATTTGGAGGGCCAAAGCTAAGGATGTAGTTGTAACGATTTTTTTGCTTGCTATGGGTTAAAGCATAATATTGGACAAGTTTTTTTTTTTTTTTTTTTTTGGGGGGGTATAATGAAACACAATGTCTTCCTGTTTGTACCATGCGGGAACATCGGGTAGTCCTTGAGAAGTAATAAAAGGGAAAGAGTAGTCCTTGAGAAGTAAAGATGTTTGATTTAGCTGTCAGAGCATTTTCTATCGCAATCTTGAATGGAAAACTAATGTAGCAACGAAATTAGGAAAAAGATTGGGGAATTTAATTCATCCATGAAATGTATCTTATGGACAAACATGAATGGCGATAGTGCCAACAAAATCAAAATTGCAAAATTTTGTTATTGTGAGACGTGTCGTGTGGAAAGACTAATGGATCTACATGCATTTGGCTTAACTGTGTCCATGTTTTAGATGGTAGATATTGGTAAAAATCACGTGTATGATATATCTATGATTTGATGTTAAAAAAAATTAATTATCAAGCACCCATTAATAATTTGATTTGCAAACTTTCAACTTTTTTGGAATTTGAAAAATAAATTCATTAATCTCTTCTAATTTTGTTTTTGATGTCAAACGGAAAAGGAATAATTGAATGACAACGTGATATAGGGATTAGAACGAATATAAATTGGATAATAGTTCTCGAGATGGCATGACACGAGATCGCTTTGCAAGCAACAAAGTTTGGAATAACGGTGCCATGTCAAAAAAAAGTTTATAATTTCCTTGTAGAAATTGGGCACATGTCAGGTTGAAAAGGGAAAAAAAAAATATCGTTTCAGTTGTGGCATTTCATAGAGAATGGGAAATGTAACGACTCGGGTCCCACTATATAATATTGTTCGCTTTGGACACTGAGTCCTCACGGCTTTAAAACGCGTTATACAAGTTAGAGGGGCCCAAGCCATTATAAACTGGCCCAAGACTCCCCCCCTAAGCGATGTGGGACAAGAGGGAGAGGACCCAATCCTTGTGCACGTTCGGGGACCGAGGCGCGGGCGCACTGCCATCCCTTCTCCCCACGCACCGTCGCTCGGGCCGTCTCACTCTCCCCCCCTTAGTAGAACAGCGTCCTCGCTATGGTCCCACACGCTGTCGGGAGTCGGCTCTGATACCATTTGTAATGACCTGTGCTTCACTGTATATTATTGTCCACTTTGGACACTGAGTCCTCACAGCTTTAAAACACATTATACAGGTTAGAGGGGCCCAAGCCAATATAAACTAGCCCAAGACTCCCTCCCTAGGCGATTCGGCGACGAACTATTCCTTATGTGAAAATACAATGGCAAAACCACACCGAGAGAGAGGCTACTTGGGAACTCGAGGAGGAGGCAAGACACAAATACCCTCACTTTTTTCATGATTGAAGTATATATAAATTTCGAGGACGAAATTTTTTTTAAGGAGGGTAGAATGTCACATTACACTAGTGGGCCCCAAAAGAAGAAAATAAGAAGAAGTTTTAAAGGCCCCAAAAGAAGAAACGGAAAAAGAAGTTGAAAAGTTAATAACGCAAGAAAAAGGAGATGGGAGAGGGCTCGGCTAAATAGAAGCTGAGAGTTTCCTCAACCAAAAAGAAAAGAAAGAAAAGAAGAAGAAGAAGAAGAAGAAGAAGAAGAGAAAGGGGAAGAAAGGAAAGGAGTTTTGGCACGTGCACGCCTCGGATGCCTCGCCAAGCCGACTCGACTCCATAACGCAGCACCCGTTAAGAGATCAAGCCCCTCGTTCGTCCAATTGAAGTAATTTTTGAATTTGGAACTCAAATTCGGAATTTTTGGAAAATCGAGCGGCGAAGTCTGATTTTGGAGTTGTTGAGCCACGTATTTTTGTAGGAATGGTAGTTAGGGTGTTGTGGAGCCGTGGGATTTTACGGATCGTGATTTGAGCTTATGGTTTGTCCGAAACAAAATTTCAAAGTTTCCCGTGCGCAGTGAACAGTACGCGTTCAGCAGCTTTGGGCCATATTTTGTCATTTTTCGGCTTGATTTGTGGGCAGCCAATTTGGGATTCTTGTAATATGTGTCAAGGGCTCTCTATTGACTATAAGTACGTTCAGATTGGGGTTTGGAAGAGAGAGTTAAGGCTCGATCAAGTTTTGCGCTTAAACTTCATGTTGCGAATGGCTTGAACAATCGCTTTGGTTATGCGACTTGTTAGCGCGCAAAAGTCCTTTTGTTAGAGTTAAGGCGTAACTTAGTCATTTTGTAGTTGAGATAGAATTTTATTAGATTTTAACATTATTCTTCGGTTATTTGATAGGGCTTTGAGTTCGATGATACAAGTATCGTTTGTCGTTTGGTCGTAGACGACAATGTGAGTGGTACTATATCTTCTTTGATTTTATAAAATCATGTCTTGAAGTATGTATGTATATATATTGAATCAAGAAGAGCATTTTTATTGCATAAAAGCCAGATCGAGCAATTGCTACTCTTTGCTTGATTGTAAATGTTTGAAAAAGCATGTTATATAAGGTTTGTGGAGAAATATATATGAAATTGCTTTACGACTGATTTATGGAACGATTTATGATGATTTGAGAAATGTATATGAAATGAATGATGGGCTATGTTGCAAAATGTTATTTGTTTGGTTTAAGATATTGATTTTTGGATTGGATTTTTGGTATTGGAGAATGGTTATTTATGCTCAATATGACTGTGAACCCAGTGATGAGTTTTTGGTGTATGCATACTAGGTTTAGGATATCCTTCTAGGCCCAGCCACCGGCTTTGTAGATGGAGACATTACCAAGGGGAGAATCTTGGTCGCCTTGTCACAAGGCGTTGTGTCGTGACCATGGTTAGTTATTGAGCAAAAGATTGATCAATGGATAGACCATTGATATGTGTTTTTGATGGAGATTATTCAATGGATTCGACCATTGATACTTGACTTTTGATGGCGATTCAAATGAGTTTTCCATATTACTATAAATCTTTAATGATAAGAAATAACTCTTATAAGATTCAAATTGAGTTGGCGCTATGAAGTTTGATATTGCCTTGTATACATGCATAGTGGTTGTTCGATCTGCTTAGAAGATATGTACTACTCACTGAGCTATGGTTGCTTATCCCATTCCTCCTTTGATCTTTTCAGGTTCCTCAGCTAGCGGCGAATAGAGCGAGTGGGCCGTCGTGGGAAACTTTTGGGAGTTCTATTTTGTTTTTGGTATGGTTTAACGAAGTGGTGCAAAATGATCCTTACTACTAGTTGGATCGTCTAAGTTTTAAACGTATATCTCTTTTCTCTTTTTGGTGGATTATAGAAACTCTGATGCTGCAACCAATTTGAAGGTTTATCTGATATTTATATATATAAGTTAATATCAGTTTGTTGGTTGTGTTTGAGGCTGCGTCTTTTGTAAAGAAAGACAGCCGTGTCATCCCCATTCTTTGTAGTTTTTGGGGTGTGACATATTTTGGTGTGACAGCCTCCTCTCTTGTAGGGAGGGAGGTCTTGGTTAGCTTATAAGGCTTTGGTCCCTCTAACCTGTGTAACGCATTTCACGTACGCTTCCGTTGCACTAAAAACAAACCCGTGAGGGAGGATGGGCCGGTGGGCCACGCCTCCAAAGCGGACAATATTATGGCTTGGGAGAGGGAAGGCCCGCGGGATAGCCCTCTACTCTTGCATAACGCGTTTTAAAGCCGTGAGGGAAAAGACCGTGGCTGGGATAGCGGTTTGTCCGTGCTAGGGCGGGTGATCCAAAGCGGACAATATTACACAATGAGGCCCAGGATGTTACAGGAAACTAATTGGGGACGAATACATGAGGGGAACAATTTTTTAAGTGAATATATCATATTGATTAGTAGGTAATTTTGTGGGAATGGATGATAGATAATTCTATTATAAAAAGTGTTATCTTTTTGTTGAATTAGAAAGATGTCTTATCTACAAAATTAATAGTGACAATTATTTATGCAATTCTTTCTTTAATAATTGAATTCTTTTCTTGAATCTTTTATAGGAGCCAATAGATGCAAAATTTTGATGGATGCTTAACATTACCAAAATTTTAGCTACTAGTAACTATAATATTTCCATATTAAGAAAAAATGTGCTATTTCTCAAGTTGGAAACAAAAGTAAGTCGCATTAAAGTAATGATATGGGGGGCCAAAGTTAAGGATGTAGTTGTAATGATTTTATTTTTGGTCAGAAGTTGCAATGATTTTTTGCTTGCAAGGGGCTAAAGCATAATATTGGACAAGTTTTTTCTTTTTTTTCTCTTTTTGGGGTGCGGCCTGGACTGAAACATCATGTGGCCTTATTTGTACCATGCTAGAAACATTGGGTAAGATATTGATTGATTAGCCCCCACACAGTGATTAGACACTAATCAAAGGGAAAGAATAATTCTCGAGAAATAAAGATGTTTGTTTTAGCTATTAGGGCATTTTCTATCATAGTCTTTGATGGAAAGCTAACATAGCGATGCAACTAAAAGAAAGATTCAAGAAATTAAATTTGTACATGAAATTTATCTCATAGACAGATACCACCTTTTAACCTTGTAACTAGAGATTTCTTGTGGATCATGGTTTTCTTAAATCTCTCATAGGAGCCAATAGATACAAACTTTTAATGGATACTTTAGATTAACAAAATTGCAATCACTACCAATAACATATTTTTATAGGCAAAATTGCTAAAAAAAAGTCTTAAACCTTTTGCATTTGTGCCAATTTAGTCCTAAACCTTTTTCTGGTGCAAATTTAGTCATTTCCGGCCAATTTAGGCTAGATTCTGCTAATTGGACACCGACCGGCTGATGTGGCATCATTGGCGCTGACGTAGACAACTTTTAATAATAATTTTAATATATATTTTTAAATTTTTCCTTCTCCTCCTCCTTCCTCCAGCCGATCGTCGGACATCGGCGACTAGCCAAGGCAACAACTGGCGAGGTCAACCTTGACCAGTGGCCGCAAGGACGCCCTCGCACGGGGTGGTGAGGCTTGCTCACCCGATGTTGCCATGGGCGAGGCTCGACCCTCTCTAGATCCGGTGAGGGCGAGGCTCGCCTCCCGGCGTGAGGCCACTCTCGAGGCTTAGGCGGTGAGGGTGAGCCCCGCCAGCCCGGCACAAGGTTGACCTCGTGCCTCGAGTTGGCCTCGCGTCGGGCGGGAGAGGCTCACCCTCGCCGGATCGGCAAGGGTTGAGCCTCGCCCATGGCAGCACCGAGTAGGCAAGCCTTGTCGGCCATGGGCGAGGCTCGACCCTCATCGATCCGGCGAGGCTTGACCCTCGCTAGATCCGGCGAGGGCGAGCCTTGCCGCCCAGTGCGAGGCCGCCCTCGCAGCCACTGGTAAGGTGGCTAGCGAGGTCGAGGTCGGCCTCGCCGGTCGTCGCCCGGTAGGTCACCAACATCCGGCGACCGGCTGGAGGAAGGAGGAGAAGGAAAAAAAGAAAAAAAGAACAAATTAAAAAATAAAAATAAATATTTAAAAATATTTAAAATTTATTAAACGTTATTTACGTCAATGCCAATGAGGTCACATCAATCGGCCGGCATCTAGTCAGCAAAATTTGGCCAAAATTTGCCGAAATGACTAAATTGGCATAACGTAAAAATGTTTAGGACTAAATTGGCACAGATATAAAAGGTTTATGACATTTTTAGCACTTTTCCCTATTTTTATAGTAAGAAAAATATGCTAGTCCTCAAGTTGGAAATAAAAGTGATTCGTATGAAAATAATGATTTGGGGGTCAAAATTAAGGATGTAGTTGTAAGAATTTTTGTTTGCCTGGGGTTAAAGCATAATATTGGACAAGTTCTACGAGTGGGAGGGGGCTGCACCGAAACATTATGTCGTTTTGTTTGTACCCTGCTAAGAAATTGATTGATTAGCTCCTACATAGTGATTAGACGCTATCAAAGGGAAAGAAGAATCCTCGAGAAATAAAGATATTTCTTTTAGATTGTATTTGGCGGTCAAAATAAAATTTAAGATATGATAAAATTTATCCTATCTCATGTTTAGTGTCAACTCAAAATAGGATAAAGTTGATATAAGAGGAATATAGGCTGGATAAAATTATTCCATAGAAGAGATGGGATAAAAGTGAATAAAATTTCTAACATTTAGAGTAAGTCTTCCTTGAATGGGACAAGTACTGTTTGTTCTTCCATTATCAGTTGTTCACAATTTATTTGTCTCCCATTTTTTGTAAAGGGATGTAGTGTTTATGAAAGCAAATTACTAGAATCCAAAATAAAATGTATATTTTTGATATGCTGGGCTCTATGGTTGTGTTTACATAGTTTTCTTCAGGAAATGAGTTACTATATTTTTGGTTTTACATTCTACTCAAATGTATGTGCGGTTGCTCAAACAAAGGCAGTCTGATTTTATTTTTTTAACCTCATTAGAACATGTTGGAACTTGAAAATGTTGGTTTATAACATTAAACATAGCTTTTCCTTAAGATCTTACCTAATAGCGGGACTGAGCAATTGTTGCATAGTTTATTCTAAAAACGAAAAAAAAAAAAAAAAAAAAGAACCTGTTGGAACTGTTGGAAGCCGGAACCGATCCCGAAATCTATAACATGGTAGGTTCCAAGTTCTTGATTCTGATGAGTAAGTTCCAAATTCCAAAAAATGAGGAACCTGTATTCGATGATAGGTTCCAGATTCCAGAGGGAACCTGCAAGGAACCGGGAACCGCTCACCTTTACTAGAGACAAAAGGCGGGAGAGAGAAGCACGAGGTACATGACAGAGGACAGAGGCGATAGAGGGCAGGGCGTCGAGTGTGCGAGACTTTCGGTCAGGGGCAGGCCAGCAGCGCCAGTTGGCACGGCAGGAAGCCATGTGCGCCGGTGCTTAAAAGCGAGGGGGGCCTGGCTCGTTTGAGGGGGATTTTTTTTTGGGGCTCAGTTGGGAGATAGAGAGGGAGAGGGAGCGGCAAGCCCCTTGTCCGTGGCTTGTTTTAGGTTTTGGGCACGATGGCCAAAGCTCGCCCACTGGCTCGCGCGAACTCTGGTCCCATCCATTCCCTCGTTGGTTGTGATGTTTTTTGTCGCTTGTTTGGTGAGAGTCTCGGTTTGGGGTCGGATCCTGGTTGAGCTGGAAAACGCATGATTTGTGAGCACCCTTCACTCATTCGACAAAATGCCTAAGTAAGATCTAGTTTTCGTCCTCCCACTATTGGTCGAAATCGAGTTGTCCGGGCGTGTCTCGTTCTATTGGGATGTTCCAGCGGTGTTGGGAGACCTTGGGTGTCAGCCGTGTAGTTGTTCGTCACGTTCCCATCATCACCATAGTTTGTTTGGTGTTTGGCCGTGGTGCGGTTCTCGGCCGACGGCGGGCAGGTCGGCCGGCGAGTGGTGGTCAGAGTGGACGACTGGTGAAGGGAAGTAGCTCGACAGTGGGTTGAGATTTTGCCGAGGTTTGTGCGTGAGTCTTGTTGAGGAAGACGACCTGCCAAAGGGGGAGAGAAAAGAAAATTAAAAAAAAAAGTAAAACAAAACAAAAGAGAACAAAAGAAAGCTTAAAAAATAGGCTACGTGGACTTGAGCGTGAGAGAGAACAACAATGAGGATGGGCTCGTTCTGATGAAGGAGGGGAATATGACTTGGTGGGTCTTGGGCTTGAGATGGCTTTATGAGTTTGGGCTTCGCTTGGGCTTTAGAGGAATCGGACTGGCTTCAGTCTTAAGGGTGCTTGGGCTGAGTTTTTTTAGCAAGATGGGCTTAGTGCTTTTAATTTCAACAAAATGGGCTTGTGATTTTTCTATTCGAGTGGGCTTGTTTTGGATAAGCCTATTTGTGTCCATGGCCTAGAAACGTGAGATCAGAGCCCGCCTATATTCGGACTGGGCTTGACAGCTCGGCCCAGGTCCCATTTTCAGATTAAAAAAAATAAATTAAAGAAATTAAAAATTTCGAAATTTTTCTAAAAATCAGAAAAAGCTTTTTAATTTTTTTTTTGGTAGTTTCTCTTTAAATGTGTAAAAATACTTGATAAAAAATGTGCTCAAAATTTGCCAAGCCATTAGGGCTTTAACGTAGGATTTGAGCGCTTTCCAAGGCGCGTTATTCTACGTTCCTAAAACAATTTGACGAAAAGTTAACGCGTCTTTAAAGACAAAATTCTCGATTCTAGAATAGAAAAAGAATAGAAATGTGTTTAGTAACTATATAAAATTTCTATTCCAATTTTAAAATTTTATCAAATCATATAAATTCTATTGATTAATTATATTTATACTAAGTAATAAAAATATTAACTAATCAATTTTTTTATAATATAGTAAATAATAAACTATAGTATAAACTATAAATATAAATACTAAATCATAAATTAAAATTGAAAATTAAATATGTATTATATATAGCAAAATTTCAATTATTACTTCAAATGATTTTTTTATTTTTTAAATAATTTTATTTTTCCCTTTATTTATTTATTTATTTCTTCTTCTTCTTCTTCAAGGTGGCCGGTTGCCGGCCTTGAGACGCCCGACGATCGGCTAGACGAGGGCCGGTGACCTCACCGGAGCATCACCGGCCCTTGGTGAGGCCGTGCATCATCGACCGAGCCTTGGCCGGGCGAGCGATCTCACTTAGATCTGGTGAGGTCGAGCCCCGCTGGAGGCTGGGCGAGCTCGGCCTCATTAGATTTGCGCAAGATCGAGCCTCGCTCGGCTAGGCGAGGCTCGCCAACGGCTAAGCGAGTCTCCAGTGAGCTCACTAGGCTGCCAGCAGCTGGGTGAGGCGCTAGCGAGCTCGCCAGGCCTCATTGGCCACTAGGCTAGCTTGCCGGCGACCGGCGGCGGTGGGTGGTGAATGTCGGCATTCGTCGGGGGGTGGTGGCAGTGGTGGCAGCAACACTTGAAGAACAACATAAAGGGAAGACAAACAAAAGAAAGAGGAGGAAAAAAAAAAAAAAAAAAAAAAAAAAAAGGTAGACTTGATTCTAGAATTGTTCCGGAAACAAAAATTTTACCAAACATAATTTTGTTCCAAAACTACTCTCGAAAAAAAATAATCAAAATCGGTGTTTGGATGCTTACCAAACAGCCTCTTAGAGACATGCTAGGTTGCCGTTTGCACATTTCCATTTCGACTATTATGTAATTGCGCACTTTTAGTATGCTCATTGTGGTTTCCTTTTAGTCTTGTCAGGAATAGGAATGGCATTTGTCTTATTTCTTAGTGGTAGATTTTTTTGTTTTTCCTTGCTACTTATTTAACACTTTATTGGTTCCTAATTGTTAGATTCTAGATTCTTTGGTTGTGTAGGAAGTGAGGTATCCTCTTGTGCTTCATTTGATTTCTAACCGACCCTAATAGGTTATTAGCGATTCCTCATTAAAAAAATTCTTATTGCATCAATTTGAATACCTCAATGTCGCGTGAGATATGAGCTTGGGAGAGCTTGTATATAAAATGAGAGCCATAGACCTGCTTTTTAGGAAATACCCTTAAACCTCCCAATATCTTGGCTGTTTGTTGTATATCGTGAACTAGGGTAAGTTCATGTATTGGCTAAATCCAAGTTGGCAATTTATAAGAATAAAATGTGTATATAGATACTTGGCATGTTGGCTTCTTGTAGGAGATTTTTACCTGTCTACTGGAGTGGGTTGTATTCTTATGTTGGTGAAAATGAGATGTTCTTTGTGTTTTAAGCTATCTCTCTTAGTGCGACATCTCGAAATTTGGCCCCGTCTCGAATATATAAAGTGGTTGTTTTGTTGATGCGCTTATGATTGATTTACTCGGAAATGATTACTCTCAAGTTAACTAATCTATTAGGTGAGGCCATCAAGGGATATAAATACGGCAGACTAGAGAATTCGATCGGAAATCGATTGCTCGACCATAATAATCAACAAGAATCAATACGACACCGTTATAATCAATTAGCGAATAGATAGAAGTCGATTCAATGGAATTGCGTAATCGAATTGCGGGTGGTTCCGCACGATTGCGAAATTCGCATTGTGACAGCTTGAATATTTAGAATTTGTTTTCGATTAAATAAATCGGGTCTTTCGTCGACGCACCGATAGTGTTATTCTCTAAGCTGATCACTCACGAGATAACTAGACTATCTAGGGAAGCAATTAAGGAATCTAAATGCAATTGACTTGATAATCGATCATGAATCGACTGCTCGACCGTGTTGATCAGCAAAGGTCATTACGCCACTGTCGAAATCAATTAGAGATCAAAGATAAGTCGATTCAACTGAGATATGTGAACAAAATGTGGGTGATTCCACATGGTTGCAAAATACTTATCGATCGGCACTAAATTGATTTTCTATCATTTTGGTACCTAGTGCTCGTAATTGAAATTTTGAGATTTTCACGACAACCGAGAGTCACCAATGAGTCGGAAATGTACATTGTTGCATAAACAAATCCTAAAAGTTACCCGGTAGATTAGGTCATGCTAAAAGCATGCCGAAGTGAAATTAACCGAGAATTTGAACCCGATTTCAGAAATTGAAAGTTTTGTCGTATTACGAGCTATTTTTGGAACGTTGACTCATACTCCGAGAATTTTTCAGAGATTCCGGGATTTTTATGGAAAATCGGTTCGAACATTACGGAAAATTAGCGGAAATTTGGATATGCCAAATTAAAGGAAATTTGGACTCGCCAAACCGAGCTATATAACGAAGGGGACTTGCAGAAAATTTTATGGGCTTTTTCTTTGGAAAATTTGGACGACGATTTGATAAATTGAAGTCCAAAAATAAGGAAATTCGGATTTTGGCAAGGGGCTGGAATTTTTGGCTTTGATTTGGATTTTTTTGTGGGAAATTAGAGCAAGAAAGTAATTGAGACAAGAGGATAATCTTGTGAGCCTTTGGGGGACCAATTCATGATTTAGATTGAATTATTGCTTGACTTTTGTGCTTCTTTCTCAATCTTCTTCAAAACACCACCAGCCGCTCAATCCGTTGGACACCTTCGCCGACTCCATCATCATTAGCTCCTGCCTTGCTTTTCATTTTCCTTTGTTTCCTTCTCGCCAAGCCGGCCCTCATTTTCTTTTCATTTCTCTCGCCCCAAAGACTCACGCACACCAATTCCTCCACTCACACCCCCGGTTGTAGTTACCCCCACTGAAGCCATGAAATCCAACCGCCTCTCCACGCATTTTGTCTTCAGCATCCCCGCCGTAGCTCGTGGATTTCGGCCAGCTCGAAGACGCCCGTGTCTTCTTTAGCTCGTGGATCAGCCGCAACAAGTCCAGTCCAGCAACCTTCTTTTCTAGCCCAGCAATTCCAGCGAAGCCCAGCAAAACCGCAGCCCATCCAATCTGTCTTCAGCCCATGAAGTCAGCCCAATTTTGGCCCAGCTTGTTCGTGCCAACAGCCCACATGAAATGTCATCTTCATGCCCAGCCATTTGAAGCCCAGAGAAATTAGAGGCCCGCTCATTTCAGCCCACATTTCAGCCAAGAAGCAGTCCATCAATTAAGTTCTTGGGCCCGTGAAGCCAAGCCCAGAATTTTTTGTGGGCTTGTGAGGCTTTTGGGCCCGACCTGAGTGTCCGCTAATGCCACCCAAAATTTGGCTTTTGGCCGCCGTCGCGCCATCGTTGCGGTAAATCAGTTTCCGCAATAAACCGGTGAGTTTATACTCTGAACTCTTCTTAGTAGGCTAATGACGTTTAAGGGGTATTTAGATTTATTTAATTAGGAATTAGGTGGTTAGTTAGATTAAATTAGAAATTTAATTATCTAATTGAGCATGTTATGTGGTTATCATGGTTTAGCTAAGGCCTAAATAAATTGTACTATTTATCTAGAAGGGTTTAGAAATTTTCCGGGTCCATATTTGTATTTAATTTAATAATTTTGGCCTAGGTTAGCATTTTTAGGAATTAAATTGAATTATTTAATTAATTTTCGATATTAATTAATTATTAATTATTTTCCGGAAATTAGGTCGGGATAGTCAGAACCGGAATTTCGTGCGATTGCAATGATGTGGTTAATTTTTGTAATTGGGTGTTAAATTCTGCAAATTGAGTATTGAATTGATTTTTGATATTTAATTCCAAAAATTTAGAATTTCCAATATTTATCTAGAAAATCCTGGGTGTCGGATTTTGACATCGAAAATCCTGGGTGTACTATATAAAATATGAGGATTTTAAAAAGGAAGAATGTCAATTTTTCTGAGTCAAGTTGATTGTGTATCCACACATGATTATTTTTATGAGTATTTCTAATACGAAGAAAAATGCTAGATTCACCATTTTAATTGAAGCATTTGAGTGCAATGCACGGTGCCCGGGTCATATTTGAGTGATCGTGTGATGGTTAAGAGAAATCGTCTTGGGCTATTAAGCGGGACGTTATCCCTATTTGGGATACCCTTAGACAACGGGAAGTCGGTCACAGTAGATTCTTGACCTTATACTCCTTTAGGAAAGTCGTCTGATAAAGAGACGTGCCATGCTCAGTGGGGTGAGACGATACCTGGCAATGTCAAAAAATACTGAACAAAGAGTAGGCAATGTTATATGCTGAGATCAAAACTATGAACGTATGTTTAATTGAGTTGAATGCGCCAGATTATGGGACACAATTGTGTGACACAGTATGAGACGTGTCATAACGATTTGGCCCTATAATAAGGACTTCTTTGCTTATTTGAGAATTTCAATATGGCATTCTAGTTAATCGAGCTTGGTTGTTGCTCATGCTTTCACGCTATCTAAGTTATAAATTATACTGACCTGCAGGGTGGATTTGAGGCCAAGGTAAGCCTTTGTGATTGTATGATTATGTGATTAGGACGCTTCTAGGCATATTTCCCTCTTAATCGGGGTTTAGAGCGTGAACCCATTGAAATTTATATCTCACCCCGTCGTGGGTTAAATTTTCAAGATCATCAAGTAGAGTACCTGGAGCCGAGAGGAGGTGATCTAAGCGTAGGTTAGTTAGGATCGTTCTTTTTGGAAAGTTAGTTTTTGTAGTCTTTTGACCATAGACCTTGTACATGACTATATATATAAACATGTTTCGTTTTGTGAATCTGTTGTCCTGTTTTTCTATCCCGAGATGATTATGTCAGGAGATTTATTTTCACTTCCACATGTGCAATAAAAAGAAATGGTCGGCGACTCGTCCTAGGAAGTCACAAAATTTTATCGACCAGAGAGAGATAGGCATGCACTCGAGGATTGGGGCGTGATATGCGTCGAATGACGGTAACTCAATTTTCTATCAATATTATACTCAGGACACATAATTGAAATCTCGTGATTTTTACGAGAACCGAGAGTCGTTTACGAATCAGAGATGTACAAATGTGAGTCGACAATTATCGACGACGGGTCAAACGCGCTAAAATCTCTAAAAATTACCCGATAGGTTATGTTGTACTAAAATCGCGTTTGGTCGATTTTATCCACGAAATTGAATTCATTTTCGGGAATTGGATGTTCGAGCGTGTCTCGATTCATTTTTAGGACATTGTCTCATCTTTCAGCGAATTTTCGTCAAATCCGGAATTTTGCAGAAAAATCAATTTTTGGACAAATGGGAAATTAAGTGAAATTCGGATGGGCTGATTAAAGGGGTTTATTTGGCTGCCAAAAGGGTTTATTTTGTGAAGAAATAGAGGAAAATGGCCATTGGATGGCCTCTTGACTTAATGGGCTGAAGACTTTTGAGGCTTGGTGATGAGTGTTTAGATATTTGCTAAGGTTTCCTATTGGCTGCAGCCTTGACCTTGTTGTTCTCTCCCATTTCCCCCTCCCTTTCCATGCGTTCATCCCCTGCTCAACCAACCAAACAGCCCTTATTTCCCCTTTTCTTCTACCAACGTCTCACCCTCACGCCCACAATCCTTCCTCACGTTCTCTTCATCTCCTCCGCACCATCACCGCTCCACCTACTTCACCCCACGCCTCCACCACATCATTTCCCCCGTCATCATCCCCAACTCCACAGCCATCAACCCCTCACGGCAGCTCCATCATTCCAACACACCACAGCTGCAGCCCCAGCGTCCAGCCACCACCCGCGTCGTGACCAGCTAGCAACCACCATCGTCCAGCTCCTCGGCCAACAACTACCATCCACCGAGACCCTCACCAACCTGAGCTCACTTTGGCCGAGAGCTTGAGGGGCTGATCTAGCCCCCGTCGAGCTCCGTTCAAGACACGGTTGTCTTGGGTTCTCACCGCCGTCACGTTGTCGTTGCCGTGAGCTTGCCACTGTCGCATTGTTGTCGCCGTGATCCCCCGCCGCCGTCTTAATCCGGTGAGTTAACTCCCTAATTCTTGATTAGGTTGTTAATTGCACTTAGGGGGTTATATTAGTGTTAATTAGCTTGGTTAGATTAGTGTTAAGTTGGATTAGATTAATTAACCGCAATTTACTGGACACTCACCATTTGCTATATTCATGGATTAAAATGTGCTACAATTTTGAGGTTACTTCTTTCTTGGAATTCTAAACATATTTATTTATGATATATATTTTACTCAAGATTTTTCGGATTCGAAAGAACAAGATTTCAGCTTTGTTGCATGCAAAACAGAAACTCATTTTGTGCTGGAACCAGTGACCTTTTGGTGTTTAAAGGATTTTTATCAACTCTTAAGATTCAATTTTCAAAAAAGTTTCTTCACAAAAATTTTTCATCACATCTTGAAGTTTAACATAGTCAAATTTCAGAGCAAATAGATGAGTTTTGGATCTCGAACCAAGCTAGTTTTGGAAAACATAATTTCTAGACATGGACACGGTTTTAGTAACGACTTGTGTGAATTACTGCTCTTATTCTAGGAAAATATGGTCAATGTGTCTTCATAAAAGTGTTAGTTTAAGTGTCATTTACAACATATATAAATTTGAGAATTTTCTGAACTGGTTTGGTTATGTTTTTGGAATTAAACTTGGAGATGTGCGAATAGAACCGGTTTCTGCCGGTTAGGGCCGGTTGTGGTTTTGTGGTTGTTCTTGGTGTCTTGCTTGCTGGAAAATGTATATTTTGTGATTTGGTTGATTGTTGGCATACTGAGAACTTATGCGTGATATTATGTGGATGGTTGTTCTATGATGGTTGTTTATTATTATTGCACAAGGTGGCCTTATGGGCAATTAAATAAAAAAATAATGAGGTGTTGGGTTTGGACACCAAAACTTATTTCCTCAATAAAAAAATGAGGTTTTAAACTAGGTGCATGTAAAGTTTGACGAATTAATTTTGAGTACGAGAGCACCTACGAATTTCTTTTCAAAAGTTTTAAAGAAAAAAAAAATGAGGGTTACTCTAAATTGTTTCCAAAAAGAGGGGTTGGATAAAGAAATAGAAAATAAATATGGTGTCGTGTTTGTAAGCCAAGTTTTATGTGCACAATAGAATCGTGAGGTTGCAAACTAGATGCATGCAAAGTTTGACTGGTTGATTTCAAATACATGACCCCATGCGAATTTATTTCCGAAAGCTTTAAAAAAAAAAAAAAAAAGAAGAGTTGCCAAATTTGTTTTTGAAAAGGGATTTTGGGTAATCTTGGTTATATGATGGCATTATGCGTGATTTTGATGGCTTATATGTGCTATAATGTGCAATTGAGTGCTAAATGATAGTTATTGATTATTATTGCGAAACTCGATTTTATGGGCATTTAAATAGAAAAATACTAGGTGTAGGTTTTTGACGCCAATTCTTATGTACTATATAAAACCGTGAAATTTTAAAATAGGAGTGTACCAGGTTTGACAGACGATTTAAATATGTGACCACACACGATTATTTTACCGGGAATTTCTAATACGAAGAAAAAGTGGTCAAGATCATTATTTGAACACGAGGTATTTGAATGCAAAATATGGTGTTTTTGGCTGAATATGTGCTTGTATGGTCACTGAGTGGAATCCGTCACCCAACGGGAGTTCGGGGGCGATACTCGATTTTATCGGATGCTCGGCGGGGGTTCGGAAGCCGAGTCACGGTGGAGGCTGGACCGATGCTCCTTTATAGAATGCCGTCTAGGCGGGGGTTCTAGGCTTTGTCATGCTAGACGGAGTGGGACGATGCCCAGTTACGGTAGATGATCATCGACTTTTGAGTTGGTCGTGGCCGATGGGTCGTAATAATTAGAACACGCCTGAATGGTTGTGCTATTTGTCACGACCTCTTTTTTCCCGTCCGGGGGAAAAGGAAGAAGGTTTAGGGGTATTTGCCTAAAGAAGCGGACCAATGGCCTTAAATTAGGCGCGGGCTCTCCCAAGCCCATACCTCGCGCGACGTTGGATTCATTTTTTAGTTCTTAACAACCTATGTAATTCTAGGAGTCGCCACTAGCCTATTGGGGTCGGCTAGAAACCAATCAAGACACGGGAGTGTTGTCTCGATTCATACGCAACCAGACTTTCTAGGAACGGGGACTTGTTTACGCCAATGTTTCTATTAGCGCCCTTGCGGTACCACTAACTTCGAAGGTTGTTTATCTAAATGACCATACAATCTTGATTACCAATTATAATCTTTATGAAACCACTAAGTGTCCATGCAAATGTTTTCGTAGTCTTTTTTAATGTCTAGACTAATCCTAACATAATTTATAAGAGAAATTTACACTCAAAATAATGAAAAGTTGCGCGTAAGTAAACATCCAAGAAATTGAAATGACTTGAAAATAAACGCGGAAAATGTAAACCCGATACAAGTCGGGCAAATAATATTACATGGCCTTATTATCACACCCCGGGACAGGACCCCCATGAGCAAAATGAGAATTCAAATATGCATGAAATTACTCTATATGCATGAAATTACTTTAAATTGTTCTAATTTACGCAAAATAGATTATTTACAAAAATGGTTATAAAATGCCAAAATAGCATTAAATTAGAAAAATGACCTTTTAAAATTAGGAAAATTTCATATATGTCATTTCTATCCTAATTTGATGCTATCTAACATTTTTTGATATTTTTGAAATTTTCATATTTTTTCTTTTTTTTAATTATTTTAAAAAAAAATATTAATAATAATTCCTCAAACCGATCTAAGCTAACATGGACTAACACAGCACATGCATATCACAATAATCAAGCTCAAATCGACCGTTTCAAGATCGAAACTTGGTTTGCGCATTTCGTTGAACACTTGGCGTGCATGAAATCACCCCAAACCAATTTCATCGGGCCATGTCTGCGGCCTTCAATCTCAACGCAGGAGCAATATTATGTGGAACTAAAACATCAAGGTTAAACTACCACATGCAAGGAGTAAGACTAGATAGAAATCACAGCTTAAAACACACGAAAACCAAGCTGGAATCGTCATCAAATATGCGGGTTTGATCTGATTTTGCAAATCTGGGTTTGAACCCAAGTCAAGCAAACAGGTTGCATGCCCATATTCAAGCCCCAACACTCATCGCATACGAGATCTAAAGGAAACATTACTTGATCCGAGTGAAAGTAAGTAACATGATCTTTCAAATGCAACAAACATAATAGAGAATGACCCACCGAACAACATCAAAACGACCTCTCCAAGAAGCACACATGCAACACTCTTGAAGAGATTTCAAACATTTAGAAAAATTTCAGCCTCAGAAATCAGTTTTCCGGGCTGGTTTCCCTCTTGATTTTCATGATCAAAACATGCTCAAAATCGAAAATAAGTACATCTAGGATGCTTACCTTACTTCCTAGTTTCCCTTTCAAGTGGTTCTTGGCCAAGGAAACCGAGAAATTGCCCTCTGGAAGCACGTGGAAGTTGGCTTCTTCAACTGGAAATGAGATCTGCGAAAAAAAAGAACTGACAACGAAGGTTTTCGTTGACCTCAAACATTAGACTTCAAGACGTATTTTGTTGGAAAACTTGACACCACGCCAAACTGTATGTATTCTAGTTTGGGTTAAAAGTCAATATTTTCCTCATTTGTCTTTCAAATTTCTCAAAAACACTGGCTTTCGTCACTCGTGACCAACCAGTCTCGACACTTAGAAAAATTTTCGGGCTTTCTTGGCCCGCCAGGAGGGCACTGTTTCGGGGGGCTTTAGGAGGCCTTCCTGATCTCCATTTAGGACGTGCGACCTATGGTTGGAAATATATTTGAATGAAGTTTCACTCTCTAGTTGAAGGTTTTGACTAATTTTGGCCACAGGTGTGTGAAATTCTCACTTTTCTCTCTCCAAGTCGGTCTGGAATTTCTGGGTTTCTTTTTTCTGGAGTTGCTTCTGAGGGCTTCTTTTGGGATCGATTCCGAGCTCTCTCCTCTCCCTCTCGTCTCCTCTCTCTCATTCCTCGAAAGACCTTGCTTCCATGATCTTATCCCCCCGAATTAAGGGTCAGCCTTTTGTCCACCTACCAGGCCTGTCAACCGGGCTACTCCACCCACTCTCTGACTTAGCCAATTTTTAAACTTCTGCAGCTGTTGAGTGTGCGGATTTTGCTGCGATTTTCCGGTGCTTTCAGCAGCTTATCCCTGGCAACTTTTCGTTCACTTGTACTACTATATACGGTCTTTCAGCACGTGCAAATATCGAGCTAAATGGGCGGCTGAGTGGGATATGGTGGGGCCACCAATATGCCTACTTAGCAGCTTCGAATTAAGACCTAACCGTGGGCTGGGTTTTGGTAGCTGGTTTGAGTGCCTTAATCCATCAATTTGGCCCCGGTTTTTGATCAATTAGCAACCTCATTTATAGTAGTTTAAGATCTTGACAATTTTTCACAATTTTCTCCACCCAATTTCACAAAAAAGTCCCTCAAAGTTGGTCATTTTCTTATCCGAAAATACCCAATTCAATACAAATGTGGTCTTTTTGGCTCAATTTGATTGATTCCACTTGGCCCAAATTCAATTTCAACTTAATTGATGACCAAGATGATGATTTAAGGGCTCGGGCGCAAATTTTGCAAAATTTGCGAATTGGTCCCTCGACTTTTGGAAATTGCATTTTGGCCCCAACTTGTCATTTGAATTCCAATTTGACCTCCTAGGCTTGGCTAGTCACATTTAGATCGTTGGCCCCAACTTGCTCTCTTTTTTTTTTTCGATTTCTTTTTTTTTAATTATTATTATTTTTATAGGAAAAACATCTTTCATTTAAAACACGATATTAAACACCTAGATAATCTATATGCCGGAATGAAATATTTTTGGGCAAAAATTAGGTGTCAACACTATTGTGCTCGATTATGGGGAAAAACTATCTGGCATGGTATGAGACGTGTCAAAATGGTTTTACCTTATAATTGGGACCTATGTGATTATTATAATTGATGAGAGTGATGTGTTCCGGTTATTAATTGCACTTGTGATATTTATAATGGCATATGTGATGCGCTAATAAGCAAGGACACACCAAGGTGAGGTGAGTTTTGTATGGTGCGTGTTTAGGACCGTCTTCAAGGTGAATTTGCATCCTAATTGGGGTTTAGGTTTTGACTCACTGAGATTTGTTTCATCTCGTCGTGGTTAACATTTTTGGGCCATAGCGTAGAGATTTGCCGAGTGCGAATAAGGTGGGCGCGGGACGCGACACTTATTTGGCTAGCCCTGCTGTTAGTGAAGTAGGTTGACCTAAAATCCTTGAGGATTTTGAGAGGGTTAATAGGAAGTGGTCGTAGAAAGGCTTGTACCATTAAACTTCCTAGGGGTAACAATGAATAAATGAATATGTGGTTTTTGGCAACATTTGTTGCGTTTCTACTATCCCTATGTTTGTTTGTTGGCCGGATGTTTATTTAATTTGCTTTTGCATATGCTTAATTGAAAGATAAAAAAAGAATGGGTTGGCGATGCATCCTAGGACGTTGCATTTTTAAGTCGACTGCCAAGGGATGTGCGCATGTACCCGGGGTTTGGGGCATGACACTTAGAATGACCTCGAATCGCAAATTCAAAATAACGTGATTGGAGTAGTAGCTGTTGGAAAGTAAAGAACGGTCTCTTTTACTTGGTGTTATTGTCACTAAATAAACCAAATCTCGGCTATAATTTAATAAGTTGAAGTTATCGATGATGCAAAGAGGTTTTCAATACAGTGGACAAGTTGTCTATTTTAATGGTTGTTGATTAGTTACCTAATTTATTGATGTCGATGTCTGTTCGGGGTCTTAAGATTGGGGCACAAATTCAAGAGTCTTATTGTAGTTATTTTTCAAAAGCCTATTTCTATCTCTATGCCTAGTTTAATGTTTTGTAAATTCACAGGGATTTATCTCATTGGAATGCTAAATATATTTATGAGTCATTTAAGAGTAATATCCATATAATAAGCCTATATAAAGGCAAGTATTGTGATCATTTCGATAAGGTGATAAGGGGAAAAAAAGAAATAAAATAAAAAGCCTATTCGTTTCATTTTCTTCCTTGACTTGTGTGAGTTGTGAGTGTAAATTCACCTTCAAATCATCCCTTCAACATGGTGTCGGAGCATATGATTATGATCATGGCCTCAGCAAACACTTAGCTTCCTTTTCGATACCCTCATCTTACCAAAAAAAAAATTATGATAATTGAGCTGTTAGAATGAAAGCGCTGCTAGACGCCTATGATGTATGGGAACTTGTTAATACAAGCTATGATGAACCAAAGGATGAAACCACTTTAAGTCAAAATTAGAAGAATGCCTTGGAGAAGGTTTCGAGCAAAAGATCAATATGCCTTGTTAATCATCTATTAAACTTTAGATATTGCAACGTTCGAGAACGTCACAATATGTCAAAGGTTCTTACTTTTAAGAAGGCATAGGAGATCCTTCACAACACACACCAAGGAGTACAAAAATTCGAGAATATATGCCTTCAAACTTTAAGAGGCAAATTTGAGTTAATGCATATAAAAAAATCTAAATTCATTCTTGATTATTTCACTAGAGTTCTCATGATTGTTAATCAGATAGAAAGATATGATGAAAATGTTCTAGATGTTTGAGTTGTTGAGAAGATTCTTCGATCATTAAAAGATAAGTACGATCACATTGGCATTGTAATCGAAGAGTCAAAAACTTGGATACCACGACAAACGATGATTTTCTAGAATTCATTACAAACCCATGAAGCAAAAATTAAAAACAAACCAGCATGAACCGGTGGAGGAGGCACTCCAAACTTGGTTGGTCCTCTAAAAAGAGAAGGAGCAAATTAGAGATCCTGTGCAAATTAGAGAGACTAATCAAGATCGTGGTCAAAGTTGAGGCTGAGGTCACTATCAAGGTAGAGGTCGAAGATGAAGCAGAGGAGATATTGGTCGAACATCTTTTCCTGTAACTCCATGTACAACTAGAAGGGTGTGCAAACACACTTTTTGTCAGCAACATGCTTAAATCATCTTCCCCTAGTGTCATTCATTGCAATTTTAATTTTGAGAGTGATGCTACTGAGTTGGGAGGGCCCTATGAAAGCTCTTCCAATAGGGACTTGGCCATGTAGAATTCATTATTAGTGTAACAGGGAAATCCCTCATTTGAGATAGGGACCCGGCTTAATCTATGGCTACAATGACCTTGGGGCCTATATAGTCTCCGTAACCGTAGCCCTCAACATATTTAAATGAACTTTTAGAGTTTGGCCTCTTGATTAGTATTTATAGTATGTTTGATAACATTTCTGGTTTTGGGAACAATTTTTATTAGAAATATATATATATATATATATATTTTTTATTTCTATAATTTGAACTAATTTTTGAGCAAAAAAAAAAAAAACGTGTTTCTTAATTGCACAAAATTTCTATTCCCAGAATAGAGAAAGAATAAAAATACATGTGGTACGAACCTACAAATTTCTAATCCCAACTTTCTTATTTAATTATAAAGAAATTTAACATTTTTTGTTTGGATAATACTATATTTTTGTAATGATTTAATTGATCAAGATATTGTAAAATGACCTAAGAAAATTCAATATAATAGTTAGTTGAAGATGGATGGTTGAAAATGGTAACAGATAATCCCGTTGGTTTATAAATCACAATATGAGGAGGTCGGTAATAAATTTTTGAGCATTACAATAAAGAGGTGTATAGATCTTGTGAGAAGAAAAACAAAAGTTGCTTGGAGTCACCAAGTTTTGTGATCTAACAAAGAAAACGACATTAAAAAATCCATATAGTTAAGCCCTAAAAGTTTATTCAATTTTGAATCCAATTTTCATTAAAAGAAATTTCACTTTTTTTATGTTAAACTAATTCAAAACTAAAATTAACATTAAAATCTAGTAAAACAACTCAAAATTTAATTTCTAAATTTTTTTCCTAAATTTTTGCATTTTTATTTATTGTATTTTATTTTTTTTTTATTGTGAAAAATTGGAACTTAGATTGGGTTAGGAAACTGAACTTTGTGTCAAATGTGTAAAGACGAACATTAAGTTACGTTGAGCTTGTTTTTCTAAAATGATTAATTTTATTGTATTTTTGGGAACAAAGAAATCCGTTTTTTTATTTTTTTATTTCTATTTCAAATCTATTTCTTGGCTATTAATTTGTTTTAGGGAACAGAAAAATTAGCTGACATTATCAAATAATTTTTTTATTTTTTTCTGTTCTAAGAACTAAAAGAACAGAAAAATAGATAAATAGATAAATAAAAATGTTACCAAATAAGACTGAACTGTCTAAAAGCAATGTGAAAATCAATTGGAAGACGGAAAACTGCTAATTTAGGGGCAGCTTTCTCCAATGTTTTGGGAGGCGGGATGGTCTGAATGTGATGAGGTAAGAACACATTGCAAAATAGAAAGAGGGAGGAACTTGTGAATGACTTGACTAGGAGCGACAAGGCCAATCCACACCCACAGAAAATGAAGTACTACTGCCTAGGTTAGACTGTAAGGTTGGGCGTGGATGTGGACCACAAGTACTGCGCACGTTCACAGGAACGATCTTCACGTTTAATTCAGAATCGAATCAGGAACCACACAACGTGCAAGATATATCCATTCTTAACAAGGTGGCAGCACCGCATAGGGCCAAGAAAGCGAAAAGGTGTTGGTACGACACTCACATCACTCAGGTCGGTAGTTGCCCATAGTGCAATAATAGAAAAAAATGCAGAGCAGAGCCCTTTAGTCCGCTGCAAGCGAAGACGAGGAAGACTAGATTCTGATAGGAAATGAACGGTGGAGAAGCAAAACACAGTTTGCAAGATGTCTCCAACTGTCTGGACCATTCGCAGGTTAAAAAGGAGAAAAGGCCTTTCCCAAATTCTGTACGGTACACGTGTTAAACGCCGTACATCAACCGGCTTGATAGAACCCACGATAGGGCCAATTAAAAGAAAATTTAAATTTTAAATCTAATCTCAAATCTATTTTGATTTTTTTTATTTTTAAAAAATCTCAAACTTTTGATTAGCATCAATCTATTCCGAACTTTAAATTTAGTCTTAAATCTATCAAGAATTTTTCTTTTATTTTAGAAAAAAAGTCCAACTTTAGATCTAATTGCAAATTTATCATCAGTTTTTTTATTGAAAAGAAAATCATCAATTTTTACTCTAGTCTTAAATTGCCCCGTTTGCGCTTTGTCCAAAAGTGATGATTAGGAGTCCCTAATTTTTTTATCCTAGAATAGTTTTATTTTGAAGATAATTTTCCATGTCACCTTGCCAATGTGTATTTATTATCGATGTGGAAATGTCATGTTAAGTTAGGACTGGATCACGGGATAAATTTAAGAATATATTAAAAGTTAGTGATTGTTTTTTAGTATAAATGGAGGGTAAAATTTCAAATTGATACATTTATCAATTGTTACATATTATCTAACTTAGTAATTTGACAATAAAATTTAATGGAGGCTAACATAGGGTAAATTTATCATGGAGTATACCAGTTTGGGTTTTTTTGTGTCAAAAAAATAGTTTGTAGTAAATTTGTCGCATATATATTAGTTTAAAGTTTTTTGTGGTATTAATCCGTTTTTTAGACAAAATAAAATTCGGAGCAGATTTGGGACTACATTTAAAGTTTAAGGTTTTTTCTGAGACAAAGGAAAAATTCAAAGTAAATTTGGAACTGAAGCTAAAGTTTGGGGTTTTTAGACAAAAAAAAAAAGTTTGGAATTAAAACTCTCATCCCCCCAAAAAATAATGTATTTACTAAAAATCAACCGTACTCAGGTGCATAACCTAGGCCATTAGCATTTGGCTCATATTGTTACTTTGGAAAATGAAAAATCCCAAAATAATAATGCAATTACTAGAGTTACTAAGTCGTTCCTTGCCTATAAATACCCATCAATAAGGTTTCTGGCGCACACCGAAAAGCCTCTAGTAGAGATGGCAAATGGGTATTAAACCCAATATATGACACATTTAAATCATAAATTGATCATATATGGGTCACTTGTTTTTTTAAGATAAATGGGTTTTAAATGGGTTGAACTTAGAACCCATTTTCAACTAAAGCCTCACAATCTCTCTCTTCCCTCTTTAACTTTATATAATATATATATATATATATATATATATATATATATATATAAATTGAAATTACATTTATCTTTTATATTTCAATTTCCTTTTTTTTTTTTCGTTTTTTTTTTCTTTCCTCTTCCTCCTTCCTTAGCCAGTGGTCGGCATGGTGATGGCTGGCGACTAGCCAAGTGAGGCTCGAGCTTGCCGGATCCAATGAGACGAGGCCTCGCTAACGTCTGGTGAGATTCGAACTTACCAACGTCGGGCAAGGCTTGAGCCTCACTGATCTGACAAGCCTCGAGCTCGTCTATTTGGCAAGAGGCCTCGTTAGCGTACAACTCACCGGTGGTCGGTTGTCGGCCATCATTGTGGCCAGGCAGCTGGCTAAAAAAAGAAGAAAAAGAAAAAAAGGAAAAAGAAAAGATAAAAATTATATTCTTAAAAAATAAAAATAAAAATAATGAAAATTTCGATTTTTTAAAGATAAATTTTGTAAAAATTAGAAAATTTGTTCATTAAATTTATATTGCATAAAATTATTTTAGCAATGCCATTTTTTTATGAAAGAAATAAAAAAAATAAACTTTCTTAGATTTAGTTAAATAGGTCGAGTATGGGTCGGGTCAAGTATGGGTAAAAAATTTGCACTACATAAATGGGTTATAAATGAGTTAAATCGGTTGATTTGAGTTGGATCATTTATGACCTGACCTAAACCCGACTTGATTCACCCATTTAATAAGTCTAACCTCTAGTGCTCTACCTCTATATTGGTCAAACATTAGAATCTCGTTAGAGATAGCCTAAAAAAACAACAGTAAGAAAAGGATGTCTCTTCATATTTCAGCAATTCTATTTTTTTCCTCCAGCTCAAGGAAAAAGCCATGGGATCGAACGCCACTCAGATTTTCATCTAAGCATATGGGGGATGATTTCCTCAAATATGCCTCTCACTCCTACTCAATGGAATCTCGTTAGAGATAGCCTAAAAAAACAACAGTGAGAAAAGAATGTCTATTCATATTTCAGCAATTCTATTTTTTTCCTCCAGCTCAAGGAAAAAGCCATGGGATCGAACGCCACGCAGATTTTCATCTAAGCATATGGGGGATGATTTCCTCAAATATGCCTCTCACTCCTACTCAATGGTAGGATTTAATACATTGCGTCCAACTCAATATATATATAGATATTTCGTGAATGGTAGTGGTATAGCACGTGAAAGTACATTTTCTTTTATGCACTTCATCTTGAATAACACAGAGCTTCCTTGCGTGGTTAAACATTGCTCCTACGGAAATTTTGACATTCCCACTATAAATTTAACATTTGTGCTTAAAAGCAGGGAAAATATTGGACCAAAAAAAAAAAAAAGCATTATTTGATTTGAATATTTTTCTTTCATGTTCCTTATCAGGTAAGTAGTAAGGAACAAGAAAGCATTTTTACTTGAGTTTAACAGAGAAAAGACAAAACATGAAATTCCATAAAAGGTATGTATAAGTTGCCTCGAGTATGGTATGAAACCCAGCCAAAGCTTTCTTGATCTACAATAAACCTTATCAATGAGTGAGTTCGAGCCTAAAAATCTTTGTCCACCCCTGTCTGTGATGTTGAAAATAAAATTTTCTTTATAAAATTTACTAGACTTGCAGGTTTCAGCAATTCCATGTTCTTCTTTGAATAAAGTGTCCGGAATAACGGATTCCCCAAAACTGATCTAATACTCAATCGAACTCCTAAAACAAATGCGGAAAACGAGCCCAGGAATCACATATATCATCGATCAAAGATACACCACAGAATCAAGCGTACCTTATTTTCCACAGATTAAACACCAATGTTGAAATTCGAGGAAGAATCCTAATCCTGTTCGACTGAGGAGCGTACTATCCTTTTAGGTTGAGAAAAATCTTATTTTGAGGGTACTGTTCTTACGTTACCCTTTGGAGGGGGAGAGAACTTTTGCTGAAAAACATACGTGCGTCCAAAAGGTACGTTCCCTTTTTTTCTTTTCTCTCTTAAAACGTCTTCTCCAAATGACACAACCCATCAACATAATACCTATCCCAAAAGACGCGACCCCTCAACGCATCCTTTCATATCTCAACCCTTCATTCATGGGCCATTAACCTGCGGGCCGGGTTCTTAGACCCAACATGAGCGGACGGGCCTACCTAGGCCTATCAAGTCATAGACCAAACCCATCATCTTCCACTCGCACATGGTGGGCCGAACATGTTCATTTTTACCTCTCTGCAACATTCATATCGGTGAATAATCCGTGCGACCAGCATACTTTGAGAACTCATTGCCATACATCTGTTAGGAATATATAATAGCTCATAATGGGCATCACATTCTGAGTAAATTTAGTATGCAGTACCCTAGATTGATCGATCACATTTATATCTCTCTCTTGATCTGTTTTTATATAGTGATATATTGTATTCACAATTATGATTATGCCAAAAAACAATCATAATTGGTCGACTGGTAAATACAAAACTAGAATGTGATTCTCCAAATTCGATCTTTCTCTTTCCTTCAAACTCTCAATTTCAATTCAGCTTGCTTCTTTAGAAATGTCATATTAGATCGAATCAATTCATGATCATTGGCAACATCTTAAGATAATAAACACTGAATACAATTTTTGAGAATAAGTAAAAGTCACGAGGGCACTAAATTGAGAAATTCTTTTCCTCAAGAGTCTCACACAACATAAAAGTTGAGATCAAATTTGTCACTCTTATTGGTCGTTTCATGCATACGTAGTATGAAATATGTATTACGGTATTAACTCATTTCCCATGGAGCATATGTCTACACCATCAATACCGTACAAATGATAGTTCAGATATACCTAATGTCTCACTTGAGTTCACATATCTACTCATTTACATAATTCATCAGAATTCACATCTTGTATCATAGACAGATAAAGTAAAATATGTGAGTTATTTTACTTTCGGATATAGTAAATGTTATGACATTATCTTAACACTTAGTTAAGGTGACATATGTATTTTAAGCTTGAGCTCTCGATTATCACCTAGATAATAAGCTTAAAAATTGTATCATTTCTATTTATCACATAGTAAATAGAGGCGATTACCTATGTGAGTAGGCTAATATTTTATCTGTCCGACATACTTTCTCAACTTTATATAATGCACTGAGCATTAAGATGCGTAAACGTTAAACAAATATTCATAGGCATTAATGATGAAAAACACAAATTCATTAAATGTGAACACTTAGGGAAATTACAATATTCAGTACATCAGCTTCTACGCAGCCCTAGAGATTTTACATAACCACAAAACACATCTCTAAGTATTGGCTGTTATAGGATATGCTATCATTTTATGCGTAGATATGTACTATAAGTTCACATCTTTTTGTGCAACTATATCCTTGATAAAATTATACTTGGTATATACATGTTTGGTCTTGCCATGATATTTTTGATCTTTGGTGTATGCTATAACTGCTTAGCTATCACGGTTAATCAATAATGAATTTGCAACATACCTAATAACGCCTAAATGATCCAAAAATCTCTTAAGCTAAACACCTTCTTGTACTGTTGCTGATAATACCACGAACTCAGATTCCATCGTGGATAAAGCTATACACGTTTATTTCTCACTGTTCTAAGATATGGCGTCATTATTCAGTAAGAAAGCAAAACTAGAGGTAGATTTTCTTTCATCTAAATCTCCTCCCCAATCAACATCTTGATAGCTTTCAAGTCGCAGATTCTTTCCTTGGTAATTCAGCTTGTAATCAGCAGTTTCCTTCCTATACCTCAGTATTTTTTTAACGGCTTTCCAATGTGCTTGATCTATATTGGATTGGTAATAATGGAAGCCACCAAACGTTCTCTTATCAGGGAACTACCAAAACTCCTTTTTCTTTGTCAGATGAAGACATGCATACCGTTCCCAGTCTTATATATAAGGATATGCGAATGTATTGTGACACGTTAAATCTCATATCAAATTATAAAGGCCCTATAAAGCGATTGATGAATAAGGTGGGAAAAGTGTTAAAAAAAAGTCCTAAACTGTTTGCATTTGTGCTAATCTAGTCATAAACATTTTTTTTGTGCCAATTTAGTCCTAAACATGTTTACTTGATGCCAATTTAGTCCTTTCTAGCTAATATTGGCTAGATTTTACTGACTAGGCGCCAATCAGCTGATATGGCATGATCGACACTGATGTGGCCAACTTTTAATAATATTTTAATATTTATTGATTTTTTTTTCCTTCTCCTCTTCCTTCCTCCAGCCGGTCACCGGACCTCAGCGACTAACCAGAGGTGATGACCGGTGAGCCTCACTGGCCACTGGCAAGTGGCCACGAGGGCAAACTCGCGCTGGGTGGTGAGGCTTGCCCTTGATGGATCTGGTGAGGGTTGAGCCTCGCCCAGGCGTGAGGCCGCCCTCACGTCCGGCAAGGCTAGCTCAAGGCCACGAGGGCAGCCTTGCGCATGGCCGACAAGGCTCGACCCTCACCAGATTTAGGGAGGGTGAGCCTCGCTGCCCAGCCGCAAGGTTGCCATCACAGCCACTAGCAAGGGCTCAAGCCTCACCAGCCATCGCCTTTGGCCAATCGCCACAAGGTCGCCATCGCGGCCATTAGCGGGGGCTTGAACCTCACTGGCCGTCACCTTAGGCCGGTCAACGACCAGCTAGAGGAAGGAGGAAGATAAGGAAAAAAGAAAGAAATTTTTTTTTTAAATAATTAAAATATTTTTAAAAGTTATCCACATCAAGCATCAATCGTGCCACGTCAATCAACCGGCGCCCAGTCAGCAAAATCCAACCAAAATTAGCCGAAAATGACTGAATTGGCACTAGGTAAAAATGTTTATGACTAAATTGGCACAAAAAAAAAGGTTTATGACTAAATTAACACAAATTTAAAAGATGTAGAACTCTTTTAACACTTTTTCCTGAATAAGACTAACCCTCAATGGTTGATATGCACTGAGTAATGCCAATCACCTCGCACTCAGCGTTGTTGCCCATAAACACTGCACCACTCTTGCTAAACTGATTATCTGAAAACCAGTCCCTATGTAATGTCACGGGGGATGTGCATCCGAAATCCATGATCCACCTGTCGGCAATCAAACCGACAGACATACAGCAGATGTAGTTCGAATCTTCCCTGCTAGCTTCTGCAACATTCACATCGCATTTTCGATCTCACCGCTTTCTTTAGCTCTGGGCAGTTCCATGTGTTGTGGCCTCCCTTTTAACAGTTGTAAAATATACGTATACGATGCTTGCTTCATATTTGAAATAGCGTATAATATATTTGCAGAAGTTCAAATTCCATGCAAGAGTGGAGGGACAAATGGAGGAACTGAAGGGAGAGGTGAGGATAACACTTACTAAATTTGGCATACAACTTCTTTTCATGCAAAGTTTGCAAGACAAATCTCAAGTGTTGTTCATGTTCCTCTAAACTCTTCGAATATACTAGGATGTCATCAATGAACACCACAATAAATTTGTCTAGATATTCCCTGAACACCCTGTTCATCAAGTCCATGAAGGCAATAGGCGCATTTGTTAATCCAAAAGGCATGATGAGAAATTCATAATGGCCATACCTTGTTCTGAAAGCAGTTTTAGGCACATCATCTATCTTTATCTTCAATTGATGACACCCAGAGCGAAGGTCGATCTTGGAAAATACCTGAGCTCCCTAAAGTTGATCAAATAAATCCTCAATCCAGGGCAAAGGATATTTGTTTTTTACTGTTACCTTATTAAGCTCTCGATAATCTATGCAAAGCCGCATACTACCATCCTTCTTTTTCACAAATAGAACAGGAGCTCCCAAGGTGAAACACTGGGTCTGATGAAACCCTTATCCAAAAGCTCTTGTAGCTGCATTTTCAATTCTTTTAATTCAAAGGTGGGTGCCATCCGATATGGTGCCTTAGAGATTGGTGTTGTACCGGGCATCAATTCAATACAAAACTCAATTTCTCTATCAAGAGGCAAGCCTGGTAAATCCTCAGGAAATACACTTGGAAACTCTCTAACGACAGGAACATCTTCCAACTTTGCTACAACCTTACTTGTGTCTTTTACACAAGCTAAATAACCACAACAACCTTTTCTCAAAAGTTTCCTCGCTTGCAAAGCCGAGATCAACCTTGGAGAAGCGTTTTCACAACTTCCCAAAAAAGAGAATTCAGGTTGATTCAAAAGTCTAAATATCACTTTCTTTGAAAAACAGTCAACAATAGCACGATAGATAGATAACCAATCCATCCCTATAATAACATCGAAATCTCGAATATTTAACTCCACTAGATCCACAGGCATTTCAACATTGTTAATCCGAATCACACATCTCTTGAACACATGATGACCAACTAAGAAATCGCCAGTAGGAGTATCAACACACAATTCACATTCAAGAGAGTCAGGTAACACATCAAGCTTCTTTGCAAATTCAGTTGAAATGAAGGAATGCGTAGCACCAGAGTCAAATAACGCATAAGCACAATGCGAGGCAATAGAAATATTACCTGCAACCACTGCGTTAGATGCTGCCGCATCCTCCTTCGTCATTGCAAAAACTTTCCCACTTGTACTTTGTCTTTGTTGGTTCTCTTGGGGCCTACCAACGAAAGGGGTACTCCTCCGCCTGAAACACTGGTGTGCTAGGTGCCCTTGTCGCCCACATAGATTACATGATCTATTGCCAATAGGAGGATTCCTTCGTGTAGGACAATCTTGCAGCATGTGTCCCACTTTCCCACATGAGAAGCATACTCCAATTTTCCGATAACACTCACCGTGATGATAATTTCCACATGTATTACAAGGGCCTTGGTTACTTGGATTTTTGAACTGTCCTGGCCGGCTGAAGCCTCTTCACCTTCTACTACCATCAGTATGGCTACCTTGCACATTTGTGGGCTTAAACCTTTTGGGTTGAGGTGTTCCTTGTGTGCCGTGCTTCAAAATGCTTTGTTCCACCTTGATTGCTCGTTCTAGCACATCCTTATAAGTTGTTAATACGAAAGGTACAAGTGTGGAATTAATCTCAGGTCGGAGCCCTCCTAGGAAATGGTCGGCCTTATCTTCCTCATTTGCTACCAAGTGCTCTGCAAATCTACTCAATTGATTAAAGCGGACTAAATACTCCAAAGCTGTGGAGTCACCCTGAGATACATGTACAAAGTCACCCTTCATCTTTGCTTGGAATGACTTTGGGAAGAATTGAGCATTGAACGCCTTTTTAAAGTCCTCATAGGATATAATAACATCCCTACTTCCAAGACTTGGCTTCATTCCATCCCACCAAAACTCTGCTTCACCTTCCAGGTATTGGGTGGCAAATTTAACTTTCCGATCCTCGGGAACCTCTTCAACTTCAAAGATCCCATCAATCTTTTTAATCCAACGCTCAGCCGCAAGAGGATCAGCTTTCCCATCAAAAGTGGGTGGTTTCGCCTTTCTAAAATGGGCAAAAGTGCCTGAACCAGTCGCTCCATCTCCAGTTAATTCCTTTGCTTGGCGATACCAATGGATCATTGCCTGTTCAAATTTAGTTGAACGGGTTGGCTCTTGATCCTCTTCTCTGACTTCGCGCAAGTCAGGACTCCTATCATAGTGGTCCTCAAGTCTCATTCTCAAAGACGCACCTCGAGAAGCTTGAGGCATGTCTCTAGCCTCAGGGGTAGCAACCCGTTTGCCTTTGCGACTCCTACGAAGCGAGGCAAGTGTCTCAGAGTCAGTACTCATGATCACCTGAATCCAAGAATGAAACTACACCTTAGAATCTAGAAGACTAACGCAAAAATAAAATCTATCACACAACCTCACAACCTCCCATAACTACACCCAAAAAGATCAAAACTTAGGCTCTGATACCAAAAATTGTCACACCCCAAAACCACAAAGAATGGGAATGACACGGCTGTCTTGCTTTACAAAGGACGCAACATCAAACACAACCAACAAACTGATATTAAATTATATATATCTCAAACCATATATATATCAAATAAACCAACAAATTGGTTGCAACATCAGAGTTTCTATAATCCACCAAAAGAGAAAAGAGATATACGTTTAAAACTCAGACGATCCAACTACTAGTAAGTATCATTTGCACCACTTCCTTAAACCATACCAAAAACAAAATAGAACTCTCCAAAAGTTTCTCACCAACTACGCACTCGCTCTATTCGCTGCTAGTTGAGGAACCTGAAAAGATTAAAGGAGGAATGGGATGAGCAACCACAACTCAGTGAGTAGTACATATCTTCTAAGCAGATCGAACAACCACTATGCATGTATACAAAACAATACAAATTCCATAACGACAATTCAATATATCAAATACATATCGAATCATATAAAAGTTATTTCTCATCATCAAAGCTTTATACTAATATGGAAACTCATTTAAATCGCCATCAAAAGTCAAGTATCAATGGTCGAATCCATTGAATAATCTCCATAAAAAACACATATCAATGGTCTATCCATTGATCAATCTTTTGCTCACTAACTAACTATGGCCACGACACAACGTCTTGTGACAAGGCAACCAAGATTCTCCCATTGGTAAGGTCTCCACCTACAAAGCCGGTGGCTAGGCCCAGAAGGATATCCTAAACCTGGTATGCATACCCCAAAAACCCCTCACTGGGTTTATAGTCATATTGAGCATAAATAACCATTCTCCAATACCAGAAATCAAATCAGAAATTAATATCTTAAACCAAATAAATAACATTTTGCAACATAACCCATCATCCATTTCATATCCGTTTCTCACATCATCATAAACCTTTTCAAAATCAGTCGCAAAGCAATTTCATATATGTTTCTCCACAAACCTCGTATAACGTGCTTTTCAAAGATTCGCAATCAACCAAAGGGTAGCAATTGCTCGATCTCGCTTTTATGCAATAAAAATGCTCTTCTCACTTCAATATATATATATATATACTTCAAGACATGATTTTATAAAACCAAAGAAGATATAGTACCACTCACCTCGTCGTCTATGACCAAACGACGAACAATACTCGTATTGTCGAACTCAAAGCCCTATCAAATAACCGAAGAATAATGTTAAAATCTAATAAAATTCTATCTCGACTACAAAATGACTAAGTTACGCCTTAACTCTAACAAAAGGACTTCTGCGCGCTAACAAATCGCATAACCAAAGCGATTGTTCAAGCCATTCGCAACATGAAGTTTAAGCGCAAAACTTGATCAAACCTGAACTTTTTCTTCTGAACCCCGATCTGAACGTACTTATAGTCAATAGAGAGCCCTTGACACATATTACAAGAATCCCAACTTGGCCATCCCAAAATCAAGCCGAAAAATGACAAAATATTGGCCCAAAGCTGCTGGACGCGTACTGTTCACTGCACGCAGGAAACTTTGAAATTTTGTTTCGGACAAACCATAAGCTCAAATCATGATCCATAAAATCCCACGGCTCCACAGCACCCTAAATTACCATTCTTACAAAAATACGTAGCTCAACGACTCCAAAATTAGACTTCGCCGCTCGATTTTCCAAAAATTCCGAATTTGAGTCCTAAATCCAAAAATTACTTCAATCAGACAAACGAGGGGCTTGATCTCTTACAGGGTGCTATGTTATGGAGTCGAGTCGGCTTGGCGAGGCATCCAAGGCGTGCACGTGCCAAAATTCCTTTCCTTTTTTTTTTTTTCATTTCTCTTCTTCTTCTTCTTCTTCTTCTTCTTCTTCTTCTTCTTTTCTTTTCTTTCTTTTCTTTTTGGTCGAGGAAACTCTCAGCTTCTATTTAGCCAAGCCCTCTCCCCTCTCCTTTTTGCTTTACTAACTTTTCAGTTTCTTTTTCAGTTTCTTCTTTTGGGGCCCACTAACATAATATTACATTTATAAGGGAAAAATTCGATGAGATCATGGTCGAATTCCAAAAGAATTTGAAGATAGAATGTAAAGGAAGAAAATCGAATAGGTGTATCCAAAGGTGAACGACTTAGTAATCGATATACTAAAGGGAAATGATGAGAATGTCTAGAGTTCGCTAAAGAGTAATGTGAAAGATCATAAGAATTTTCACTGAATAAAAAAGGAAAATAAAGAGCCAGCCATACTTGCAAAAGCCAAAATGGACCAGACAACGTACCATCTTTGGATTTCGTTGAAAGAGATGCATGAGTAAACCCCCTATATAACGAAGCCAAAACAAGTGGACCCAGAGCAAACCATTTACATCCGAGGGAATGTGTAGATGGCCCCTTGAAACTTTAAGAGCTAAAGAATACATATTTCAATAGTCAATAGAGCAAAAAGACAATATGTTTAGTGGAGTCAATGGGACCAAAAGTGCAGCAGAATCAATCAAGGAATTTCCCATGAGCAAGGGCACTCTTAGAAATATATGGTACTTCCAACGGTTCCAAATTTTCTACAGGAATGCCATTCAGCACAAAGCCACCTATGGTAAAGATATCTAAAAGAGTGACAGTTTTGGGTCCCCAAGAGAAAAGGAAGCAATTGGTTGATTGGGATAGAAACATATTGCAAAACCCAATAGTCCCCTGTTCAGATCATGGGACAACATACTAACCTCAAGTGTTGTCTCTATCCTTGCTTTTTTCCAAGCAAGCTTAACTCACAGATAATCCTTCATCCGTAAGTACGATGAGTGGAATTCCACTTCAAACAATGGAAAACCACGAAATCGGAAGGGCGCCGAAGTCCAGATGTCCATCGAGAAGAGTGCTGAATAGGAAGTATCTCTTCGCGTTTCATTGGTAAACAAGGCTTGAGAAATGGCGGGATGTGTTGATGGTCTAAAAGGCAAGGCCCAAGGAGTAGGCGTTCGTGATGTTCTTCCATAACACTCCAGAGTCCAAAACGACAATTATCAGCGTCCTCACTTTGTTCTAGATCATCAAAATTAGCAATGTAACTATCTGGGTGAAATTTGGAGGTATTGGATGCAATGGAAGAAAGATGTTGAAGTAGACGCAGAAAACGAGATGCAAAAGGTTTTAGGGTTTAAGGAAGAAGACAAAAATAGTATTAAAAGGGAGTCTCTAATTTGTATAATAGGGTTGAAGACGATGGTTCGAAATCGTAGTAATCAATTATCTACAAAAATTCGAAACGACACATCAAACTAATACAGGAAGTAATGATATGTATTGGCCATGCATAGGTAAAGAAGCATTTAAAGAAAGAAAGGCATGATTGTCACCAGCAAGAAATCGCACATAAGACAAGATATTTTCTTTAAAAGAAATAAATTTCAAATTTACTTCTTTTAAAATGGGACATATGTTAACATTCAATATTGACCGTACTATCACATGTTGATCACGAGGGCGAAAAACATGATGGAAGTCAAATAAAATTACACATGTGCGTTAATAGGATTGTAATATATGGTTAACTATCGATGAACCAGAGGATGAGGATTCAAGGATCGAGAGCAAAGCGAGAAGCCTCCACGTGGTCAATTGTTAAAATAAAACGGCAGATATTAAGTGGCTACCCAAATGATGCCGGCGGTAAGTTTTGGACAAAAACATTCGAAATATACAAAGAAGCATCAAAGAATTTAGGTGTAAAGTCATTGTTGATAAATTAAGACATGATCAAGACAATTGTCAAAGGAATGAGCGGATTGATTGCGAACAAGAAGGAACGTGCTTAAGGTTGGAAGCCATTATCAGAAATGAATAATTGAGTGGTGGTTACCAAACTCCTATAAAAATACCACCAATCATCCAACAAGAACCCCTTGAACAACACATCAAATGTTATTTCCTTATTGTATTTTAGTTTTCCCTAATTGTTGTGTTTAGATTTCCGTCGTCGATTAAATTTCAGCGAGTGTCTATATTTTAGCGCGACATTGTTGATTAAATTTTGACATTATATTCTTAGTCCCGCGGCATTGATTATATTTTGATATTGTGTCATCTATCTAGGTGCATTGTCGTCGATTAAGTTCCGACATTGTATCAAATTATCTTAAAGCTGTACTATTGATTAGATTCCATCATATAGTTCAAATTGGGTCTCAGCGTTAGTGTCACGCCCCGAACCTCGAGCGCACGCACATCCCTCGGCGGTTGACTAAAATTTGCGACGTTCCCAAGACGCATTGCTGACCCTTTTTATTTTATGCACATCCGGAAGCGAATTAAACAAACCCCAAACAACAATCAAACATGGGATAGTAAAAGCAAGACAACCAATTTTTTCTCAAAGCACACTTTATAAACAGACCGAGTTAAAACCACCGCACTGAGTGGTGCTGCTGGCTTCGGGCTTTCTCCCCCTCATGAAGGGGAGAAGTTCGAATCCCCAACACGTCGCAGGTGGACTTACCCGCTTCACGAAGGTGGTGGGTTCCTCCATGGGCCCCAGGATTTGTCCACCGGCTGTCAACTTACGGGTTTCCCTGAGTTATCAAAAAAAAAACATACCGAGTTAAACCTACAGGTTCATATACAAAGGTTTGACTCAAAAAGAAACCACTAGGCCATCTACACTTTGGACCCTTTGTTGACACCTAAATTTTTGCCCAAAAATCATTTCCAAAAAAATTGGAACTTGTTTTTCCACAAAAATATTTCATGACAAATTCTTGCATATAGATTATCTAGGTATTTAGTATATTTTTTTTTAAAATGGAAGATGTTTTTACTTTAAAAAAAAAAAAAGAAAAATTAAAAATATAAAAAAAAAAGATTAAAAAAAAAAAGAAAAGAAAAAAAGTTGGGGCCAATGATCTAAATGTGGCTAGCCAAGGCCAAGAGGTCAGATTGGAATTCAAATGGCAAATTGGGGCCAAAATGCAATTTCCAAAAGTTAAGGGACCAATTCGCAAATTTTGCAAAATTTGCACCCGAGCCCTTAAATCATCATTTTGGTCACCAATTAAATTCAAATTGAATTTGGGCCAAGTCGAATCAGTCAAATCGAGCCAAAAGGACCAAATTTGTATTGAATTTGGTATTTTCGGATAAGAAAATGGCCAACTTTGAGGGACTTTCTTACAAAATTGAGTGGGCAAAATTGCAAAATCTAGTCGAGATCTTAAACTACTATGCATGAGCTTGCTAATTGATCAAAAATCGCAGTCAAATTGATGGATTAAAGCACCCAAACCAGCTGACAAATCTCAGTCCACAAGTTGGTTTGATTTCGGAGTTGCTGAGTAAGCAACTTGGTGGCCCCACCATATCCTCCTCACTTGCCCAACCAGCCTGATCTTTGCACGTGATGGAAGACCATAATTAGTAGTGCAAGTGGACAAGCATTGGTCAGAGATAAGCTACTGAAGACACGAGAAAATCGCACCAAATTCGGACACTCAACAGCTGTAGAGGTGGAAAAATTGACTAAGTCAGAGAGTGGGTGAAGTAGCCCTGTTGATAGGCTTGGTAGGTGGACAAAATATAGACCAAAAATCCTCTAATTGAGGGGATAAGAACACTGAAGCAAGGTCTTTCGAGGGAGGAGAGAGAGGAGACGAGAGGGAGAGGAGAGAGCTCACGATCGTCCCCCAAAGAGGCCTTTAGAAGCAATTCCAAAAAAGCAAACCCAGAAATTCTAGATCAACCTCCAAAGAGAAAATGGAAATTTTTGCAGGCTTGCAGCCAAAAATAGTCAAAACTTTCAACTAGATAGTAAAACTTCACTCGAAGATCTTTCCATCCAAAGGTTGCAAGTCCCAAATGGAGTTCGGGAAGGTCTCTTAAAGCCCCCTGAAAAACACCCTCCTAGCGGGCCAAGAAACACTGAAAATTTTTATGTTTTAAGTGTTGAGCCTAGTTGGTCAAGAGTGAAGGAAAGTGAGTGTTTTGAAGAGAGTTGAGAGAAAAATGAGGAAATCCATGACTTACAGGCCAAACTAGAATACATATAGTTTGGGTTTGTTTTAATTTGGCCAACAAACGAGGTTTTGAAGCTTGGTTTTGGAGATCAATTAAAACCTTCATTATCATTTCTTTCTTTGCAAATCTCGTTTTCTAGTTGAAGAAGCCAACTTCCACGGGCCCCCGAGGATAATTTCTCGGCTTCCTCAGCCAAGAGCCACTTGAAAAAGAAACTAGGAAGCAAGGTAAGAATCCTAGATATATTTTCGGTCAATTTTAAACATGTTTCAACCATGAAAAATCAAGAGGAAAAGTAGTCCAGAATACTGATTTTTGAGATTAGAATTTTTCCGGGTGTTGAAACCTCTTCAAGAACCTTGCATGTTTGATTTGTTATGTCTATTTTCATGCATTACTTGTCTTCATGAGCTTGATAAATGTTATATGGGAGTACCAATGATGCTGAGGTCGTCTTGTTTTGGTCTTTAAACCCTCGGGTAAACCATGAAATCGTCCACGACTTGAGCCAAAAACCAAGCCCCTCCATATTGATTCATGGCTGGTTAGTGTGGACCATGCGTATATGCTCCATGAAGAGGTCGTTTGATGTGTTCGATTGATCATTTCCCGTGATATCTGTTGCATTTGAAAATGAATGTTACCTACTTTCACTCGGATCAAGTAATGTTTCCTGTAGATCTTGCATGTGATGAGTGCCGGGGCTTGAATATGGGCATGCATGCAACCTGTTTGCTTGACTTGAGTTCAAACCCAGATTTGCAAAATCAGCTTAAACCCGCATATTTGAGGATGATTTTAGCTTAGTTCTAGTGTGTTTTAAGTTATAATTTCTATATAATATTGTTCTTTGCATGTGGTAGTATAACATTGATATTTTAATTCCACATGAGATTGCTTATGAGTGGAGATTGAAGGTCGCAAACATGGCTCGAGGAAGCTATTGAGGCTAGTTTAATGCACACCAAGTGTTCAACGAAATGCCCAAACTAAGCTTCGATATTGAAACGGTCGATTTGAGCTTGATTATTGTAATATGCATGCGATGTGTTACTCCATCTTAGCATAGATCGGTTTAAGGAACTTTTATTAATATTTAAAAAAAATAATTAAAAAAAAGAAAAATATGAAAATTTCAAAAATATCTAAAAATGTTAGATAGCATCATATTAGGATAGAAATGACATATATGAATTTTTCTTAATTTTAAAAGGTCATTTTCCTAATTTAATGCTATTTTGGTATTTTATAACCATTTTTGTAAATAATCCATTTTGCGTATATTAAAATTATTTAAAGTAATTTCATGCATATTTGAATTCTCATTTCGCTCATGGGGGTCCTGTCCCGATGCGTGATAGCAAGACCATGTAATATTATTTGCCCGACTTGTATCGAGTTTTCCTTTTCCGCATTTATTTTCAAGTTATGTCAATTTCTTGGATGTTTACTTATGCACCGCTTTTTATTAATTTGAGTGTAAATTTCTCTTCTAAATTATGTTAGGATTAGTCTAGACATTAAGAAAAACAAACCTACAAAAACATTTGCATGGTCGCTTAGCGGTTTTATAAGGATTATAATTGGTAATCAAGATTGTGTGGCAATTTAGATGAACAACCTTTCAAGTTAGTGGTACCGCAAGGGCACTAATAGAAACATTAGCATAAACAAATCCACGTTCCTAGAAATCTCTGGTTGCGTAGGAATCGAGACAACACTCCCGTGTCTCGATTGGTTTCTAGCCGACCCCAGTAGGCTAGTGGCGACTCCTAGAAATATTTAGGTTGTTAATAACTAAAAGCCAAAATCCAACGTCGCGCAAGGTATAGGCTTGGGAGAGCCTGCGCTTAATTTAGAGCCATTGGTCCGCCTCTTTAGGCAAATACCCCTAAACTTCTTCATTTTCCCCTGAACGGAAAAAAAGAGGTCGTGACACCCTTCAACCTCGGGCTCTGGATCCTCCACGCCACGGCCTGAAAATGGTAACCCACGACAAGGTGAGATAAAAATCTCAGCGAGTTAAACCCTAAACCCCGACTAGGGCGAGAATTCACTCAAAGGCGTCCTAACTATGCACCATCCAGACTTTACCTTGCTTGGGCGCATCCCTGCACATTAGTACATCTCATATGCACTCATAAACGCAACATGCGTAAACAATAGTTGGAACACTTCATGTCATTCATCAAACAATTCACAAGAGTTCTGATTATAAGGCCAAATCGTTATGACACGTTCCATTCCATGCCACACAATTTCGTTTCATAATCAGACACGGGTAACTCATATTGATGGTTCGATCCACACCCGATATTCACTCTCAATATTCAAATTCAATACTCAATCTCAATATTCAAGGTTTTAGAGGTGCCCCCTAACACGAAGTTCCGATATTGTGTGGCACTTAGTCCCTAACCACAATAAGTAATAGCTCAAGTTACTAGAGGTGGCTCTCACGAAGTCAAGCTGTCGTGTAGCACTTAGTTCTTGATTATAATAAACAATAACTCAAATTACTAGATGTAGCTCCCACAAAGTCAAGCTGTCGTGTAGCACTTAGTTCTTTATTATAATAAACAATAGCTCAAGTTACTAGAGGTGGCTCCCACAAAGTCAAGCTGTTGTGTAGCACTTAGTTCTTGACTATCATAAACAATGGTACAAGGTTGTAGAGGTAGCTCATACCATGGTTTGCTATCGTGCACACTTAGTCCTTTACCTGCTAACAACCAATCGATTTTCTCAACACATCTCACCATCTTTCAATAGTTGCTACGTAAAGTAATAACAATAAACCACAATCATGGCATAACCATTTGTGCCTCATCATGCATAACTTCTAAGCATATCACAAAACAACCACATCACCAAGTATGCACAAATTAACCATCAATTGCACAAACTAATTGCGCCATGACAATCAACATGAAATTCTAACAACCGGGATATCCCGGTATAATTTCCGGAAAATAATAAATAACTAAATAAATTACAAAATAAATAAATAAATAAATAAATTACAATTAATTAAACTGAACTACTTAATTAACCTAACCATGCAGGCACCTGATCAATCAAGTCAACCTTATCCTCCTTCATATAGCCAAAACACCAAAACCTCATTTTTAAAATAAACTTGGCACCCTTTTGTTTTTGTTCAAACTCTCCGAAATAAATTTGTATGGGGTCCCATATTTGAAACTAACCCGCCAAACTTTGCACGTACCTCATACAAAATCTCATCATTTTATTGAGCACATAAAACTTGGCGTCCAAACCCGACCCCATAATTCTTTTCTAATTTCTTTTTCCAACCACCATCTTTTGAAAACAAACCTTAGTAACCATTTTTTCTTTTTTTGGTCCCACTGTTTAGAAATAAATTTATAGGTGCTCATGTACTCAAAATTAATCCGTCAAACTTTGCACGCACCTAGTTTAAAATATTTTTTTTATTGGCCAAATAAGTTTTGATGTCCGGACCCGACACCTCATTTATTTTCTATTTAAAAGTCCAAATGGTCATCTTTTGCAATAACAATAAACAACTGACAATGAGCAATCAACCTCATGATCTCTCACATCAGTTCTCAGCACACCAAAAATCACCCAAGTCACCAAATAAACATTTTCCAGCAAGCAAAACACCAAGAACAACAATAAAATCACAACCGGTCCTAACCGGTGGAAACCGGGCCACTTCACATCTCCGAGTTTAAATCTGGAAACCTAATCGAACGAGTTCGGAAAATTCTTAAATTTGAATATGTTGTAAATGACACATAAAAGAACATTTTTCATGAAGACATCTTGACCTAGATCTTTCTAGATTAAGCCCAATAAATCGCTTAATCCATCTAGTACAAAAAAACTGGATCCGTTTCCAGAAAGTCTGTTTTCCAAAATCAGTTTGGTTCAAGATCCAAAACTTGTCCATTTGGTCTGAAATTTAATTATGTTAAACTAAAAGATGTGATAAATAACTTTCGTCAAGAAACCATTTTGAAATTTGAACCCTAAGAGTTGACAAAAATCTATTGAATCCCAAAAGATCACAGATTCCAATACAGTCCGAGATTTTTGTTTGCAAATAACAAAGCTGAAATATCATTCTTTTAAATCTCTAAAAATCTTGAGTAAAATATATGCTATAGCTGAAGATGTCTAAAATATTTCTCAAGAATGAATCAATCTCAAAATCGTAGCCCATTTCAATCTACAAAAAGGCAAACGGCAATGGTCTAGAAATCGGAACTGAAGAAACTCCACCGAATTGGACTAATCTAACCTCATTAGTGCTAATCTCACTAATTAGATCAACATTAATCCATCTTAAGGCTAATATGACCATTATAGATTAGCACTAATCCATCTTAAGGCTAATCTCACTTAGTACTAATCTAATTAACACTAAACTAACTCCTTAAGCACAATTAACAACGTAATTTTCATGGTGGAGAGGTGAAGAAGAAAGCGTGAGGGAGATGGGCAAAAGAAAAATGGAATCGGCAGAAGGAAGGGGAAGTGTACGCACTTGGGGGAAGAGAGAGGGAAGTCGGCTAGTGGTGGGGGTTTCATGCGTGGATTAGAGAGGAAAGAGAGGGAGAGATAAGAGAGAGAGAAGGGAGAAGAAAGTCAAGATAAACAAGGACTTTAAAGGATAAATATCCTCAATTTTCATCAATGCAAACCCATAGGCTACGTTTGGTTGTTCGGATTTCTAATCGGGATAGGATTAGATAGGATATGATATGAAATCCTTTTTTTTTTTTATATCATATCCATTGTTTGGTAAATCGCAATATTAAAGTCAGATATGTCCATATCATATCATATCATATACATTTTTTTGATATAAATGACATATCATTATAAATAAACCTAAATGTTCATAAATGGAGATGGTGAAAATCTCTCATAACACTATTCCTTATTTTTTTTCCTCTTTTTTATATTATTTTCGTTATTATTTCTTTTTCCCCTTTCATCATTCTTTAATAAAATTTTATCAAATAGTAAATTGTACCAACATACCCAAAATACAAAAATACCTAAAATATATAATAAATATAAATATTTAATTTATATATTGAATGTTTATTATAATATAGAATTAAAGTTGAATATATAAATCAAAATAAGATCAATTAAAAATAAATTTTTATTATTTTAATTTTTAATTTTTAAAATTAGAATTCAAATATTATTTATATTGAAGTATAATTTCAATTTTGTTAATTTAATAAGTTTGTTATTCAAGAAAAATAACTTTCTTATTATGGACATTAAAAATCATATCCACATTTATCACACTTCCCCCATGGGATAATTTTATCATTGTCTATATCCTCATTATATCCGACTTTATCTTATCCTAAGCGAGCACCAAACATAAGATATGATAAATTCTATCATATTCCGAAGTTTATCCCGACTGCCAAACGCAGTCATAAAGTCTTGTGCCAAATAGTCAAAGAGACCACCCAATCCAAAATTAGCTTCACAATTCCACAAATAAACCATTATTGGGCTGCAAATTCTCACTTTTCATCTTGATCCGAATTTCACTTTTATTTTCCGATTTGTCTGAAATTCAATTTTCCGCAAAATTCCCAACTCAACAGAATTTTCCCAAAAGATGAGACGAAATCCTAAAAATAAATCGTGACACACTCGAACGTTTGATTCCCAAAACTGAATTCAATTTCGTGATTAAAATCGACCGGACGCGATTTTAGTTCAATCTAACCTACTAGGTACCGACCAAAAAAAAAACAAAAAAAAAAAAAAACTACTAGGTAGCTTTTAGGAATTTTACCGCAGTTATATCTCTTAACGGCTTCACCTAATAGGTTAGTTAACTCGTTAGTGATCAGCTCAGAGAAAAAGGATCATAGGCACGTCGGTGAAAAGCCCATTTCATTTTATTGGGATGGATCGAAAATTCTGGATGTCACATTAGTAAGTCAATTATTGGGATTGTATAGTGCTGTTTAAAATTGGAAATTCAATCATTAAATTGCATTTGATATCTCTGTTCGGAATTAGCACATAACCTCCGTCCTTTTTTAACAAAAGTCAAAAATAACACTCGGTGAAAGATATTTCATCGCGAAATCAAAACTGGCTAAATAGCACTACTGCTGAAGATGCCTAGGATTGCTAGATAGAGACTGCAGAGGTAGCCGGAGGAGTCGCTGGTACAAATCTGGCCGCGCAAGAACAGCAGCACGTGGCACAGCGTGGACTAGCGATCAACGGCTGCGAACGCAGTGTCGGTTGGAGCATTTCTCCTCCCCTTAAAAGCGTTTTCAGTTGCAGCTAAACAGCACACAATGAGTTTTGGCTTGATACAAGCAAAGAACTCTCACTTGGTTTTCCAAAGACAATAACAAATCATATCGGTTTCGAATGCGGCTGGCGAACATAAAAGTTCCGGATGCTCCGAGTAGTAAACCAGCACATTAACTTCTAATAATTACCTTCCTCCATAAAGCAAGAAGCCCAATGCAGCTAATATTGACACAACCGTGAGAAACAAGAGGAGTTAACAGAGACATACAACATTGCAAGTCAACGCAAAGAACCATCGGTTAATGAGACACAAGAAGAATACCATGAGGCGCTAAATTTAAGGTCGTTTGCACTAAATGAAAAGCTAATTCAGGCTCGTGCCGCAAACCTCACAAAACCTGTACGGCACAACTCAAGACTTTCTCCATTAGCTTTCTTTTCTTTTCTGTTTTCCTTTCTCATGAAAACGTGCGAGCGCCCTTTTTTGTCCTTTCTTTCTTTTACTGTTTTCTTTTTGTGAACTGCCCCAGAAAGCTTTTCTCCATTTGCTTTCTCATGAAAACGTGCGGACCCCTTTTCTTTTCCTTCCTTTCTTTTGCTTCTTTTGTGTAGACGTGGATGGAGACCAAAGAGGGAGAGAGGAACAGACCCCCTTGCGTCAGTCCATGGAGAAAATAGCTTAGCTTCTGTCTTTTTACTTCGACTCCGCTCTTCTTTCTTTGCCCTACTCGGAATTGTAGCCGAACCCTCCTTTTCCTTTTGGGTGTATAAGGGGCAGGCAAGAGTGAGACCCCTCGCTTGTCTTTTGCGGCCATGTCATGTGATTCATGAACCAGCAGCCCTACATTCAATTAATGGGATGCACATACTAAATGTAATATAAAATGCAAATCATGTGAATGATATTTTTGTCTAAGGATTAGATCAACCTCTAATTTTTTTATGCAATAAAGAATAAAATATGATAGTCAAAACTTAAGTGTCAATACTTCTACAAAACACAAAAACAATCAACATCACAGAAATTGTAAAAGCCAGTCATAATCAAAGGTGGAGAAGAGTTTCTTGATGACATGCTGCTTTCAATTAAATCCACGTTAAATCTTAGTGTAGACCTTATTAAATCATAGGTTTACCACCCTATCGCTAGTTTGTTAGTGTTAGGATAACTAAGATCTCGGTTATAAATATATATATATATACTTCTTTTATCTTCCCTCCACAATCTTTATAACTGAAAAAATAAATCATTCCAAAAGATTTTAAAAGATGTGAAATAAAATGCCGGATAACTTAACATGTTATCATTGGAATTCTGAAGGGTTTCAAGTGCTCCATATTAGATGATACCCGAACTTTAATTATCACTTTACCAAAAAAATCAAAGAAAAAAAGGAAAAAGGAAAGAGTAAAAAGCAAAGTAAAATCACTGCCCTAGCTTTTCGGAAGGAAATTTTTAGAATGTAATTAAAGCCCCGTTTCTTCCCAAGCATCTCATGGCATTTAAAATACTTGCTAATAAATGTTAATTAATATTTTCAACAGTATTCCCGCACCATGATATGGCTTAAAGGAACCGTAAAACGTAGTATTTCATCCAACCTTTTCGAAGTTTTCAATAATTTTAACATTGTTTGCTAGTCTCAATCAATTTTAATTAAACCCTCTGGTTTATAAATTTTAGGAATAACTGTATTTAAGTCCTAAATTTATCATGAAAGTGTAATTAAATTCTAAAATTTTTAAAAAGTGCAATCAAATTTTAAAGCCTGTTAATTTTTCTAATCAACTCTTCTTGTTAACTTCACCTAATTTGGCTAATGAAAAATACTGACGTGACTTTTTTATTATTTTCACGTGGTACTGACGTAGCTAAAACAAAATCCTTTTTATCCAAATCTGATTTTTTACCCAAATTTTTTTAAAAAAATTAGATTAAAAATGAGTTAAATAAATAAATGAAGAGGAAGGAAGGAAACCAAGCAAGGGCTTGTAGAGCCCCTAACACCACGGACCCACCATCATCGGCCCTTGCAATGGCCGATAGCATGCGCCAGGCCTTAGCTTGTGGCCAATGACTCTAGCTGACAACAATCGAGAGCCATTTGGCCCAAGGTCACCAAACCTAGCTAGCCCTTGCCTAGATCTAGTAGCCCCTGGCCAAATCTGGCCAAGGCCCTGAGGCCCCCACTCACCATCACTCCACAATCGTCGGCCCTTTTCAACAATGGCAAAGCAGCAAGGCTCCTTCCTTCCTCTTAATTTTTTTTAGATTTAGCTTATTTTTTAATATAATTAAATAAAATTTCAGTTAAAATAAATCAAATTCGGACAAATACACGTAATTTTAATCTTATCCTTCATATTTTAATCACGTCAGCGCTACGTGAAAAGAAAGTAATTAACAAAAAAGTCACGTCAACATTTTTCATTTGCCAAATTTGACAAAATTAATGAAACGATTAAATTACACTTTTTGAAAGTTCTAACTTAATTACACTTCCATAATAAGTTTTAGAACTTTTGGTACACTTATCTCTAATTCTTATTTTGCAAGATAACAATTCAAGAGACTCATTTTCATCGATGAGTGCATTAACGAAAATGATGTAAAAAAATTTGGATGGTCTATGGATTATCTAATTTCGACAGGTGCTCTACTCTCTCCACTTGAAATTCGGTTCACCTATATCTAGCCATTTGATTAATCTAGTAAAGGTGGCTCCCAAATATTTGTACTCTCTAACCCACGTGTCAAATTCAAAGTTGAGGGACTTGTTTAGTTGAATAGTCTCGAAACCAACCAGGCTTTCTCTAGTATTATCAATAAAGAAAAATTCCAAAAACTATCCCGTGATTTTTCTATGTATCCTGGATAAATATTTCAAAGACTAATTAATCGAGTATCTTATCTTGAAATCCCTAATAGTCTACTTTCACTTTAGTTCCGACCAATACGAAATATATGTGGACTATCTCGTTTATGTCTTTACCGACATGAGTATCATCACAGCTCAATCATTAGTACCACCAGCGAGTGATAGCAAGTCCATAATCACTTCTAATTTTGCAGCTTGTTGAGTAAACTAAGCTAAACTTGTAAAATTACATATTAATGATTCTTCTTGCGAAATTAGATATGCCAGACACTTTAATCATATTACAGCTTGTGTGAGCTTGTGAGTCATGTTTGTAACAATATCTATAAGTTGCATAAATACCAATAGTTTTAAATAGACGAAATAGACTAAATGGGAAAAACTGCACAAAAAGAAAATTGAGAAAGAATAAAAATGAAAAGAGGGATATAGAGTTGTTTGAGAGAAAAAGTAAACAAGTTGAGGGAGAGTTCGTGGAAGGATGACTCAGTCTGTCCCAGGAACTCTCCCTTCATATAAGGAGAAAAGACACAAATAGTTCTTAGATTTTGATTGAATGTGCAATATCATTCCTAAATTTTTAATTTGTTCAATATGATTTATGAATAATTAATATATGTCCAGTGTAGTTCTTTCATTTGTTCAAATATACTCTCCGTTGGATATTATTAAATGATGAGTCAATATGTTCATATTATTATGTATCTACTTAGAAAAAGAAAAAAGAACATGTTAGGACGTTCACATGTTCATCATTATTTATTGACGTTGATTATTATAACCTGACTGAGATTGATATCTTACTTACATGATCCACATATGAACTTTTTTTTTTTGGTTCCACAATTCAAACTTGGAGTTAGCTTACCCTCGCGGGATCGCGACCCTTTGTCCCAGCCATTGTAGCACGTGTGTCGCCCAGGGCATAAGGGGCATGATGACTTGATGTCATCCTCACCTTCCTCCGGCTTGATGGATAGGAAAATCATATCAACAAATTTCATCAACTTGAATTAACAAAAAGATGAAATTAAATATTTTCATATAATCTAGGGATTGGATTAAATATTTACTAATATTTCATAGACCATTTTTTTTCTTGATCAGATTTATGGACTACTTTGAATAAATTAAAAGTCTAAGGACGACATTCCATATTGAACTAAAGTTCATAAATTACTTATCTCATTTTCCCTTCAAATAAACGTATCAACAGATCTCTCTAAATAATGTCAGTTTAGTCTATTAGTCTATTTTAGGAACTCTATGGTAGGACTTTTTAATCAATGTTTATTAAATGCCAGTTGTTGTTACCAAAAGAAAAATGCCACTCTATAGTTGGTAGGAGCATGGAGCTACTTTAACTAGGCATAGGAGTGCCGAACCTCCTTGATTTCATAAGTATCTTTTCAAGAAGAGTTTGTTCATGAATGTTGACAAAAGTGACCGGTGAGAGGTGGCTCATTAGTTTGGCCTGATAATCTCACCCGTCTATGCTTCATCGAAATGTGATTGGTGAAAGAGATAGTATAAACACCTAGAAGGGGGTGAATAGGTATAAAAATAGATTTATCTAAAGATGCAGCAAAACTATTTTCTTTTAAACTAAGTGTGTTAGACAATAGATTTTTGATAAAGATTTAGACTCAAATAAGATATTTTAAAATATAGCAAAACTCATAAAAATATCAGAGTAGATAGATTAAAGGAGTTCAGAGAAGAGAAATGAATATAAGATTTATAGTGATTTAGCTTAGATTAAGCCTACGTCCACTCTCCCACACTAATAGCCTTCTGGCTGGATTTCACTATGAATCGAAAGAAATTATAACAATATAACACTTATTACTCAATAAAGAGTTTCCTTTTCTCTCACTAAGTCACTCCTTAGAGTTTATCTCCCTTTTGAATACACGTATGAGCAATATTGATGAAGAACAAGTGATTTGAGAAGCTTCAGATTTTGGAATTCTAGCTTTCACGCACACTTGCAAATGACCTGAAAAACCTCTTTAAATACTCATCCATGCCTTTATGACCGTTAGCACTATCCAAAGGAATTCTTCTAATTAACCCGTTGAACGGAATCAATAAAAGATATCTTGAGCCGTTTGAAGATTAAGATGAAAGTCTGATAATCCCGATCGCTCATACAATCAGAATCTTGGTTTCCATAAGTAGATTCTTTCCAAAAATAAAAAATAAAACTTGTCTTCCAAATTGATTTTACAGATCCGTGATTGATTTCATCAATAATATCCAAAAAGGTAAGTGAGATTTTCAACCAGAAAGCCAGATATATCTTGTTTGTACTGAGTCATTGAAGGAAGAACAATAATCCTAAGTCCGATTATTTCTTCTTTCTTCACTTGAGTTCAGTCTGGGTCTTCGGTAGAGTAAGGCAAACTTCTGATGTAAGATAGACTTTGATAAAATTCCACAAAAGTCCGGTATTCCTCAAAATGAGAATAAGTCAACTTCAAAATATAATAGGAGTTTTCTCAACAATTGGTTGGTCTCAAAAAAAGTACAAATACTGTGGTCACGAACATGATGTCTATAAATAATACCCTTCAAGTAGTGATGTTTTGCAACGCAAACAAAACCTCTCCTCTCTCTTCCGTTTGTGCATTGGGCACACGTAAGAAGAAAGAGAGAATATGTCGCAGGTCTCAGCAACTCCATGCGCTCCTCCGAATAAAGGAACAGGCCATGTGATCGAACGTCGGTCGGCGGGTTATCACCCCAGCGTATGGGGGGACTACTTCCTTAAATATGATTCTCCCTCCAACTCAGTGGTTAGAAATCCTTTTGTTATCTTCTTCTTTTGTTTTCTCGCAATTGCACTTTGTAGACTTACTTCGATTTCCTTCCGTTCCACCACATCTCTTATATGGTAACAATCGGCCTCATATAAATACATGTTCCCTTCTCCACACAAAAAAAACAAAGTTGAAAATCATAAATAGATAAAAGAAGGTTGAAAAATAACGATAATACTTGTAACTTCACCGGCCTCAGTATGTCCTCTGCGACAAGAAACATCTCATCATGGCATTCAACCCCCTCCTCTCATATGGTCGTTGTTCTCATGGGTTCAATTCCGCATGTCATGTGAATGAGCATATAACATCGAAATACCTAAATAGGGTACACAGAGGTGGCCATCGAGATTAAATTGATTTCGTAAAGCCCACGTATTTCATGCTTGCTTTTATTTGAAACACCGTGCAATATATTTGCAGAAGTTCAAATTCCTCGGAAGAGTGGAGGGACACATTGAGGAACTGAAAGGTGAGGTGAAGAAGATGCTGATTGACGTCGTGGACAAGCCCTTACCAAAGCTTCACTTGATTGATCAAATCCAACGCTTGGGAATTGAGTACCATTTTGAACGTGAAGTAGATGAGCAATTGAAACAAATCCACAAAAGTTACTCTCGACTTGATCATGAAGATTTTAAGGTAGATGACCTTCACATGGTCGCTCTCATCTTTAGATTGCTGCGACAACATGGTTACAATATTTCATCAGGTACGTCTCATATGTAATGCACCAATCCAATAAGGTATCTATTAAAATCCTCATATTGCTCAATCGAATTTCACACATGCAAGAAAATATAGAACGTTAACCAAGCGTGTATCCCTTCCTAATTTCTAATCACTTGCATCGTTTTTCCATGTCGGTTGATTCACAGAGGTCTTTGACAAATTCAAAGATAGCAAAGGGAACTTCCGAGAGTCGCTCATAAGCGATGTGCGCGGATTGCTGAGCCTTTATGAAGCTTGCCATTTAAGGTGTCATGGCGATTCAATCTTGGACAAAGCACTTCCATTTGCTACAGCTCACCTTGAATCGATCAACGAAAGCAAAGTGAGCACTAGTCTTGCGAAACAAGTGAGTCATGCTCTAAAGCAGCCACTTCGCAAGGGATTGCCAAGGCTCGAGGCGAGCCGCTATATTCCACTCTACCAAGAAGAGCCTTCACATGATGAAGTTTTGCTTACCTTGGCCAAACTAGATTTCAACTTACTGCAAGAGCAACACCAGAAGGAACTTGGCAAGATTACTAGGTTCAGTAACATCATTTAACTATATGATCAAAAATTAGCTTCTACACTACGTTTTTAAAATGACCCAACTATCAATTATGTTTTAGCAATGCCCAAACTATCGATTTTTCTTGTTGTGTTTTTCAAAGATTAACTCATCTATCTTCAATTTACCTTTTTGAATAGTGCTTGTCAAAGTCCTTTACAAGTGAAAAAGGAGTATAGCTATGCGAATTTGTTGGGCTAAAGAACTTTCAGTTATGCTCATGTTCATTTAATCATAGGTGGTGGAAGAATATAGAGGTTCCAAGAAAGTTCCCATTCGCTAGAGACAGGATTGTGGAGTTGTTCTTCTGGACCACGGGAATATATTTCGAGCCGGAATTTGCCATGGCCAGAGAGATACTCACCAAAGTGATCTCCCTCACTTCCATTATGGACGATATCTACGATGTCTATGGCACATTGGAAGAACTTGCACTCCTCAATGAAGCAATCCAAAAGTACTAAATCCACATTCTCTTTCTCAAATTTTTGAATTTGATCAACTTTGTATAGAGTTAAGTGTGTCACTTTCTACAACTCGAATTCAGGTGGGATTTTGATGCCATGGATGGATTACCAGAGTATATGCAAGCTTATTTCAAGGAGTTTCTCCAGCTCTATGAATATATTGGGAATCAATTGGCCGCAAAAGGAAGATCGTACCGCCTTATCTACGCAAAAGAAGTGGTAAGCATCATCGATAAACTTTACATACATCGAAGGCAATCTTTAGTTAGAAATCTGAAATTCTTGTGCATGTTTAATTTCTCAGATGAAGAAGCTAGTGGGAGCATACTTTCAGGAAGCCAAATGGTTCCATACCAACTATATACCAACACTAGAAGAGTACATGCCGCTTCAACTAATAACGACTGGCTATGGAATGTTATCGACTACATCACTTATAGGAATGGGCGATGTGGTCACAGAACATGTTCTTAAATGGTCGGTCAGTGATTGCAAGAGCGTGAAGGCTACACAAACCATCTGTAGGCTCATGGATGATGTTTCCTCTCACGAGGTATAATAAAGACATAATTATCCTCCATCATTCTAATAAAAATTATATCCCACCACCAATTAATCTAATTACACCAATGTTGTTTGACATACAGTTTGAGCAAAAGAGGGGGCACGTAGTATCTGCGGTGGAGTTGCTCATGAAATACCGTGGCATCTCAGAGCAGGAAGCTGCGGAGGAACTCCAGAAAGGAGTCATTGATGCATGGAAGGACACCAATGAAGAGTTTCTTCGTCCAACCGCAGTCCCAATGTCGGTTCTCACACGAATGCTCAATTTCTCCCGGGTGATTGATGTGTTATATAGCGATGGAGATAATTACACCCATTCTAACACCAAGCTCAAAGATTATGTGACATCGCTCTTCGTCAATCCCTTGCCGATGTAAAGTTTGGACCAAATGTTATCACACCAATTTGGTCACTGTAAATCAATAGTCTATTGATTATGCCTTTGAAACCCTACTTTAGGAACTCTATGGTAGGACTTTTTAACCAATGTTTATTAAATGCCAGTTGTTGTTACCAAAAGAAAATTGTCACTCTGCAGTTGGTAGCAGCATGGAGCTACTTTAACCAGGCATAGGAGTGCCGAACCTCCTTGATTTCAGAAGTATCTTTTCAAGAAGAGTTTGTCCATGAATGTTGACAAAAGTGACCGGTGAGAGGTGGCTCATTAGTTTGGCCAGATAATCTCACCCTTCTATGCTTCATCGAAATGTGATTGGTTGGTCTCAAAAAAAGTACAAATACTGTGGTCACGAACATGATGTCTATAAATAACACCCTTCAAGTATTGATGTTTTGCAACGCAGACAAAACCTCTCCTCTCTCTTCCGTTTGTGCATTGGGCACACGTAAGAAAAAAGAGAGAATATGTCGCAGGTCTCAGCAACTCCATGCGCTCCTTCGAATAAAGGAACAGGCCATGTGATCGAACGCCGGTCGGCGGGTTATCACCCCAGCGTATGGGGGGATTATTTCCTTAAATATGATTCTCCCTCCAACTCAGTGGTTAGAAATCCTTCTGTTATCTTCTTCTTTTGTTTTCTCCCAATTGCATTTCGTAGACTTACTTCGATTTCCTGCAGTTCCACCACATCTCTTGTATGATAACAATCGGCCTCATATAAATACATATTCCCTTCTCCACACAAAAAAACGAAGTTGAAAATCATAAATAGATACAAGAAGGTTGAAAAACAACGATAATACTTGTAACTTCACCGCCTCAGTATGTCCTCTGCGACAAGAAACATCTCATCATGGCATTCAACACCCCCCCCCCCCCTTTATTCTTTCTCGTATTGTCGTTGTTCTCACGGGTGGCATTTAACCCCCTCCTCTCATATGGTCGTTGTTCTCATGGGTTCGATTTCGCATGTCATGTGAATGAGCGTATAACATCGAAATACCTATTTAGGGTACACAGACGGGGCCATCAAGATTAAATTTATTTTGTGAACTATACGCATTTTATGCTTGCTTTTATTTGAAATACCGTGCAATATATTTGCAGAAGTTCAAATTCCTCGGAAGAGTGGAGGGACAAATTGAGGAGCTAAAAGGAGAGGTGAAGAAGATGCTGACTGATATCGTGGATAAGCCCTTACAAAAGCTTCACTTGATCGATCAAATCCAACGCTTGGGAATTGAGTACCATTTTGAACGTGAAATAGATGAGCAATTAGAACAAATCCACAAAAGTTACTCTCGACTTGATCATGAAGATTTTAAGATGGATGACCTTCACATAGTCGCTCTTATCTTTCGATTGCTGCGACAACATGGTTACAATGTTTCATCGGGTACGTCTTGTATGTAATGTACCAATCCAATAAGATACCTATTAAAATCCTCCTATTGCTCAATCGAATTTAACACATGCAAGAAAATATAGAACATTAACCAAGCGTGTATCCCTTCCTAATTTCTAATCACTTGCATCGTTTTTCCATGTTGGTTGATTCACAGAGGTCTTTGACAAATTCAAAGATAGCGAAGGGAACTTCCAAGAGTCGCTCATAAGCGATGTGCACGGATTGCTAAGCCTATATGAAGCTTGCCATTTAAGGTGTCGTGGCGATTCAATCTTGGACGAAGCACTTCCTTTTGCTACAACTCACCTTGAATCGATCAATGAAAGCAAAGTGAGCACTAATCTTGTGAAACAAGTGAGTCATGCTCTAAAGCAGCCACTTCGCAAGGGATTGCCGAGGCTCGAGGCGAGGCACTATATTCCACTCTACCAAGAAGAGCCTTCACATGATGAAGTTTTGCTCACCTTGGCTAAACTAGATTTCAACTTGCTACAAGAGCAACACCAGAAGGAACTTGGCAAGATTACTAGGTTCATTAACTTCATTTGATTGTATATAAAAAATTAGCTTCTACACTATGTTTTTAAAATGCCCTAACTATCGATTATGTTTTAGCAATGCCCGAATTATGGACTTTTCTTGTTGTCTTTTCCAAAGGTTAACTCATCTCGTTTCAATTTACCTTTTTGAATGGTGCTTTTCAAAGTCCTTTACAAGTGAAAAATGGAGTATAACTATGTAAATCTGTTGGGCTAAAGTACTTTAAGTTATGCTAAGGTTCATTTAATCATAGGTGGTGGAAGAATATAGATGTTCCGAGAAAGTTCCTATTTGCTAGAGACAGGCTTGTGGAGTTGTTCTTCTGGACCACGGGAGTATATTTTGAGCCGGAATTCACCATGGCCAGAGACATACTAACCAAAGTGATATCCCTCACTTCCATTCTCGATGATGTCTATGATGTCTATGGCACACTGGAAGAACTTGCACTCTTCAACGAAGCAGTCCAAAAGTACAATATCCGCATTCTCTTTCTCAAACTTTTGAATTTGATCAACTTTGTATAGAGCTAAGTGTGTCACTTTCTAGAACTTGAATTCAGGTGGGATGTTGATGCCATGGATGGATTACCAGAGTATATGCAAGCTCTTTTCAAGGAGTTTCTCCAGCTCTATGAATATATTGGGAATGAATTGGCCACAAAAGGAAGATCATACTACCTTGTCTATGCAAAAGAAGTCGTAAGCATCAGCAGTAAACTTTACGTGCATTGAAGGCAAATCTTTAGTTAGAAATCTGAAATTCATGTGTATGTTTAATTTCTCAGATGAAGAAGCTAGTGAGTGCATACTTTCAAGAAGCCAAATGGTTCCATACCAACTACATACCAACACTAGAAGAGTACATGTCGCTTCAACTAATAACAAGTGGCTATGAAATGTTAGCGACTACATCACTTATGGGAATGGGCAATGTGGTCACAGAACATGCTCTTAAATGGTCGATCAGTGATTGCAAGATTGTGAAGGCTGCACAAACCATCGGTAGGCTCATGGATGACATTTCCTCTCACGAGGTATAATAAAGACATAATTATCCTCTATCAATCAAATAGAAATTAGATCCCACCACCACTTAATCTAATTACACCAATGTCGTTCAACATACAGTTTGAGCAAAAGAGGGGCCATGTAGTATCTGCAGTGGAGTTGCTCATAAAATATCATGGTGTCTCGGAGCAGGAAGCTGTGGAGGAACTCCAGAAACGAGTCATTGATGCATGGAAGGACACCAATGAAGAGTTTCTCCGTCCAACCGCGGTCCCAATGCCGATTCTCACGCGAATGCTCAATTTATCGCGGGTGATTGATGTGTTATATAGCGATGGGGATAATTACACCCATTCTGAAACCAAGCTCAAAGATTATGTGACATCGCTCTTCGTCAATCCCTTGCCGATGTGAGGTTTGGACCAAACGTTGTCACACTAATTTGGTCATTTTAAAGGAATAGCGTATTAATTATGCCTTTGAAACCTTATTTTTCCTGGATGTATGAGGTAAAATATCATTATCGGTATGTACTTTCAGATTGATGTGCGTAATAAGACCCGTAATTAAAGGGTGCATATGGGTATGGTGTTGCTAAGTTTGCAAGTCTAGCGTATCACGTAATTGTAATATATTAATAATTATAACCGCTTTGTCCAAAATGTTCTAAACCTATTGTATGGCGGCTAATTCATTCTAAACATTTCAATTGTGTCAATTTACTACTAAACCTTTTGATGATTATCAATTTAGTCCTAAACGTTCAATCACGGCAATTTAATCCAAATTTTTTAATAATTTATCAATTTAGTCATTCGGGGTAATTTTGGCCATAGATCATCAAAAGGTTTGGGACTAAATTGGCAAATCGTCTAAAAGTTTAGAACTAAATTGGCATAATTGAAAAGTTTAGAATTAAATTAGCCAATTATCAAAAAGTTCGAGATTAAATTGACACAGTTAAAAAATTTTGGTCAAAATTGACCGCCGTACAATAGGTTTAGGGCTTTCTGAACAATTTTCCCCCTAACACTTTCACATCAAGATTCATTTATTTGCTTCAAAGAATACACAAATAATTGAACATATTTCGTGGTTAAACTTGATTCTTCATTTCTTTGCCGTATGTATCCTCATTTGGCAATAATAAAAAGATAAAAAGCAAAATGAAGAATAAAAATGGATGAAATGAAAATAAGAAAATAAATAATATATATAATTTGAAAGCGAAGTCATGTGGGCCGGTATGTCCAGCCCACTAAGCAAAATTTTTGGCCCTCTAAACCCCTCCCTCTATTACCCCAGCCTATTTTTTAATTCTTTGGGCCCATCTTTTGTTTCTTTCTCTTAGCCCATTACGGAGCCCATCTGAAACAATTAAGAAAAAGGAGAAGAGGCCCAGCCCTTTTTGGTAGCCCTTCTTATTCACACGAGGGAGGTGTACGCGACGCAAAACAAAGGGACAGAGCGACGTGCGGGTGACCGAGTGAGCGTGCGTCTGCGAGTGAGGGATAAGCAACGAGCAAGCGACCGAAGCAGACCCAATGGCAACCTTCTAGAACCGTGAGCTGGCGAGGGATAACAGAAAGATTCCGAGGCGTTCTGGAACCGTGAGCCTCCTCGCCAGAGCTCATCGCCGGCCTTCAAGGCTTCCGATCAAGGGCCAAGCCATGGACTGTTCTCCGCTCATTCGTTTTTGAATATCAGGCAATCCAAATCCAGAACTCTTGATAGTTGTTCAAAGCGGTAGGATCGCAAAGGTAGTTGAACTCTTCAGGTCTATAAGGGAAAAATTCGATGAGATCATGGTTGAATTCCAAAAGAGTTTGAAGATAGAATGTAAAGGAAGAAAATCGAATAGGTGTATTCAAAGGTGAACGACTTAGTAATCCATATACTAAAGGGAAATGATGAGAATGTCTAGAGTTCGCTAAAGAGTAATGTGAAATATCATGCGAATTTTCCCTGAATAAAAGAGGAAAATAAAGAGCCAGCCATACTTGCAAAAGCCAAAATGGCCCAAACAACGTACCATCTTCGGATTTCGTTGAAAGAGATGCATGAGTAAACCCCTATATAACGAAGCCAAAACAAGTGGACCCAGAGCAAACCATTTACATCCGAGGCAATGTGTAGATGGTCCCTTGAAACTTTAAGAGCTAAAGAATACATATTTCAATAGTCAATAGAGCAAAAAGACAATATGTTTAGTGGAGTCAATGGGACCGAAAGTGTAGCAGAATCAATCAAGGTATTTCCCATGAGCAAGAACACTTAGAAATATAAGGTACTTCCAACGGTTCCAAATTTTCTACAGGAATGCCATTTAGCACAAAGTCAGCTATGGTAAAGATATCTAAAAGAGTGACAGTTTTGGGTCCCCAAGGGAAAAAGAAGCAATTGGTTGATTGGGATAAAAACATATTGCAAAACCCAATAGTCCCCTGTTCAGATCATGGGACAACATACTAACCTCAAGGGTTGTCTCTATCCTTGCTTTTTTCCAAGCAAGCTTAACTCACAGATAATCCTTCATCCGTAGTACGATGAGTGGAATTCCACTTCAAACAACGGAAAACCACGAAATTGGAAGGGCGCCGAAGTCCAGATGTCCATCGAGAAGAGTGCTGAATAGGAAGTATCTCTTCGCGTTTCATTGGTAAACAAGGCTTGAGAGATGGCGGGATGTGTTGATGGTCTAAAGGGCAAGGCCCAAGGAGTAGGCGTTCGTGATGTTCTTCCATAACACTCCAGAGTCCAGAACGACAATTATCAGCGTCCTCACTTTGTTCTAGATCATCAAAATTAGCAATGTAACTATCTGGGTGAAATTTGGAGGTATTGGATGCAATGGAAGGAAGATGCTGAAGTAGACGTAGATAACGAGATGCAAAAGGTTTCCGGGTTTAAGGAAGAAGACAAAAGTAGTATTAAAAGGGAGTCTCTAATGTGTATAATAGGGTTGAAGACGATGGTTCGAAATCGCAGTAAACAATTATCTACAAAAATTCAAAACGATGCATCAAAATAATACAGGAAGTAATGATCTGTATTGGCCAAGCACAGGAAAAGAAGCGTTTAAAGAAAGAAAGGCATGATTGTCACCGCAGGAAATCGCACATAAGACAAGATATTTTCTTTAAAATAAATAAATTTCAAATTTACTTCTTTTAAAATGGGACATATGTTAACATTCAATATTGACCATGCTATCACCTGTTGATCACGAGGGCGAAAAACATGATGGAAGTCAAATGAAATTACACATGTGCGTCAATAGGATTGTAATATATGGTTATTTATCGATGAGCCAGATGATGAGGATTCAAGGATCGAGAGCAAAGCGAGAAGCCTCCACGTGGTCAATTGTTAAAATAAAACAAATATTAAGTGGCTACCTGAATGATGCCGGCGGTAAGTTTTGGACAAAAACATTCGAAATATACAAAGAAGCATCAAAGAAGTTAGGTGTGAAGTCATTGTTGACAAATTGGGACACGAGCAAGACAGTTGTAAAAGGAATGAGCGGATTGATTGCAAACAAGAAGGAACGTGCTTAAGTTTGGAAGCCGTTATCAGAAATAAATAAATGAGTGGTGGTTACCAAGCTCCTATAAAAATATCACCAATCATCCAATAAGAACCCCCTGAACAACACATCAAATGTTATTTCCTTGTTGTATTTTGTTTTCCCTAGCTGTTGTGTTTAGATTTCTGTCGTTGATTAAATTTCAGCGAGTGTCTATATCTTAGTGTAACATTGTTGATTAAATTTCGACATTGTATTCCTAGTCCAGCGTTGTTGATTATATTTTGATATTGTGTCATCTATCCAGGTGCATTGTCGCCAATTAAGTTCCGATATTGTATCAAATTATCTTAAAGCTGTACTATTGATTAGATTCCTTATATAGTTCAAATTGGGTCTCAGCGTTAGTAAGTTAATTATCGGGATTGTATAGTGTTGTTTGAAATTGGAAATTCAATCTTTAAATTGCATTTGATATCTCTGTTCGGAATAAGCACATAACCTCCGTCCTTTTTAAACAAAAGCCCGGAATAACACTCGGTGAAAGATATTTCATCGCGAAATCAAAACCGGCTAAATAGCACTACTGCTGAAGATGGCTAGGGTTGCTAGATGGAGACTGCAGAGGTAGCAGGAGGAGTCGCTGGGACAAGTCTGGCCGCGCAAGAACAGCAGCACGTGGCACAGCGTGGACTAGCGATCAACGGCTGCGAACGCAGTGTCGGTTGGAGCACCGCGAGAGGGCCGCGGTTGCGGCTGGCGTCTGTGGGTCGTTGCCGCAAACCTCACAAAACCTGTACGGCACAACTCAAGATTTTCTCCATTAAAAAGCTTTCTTTTCTTTTCTGTTTTCCTTTCTCATGAAAACGTGCGAGCGCCCTTTTTTTGTCCTTTCTTTCTTTTACTTCTTTTGTGAACTGCCCCAGAAAGCTTTTCTCCATTTGCTTTCTCATGAAAACGTGCAGACCCCTTTTCTTTTCCTTCCTTTCTTTTGCTTCTTTTGTGTAGACGTGGATGGAGACCAAAGAGGGAGAGAGGAACAGACCCCCTTGCGTCAGTCCATGGAGAAAGGAGCTTAGCTTCTGTCTTTTTACTTCGACTCCGCTCTTTTTTCTCTGCCCTACTCGGAATTGTAGCCGAACCCTCCTTTTCCTTTTGGGTGTATAAGGGGCAGGCAAGAGAGAGACCCCTCGCTTGTCTTTTGCGGCCATGTCATGTGATTCATGAACCAGCAGCCCTACATTCAATTAATGGGATGCACATACTAAATGTAATATAAAATGCAAATCATGTGAATGATATTTTTGTCTAAGGATTAGATCAATCTCTAATTTTTTTATACAATAAAGAATAAAATATGATAGTCAAAACTTAAGTGTCAATACTTCTACAAAACACAAAAACAATCAACATCACAGAAATTGAAAAAGCCAGTCATAATCAAAGGTGGAGAAGAGTTTCTTGATGACATGCTGCTTTCAATTAAATCCACGTTAAATCTTAGTGTAGACCTTATTAAATCATAGGTTTACCACCCTATCGCTAATTTCTTAGAGTTAGGATAACTAAGATATCGGTTATAAAAAAAAAAATACTTCTTTTATCTTCCCTCCACAATCTTTATAATTGAAAAAATAAATCATTCCAAAAGATTTTAGAAAGATGTGAAATAAAATGACGGATAACTTAACATGTTATCATTGGATTTCTTAAGGGTTTCAAGTGTTCCATATTAGATGATAGCCGAACTTTAATTATCACTTTTACCAAAAAAAAATCAAAGAAAAAAAGGAAAAAGGAAAGAGTAAAAAGCAAAGTAAAATCACTGCCCTGGCTTTTCGGAAGGAAATTTTTAGAATGTAATTAAAGCCCCGTTTCTTCCCAAGCATCTCATGGCATTTAAAATACTTGCTAATAAATGTTAATTAATATTTTCAACAATATTCCCGCACCATGATATGGCTTAAAGGAACCGTAAAACGTAGTATTTCATCCAACTTTTTCGAAGTTTTCAATAATTTTAACATTGTTTGCTAGTCTCAATCAATTTTAATTAAACCCTCTTGTTTATAAATTTTAGGAATAACTGTATTTTAAGTCCTAAATTTATCATGAAAGTGTAATTGAATTCTAAAATTTTTAAAAAGTGCAATCAAATTTTAAAGCCTGTTAAATTTTTCTAATCAACTCTTCTTGTTAACTTCACCCGATTTTGGCTAATGAAAAATACTAACGTGACTTTTTTATTATTTTCACGTGGTACTGATGTGGCTAAAAGAAAATCCTTTTTATCCAAATCTGATTTTTTACCCAAATTTTTTTAAAAAATTAGATTAAAAATGAGTTAAATAAATAAGTGAAGAGGAAGGAAGGAAACCAAGCAAGGGCTTGTAGAGCCCCTACCACCACCGTCCCACCATCATCGGCCCTTGCAATGGCCGACAGCATGTGCCGGGCCTCAGCTTGTGGCCAATGACTCTCGCTGACAGCAAGCGAGAGCCATTTGGCCCAAGGTCACCAAACCTAGCTAGCCCTTGCCTAGATCTAGTAGCCCCTGGCCAAATCTTGCCAAGGCCCTGAGGCCCCCACTCACCATCACCCCACAGTCGTCGGCCCTTTTCAACATTGGCAAAGCAGCAAGGTTCCTTCCTTCCTCTTAATTGTTTTTAGATTTAGCTTATTTTTTAATATAATTAAATAAAATTTCAGTTAAAATAAATCAAATTCGGACAAATACACGTAATTTTAATCTTATCCTTCATATTTTAATCACGTCAGCGCTACGTGAAAGAGAAAGTAATTAACAAAAAAGTCACGTCAACATTTTTCATTTGCCAAATTGAACAAAATTAATGAAACGATTAAATTACACTTTTTGAAAGTTCTAACTTAATTACACTTCCATAATAAGTTTTAGAATTTTTGGTACACTTATCTCTAATTCTTATTTTGCAAGATAACAATTCAAGAGACTCATTTTTATCGATGAGTGCTTTAACGAAAATGATGTAAAAAAATTTGGATGGTCTATGGATTATCTAATTTTGACAGGTGCTCTACTCTCTCCGCTTGAAATTCGGTTCGCCTATATCTAGCCATTTGATTAATCTAGTAAAGGTGGCTCCCAAATATTTGTACTCTCTAACCCACGTGTCAAATTCAAAGTTGAGGGACTTGTTTAGTTGAATAGTCTCGAAACCAACCAGGCTTTCTCTAGTATTATCAATAAAGAAAAATTCCAAAACTATCCCGTGATTTTTCTATGTATCCTGGATAAATATTTCAAAGACTAATTAATCGAGTATCTTATCTTTAAATCCCTAATAGTCTACTTTCACTTTAGTTCCGACCAATACGAAATATATGTGGACTATCTCGTTTATGTCTTTACTGACATGAGTAGCATCACAGCTCAATCATTAGTAACACCAGCGAGTGATAGTAAGTCCATAATCACTTTTAGTTTTGCAGCTTGTTGAGTAAACTAAGCTAAACTTGTAAAATTACATATTAATGATTCTTCTTGCAAAATTAGATATGCCAGACACTTTAATCATATTACAGCTTGTGTGAGCTTGTGAGTCATGTTTGTAACAATATCTATAAGTTGCATAAATACCAATAGTTTTAAATAGACGAAATAGACTAAATGGGAAAAACTGCACAAAAAGAAGATTGAGAAAGAATAAAAATGAAAAGAGGGGATATAGAGTTGTTTGAGAGAAAAAGTAAACAAGTGGAGGGAGAGTTGGTGGGAGGATGACTCAGTCCGTCCGAGGAACTCTCCTTTCATATAAGGAGAAAAGACACAAATAGTTCTTAGATTTTGATTGAATGTGCAATATCATTCCTCAATTTTTAATTTGTTCAATTTGATTTATGAATAATTAATATATGTCCAGTGTAGTCCTTTCATTTGTTCAAATATACTCTCTGTTGGATATTATTAAATGATGAGTCAATATGTTCATATTATTATGTATCTACTTAGAAAAAGAAAAAAGAACATGTTAGGGCATTCACATGTTCATCATTATTTATTGACATTGATTATTATAACATGACAGAGATTGATATCTTACTTACATGATCCACATATAAACTTTTTTTTTTTTTGGTTCCACAATTCAAACTTGACGGATAGGAAAATCATATCAACAAATTTCATTAACTTGAATTAACGATAAGATGAATCTAGGGATTGGATTAAATATTTACTAACCATTTTTTTCTTGATCAAATTTATGGATCACTTTGAATAAATTAAAAGTCTAAGGACGACATTCCATATTGAACTAAAGTTCATAAATTATTTATCTCATCTTCCCTTCAAATAAAGGTATCAACATATTTCTCTAAATAATGTCAGTCTAGTCTATTAGTCTATTTTAGGAACTCTATGGTAGGACTTTTTAACCGGTGTTTATTAAATGCCAGTTGTTGTTACCAAAAGGAAAATGTCACGTGGAGCTACTTTAACTAGGCATAGGAGTGCCGAACCTCCCTGATTTCAGAAGTATCTTTTCAAGAAGAGTTTGCTCATGAATGTTGACAAAAGTGACCGGTGAGAGTTGGCTCATTAGTTTGGCCTGATAATCTCACCCGTCTATGCTTCATCGAAATGTGATTAGTGAAAGAGCTAGTATAAACACTTAAAATGGGGTAAATAGGTATAAAAATAGATTTATCTAAAGATGCAGCAAAACTATTTTCTTTTAAAGTGATTGTGTTAGACAATAGATTTCTGATAAAGATTCAGACTCAAATAAGATATTTTAAAATATAGCAAAACTCAGAAAAGTGTCAGAGCAAATAGATTAAAGGAGTTCAGAAAATAGAAAATAAACAGAAGATTTATAGTGGTTCAGCTTAGATTAAGTTTACGTCCACTCTTCCACGCTGATAGCCTTTTGGTTGGATTTCACTATGAATCGAAAGAGAATTATAACAATATAACACTGACTACTTGGTAAAGAGTTTCTTTTTCTCTCACTAAGTCTTCTCTCTCTTTCAAATACACGTATGAGCAATATTGATGAAGAACAAGTGATTTGAGAACCTTTAAACTTTGGAATTCTAGCTTTCACGCACACTTGCAAATGACCTGAAAAACCTCTTTAAATACTCATCCATGCCTTTATAACCGTTGGCACTATCCAGATGAATTCTTCTAATCAACCTGTTAGATGGAATCAATAAAAGATATCTTGAGCCGTTTGAAGATTAAGATGAAAGTCTCATGATCCTGGTCGCCCATAAGTAGATTCTTTCCAAAAAAAGCAATTTTCTTCCAAATTGATTTTATAGATCCGTGATTGATTTCATCAATAATATCCAAAAAAGTAAGTGAGATTTTCAACCAAAAAGCCAAATATATCTTGTTCGTATTGAGTCCTTGAAGGAAGAACAATAATCCTGATTATTTTTTCTTTCTTCACTTGAGTTCAGTCTGGGTCTTCGTCAGAGTAAGGCAGACTTCTGATATAAGATACACTTTGATAAAATTCCACAAAAGTCCGGTATTCCTCAGAATGAGAATAAGTCAACTTCAAAATATAATAGGAGTTTTCTCAACAATTGGTTGGTCTCAAAAAAAGTACAAATACTGTGGTCACGAACATGATGTCTATAAATAATACCCTTCAAGTATTGATGTTTTGCAACGCAGACAAAACCTCTCCTCTCTCTTCCGTTTGTGCATTGGGCACACGTAAGAAGAAAGAGAGAATATGTCGCAGGTCTCAGCAACTCCATGCGCTCCTCCGAATAAAGGAACAGGCCATGTGATCGAACGTCGGTCGGCGGGTTATCACCCCAGCGTATGGGGGGACTACTTCCTTAAATACGATTCTCCCTCCAACTCAGTGGTTAGAAATCCTTTTGTTATCTTCTTCTTTTGTTTTCTCGCAATTGCACTTTGCAGACTTACTTCGATTTCCTTCAGTTTTACCACATCTCTTATATGGTAACAATCGGCCTCATATAAATACATGTTCCCTTCTCCACACAAAAAAGCAAAGTTGAAAATCATAAATAGATAAAAGAAGGTTGAAAAATAACGATAATACTTGTAACTTCACCGGCCTCAGTATGTCCTCTGCGACAAGAAACATCTCATCATGGCATTCAACCCCCTCCTCTCATATGGTCGTTGTTCTCATGGGTTCAATTCCGCATGTCATGTGAATGAGCATATAACATCGAAATACCTAAATAGGGTACACAGAGGTGGCCATCGAGATTAAATTGATTTCGTAAAGCCCACGTATTTCATGCTTGCTTTTATTTGAAACACCGTGCAATATATTTGCAGAAGTTCAAATTCCTCGGAAGAGTGGAGGGACAAATTGAGGAACTGAAAGGAGAGGTGAAGAAGATGCTGATTGATGTCGTGGACAAGCCCTTACCAAAGCTTCACTTGATTGATCAAATCCAACGCTTGGGAATTGAGTACCATTTTGAACGTGAAGTAGATGAGCAATTGGAACAAATCCACAAAAGTTACTCTCGACTTGATCATGAAGATTTTAAGGTAGACGACCTTCACACGGTCGCTCTCATCTTTAGATTGCTGCGACAACATGGTTACAATATTTCATCAGGTACGTCTCATATGTAATGCACCAATCCAGTAAGATATCTATTAAAATCCTCCTATTGCTCAATCGAATTTCACACGTGCAAGAAAATATAGAACGTTAACCAAGCGTGTATCCCTTCCTAATTTCTAATCACTTGCATCGTTTTTCCATGTCGGTTGATTCACAGAGGTCTTTGACAAATTCAAAGATAGCAAAGGGAACTTCCGAGAGTCGCTCATAAGCGATGTGCGCGGATTGCTGAGCCTTTATGAAGCTTGCCATTTAAGGTGTCATGGCGATTCAATCTTGGACGAAGCACTTCCATTTGCTACAGCTCACCTTGAATCGATCAACGAAAGCAAAGTGAGCACTAGTCTTGCGAAACAAGTGAGTCATGCTCTAAAGCAGCCACTTCGCAAGGGATTGCCAAGGCTCGAGGCGAGCCGCTATATTCCACTCTACCAAGAAGAGCCTTCACATGATGAAGTTTTGCTTACCTTGGCCAAACTAGATTTCAACTTACTGCAAGAGCAACACAGAAGGAACTTGGCAAGATTACTAGGTTCAGTAACATCATTTAACTATATGATCAAAAATTAGCTTCTACACTACGTTTTTAAAATGACCCAACTATCAATTATGTTTTAGCAATGCCCAAACTATCGATTTTTCTTGTTGTGTTTTTCAAAGATTAACTCATCTATCTTCAATTTACCTTTTTGAATAGTGTTTGTCAAAGTCCTTTACAAGTGAAAAAAGGAGTATAGCTATGCGAATTTGTTGGGCTAAAGAACTTTCAGTTATGCTCATGTTCATTTAATCATAGGTGGTGGAAGAATATAGAGGTTCCAAGAAAGTTCCCATTCGCTAGAGACAGGATTGTGGAGTTGTTCTTCTGGACCACGGGAATATATTTCGAGCCGGAATTTGCCATGGCCAGAGAGATACTCACCAAAGTGATCTCCCTCACTTCCATTATGGACGATATCTACGATGTCTATGGCACATTGGAAGAACTTGCACTCCTCAATGAAGCAATCCAAAAGTACGGAATCCACATTCTCTTTCTCAAATTTTTGAATTTGATCAACTTTGTATAGAGTTAAGCGTGTCACTTTCTACAACTTGAATTCAGGTGGGATTTTGATGCCATGGATGGATTACCAGAGTATATGCAAGCTTATTTCAAGGAGTTTCTCCAACTCTATGAATATATTGGGAATCAATTGGCCGCAAAAGGAAGAGCGTACCGCCTTATCTACGCAAAAGAAGTGGTAAGCATCATCGATAAACTTTACATGCATCGAAGGCAATCTTTAGTTAGAAATCTGAAATTCTTGTGCATGTTTAATTTCTCAGATGAAGAAGCTAGTGGGAGCATACTTTCAGGAAGCCAAATGGTTCCATACCAACTATATACCAACACTAGAAGAGTACATGCCCCTTCAACTAATAACGACTGGCTATGGAATGTTATCGACTACATCACTTATAGGAATGGGCGATGTGGTCACAGAACATGTTCTTAAATGGTCGGTTAGTGATTGCAAGAGTGTGAAGGCTACACAAACCATCTGTAGGCTCATGGATGATGTTTCCTCTCACGAGGTATAATAAAGACATAATTATCCTCCATCATTCTAATAAAAATTATATCCCACCACCACTTAATCTAATTACACCAATGTTGTTTGACATACAGTTTGAGCAAAAGAGGGGGCACGTAGTATCTGCGGTGGAGTTGCTCATGAAATACCGTGGCATCTCAGAGCAGGAAGCTGCGGAGGAACTCCAGAAAGGAGTCATTGATGCATGGAAGGACACCAATGAAGAGTTTCTTCGTCCAACAGCAGTCCCAATGTCGGTTCTCACACGAATGCTCAATTTCTCACGGGTGATTGATGTGTTATATAGCGATGGAGATAATTACACCCATTCTAGCACCAAGCTCAAAGATTATGTGACATCGCTCTTCGTCAATCCCTTGCCGATGTAAAGTTTGGACCAAATGTTATCACACCAATTTGGTCACTGTAAATCAATAGTCTATTGATTATGCCTTTGAGACCCTACTTTTCCTGGATGTATGAGGGAAAATATCATTATTAGTATGTACTTTCAGATTGATCTGCGTAATAAGACTCATAATTAAAGGGATGCATATGGGTATGGTGTTGCTAATTTTGCAAGTTTAGCGTTTCATGTAATTGTAATATTTCAATAATTCTAACCGCTTTGTCCAAAATATTTTAAACCTATTTTATGGCGGTTTCAAATATTTAAATTGTGCCAATTCACTACTAAACTTTTTGATGATTGTCAATTTAGTCCTAAATCTTTAATCGTGCCAATTTAATCCAAATTTTTTTAATAATTTATCATTTTAGTCAAGTCGGGTAATTTTGGCCATAAATCATCGAAAGGTTTTAGGACTAAATTGACAAATCGTCTAAGAGTTTAGAATTAAATTGATATAATTGATAAGTAAAGAACTAAATTAACCAATCATTAAAAATTTCGGGACTCAATTCACATAGTTAAAAAATTTATGTCAAAATTAACCGTTATACAATAGATTTAGGGCTTTTTGAACAATTTTCTTCCCTTACACTTTCACGTCAAGATTTATTTATTTGCTTCAAAGAATACATAAATAATTGAACCTATTCCGTGGTTAAACTTGATTCTTCATTTCTTTGCTGTATGTATTCTCATTTGGCAATAATAAGTTTGAGATAAATCCGGCAAAATGAGAAAAAGGGGCAGATATTAATGTTGTCGGAGCTTTTATTGTATGGTATGATCCTTGATGTGTTGGCCATAATCCATCACATTGTCTTGCATAACTTTATTGATTAATGTAAAATATGGATTTTTTTGGTGCCTGTAAATTTCAATAAGTCTCTTTTTTTGCACGAAAAATATCAATAAGTTCAAAAGTGTCAAAAAAAACCGGTTTGTACAGAAAATGACGCGTGACTTTTTTTGTAGGTAACTTTCCATAACTTATCGAAACGTTTATTAAATTATCCATTTTTATGTTGATTTGCAAATTAATGATTTTTGTTCTAATCTACTTGCTTTTATTTGCATAGCGTGCCAAAACTTCAAATAAGCCAACTTTTACATGAAATTGCTAACCTAAATTAGAATGGTTTACAAACTTTTATTGAATTGAATTGCCAACTACTTTAGAATATTAATTTCATTGGCGTTACTTATCAACATTCAAATATTTTTTCCAACTTGTCTATTGAGTTACTTATTGATATTTTTTTTCTTAATTGGCCACCATTTTTTTAAAGAAATTGCCAACTTTTTCTTTGTTACAGGTTCATAAATAAGAAAACATGATTACTTGTTTTCTCATAAAACTTCACTTTCATCTTTAATCAAGTTTTTTTTGTCATAAGGACACTAGATATGCCAAAAGTTCCATACATCGCTCATTTGGTGCAAAAAGTTTTCGTTGAATCACTTACGTACTATTTAAAAAATAAAAAATAACTTAAGTACCAACTCCAATTTTGGATTGTTAGAATATGACATTGTAATATTTTATCAATTTCCATAGTCAATGTGGCTCCCCAGCGTGTCTAGTGAACAATAATAGCTCTATACAGTGTCATCTTTTTTGTGAGGCCCATTATTGTTTATTATCTCCGCATTGTGGTGACTCATTGCCATCACGGTCCATGGCCTAAGTAAGCTCATGAAGGCCTTTAAGCCTCATTTTTAGAAGCTCTTAAGTAAATTGCAGCCGTCAAATTTTCACCACCCATTTTATCAATTCGGAAAGTGTGCAGTTGAACTAACCACACAAAAAATAAAGTAAGGAAAAGAAATATTCACAAGTAACGCAAAAAAATATGCCTAATGAGATATAAATATTATAACTTTTTTTTGTGTAAAAAAAAAAACCCCTAATCTTGTCCATTATGATACAAATACCCCAAACTTTTTTTTTTCATTATAAAAATCCCCAAACTTATATTAATACCGTAGATTGAATTGAAATAGAGGATATATATGTTGCACATGTATAAATTTGGGTTTTCTTGTGTCACAAAAAAAGTTATGGGTATTTGTGTAGTTTTTGGTGGCACAAAAAAAGTTAGGATATATATGTCGCAATGGGCATAATTTGGGGGATTTTTATGGCATTTACACTGAAAAGTATTAGTACGGTCTTTTTTTATCCCATTTATTTGAGGGAGGAGAAGGAAAATAATGTTTTTTTTTAAAAAAGACAATTTTCCCCAAGTCTAGCTACATTGGTTCTACCAAATTTTCATCGAGTTCTCTCAAACAGGAACGTTGTCGCCCCATTCTCTACATGAATTTTTGGTAGAAGAACCTTTCCATGTACCTTCAACTTAGCAAACACTGTACAAATGCACGCCAAAAATAAACAAATATGTAAGGTGCAAAACGCGCAATCCTATAATCTCCATAACTAGAACAAGAGCACAGATAATCAAGTAGAAAGATTAACGCACCAGTTTTGAAATCCATCGTTCTTGATGTGGAAACGGAAAAGCAATGACGCAAGTACAAGTCCTTCTCCTCTATCCCCCTCTGTATCATTAGCTTAATAAGACGACCCCTCATCCTTTAGTGCTAAGTAAATGTTCCTTTTGTAAGGATACTTGTGAGAATTATGGTTAAATGAGAGACTTGAACACTATTTATAAAGTTTCCAACTATGCCCTCTCATTACAGGCCAAGCTCAACTCAACCCATACTAGCCAGCCCCATATTAAACTAATTAAGAAACATTTTATCTCACCTTAGACCAACTCCGTAAAACGGTAAATTACAATATCAATTAATGTAGTCCACATTATGAAAACTCTTACATTCTCCCACTTGAGCTATATTAATTAAAATTGTATTGTATGTGCGCACCTTGGTTTAAAGATAATTATTAATAGTCAATTCCATCATATAAAGTCTCAAATACTGAATCATGATGGTAATTGTATGTATACGCACAGAGCCTTCCATAGTCACAAGTATTTTCAATGAACCCAAATATGCCTTATCTTTACAATTAATCTTTCTTTATGTATAACAAGACGTCATGACCTAAATTCAGGTGCACCACCTAAGTTTAGGCTAATAGACTACTAAGTCTTTAAACTTAGCTCGGGTTCTCCCAAGCCCATACCAATTCGCGACTTAAGGTTCAAATATTTAACATGCAAATGATTATTATCTAGGAGTTGCCACTAATCGGTTTACAGTAGATCGATTAGACACCTAAGTAAAATAACGGGAGAATTATTTTACTCCTACGAACCAGAGACTAAAGGTATAAGGACTTGGTTACACTAGATTTCTCTAATGTCCTTTCGGTACCATTCTTTTTATTTTCAAAAATGTTTTTGCAGGCAGTTTGGATTAAATTTAACATAAATTACTATCATGCAATATTGTGATCACACGAGTACTCAATCATTATTAAACACTCAATGAATCAAACAAATTGCATCAAAAGAATTAAATGCACAAGCAATCAATTTTTTGGATTTTCTTTTATTTCGAAATTGAAATTACCTAATAATTAAGCATGCAATTTTAATTAAAGAAAAAGGAAATCTAATCATCCTAAAGCAATGTTTTTTGGCACTTTTATTTATTAGAGCTAGCAATTCTATCTAAAATTAAAAAAGAAAAAAAACATTCAAAATATCAATCAAGATTCAAATAAAAGATTACAATATCCAAAAAATAATCCGTCTCGCGTCTTAGATTAATGGATATCTTAATCTTGATGAGGCACTTACTCAGAATCCAACATAATTAAAAAAATGATCCGTTGTCTCACGGCTCAAATTAAAGATTATCTCAATCTCAAACAATGCAATTATCCAATAATAAGTTGAGATAATTAAAAAAAATGATCCAATAGCTTACGGATCAAATTAGTAATTAAATCAACTTTATCAATAAGCCCTAATTGGATATGCTTAATATCACGTATCAGATAACAATCAATCCGAATTAAGGAATGAAATATTCCATTTGAATTGGATATAGATTGTTACCTAATTCGAACACCCGTAATTCAGATCGGAATAGGACCGGGTCACAGCTTGTGGATGATGCTCGACAGGAGGGCGGCAGCGGGGCTCGAACCGCTACCAAATCGTCGCAAGAGACTTCACTGGTTTCGGACGGAGACCGGGGTTCGCTAGACTGCAAGATCGTTTGAGAAACTTTTGCTTTCCACGTGTGGATTATTCAAGAAGAAGACAAATTTCACCGCTTCAGCGCATCGCTCTCTAAATCCTTTCATCACTTTTGCCCCTTGCTGCTATGTTGACTGAAGGTGGTCTTGAACTAAGCCCGGAATTTCCTTCAAGTAAAACAAACAATATTAGAGAAGATATGTGAGAGAATCTGCGCTCGCCAATGGTGCCCCTGGTCATTGATGGAGAGCCTCCAGCAATGCCATGGCGGGTGGTGCAGGACTTGTTTGAAGCGTCGATGAAGAGCTTCGCATGATCGGGCTGTCGCGAGGCGCAACGATGAGTGCAACAGCGGGGCTCGGACTGGGCTTGCTGGCGTCACTAGATGACCGCTGGACTGAAAGATCGTTGGAATTGCTGTTGGGTCTCGCTCAGGGCCGCAAAGGTCGTCGAAGGCTGATGTGTCGCTGTAGCGGAGACAAATAAAACTGCAGAATTATTGCTGGAACTCGCCCGGAAACCTACGAGACATAACAAACACCAAAGCTTCGTGGGATCGATCTTGGTCATGCGGAAGTTGTGGGGGTTGGTGTAGAATAGGCGTGAAAGTCCACAATGACCGGGAGATGAACCTGGACAGCAAGCGAAAACACGAAAATAAATAAAGGAATAATTTAAATAGCGAAATGAAATTTCACACAATCAAACTAAAAATGCTTGACTTAGCTTTATGCTTGTTGTCAATATCCACAAAGCGAGATGAATGCGAGACGTCGAGAGGACTACCAACACGATAGACCAATCGGAGAATTCTCAAGATCGTGGACCTCTCATGTCTGAGGGTGTGTAGCCCCTTTTATAGCAAAAAGCCTCCCACGTATCATTGGAAAGTCTGGATCCGTGGAGCCGATTTATGATTCTAAATTGCTGAGTTTTGGCTTTGATTTATCACCAAAAATTGATTGTGAATCTCTCTAATTTATTTCTAAATTAGCGCTCAGAATCTTTTGGTTTCATTTTCTGCTTCTACTCATATTGCCTTGGACGTGTCCACATTCGCTCATCTCCATTCACAATTCCTGGGCCAACTTGATTATTTCCTCTCTTTTTCTTGCGAATATGACCGGGTGGGCGTTTATAGCGCTGGAACAATCCCATCATTTTCTCTCACTATTCTATAACCAGCTCATTAGTCTCCTTTTATAAATTCCAGCAACCCACACTTTCCACAAATGCCTTGATTTCTTTCCTCCATTTTGTCTCTCAATTGCCGCGCTTTCTTTTTCCTTCAGCCGATAGCTCATCATTTATTCCACGAATTCCTCCATTAGCTGACCCCTAAGCATCCAACCGATTTTTTGAATTTCCTATCCTTCTTCGCATGTGCAATATATCAATCCCCTTCCTCATATCATGGGTGAGATCCATGGTCCCTCATTAGACTGAATAAGGATTTTTGCTAATCCATATAACATCAACCGAAGGCATTCCCTTGACAGCATGATGATGTTAGCTCAAATGAAAATTATTGGATGCGGACACCATCAAGTCAAACATATCCATCACTAGACCAATGCAAAAAACTATATATTATGCAATTTAATTCTAATATTTTTGTTTAGGGGTTAGAATTAATCCCTAATTTTTCTATGAATATATGACCGGGTCACCAAAATTTAGGTGTCAACACAAGATATATGCACAAGGCTAATAACCGAATGCCCCTAGCCTTCACTCAAGATTTATACAATACCTACATAATAACAATTCATTTAAAGAATATTTTATTGAATGTAAAAGTCAATATATATATATATATCAAAGTGTTACTAAATTGTAACAAATACAGATGTAAACTTTATTAGAGGAAAAATAAAACATAGCTCCCACTAAATAACAATATCTCAAGATGCTCCCAGACCCATGCTAATGACATGTCACCCAAACACACAAGGGCATAGGCCTTTAGTTAGTGGATCTGCAACCATATTATCTGTAGGAATATGATCTCCTACAACGTCACCATCCTCTATTGATTCCTTTATGGTCAAATTCTTAACCTTCTATATGCTTAGACCTCTTAAGACTTCTTTTGTTATTAATAAACAATACTACAGAGTTATTGTCACAATATAACTATATGGACCTATCCACAAAATCAAAAACTATTAACTCCCTAATGAGGTTCCATAGCCAAAAGCCTGAGTAGTAGGTAAAAAACATACTACAAACTCTGCTCGCATGGTAGAAGAAGATATAGATTTTTGTTTCTCGCTTTTCCATGATACTACACCTCCTACCAACATAAATATGTATCATGTCGTTAACTTCTTATCATCTTGACAGCCAGCAAAATCTGTATTTGAATACCCTACTAGTTGCAAGTCCAGAACATGTCTATAAATCAGCATATAATCTATTGTTCTCTTTAAGTACCTTAAAACCTTCTTGGCAGCAACCTAGTAATCGCATCCTGGATTTGACTGATATCTGCCTAGAAGTCCTGTCGCAAAGATAATATCTGATCTACTGCAAATTTGAGCATACATGATACTTCCAAGCACACTAGTATAAGGTACATTCTTCATTTGAGCTTTCTCAAAATCTGAATTATGGCATTGTGAAAAACTCAATTTATCACCTTTAATAATAGGAGCATTTCCTGGTTTACAATGCTGCATATTGAATCTTTCTAAAATACGATCAATATATGCCCTCTGAGACAAACCCAATGAACGACGAGAACGATCCCTTTGGACCTCAATGCCAAGAACAAAAGCCACATCACCAAGGTCTTTCATGTCAAAAAATTTCAATAACATTCGCTTTGTCTCATGCAATAATCTGATGTCACTACTTACAAATAAGATATCATCCACATAAAGTATGAGAAAAATATTTCTCCTCCCATTGACCTTGTAGTATATACACCGATCTACTTTGTTCTCAATAAATCCAAATGAAGTGACAACACTATGAAACTTTAAATAACATTGTCTAGAAGCTTACTTAAAGCCATAAATAGACTTTTTCAATCTACATATAAGCTTACATGAGTCATCTGCCGCAAAACCTTCAGGCTACACCATATAAACCTCCTCACTCTCCATTTAGAAAAACAGTCTTAACATCCATTTGATGTAACTCCATATCAAAATGAGCTAGCAATACCAAAATCACTCTACAAGAATCTTTAGAAGAAATTGGAGAAAAGGTTGCTTCATTGTCTATTACTTCTCTTTGAGTGAAACCCTTAGCTACTAGCTTGGCTTTAAACTTTTCAATCTTCCCTTTGAAATCCCTTTTAGTCTTGTATACCTATTTGCAGCTGATAGTGAAAGAGCTAGTATAAACACCTAGAGGGGGGATGAATAGATGTGAAAACAAATTTTGCAAAATGCAGTAAAATTACTTTATTTTAAAACTAAGTCTGATGAACAATAGACTTTGAAAGAATTTCAGACTTTAACAACTATTTTGAAACACAGAAAGATATCACAACAAATAAAGTAAAGGAGTTCGGGGAAAAGAAAATGAATACAAGATTTATAGTGGTTCGGCTTAGATTAAGCCTACGTCCACTTTCCCACGCTGACAGCCTTCTGACTAGTTTTCACTATGAATCAAAAGAGAATTACAGCCTTATAATCTTGACTTCTTAGTGAAGAGTTTCTATTGCTCTCACAAAGTCACTCTTTAGTGTTTCTCTCTCTTTCGAATACAAGTTTAAGCACTATATGATGAAAAACAAGTGATTCGGAAGCTTCAGACTTTGGAATTCTTCTTTCACGCTCTCTATTGAATGACTTGAAAAACCTCCTTAAATACTCCTCTATGTCTTTTCGACCGTTGGCACTTTCCAGAGGAATTCTTCCAATCAACCTGTTGGACGGAATCAATTAAGAAGATCTCAAGCCGTTTGAAAATTGAGATGAAAGCCCGATGATCCTGGTCGCCCATACAATCAGAATCTTGGTTTCCATAAGTAAATTCTTTCCAAATAAATTTGCCTTCTAATAAATGATTGTCCCGTAATTGATTCAACAATGATAACCAAAAAGGTAAGTGAGATTTCCAACCAGAAAGCCATATATATATACTAAAGCCTTAAAGGAAGAAAAATAATCCTAAGTCTGACTATATCTTCATTCTTCACTTGCATTCAATCTGGGTCTTCGTCAGAGTAGGGTAGACTTCTGATGTAAGATAAACTTTGAAAGAATTTCACAAAAGTCTCGTGTAACTAAGAATGAAAATGAGAATAGAACTTAGAAAAGTTTTGTCAATTTCAAAACCTAATTGGAGTTTTCTCAAACAATCTCATCTTTTTTTATGGTGACAAAACTTTCATACATATTTAAAACTTTTATCCTGCAAAATAACACTTCAACAGCACATGATAACTTATAATAAGAACGTATTTTTATAGAACTAAATGACATTGATTCTGCATCCACAAAAAACACATTAGTCTTGACAATTAAGAGTTCAAGAGCTACAAAAGTTCAATCCAAATTCACAACCACAAAAGTTAACTGGACTACAAAACATAATCATTCACAAAAGTTAACACTGCCAAGTTCAAACAAATAGGAACTTTTTAAATTTGCTCTCATTTCTCCCCATTTTTGTCAATACCAAAAATAAAGAGAAAGTCAAAAAAAAATGTGAATAAAAATGATATAAAAAGATGGAGTCATTCAAGGTTGTTTGGGAACACGAACAAATCGAAAATCCTCCAGCAACTGCATAGTCTTCTCAAGCTTCTCTTGGCACTGATGATAGACATTCTCTACTCTGGCTACAGTATGAGAAACCTGTTGATTCAACGTTTGAAATTGAGTATCAAGAGACTATACCTTGCCAGTTAGAAAATCTGAGGTAGATCTTAAATCAATATGGAGCTTTTGAATTTCAACCTCCATGGCATATTGTTGTGCCTTTATCTCCAAAAGGAGTTCTACTATCCTTGGATAGTTTGCATTAGGGTCAATTTGCGCACTAGCTTCAGTAAAGTGAATCGGTGGAGTATTCAAAAATGAAGGAACATCGACTTGAACGCTTGCAGCTTGTTGCTTGTCCTGACTCGGAGTTTCTTGTTCAACATCAACTTTAGGGAAATGAGATGCAAAGACATCTTCAGCATCTGCATGAGATCAACTAATGCCATCACGAGCAGTGGGTGCAGGAGTTTTTTCATTGTCTCCCCCTATTTTGGTGCCTTTAGGTTGAGATGAGACTTCTTCTTCTTGTACCTTTTCCTTTCCAATGCCAAATCTCTTTTCTTGTTCAGTGTCCTCTTCTTCAAATGCAGCATTTTCCCTGTTTTCTTCAGTGTCATCCGATACTGGTATTGCCCTAGTGTCTCCTTCAGAATCTTCATCTTCATTCTCCTTCTCTATTGATTTTTCAGCATCACCTTCTTCTTCATCTTCTTGTTCACCTTCTTCTTCTTATGTCTCTTTGGAATCAGGATAACCTTGAAGATTTTGCAAGGCGAGCACAGAAATTGTCAGATCATCCTCATCTTCTTTGTCCATCAGGAGGATAGACTTCTTTTTCTTTGAAGTCTTTTGGACAACATCTTTTCCTTTTCGCTTCCTTGTAGCAGTAGATCCTTCCTTCATTCTGCTAAATGATTCCTTCTTCAAAAGATCCAAGGCCTTAGATAGATCTTTCAGCCTCATTTTGGAAATCATATTCATTCATATCTCCATAGGAATGAGAGTTCTTGCTCGAAGTAGAGAAGGCAATTGGATCTGAAAATGTCTAAACAATCTTGTAATCAAAGCAAAGTAGGGCAATTGTCCTTTTTCTTTCGTGACAGTCCTGTATATGTGCAAGAAAATGGTATGCAGCAGAGAAAAAGGAATTCCATTGCAAATAGCCCACATTATTTTTGCCTCAAACCTCAAGATATCAGTTTTGGAGGCAGCCTTGGGTTTGATGCAATTGATGACAATTTTGTGCAATAGAATGTTTGATGCTGGCAAACGAGAGTAAGTGATACTCCCACTCGGTAGTTTAATCTTCATTAGAAATCGAGTAGCTTAACTAATGGAAACATTAATGGGTAGAAAACCACTTCGTTCAACACCCAAAATATCAGCCAGAATATCCACATTCACAATAAATACTTTATCACAAACAACGAACTGAATGTGAGTTTGATCCAGAAAGACAAATTAGAGTAAAAATACGTTGTCAACTCAGGATAAGCTTCTACTGTCTCAACACAAAATTTTTCAAGTTGAAGATTGACTAACATTTCCCTCAAGTTAACCTTTGTTGACACCTAAATTTTTGCCCAAAAAAAAAAATCATTTCCAAAAAAATGGGAACTTGTTTTCCCACAAAAAAATTTCATGTCAAATTATTGCATATAGATTATCTAGGTGTTTAGTATAGTTTATTTTAATGTAATATGTTTTTCCTATAAAAAAAATAAAAAATAAAAAATAAAAGCAAGTTGGGGCCAATGATCTAAATGTGACTAGCCAAGCCTAGGAGGTCAAATTGGAATTAAAACGGCAAGTTGGGGCCAAAATGCAATTTTCAAAAGTTAAGGGACCAATTCGCAAATTTCGCAAAATTTCGCCCAAACCCTTAAATCATCATCTTGGTGACCAATTAAGTTGAAATTGAATTTGGGCCAACTCGAATCAATCAAATCGGGTGAAGAGGACCAAATTTGCATTGAATTGGGTATTTTTGGCTAAGAAAATGGCCAACTTTGAGGGACTTTCTTGCAAAATTGAGTGAGGACAATTGCGAAATCTGGCCAAGATCTTAAACTAATATACATGAGATTGCTAATTGATCAAAAACCGCAGCCAAATTGATGGATTAAAGCACTCAAACTAGCTACCAAAACCCAGCCCATGGTTAAGTCTTAATTCGGAGCTGCTAAGTAGGCATATTAGTGGCCCCACCATATCCCACTCAACCGCCCATTTAGCTTGATCTTTGCACACGATGGAAGACCATTATTGGTAGTACAAGTGGACAAAAATTGGACAGGGATAAGCTGCTGAAAGCACGGGAAAATCGCACCAAATCCGCACACTCAACATCTGCAAGATTTGAAAATTCTGGCTAAGTCAGAAAGTGGGTGGATAACTCAGTTGGCAGGCTTGGTAGGTGGACAAAAAGCTGACCAAGAGATTGATGAATCCGGGGGATAAGATCATGGAAGCAAGTTCTTTCAAGAGAGGAGAGAGAGGAGAGTGCTCGGGATCATTCCCCAAAGACACCTTCAGAAGCAACTCCAAAAAGCAAAAAACTCAGAAATTCTAGACCGACCCTTGCAAAGAAAAGTAAAATTTTCACAAACTTGCGGCCCAAATTACCCAAAACAGTCAAGTAGAGAGTGAAACTTCACTCAAATATCTTTCCAACCATAGGTCACACATCCCAAATGGAGATCGGGAAGGCCTCCTAAAGCCCCCCGAAAACCACCCTCCTGGCGGGCCAAGAAACACTGAAAATGTTTGTAAGTGTTGAGCCTAGTTGGTCATGAGTGAGGGAAAGCAAGTGTTTTTGAGAGAGTTGAGAGACAAATGAGGAAAGTCCATGACTTACAAGCCAAACTAGAATACATATAGTTTGGATTTATTTTAATTTGGCCAACAAAAGAGGTTCTGAAGCTTGATTTTGGAGGTCAATGAAAACCTTCGTTATCATTTCTTTCTTTGCAAATCTCGTTTTCCAGTTGAAGAAGCCAACTTCCATGGGCCCCTAAGAATAATTTCTCGGCTTCCTTGGCCAAGAGCCACTTGAAAAAGAAATTAGGAAGCAAGGTAAGAATCCTATATGTATTTTTCGTCAATTTTAAACATGTTTCAACCATGAAAAATCAAGAGAAAACTAGTCCAAGAAACTGATTTTGAGGTTGGAATTTTTCTAAAAGTGTTGAAAATCTCTTCAAGAGTTTTGCATGTGTGCTTCTTGGAGAGGTCGTTTTGATGTTATTAGGTGGGTCATTCTCTATGATGTTTGTTGAATTTGAAAGCTCATGTTACCTATTTTCATTCGGATTAAGTAGTGTTTCCCTTAGATCTCATATGTGATGAGTGTTAGGGCTTGAATATGGGCATTTAACCCGTTTGCTTGATTTGGGTTCAAACCCAGATTTGCAAAATCAGATCAAACCCGCATATTTGATGACGATTCCAGCTTAGTTTTTGTGTGTTTTAAGCTGTGATTTCTATCTAATCTTACTCCTTCATGTGGTAGTATAATCTTGATACTTTAGTCCCGTATGAGATTGCTTATGGGTTGAGATTGAAGGCCGCAAACATGGCCCGGAGAAGCTATTTTTGGATGATTTAATGCACGCCAAGTGTTCGACGAAATGCGCAAACCAAGTTTCGATCTTGAAACAGTCGATTTAAGCTTGGTTCTTGTTATATTCATGTACTAGGTAGTTCCATATTAGTGTAAATTGGCATATATCGGTTTAGGGAATTAATTTTAAATAAAAATTAAAAATATAAAAAAAATATATGAAAATTTCAAAAAAAATATAAAAATGATGGATGACATCAAATTATGATAGAAATGACATCTAGGAAATTTTTCTAATGTTAAAATGTCATTTTCTTAATTTAATGATATTTTGGTATTTTATAACCATTTTTGTAAATAATATATTTGTGTAGATTAAAATTATTTAGAGTGATTTCATGCATCTAAAGTAATTTCATGCATATTTAAATTCTCATTTTGCTCATTGGGGTCCTGTCAGGGTGTGATAACAAGGCCATGTAATATTATTTGCTCGACTTGTATCGGGTTTTCCTTTTCCGCATGGACGCTTAGGCCCTGTTTGGTAACCATCCAAACAGGGTCAAATTCTGATTCTTTGTTCCCAGAATCCGTTTAGGCCTAGAATCGCGTTTGGTAAAACTTTTGTTCCCGAGAGAACAGATTGGGAATAGAATCAAGAACCAAAAAAAGTTGATTCTTGTTCGGGAATGAATTTGAGAATCAAAATCAAGAACTCTTTTTCTTCCCTTCGGCCATCTCGTGACCGCCGTTCACCACCACCCGCCACCGTCCGCTGTCCGCCGCCGCCATCCACCGCCGCCATCGGCCGCCTGTCCGGCGAGCTCGCCGAAGGCTTGCCCAACCACCGGCGAGGCTCGGCCTCGCCAGATCTAGTGAGGCCTTCGCCGAGGCTTGGCAGGGGCTGGGCAAGCCTCACGACGCCTAGCCCCACCGGTGGCCAGGCAAGGCTCGCCCAGCCCTGTCGGTGGCCTGGCAGGCCTCACCAAGCCCCAGCGAGGCCGGCCTGGCCACCGGCGGGGCTCGGCAAGCCTCACCCAGCTGCCAGCGAGGCTCGGCCGACGACGGCCGGCCTCACCGAGGGCCGATGACGCTCTGATGAGGTCGCCGGCCCTCGTCTTGCTGGTCGCCGATCCGGCGACTAGCCACAATAAGAAGAAGAAGAACATGAGAAAAAGGAAAAAAAGAAAAAAAAAAAGGAAAAAATGAAAAAAAAAAAAATGAAAAAAGTAAAAAATTTATTTAAAAATTAAAAGAAATTGATTTGGAACATAATTAATGAGCACGGTACCAAACGCAATTCTATTCCAGAATCAGAAATTTTGGACAGTTACCAAACGGCTTAAAATGCTTAGAATCAGTTCCCGGGAACAGAATAAAAAAGAATCAGTTCTGATCATAATCTACTCCCGGGAACAGAATCGTTACCCAACGCGCCCTTAGCAGTTTTATAAGGATTATAATTAGTAATCAAAATTGCCATTTAGATGAACAACCTTTCAAGTTAGTGGTACCGCAAGGGCGTTAATAGAAACATTAGCATAAACAAGTCCCCCTTCCTAGAAATCTCCGATTGCGTAGGTATCGAGACAACACTCTTGTGTCTCGATTGGTTTCTAGCCGACCCCAAGGCTAGTGGCGACTCCTAGAAATATTTAGGTTGTTAAGAACTAAAAAAACAAAATCCAACATCGCGCGAGGTATGGGCTTAGGAAAGCCCGCGCCTAATTTAGGGCCATTGGTCCGCCTCTTTAGACAAATACCCCTAAACCTTCTTCCTTTTCCCATGGACGGAAAAAAAAATGGGTCGTGACAACCTTTATAGAGTCAAGGAAGTCAAAGTCGACTGTGCGAGAGTTTATCACCCCTCTGTTCAGCATTTGAGCATAAACTCTTTGAAACGAAAAAGCTTCGTTTTTTCTTTAGAAATTTCGGCAGCCACACCCATACAGGGTTGGAAATTCGTAAAAATTCTCTCATCATCATCTTTGTTCTCAGGTTGACTTTCTGACCCAAAATGAGGATCATAAGAAAAGTTCACAAATCCCTTTTCAACCGTTCCTTTTGGTGCTATTCCTAGTCTTTCCATTGTTCTCAAGAACAGAGTTTCGTTGCCATACCCATTATCTTTTAGAAAATCAGTGATAAAGGTCATTGGACTTCCACCCTGTTTCAAAAAAGTGTAATGCTTGAAGAGTACCTTAGGCCTCATTACTCTGGTAGGAATCGCTTCTTGTTCAACTTCCTCATCTACAGATTGACAAGGAGAGCTCTACGGAGAATCTTCACCAATAAGATTGAAGTGAGTTGGTCTTTCAAGCATGTTCCGAGGACCCTGACTTGCAATGCTAGAGGATTTTCTCTGGTATGAAATTGATGTAGACTTGGAGGACTTCGCTGACATGTTCGAGTGAAAGAAAGAAAGAAACTTGCAGAGAGATTTTGAGAGTAAAAATCGAGGGAGAGAGAGATTCGGTATTAGGGTTTGAAAAGCTGTGCTCGAAAGAAATATTTTGAGGTATTTAAAGAAATCGAAAAGAGGTAAATGAAACGTCACAAGGAAAAATGCCTTTTCAAAACAAATTTTGAAAAAGGTAACTACTAAAAATTTGAAATCCAAAAATTAACAATAAAATAGTAATTTCTAAAAATGAAATAGGCAAGTGACAATTCAAATATAATCATACCTATTCAAATTTTACATACTAATAATAAAATACCTGGATTCGAGAAATTTTCATACTGAAGTAGCTTCTTCAAGTTGAAGTTTTGAGTCTGATCAACTTCAAACTTTAATGGAGAGAAGAAATGATATTCAGCTTGCTACGAATCAACTCAAATAGACTCTTCTCCAAAGGTTTTGTAAAGATATCTGCCAGTTGATTCTTTGAATTGAACCATAATCTCGCCATTCTAGACATGATCCCTTATAAAATGATGACGAATCTCTATGTGCTTTACTCTTGAATGAAGAATTGGGTTTCTTGTAAGGTTGATAGCACTTGTGTTGTCGCATCTGATCTCTGTGCAGGGTTATTCTATTCCAAAGTCTCTTAGTTGTTGTCTTATCCATAGAATTTGAGAACAACTCCTCCCAAGAGCAACATATTATGCTTCTGATGTAGATAATGTCACAATACTTTATTTCCTTGAGAACCAAGATATCAGCATTTGTCCCAACAGTTGACAAGTGCTAGATGTGCTCTTTCTGTCGACTCTACAACCGGCTAAATCAACGTCAGAATAACCAAGTAGAGTAAAGTCTCCTTCTTTTGAATACCATAGACCCAACTTTGGAAAAGTCGCAATATATTTGATGATGTGTTTAACAGCACTTAGATGAGATTCTTTTGGATCAGACTGAAATCTAGCACATATACACACACTGAACAAAATATCAGATCTTGAGGCAGTGAGATAAAGAAGAGAACTGATCATGCTTCTATATAGTTTCTGATCTACTTTCTTTCCTCCTTCATCCTTGTCGAGTTTTGATGAGCTTGACATAGGAGTTTATCTTCTCTTGCAATTTCCCAATCCAAGTTTCTTGATAAGATCTTTGGCATATTTCTCCTAGTGAATGAATATACCTTTCTTTGATTGTCTGACTTGTAGTCCTAAAAAGAAGGTCAATTCACCCATCATGCTCGTTTCAAATTCATCCTGCATAGATCTTGAAAATTTCTTACAGAAATTTTTCATTAGGAGAACTAAAGATTATATCATCTACATAAATCTGTACAAGCATAAAATCTTTTCCTTCTCTTTTTATAAACAAAGTGATATGAACTTTTCCTTTCTCAAAGCCATTCTCTATTAGAAACTTACTCAACCTTTCATACCAAGCTCGTGGTGCCTACTTCAAACCATACAATGTCTTTTTTAGTCTGTAGACAGAATCTTGTTTTCTTGAATCTTCAATCCTGGTGGTTATTCCACATAGACTTCTTCTTGAATGAATCCATTAAGGAAAGCGCTTTTGACATCCATCTAGAATAACCTTAAATTTTGATAACAGACAAAAGCAACTAATAATCTAATTGCTTCTAACCTTGCTCCTAGTGCATAGGTCTTGTCATAGTCTATCCCTTCTTCATGTGTGTATCCTTTTGCCACAAGCCTTGCTTTGTTTCTGATTACTTTACATTTCTCATCCATCTTGTTTATGAAAACTCATTTTGTTTCAATCACAGATTTGCCTTTAGGTTTTGAAATCAGCTCCCACACATCATTGATGCTAAATTGTCTGAGTTCTTCATGCATAACTTTAATCCAGCTTTCATCAGACAATACTTCTTCTACTCATTTTGGTTCTATCTCAGAAACAAGTGCTAATGCATTGGAGTCTTCTTTTCCTTTTGATCTGGTGCGGATTCCTTCATCAATTTTGCCAATGATGAGTTCTTTGGGATGACTTGACTTGTGCTTCTAGTTGCTATTTGATTTGAGAATATGTTGATCCTCTGTTCCATTTAAATCCTCTTGTTATGCTTGTTGTTGTACTCTAGAAGACTGAACTTCTTTGGGGGAAATAGACTTTATTAAGTCTGGAACTAGTTCAGACTCTTCAAGTTGAATCTGATCTGGTTAATTCTGCACATAATCCTGAAACCTGACGTTCATAAATTCTTCTACATATTGAGTCTTCTTGTTAAAAACCCTGTAAGCTTTGCTTGACATTAAATAGCCAAGAAAAATTTCTTCATCCGATTTTTCCTCGAACTTTCCAGATCGATCATTTGCATTCTTCAAAATAAAGCACTTACAGCCAAAAACATGAAAGTATAAAATATTTGGCTTCTTTCTTTTATATACTTCATAAGGAGTCTTCTCTAGAATAGGCTTTAAAAACACTATGTTGATAATATAACAAGCAGTAGAAACTGCTTCTGCCTAAAATCGAGAGGATATTTTGCTTTTTATCAATAGAATTCTGACCATCTCCTATAAAGATCTGTTTTTCCTTTCCACAACCCCATTTTGTTTTGGAGTACATGGAGAAGAGAAACATGTTGAAGATCAGATTCATCATAGAAGTTTGCAAAATCCTGATTTTCTAACTCACCTCCATGATATGTTCTTATGCTTGAAATAGCATAACCATTCTCATTATGAACTTTCTTGGCAAAGTTTGAAAAATAATAAAAAGTTTCAAACTTGTTTGCCAAAAAGAATACCTAAGTGAAACGTGAATAATCATCCACGATTACTAGACAATACTTCTTTCCGCCAACACTCCAAGTTCTTGTTGGCCCAAAAAGATCCATATGAAGAAGCTGCAAAATGCAACTGGTAGAAACCTGATTTATTGGTTTAAAAGAATTTCTAACCTGTTTTCCTAAAACACGGAAAGTGCATGACTCAGACTTCTTATAAGCCAAATTATGAAGCCCTCAAACCAGCTTCTTAAAAGAAATTTTGACAATCTGCTTCATATTTACATGACCAAGCTTTCGATGCCAGAGACTTGCTTCATCTTGAATAGAAAAAAGGCACTGTGAATTTTCTGGATTTATGTCCATAATGTATATATTGCCATGCCTATGCCCAGTAAAGAATTGAGAGAAATCTTGACTAATTCCAAAACAAATGCCTTCTTGAAAGTTTTTTTCTGAAACCTGTATCACAAAGCTAAATTATACTCAGAATGTTGTAATTTAAACCTTTCACCAGGGAAACATTGTTGATAGTCAGACTTCCAATATTCATTGTTCAATATCCTATAATCTTCCCTTTGTTGTTTCCACCAAAAGAAACTTTTCCTCCTTTTAGTCTATCAAGCTTTATGAAGTAGCTTCAGTCTCCTGTCATATGCCTAGAATAGCCACTATCCAAATGCCATTTGACTTTTTTTTTAATAGTGACCTGCAATCAGAAGAAAAACTCAAAATTTCTTTGGTACTCAGACTTTCTTGGGTCTAAGAGTGTCAGTGTTAAAAACAGTTTTTGCCTAATCTCTCTTAACTGGTTTCCAAATTTTGGGACATTCATTCTCAAAATGTTCTGAGCTATTACACTTAAAACATCTGAGAACACTTCGGCTAACAGGTTTTATAAACACTTTTTGAAAATAATTTTTGTAAAATGTCTTTGTAGGTTCTTGTCTAAGTCTCTCTTTTGCTTTCGGAAAATCAATTAAAGAAATAGTTTCATTATTCATACCCAAGCCAGATTTATTAAAGTATGGTATTTAAGCTATAAGAATTTTCTCTAATTTTTCTGATCCCTTAGAAAACCTTTTTGTAATATCTGAAATTTCCCTTTTCAAAACAACATTTTCTTTTGAAAGATAATCGGGTTTTCTTTCAAATCATCAAAGCTTCTTTTCGAGACTTTCAAACTTTTCTTTCCAAGAAATTTCCTATTGCCTGAGCTTAGAATTTTCCTTTTTCAGTTCGGAAATCCTTTAAAGAGAGGATTTAAGATTGAGGCAAAGTTCATCTATATACATAGAAACTTTAACAGGAATTTCTAAGTGACTTACCTCGATTTCTTTATCAGAATCTGAATCAGTGTCTGTCTCTATTTTTGAGTCTGACTATGAATGAGTCATCAGACATATGTTCACAAATTGTTCTTCACTTTCTTCACATTCAGTGTCACTCCAGATTTCTATTTTAAGAGATTTCTTGTATTTTTCAGATTTTCCTTTCTTCTTTTTCAATAAGGGACAATTTGGTCTGATATGCCCCTTCTTCTTACACTCAAAGCATATAACATCCTTGTTATTTTCAATGTCTTCCATTGGTCTCTTCTAGGAATTCTGCGTGCTTTGCTTCTTCCAATTCAATCTTCTTCCCTTTTCTGTTTAGTTTTCTGAATTTCTTTATCATAAGGGTCAGCTCTTCATCGTCCATCATCCGAATCTATATCATCATAATCAATGTTAAACTTTAATGCAATTGATTTCTTACCTTTAGGATCTTCTTCATCATTGATCTGCTCCACTTCGTTTGATTGAAGCGTGCCTATCAGTTCGTCAACTGATAGAGGCATGATTCTCTGAGTTTCTCTTATCGAAGTCTTCACATGATTCCAATCCTTTGAAAGTCCACGCAGTAGTTTGTTGACTTTGATTGGTCCTGAAATTGGTTGACCTTGATAAGCCAAGCCATTTACAATTTCGATAAAGCAACCGAACATATCAGAAATAGATTCTCTAGGCTTCATTTTGAAGGCTTCATATTGTCCAAGCATAATATTTATTTGTGTTTCCTTCACATGGTCAATCCCCTCATAGGTAACATGTAATCTATCCCAAACTTCTTTTGTTGTTTCACAAAAAGAAATTCGGTTATATTCAATGGGAGACAAAGCACAGTATAAAAAATAAATTGCTTTTGCATCAAAAGCCTGTCTCTTGATAATTTCAGTTTTTGTGGATTCATCAGCATCTTTCTCCATCACTTCTTTCCCTTTCTCTGAACTTAATGTTGCCTTTGGACTGATTCCTTTTTCAACAACATCCCACTCGAGAGGATCTCTAAATCTGAGAAATGCCTTCATTTTGTTCTTCCACACATTATACTCATTTCCATCGAAATAAGGAGGTTTGGTATTGCTCTGTCCTTCAACCAAACCTAGAGCCAATATACTAGCCATAGAGGATCTTTAGCTTAGAAGTAAAAACACTTCAACAAAATAAGCACACGAGCTCTAATACCAATTGAACGAGCTAGTATAACCACCTAGAGGGGATGTGAATAGGTGTGAAAACAAATTTTGCGAAATGCAGTAAAATTATTTTACTTTTAAACTGAGTCTGATTATATCTCCGTTCTTCACTTACATTCAGTCTGGGTCTTTGTCAGAGTGGGGCAGACTTCTGATGTAAGATAGACTTTGAAAGAATTTCATAGAAGTCTCGTATTCCTCATAATGGAAATGAGAATAGAACTTAGAAAAGTTTTGTCAGCTTCAAAATCTAATAGGAGTTTTCTCCAATAGATAGACTTATAACCTTCAGGCAATTCAACAAGCTCTCAAACACCATTGTGTTTCATAGATTGCATCTTATTTTTCATCACATCTAGCCATAAATCTGATTGAGAACATGAAATAGCATTCGTATAAGTCACAGGATCAACAACACATCTAATATCATAATCATGCTCTCCTAGTTAGACTATATAGTCTGGTGGTATAACTAAACGTCTTTCCCTAGCCGATCTTCTTAGTGGAGCTACTACAATCTCATTTTGAATCTAAGGGATTTGAGGAATTTCATTAGGAACTGCCTCAGTAATAGGATCCTGAGCCACAATAAGCTCAGTTTGTGGTGTAGGAGGCTCCATAATCGTCTGCATAGGATAAGATAGGGATCCCCATTAAACTATCATCTTCAATAGTTTGTGAGCAGCTACCCTTTTTGGCTACATCAAATTCCAAAAATTTTGCCGTTCTGAGATTCCACAATTCTTGTACCTTCATTAAGGTTATAAAACCGATACCCCTTTGAATGATTTGGGTAAGATACGAAGTAACACCAAGTAGTTTTAGAATCCAACTTACTCAATGTTAGATTATATAACTTCATTTCTGCCAGACATCCCCAAACTTTAAGATGATTCAATCTAGATTTACGTCCAGTCCACAACTCAAAATGAGTTAATGGAACTGCTTTAGTAGGAACACAATTTAGAATATAAATAGCTATTTTCAAAGCTTCACCCCACAGAAAATCAGATAAATTGGTCCTACTAATCATACTTCTTATTATGTCCATAAAAGTGTGATTGCGCCTTTCAGCCACACTATTTTGTTTAGAACTTTCAGGCATAGTAAATTGACCTATTATCCTAGAATCCTCTAAATATTTAGTAAACGGCCATTTAAGTTGTCCAGCATCACCATGCCTACCAAAATACTCACCATCATGATCAGATCTGACAATTTTTATAACTTTTCCCAACTAGTTCTCTACTTATGTTCGAAAAATCTTGAATTTGTCAAGAGACTCAAACTTTTCTTTAATCAAGTATAAGTATCCATATCGGGAATAGTCGTTAATAAATGTGATGAAATAAAAATTTCTGCACAAAGGAGACGTGTATGGTCCATTAATATCAATGTGAATAACCTCTAATAAGTCGGAACTTCGTACTGCAGATTTCTTTTTTATCTTAGTCATCTTACATCTACAACAATCTATACAGGTCTCTAAATCACTTTTAAGAGTAGGCAGGATATCATCCTTCATAAGCTTTTCTAATGTTTCTCTAAAAATGTGACTAAAACGTTTATGCCACAACGCATAAGATGGTACCTTAGGTAGAGGCCTTTTGGAAACAACATTTTCGGCTGAATAAGCAACATACATATCATTGGGAGATAAACACAATCGATACAATCCATTGGATAAATTGCAACATCCAACCTTATTTGAATTATAAAACATAGAAATATTATTGCTCTTTATTTCAAGAGAGTATCCACACATGTCCAAACAAGACACGAAAACTAAATTCCGCCTAAAAGAAGATACATAAAAAGTGTTTCTCAGCACCATCCTAAAACCAGAATCTAAAATTAAAATAACATCTCCCACGAACTCGACGTCAACTTTAATGTTGTTTCCCATAGTGAGCTTTGATTCATCCTGATTTAGCATCATTCGATTTATGAATCTATGTATGGTAAATGCAACATGATTAGTTACTCCGCTATCTAGCCACCAAGAATTGGTTGGGGTTTCAGATAGATTGGATTCACAAACAAATGCCAAAGAATCATTACCTTTAGACTTACTCTTGGTTCTCTTGGACAACCAAGTTTTATACTTATTGCAACGTTTCTTTACATGTCCTCTCTCCTTATAAAAGTAGCAAATAACACCATCCTTCTTGAAGAATGCTTTCTTAGGACCCAAATTGTTAGAAGAACCAGCAACTTCAAAATTTCCTTTATTGTTGGAAGGATCAACAGCTTCAGAATTACCCTTATGAGTACAATTTCTTACCATTATTACTACTAGAACTAGATTGCCCTTTATCTTTCTTAAATTTTTCTTCCTCTGCCACTACCCTTGCAATCAAGTCATTAATTGACCGAGTCTCATCTTGAGAATTATAATTGGTCTTGATAATCCCAAAATCAGGAGGAAGAGTATTTAAAACTTGATGCACAATGCAAATAGTGGGAATAACAACATTGAGAACCTGAAGCTTTGTCTGCAAATCTACAATCCTCAAAACATAATCTCTAACGTCACTAGAACCATCATACTTCATATTAAATAGTGTTTGCATGTGTGTCACTATCTCAGCGTTAGACGAAACACAGTTTCTAGCCACCAAGGCTTTCATCATTTGCCTAGCAGTACAATCAGCAAGCATACCACTCTTCAAGTGTTCTTGAATGGAACGCTTCATGGAAACTAAACAAATTCTATTGTTCTTTTCCCAAGCAATAAAATGTGCTTTTTGAGCTTCTGTACTTTCGGCAGTAAGATCTGTCGGCCGATCGGCAGTTAGAGCCATATGCACATCTACCAACTCCATAGTAAACAAAAAAAAACTTCTCACGATCTCTCAAAGTTTGAACCGGCAAGAACCTCAATTGTGACGGAGTTACCATTTACAGAAAAGGTGACTAAAAAATAAGAAATGTATATAATTAGCATCATGTGAGCACTGTGTAACTTGATATACAAGTACACATCCAGAGATTTACATACAAAATCATATAATCATCTTTGGGCAGAACACATGACATGTAGTTGTACACTCCCCACATGATAGTAGTTATGAAAATATATACTAACCTTCATGAAATCATCACCTTTGAGTAAATGAACCACTAGGATCAGTTACTCCTCCACTACACCATTATTGTATCCCTCCATGAACTAATACATAATCACCTCCTTTGGCAGTATAACCACGCATTAGACCATGAGATATCGCAATCATTATACAAGACCGATATTTCTCAAACCCAATCAAGTGTGCCACTTTGGTGGTCACAACTCAATTGAATCTTTGAAACTCTCTCATACCGAGATATAAACTTTACTTCTCACATACACCATATACATGTGATTTTAACTTTAGTGATAGGGAAAATATATCACTAAAATCACATATCATCCTAATTACATTGTTTTATTCATTAATAAAAATTAAAACTTTATAGGGATAAGTACACTATCAATGCCATAAGTTGTGTACGACGCTCACTTTGGTACCAAAAGTTTTTGTCGAATCACTTAAGTGCCAAAACGTTTGAAAAACGTTCACTTTGGTGCAAACTCCAATCTGGTTGGCTGGAAATCCGACGTGGCACTTTTTTATTAATTTTTGAAGCTGATGTGGCTCGCCAGAGAGTACAGTCAGCATCCTAACACCAAAACGACGCTGTTCGGTGTCTCCCCCAATTCAAAACCCTAAATCTCTGGCCAATCGCCATCCTCGACGGCCCCCGCGCTTGGTGGCCGCAACTCCGACCCCGACTCTGACCCGACAATGGCCACTCGGCGGCCGCAGCTCCGGCCCCAACCTTAACCCTGACCCTAACCACAACGATGGCCACTCGGCGATCGCGGCTCCGACCCTGACCCCGACTCCAACCCCGACCCCAACGATGGCCACTCAGCAGCCGCAACTCCAACCCCAACCCCGACCCCAACCCGGACGACAGCCACTCGGCGGCCAAGTTGAAGGCCATGATCTAGCTGGTACTCAGGGAGGCCGCCGACGAGTGCGCCGCCATTGATGTCTCCCTCTCCATCTCTGATCTCCCCGACGAATGCCTAGCCTGCGTCTTCCAGTACCTAGGCTCCGGCGACTGGGGCTAGTGCTCCCTCGTGTGCCATCGAGGGCGTCCGAACATTGCCAAGCAATGGCGGCTGAGCGAGCAATGGCGGCCCAACGACGGCGGAGGCTGAGCGACAACGACCAAGCAAGCTAGGTCGGAAAAACCTAATTTCAATCCCCAAATGAGTTTAAAAAACATCGTTTTAAAGGCCTTGTCGAGTTTTTTTTTTCAAAAAAAAATCCACGTAATCATTTTGGCCGGAATCTTTCGCCGATGGCACCAAAGTGATCATTTTTCCTCCAATTTGGCACTTAAGTGATCCGACGGAAACTTTTGGCACCAAAGTGAGCGCCGTACACAACTTATGGCACTGATAGTATACTTCTCTCAAAATTTATATATAATATCAATGAATCACGCTTTTATAATATTTATATGATAACATACCTATAAACCAACACCTATATTTCCAAAATCACAGAAAAATACGCGAAAACATATTGAAAATATACGTATTATGGTTTCATATGTATTTTCACATCCATAAAACCATCAAACATGTAAAATAAATATACCCCAATATAGAGAATGACCATACGAACCTGTAGCCGCCAACCACGCACCAAACGAAGCCTCCAAGCGCCTGCACGCGCTACCTAAGTGCGCGGTGCGTGGAGCTCACGTGCGACCGTACTAACCGATCAATCCGATCCGACCGATAACGGTCCAACCAATTCCCGGCTCGACTGTCCAGTCCAACTGTCTAGTCTGACCGATTGACCGATTTGGGCAAGTCAATGGGTTGGGTCAAGTCGAGTCACATATCGGGTTAGGTCGAGTCAGGTCGCATATCGTGTCAAATCGAGCCCCAGGATCGCCAACGTGATCGTGAGGTCAGCCCTTGTGTGTACAACACGTGCGCAAGTGGCGCCCCGAATGTGGGAGTGCATGAGGGCGCGTGACCGCGCATAGGGCGTGTGCTCAACACCTTAGCAGCGGGTGGCCGCTCGTGGCGGCGTAGGGGCCTCCCCCAGCAACACCACACCCATGGTTTTGCTCGTCTCAACGAGCCCAATCTGAATTTATAATTAAATTTGATTTTTATTGAACAAAAAATCATGAAAATTACGAAAAATAGGGCGAAAATTCTATGCAATCGAGTTCTAGGTTATGGTTGCTCTAATACCACATGTAAAGTGCAAATCATGCAATCTCATTATCTCCATAACTAGAACAAGAGCACAGATAATTGAATAGAAAGATTAACGTACATGTCGCGACCTACCCTCGAGGGGAGGGAGTATGTTTATGGGTATTGCCTAAAGGATGGGCTTATGGCCCTTGATTAGGCATAGACTCTCCCAAGCCCATACACTGTGTGGCATTGGAATATTTCTAGGAATTTTGCACAAAAGGAGTCGACACTAGCCTATTGGGGTCGGCTAGAAACCAAGTGAGGCATGGGAGTGTGTCTCACTTCCTACGCAACCAGAGAATCAAGGGTCGGGGACTTTATTACACTAATTGACCAATTAATGCCCTTTCGGTACATAATTTTTTTCTTTTTTTCTTTTTTTATTTTTTTATTTTTTATTTAAAATAATAATAAAATGATAATAATTTTATTTGGGGGGCTGAACCGGGCCAAGTCCGGCCTAGTTAGGAACGGCCCAAGCGACCCGGCCGATCGAGCTAGGCGAAAACCTAGTCAGGTTGGGCCTCATGAGCAGGCCCAGTCCGGTCTAATAATTTTTTTCAAAAAAAGGAAGCCCATAAGCCCATAAGGCCACAAACCACAAGCCACAAGCCCACATGCAAAAACAAACCAAATCAGGCTCGAATTGCTCAAAAACCCTACCCAATTCGCGACCTGTGCCCGACCCGGTTTTGGGCCGAAACCCTACCCGGCCGCAACCCAATGGACGTCCATCTCCTTGCTCGTGGCTAAGGCGTCGCTGGGCAAATGGACGGCAACGACGACGACGACAGGCTTGATGGCGACGACGTTGACTCAGCGCCGGTTGGGACGCAGCGGGAGACGGCACAGTGGCGAAACAGCAGCAACGAGCGACGGCGAACGCGGGTTCTACAGGTGGAGGCACGGCGAAGCAGAGGTGGAGGCGCGGTGGCTCGAACAGCGTCAGAGCTTCACGGGCGGAGGTGGGCGGCACTCAGGCATAGCGACGGCGAGCCTCGTCCATTCAGATCTAGCTTGCTCGAGCAGCAGCGGCGGCATTGCTCAGAGGGGGGAATGACTTGGATCGGCGTGGAGGGGGCTTAATGCTCGATCAACGGATGGAGATGGTGGGCCGCAACGAGGGAGACGAAATCATTACCAGTCGGGTCATGGGCCGACGCGGGCTTGTTCGAAGACGACGATGGAGTTGAGCCACTGTGGCAGCGACGACAGCGCGGTAATGGGTAAGGCATTGGCTTGGCCGAAGGCTACAACGGCGACGACATCCAGAGCTCCGACAATCACGAAACAGCAACTGCGGTGGTGGAGTCCCCGGTGTCACTTGAAGGGTGGTGGCTCGGATGATGTCGGCGACGGAGGGCAGTGACGGCTCGGACGGCGTCTCTAGTGCTACTTGATCTGACATTTTCCACACAGCACTTTCAGATCTGGGTTATGGTTCGAGCGGCGGCGGGCGTTGGTTAAGCGCCACTGTCGACACCGCTACCACTGTCGTTTCTCCTTAAGCTCTCTCTCTCTCTCCAATTCCTTCTGGTGTTCTCTTCGAGCTCTCCTCTCTCTCGAGCTCCCTCTCTCTGTCTTCTATCCACCCTGTTGCTACCCCCCCGTCCCTAATTCTCTAGGGTTTCATGCGAAGGTGAAGGAGGGAGAAGGTGGCATGGGCCAAGCCAAAGCCAAATCCGGCCTAGCCCCTTCCACATTTTCTTTTTCTCTTTTTTTTTGTTTGTTTTTTTTAGTGAATAATTCCTAATTTTGTACAAGAGTAAGTCCTAAATAGAATTATAAAATTTAGATGTCAACAGCTGCCCCGCTTTGAATGGGAGCTCGAAGATATTCCATTCAAAGACAAAAGACACCTAAATTATTTTGGCAATAGAGAGACCCCAGGTGCATAGACACGTATCAGGTCGACGAAAAGAACTCATAACTATGGAAACACGTCTTGTCAATAAGAGAAAGAAAGACTCCGGGCTACAGAAGCACGCTGTGTCAAAAGAAAAAAGAGAGATCCCAGGCTACAGAAGCACGCCGTGTCATAAGAAAAAGGAAGACCCCGAGCTACAGAAGCACACCGTGTTGTAAGAAAAAAAGAAGACCTAGGCTACGGAAGCTCTCCGGGTCATAGGAAGAAGGACTCCGGGCTACAAAAGCTCTCCGGGTTAGAAAGCTCCCCGTGTCATAGGAAGAAGGACTCCGAGCTACAAAGCTCACTGGGCTAAAAAAGCTCTCTAGGCTACAAAGCTCTCCTGTTATAAGAAGAAGGACTCCGAGCTACAAAACTCACCAAGCTACAAAAGCTCTCCGAGTTACAAAGCTCTATGTGTCATAAGAAGAACTCTGGGTTACAAAACTCTCCATGCTACAAAACTCTTCGAGTCATTGGAAGAAGGACTCTGGGCTACAAAGCTCTCCGTGTTATGAGAAGGACTCCGGGTTACAAAGCTCTCCGTTCTACAAAAGCTCTCCGGGCTACAAAGCTCTCCAGGTCATAGGAAGAAGGACTCCGGGCTATAAAGTTCACGGGGCTACAAAAGCTCTCCGGGTTACAAAGCTCTCCGTGTCATAAGAAGAATGACTCCGGGATACAAAGCTCTTCGAGTTACAAAAGCTCTCCGGGCTACAAAGCTCTCCGTATCATAAGATGAAAGACTCTAGGCTACAAAGCTCTCCGTGTCATAAAGACTCCAGGCTACAAAACTCTCAGTGTCATAAGAATAAGGACTCCGGGCTACAAAAGCTTTCCATGTCATAAGAAGAAGGACTCCAGGCTACAAAGCTCCTCGTGTCATAAGAAGAAAGACTCCGAGCTACAAAGCTCTCCGGGCTACAAAAGCTCTCCAGGCTACAAAGCTCTCCATGTCATAACAAGAAGGACTCTAGGCTACAAAGCTCTCCGGGCTACAAAAGCTCTCTGTGTCATAAGAAGAAAGACTCTGGGTTACAAAGCTTTCCATGCTACAAAACTCTCTGTATCATAAGAAGGACTCTGGGCTACAAAGCTCTCCAAGCTACAAAAGCTCTCCAGGCTAGAAAGCTCTCTGTGTCATAGGAAGAAGGACTCCGGGCTACAAAGCTCTCCGTGTCATAAGAAGGACTCTAGGCTACAAAGCTCTCCAGGCTACAAAAGCTCTCTGGGCTACAAAGCTCTTCGTGTCATAAGAAGAAGGACTCCAGGCTACAAAGCTCTCCAGGCTATAAAAGCTCTCCGAGCTACAAAAGCTCTCCAGACTACAAAGCTCTCCAGGCTACAAAAGCTCTCTGGGCTACAAAGCTCTCCATGTCATAAGAAGAAGGACTCCGGGCTACAAAAGCTCTCCGGGCTATAAAGCTCTCCGTGTCATAAGAAGAAAGACTTCGGGCTACAAAGCTCTCCATGCTACAAAGCTCTCCATGTCATAAGAAGAAGGACTCCATGTTACAAAAGCTCTCCGGGCTACAAAAGCTCTCTAGGCTACAAAGCTCTCCGTGTCATAGGAAGAAAGACTTCGGGCTACAAAGCTCACCGGGTTACAAAAGCTCTCCCGGTTACAAAGCTCTCCATATCATAAGAAGAAGAACTCCGGGCTACAAAGCTCTCAATGTCATAAGAAGAAGAACTCCGGGCTACAAAAGCTCCCCGGGCTACAAAGCTCTCCGTGTCATAAGAAGAAAGACTTCGAGCTACAAAGCTCTCCGTGTCATAAGAAGAAAGGGAGGAACGAGGTCTCACTGTGTAACAACGGGTTTTGACCAGGTTGAAATGCATGATTTGAGGAAAACCAATGAACCTTAGTAGATGACATGGTTTAAGGTTGACCATTAACCTTTGGAGACGACATGGTTTAAGGCTGACCACGAATCTTTGGAGATGGCATGGTTTAAGGCTGACCACGAATCTTTGGAGATGGCATGGTTTAAGGATGACCATGAACCTTTGGTTTTTAGGGAAGCATCCACTAATCCCTTGAGAACTGCAGGGCTTCAATGAGAAATCCTGTTAAACTCAACTTGAGCAAATGTCATTAGGGACATCATCAAGAGACATATTGGCACTATTGCGGCATTGATTAAACAAGCTAATCAAGTTAAGTCCAACTGCTTTAGAGAAACATTCAATGTCAATCAGCATCATATGGCGCAAAACTGTCATCTTGCTCGTGGATATATCATCAATCATCAAATTCTCCAAGAGTCAAGTTTTTATCATAACGACTACAACTTGCAAAAAAGGCTCATTAAGCATGCCGAACTAGAGCTTCTTAGTCAAAAAGGGTTTCTCACACACTCTTGATAAAATAGCTGCTTGATCCCATCTATTCGCATGGGAAATAACTGATTGCTAAGGGTATCTCACATAACCCATGTCAAGGGCTTTCAGAAACATTTGCAATGAGCACAATCTGATCGATCAAAAAGGTCTTTTGAAAGGACCACAATATAGGTTTGGTCATGGGCTTACACAAAGGGATTATTGCTTTGGGGCTAAGAAAGGAACATTTGTCGCTACCTTCGTCAGTTACAAGTCGAGAACTTGGAAGACAAGACAAGATAGAATTACCTCCACTTCTTCAAGCAATAACTTCTTTGTGGCATTCTCAATTTCACTCGAACCATCCCAATTAGAAGAGATTTTGGAAAAGGGTTGTAATGTTGGCTTGGGAAAGGCTTGAAAGGCTTAAAATTTTCAATGGGGTTTTTAAGAGTCAGTGAACATCATGGCATCATGACCAGGTCACTCGATCTTTCGAAGTCATTTGACTTTTGAAACACAGCGCATCTCGAAAGCCCTCTAACTAATCATTCCTGCATGGGAGCTTTGCTCCTCTCTAATTTCCTTTGTACTTGCGATGATTTTTTTTACGCATGCACTTGGACTTTGATCATTTTTCTTTCACATAAGATGCGGCTTTTTGGTTCTTTTTCTTGATGAGCATTGGTCTTGTTTTTACTAGGCATACTGATTTTTCATGCCCCCTAGTTTGTCGACCTTTTTGTTTTTTGAATTTTTGTAGCTCTTATGACTTTCGAGATGTTTTTCACATTTTCTCGTGATTGTCAATTGCATTTAGTCAATTCTTATGCATTGCCCCAGTGAAGGAAGATGATCACCGCTCGAGGTTCAGAAATGAATAATCAAGCCCAAATTGGTTAAAGTAATGGGTATTAGTGTTTGGGTAGAGAAGGAAACGCTCTTTTTCACCTTGGAATGAGTCAAGCTCTTGATGAGAATTCCTTTGAAGCTATCACCAGAAGAATGATGCAAGTGAAAGTAATAGAATATTTCTCAATCTTTCGCTCTACAACACGACTATAATCTCTTATGCTGCCCCCAAGTAGGGTCATTCTCAATAGGGGTACTTTGAAGGATCATCTTTTTTTTTAACCCAAAGGGATAGCAAAAGATTAGTGCAATGCTTGGGATTGATGAAGGAAACGCATTTATCATTTCGATCTTTACGCTCAATGCGAATGAATCATTCATCCAAAGAAAAGGTTGTTTTTCACTCAACTTCCAGAAGTGTTTGAAGGATGTGTTTGGAAATGGCTTGCCCTTCCTCATCCTAAGTATCCTCTGCTTGGCATGATTAACATCTCCTTTTCACTCCACTGAGATCGTCTGAGTAGATTAATCTCCATAGGAAACTTTGATTCAAAGTGAATACTCCTCAAAACAAGAAAACAATTTTGAGATAAAAAGGATGCTCAAAAAGTTTGTAGAAATTATTTTTTTCTCAATTATCCATTTTTGTGCTCGTCTCTAGAAAAGCGCCAAAAGTTCCTTTTTTTTGTAGAGGAAATTCCCCTTTTTTTAATTAATTTTTAAAAAAAAATGAGAAGAAGAGTACTTACCTGTGGCATGACGACTCGATAACCCTGTAAAGAATGTGAAAGAATATGTTAGTGTAAAAATCTTTAGGGATTGAAATATTGGAAACAATACATTATAACCCTTCATCCGCTTTCATCCTTTGGGCACTAACATCTCTTGGATTCACCTTCGTGGATATTTGGTGGCTTGGCATTACCCTTGCATTTGCCTTTAAGCATTTGATGTCTTCCCATCAGAGGAAAGATAGAATCATGTCAAAGACGCTATCAAAATGAGCAATTGGAATCGACACCATTTACCCTTCACATGTTTCCGTTCTTTAGGTATGAACTTTGCTTGAAGTCGCTAGAATTGATTGAAAAATAGCTATGTGGCCCTGATTTTATCCATAAAAAGCACTTCTTTATTGTATACAACAATTTGCAAAGTTCAATTCCTACTTTTTTTCAAATGCTCTTTTCGAAGAGACGTTTAGTTGACAAGGAGCTTGAAAAATTTAAATATGGATCATTAGATGTGTTTTTCAATATCTTGCTTTGAAATGAGAGGGATTGCTCATTGTTTCCACATTTGGGGATATTGTTCTTTAGATGCTTTGCCCATTTATTGCCTGCAAAGAAAAGATTGGACATATTATTTCCTCACTCGATTGGGAATCATTTAGGAACTATACACATCCCTTTATTTTACCTATTTAACAAAAATGGATGAACGAATGAGTTGTTATATCAAAAGTCCCTACTGGAACAATTACAACCTTACCATCTCAAAGTATCATTTATGGACCAACTCAAGGAACCGACTAAGTGAAGAGATAAAATTTTACGTAGATCCTTCTTGAAACTTTTTTTTTTTCAAAACATTTCGAAGTTAAGGTATAACAACTCAGCTCCAAGGGTCCATTTGAAATACTTCAAGTGTCTTTTTCTTAAGAATGATGTTTTTTTTCTTTTTTTTTTTTTTTTTCTTTTTCTTTTCCTTATGAAATCCAATTTAATTACTCAAAAATGTGAGTTGCATGATTTACAAAAGTGCCGATTGGGCTCACATGCAAAACTCAAAACTGAAAATATGGTTCTTAACAAGAATAAAAACAATGATAAAATACAAGAAACTCTTGCACAGATGAAAGTAAAAATTAACTCTTGTCCTAACTCTAGAATTCACTTCTTTATGTAGTCACCATGAGAATGTCAATGAGCATCATGCATAACTTGCAAAAAGACGACAATGTCAGTACGTGAATGAGAGAAAATGATATCTCAATGAGGTCGTTTCTTACAATAAAATCGAGGCGACAGCACCTGCCACACAGTTCTTATTATGGGATTTTAGTATTTCGCCAAGATTTTATCATAAGAGAAAACATTATTAAAATAATCAGTCCACGGCCATCAATTGAATGTCCACTTTTATTTCAAAAGTTTCATATGCAAAAGTGTCATTGATTTTTGAAAGATTGATTTGTGATTTTACTCCTACAAAAATGAAGTGACTTCTATTTTGAGAAATTTGTACACAAAATGATTTGCCTTTTAGTCCCAAAATGTGAGAATGAGAGGATTTGATAATTTAAAAAAAAAAATGCAATCTCAATTTTTGTGCCCCAATATAAAATCACCACTTGCAAGTTTTTTTTTTTCAAAATGATTTCAAGCCCGTAACTAGAAATTTAAACAAAACCATGTGTTCAACAGGACCAAATCAAAGTGTTTAGAACTTGCATTCAATGTTCACTTATCAAAAGTGATTGCCAATTTTTTTCAATTATAAGCCTACAGCACCGAGGGCAATCTATTGATGTTCGCGAATTCCAAAATGGAAGTTCAATACAAAATGAGCAAATAAAAAGGAAAATGATACTTACAATGGGTGCCGACCTTTGTCTCTATTTTTTTTTTCCAATTATATAGACATGCGCATGGGATGTGGTTCAATTTCTACTCTATCCAGCTCAAAATGGAGCCATAGGATCACCGGACCGAACTAGCAAGATCACAGCTAGGTCGTGTTACCCATGACTCTGGCTTCATCAAAGAACCGACCCGTGTCGCATGATCGCAAACTGGGGTGGGGATCTTTGACATCAAAAAAGAAATTTCGAGGTTGAGATGGGCGACTCGTACTACATGGTTGTAGTCGGAGTGGTATCAATCTCAATACCATCCTAGGTGATCCTATGCGGCCCAGGTCCGACGGCAGGTAGTGTGTGCCATAATGTAGTGCAATGCAGAAAATGCAGACATGACAATTTATAGGCAAGCAGCACTTCATAAATTCAAAGCATAAACATACATTCCCAACTCCACACCTGCAAGACAAGGGGTTAACAATCACTCCTCCCCTTATAACTCACAACTGCAAAAACATTTAACACCTAACACGTTAGGGGCGTACCTGGAATCCTCGCTGCCAAACAAAAGTATTTTTGAACAAGATTAATTTTGACCCAAGTCCTCTAAGGTTTAAAACCAAGTCCCTAGCGGAGTCGCCAAGCTGTCGCGACCTACTCTCGAGCGAAGAGAGTAGATTTAGGGGTATTGCCTAAAGGATGGGCTTATGGCCCTTAATTAGGCATAGACTCTCCCATGCCCATAGACCATGTGACATCGGAATATTTCTAGGAATTTTGCATAAAATGAGTCGCCACTAACCTATTGGGGTCGGCTAGTAACCTAGTGAGGCATGGGAGTGTGTGTCACTTCCTACACAACCAAAGAATCAAGGGTCAAGGACTTGATTACACTAATTGACCAATTAATGCCCTTTCGGTACATAACCTTGTTCATTTTAACAAAATAATTTTTCGGCAAGCAGTTTGGATTGATTTTATACCTATCCACTAACATGTAAGGTGATCATACGGATGCGTAATCATTAAGTAACAATCATAGCAATCAAGATTCTAATTACAGTAAAGTTAAACACGTGCAATTAAACATAATTAGACATGCAAATTAAACATACGATATAATCAAATACGAGCAAATAAATGCATAATTACACTACGAAAGCAAGATATGTCAATTCCTAACCAAACTCCATCATTTTTGGATTTTCGAATTGTTTTTTTTATTTTTGTATTTTTTTATTTAAAAAATAATAAAATGATAATAATTTTTTTGGGGGGCCGAGTCCCGTCTGACCGGACCAAGTCCAGCCCGGTTGGGGAACGGCCCAGGCAACCCGGCCGATCAGGCCAGGCGAAAACCTAGCCAGGCTTGGCCTAATGTGCAAACCCAGTCCAGTCTAATAATTTTTTTTTTAAAAAGGAAGCCCATAAGCCCATAAGCCCACAAACCACAAACCACAAGCCCACATGCAAAAACAAACCAAATCAGGCCCGAATTGCTCAAAAACCCTACCTAATTCGCAACCCGCGCCCGACCCAGTTTTGGGCCGAAACCCTACCCGACCGCAACCTAATGGACGTCCCTCTCCTTGCTCGCGGCTAAGGCGTCGCTAGGCAAACGGACGGTGGCGGCGGCGATGACGGGCTTGATGGCGACAACGGTGACAACGTTGACTCAGCATCGGTTGGGACGCAACGGGAGACGGCACGATGGCGAAACAGCAGCAGCGGGTGACGGCGAACGCGAGTTCTACAAGTGGAGGCACGGCGAAGCAGAGGCGGAGGTGCGGCGGCTCGAACGATGTCGGGTCGTCATGGGCAAAGGCGGGCGGCGCTCAAGTGCAGTGATGGCGAGCCTCGTCCATCCAAATTTGGCTTGCTCGGGCAACAACGGCATTGCTCGGAGGGGGGAATGACTCAAACCGACGTGGAGGGGGGTCAATGCTCAATCGACGAACAAAGATGGTGGGCCGCAACGAAGGAGACGAAGTCGTGACTAGTCGGGTCGCGGGCCGACGCATGCTCCAGGCGAGGTGGGGTACGGCATTTGGAGACGGCGATGGAGTCGAGCTATTGTGGCGGCGAAAACAGCACGACGACAAGTAGGGCGTTGGCTTAGCTGAAGGCTGCAACGGCGACGGTGTCCAGAGCTCCGGCGACCACGAAACAGCAACTGCGGTGGAGTCCCCGGTGTCGCTCGAAGGGTGGTGGCTCTGACGACGTCAGGGACGAAGGGCGACAACGGCTCGAACAGTGTCTCTGGTCCTGCTTGATCTAACCTCCTCCACACGGCGCCTTCAGATTTGGGTTCTGGTTCGAGCGGCAGCGAGCATCAACGTCGGTCGAGCGCCACCGCCGCCGTTTCTCCTCAAGCTCTCTCTCTCTCTCTCCAATTCCCTCCCCCTACTCCCTGTGTTCTCTTCAAGCTCGCCTCTCTCTCCAATTCCCTCCCCCTGCTCCCTATGTTCTCTTTGAGCTCTCCTCTCTCTCGAGCTCCCTCTCTCTGTCTTTTATCCCCCCTGTTGCTGCCCCCCCCCCCCTCCTCGGTCCCTGATTCTCTAGGGTTTCATGCGAAGGTGGAGGAGGGAGAAGGTGGCATGGGCCGGGCTAAGGCCAGATCTAGCTAGACCCCTTCCACATTTTCTTTTTCTCTTTTTTTTTTGGATGTTTTTTTTTAGTGATTCCTAATTTTGTACATGAGTAAGTCCTAAATAGAATTGTAAAATTTAGGTGTCAACATACCTGTTTTGAAATCCATCGTTCTTGATGTAGAAGTTAAAAAGTAATGATCCACGCACAAGTCATTCTCCTCTATTGCCCTATGTATCACTGGCTCAATGAGATGACCCATCATCCTTTAGCGCTAGGTAAACGTTCATTTTGTGAAGATACTTGTGAGAATTATGGTTAGAGGAGAAACTTGAGTATTATTTATAAAGTTTCCAACTAGACTCTTTCATTATAGGCCAGGCTCAACTCAGTCCATACTAGCCAGCCCCATATAAGACTAATTAAGAAACATTCTATCTCACTTTAGACCAACCCCGTAAAACGGTAAATTACAATATCAATTAATATAGTCCACATTAGGAAAACTCTTACAAAATATATATTTATATATTTTTTATATAAAAATGGGGGAAGCAGTGATCGTATATACAAAGCAAAATCTACTCTTTGGCCTCCACTTCCACACCCAGACTTGAGAAAACTGTAGCGATTCACCCTGTACACCAAGAACGACTTTCAGAACATGAATGGAACCGGAGAGAAAGCCGGAATGACCGCCTGAAACGAAGCCCTCTGAAACATCAACCCGGTCTTTAATCGACTGATTCAATCAAGTTCATTTGTGCGTTCATCATCTTCTTGAGATAGAAACAAAAGGAGTCTGGAATTGATTCTAAAAGGGCAATGTTATCGTCCAAGAAAGGGGGGAAAAAAACTTAGGGGGAAAGTGTGATTAGTACCCCAAACCGGCGTGTTCATCTTCCACTAAGTTTTATATTAGGCTATGAAAGTCTTAATACTTGGATTTTGATTTACGTTTAAAAGATAACCATGCCTGAACCCATCTCTAATATCCTCCGAACGACCAAATTAGTTCGCGCGTTGACATCGCGATATCAAATTCATGGCAACTACCATAACCAAAGCTTCACCTGCTAACCCCTGTTCGAGTGATGCCGACAGCGTGGCCGCAATTCTACGCTATACTTCATCTATTTCATTTTGTATCTGATACAAGAATGGCGGAAATCTGCAATTTGCTCCCAGAACAAAAAGAAACAGAGAGGCAACATAATCATCCAAATCGGTCATTAGGAACTCGGGAAAGGCGCCGATTAATCAAAATCTGTAGAATTACTATGCATATGATGTAAGATGCAAAACATGCAATCCCATGATCTCCATAACTAGAACAATAACATAAATAATTGAGTAGAAAGATTAATACACCTGTATTGAAATCCATCGTTCTCGATGCAAAAGCGAAAAGCGATGATCCACACACAAGCCATTCTCTTCTATTACCCTTTGTATCACTGGCTCAATGAGTGCATCAGGATTTCGCCAGACCTCGAATATGTAATGGTCCGTGACAAGTCAACGAATTTGTCGTCGGACTACATCGTTGGCACCACTTGTAGATGCCGTTTCATCACCACTCTTACCATATCAAAACGTCACGTTTCGTTACATTCTCACGAGAGCATCTTATCTAGAAATTTCTTCACGCGATGCCACTTGCGAGACCAACATCTCCCACGTTGGTACCTTACTAAGCTAGCTTTTCATGCACACAGAGACATCAACTTCCGAAAATTTCAGCCACGTACCCCATGCATTTCCATGCAATAAGAGGAGATTTTGGACATCAATTTCGCAGTCACGTTCCCTCTCTTTAGCCAGCCAACAAGGTGAAGATTTGACCATGCATGAAAGATACCCATGCATAGAACTGTTTCCGTCCAAGCTGCCCCCGAACTTTCATTTCATTGACTAATTGAGTCAACTAACCCAAGTGCACGTCCATAGCAATGCCATGCAGACGAGGCCTTCGACCACCGAAGGGCTGCTTCGCTTTTCTTCCCATCTCCTCTCAACCGGTCAACCAAGAGAAAAATACTCGACCAAGCAGCCACGTCTTCTCAATTGTCAACAAAAGAGGAAGTGTTGACCGAAGGAGCAGCCACGTCCTGCATGCATGCAAGGTTGACCCTGCTGCCACGTTCACCGCATGGAGAGGAGCTGACCAGCGGAAGCCACGCATCAGCCTTCGTGCGCTGGCGGAGGAGAATCCGGATGATGGCCACGACACCACAACTTGTCCCTTGCTCGAGCAGCTGCGGAATTCCAAGAAATGTTGACCGGTTTTGTCAACAAAATGGCAACGAGAGAGAGCGAGAGAGAGAGAGAGACCGCAACTTTCTCTCCATCATCGCCGCCGGTTCCCCGCCCTTCTCTCGCGTGTCTCGCTGCCTTTGACCGCCGCATCACCGGCTTACTCGCCGTGCCCCGAGCTTTCCTCATCGCTGTTGGGTCGCCCACAGCCAACCACCAACGTCACCAGCTTCCTCACCACCGTTCCTCAACTGCGTCCACAGCCGAAGTTCGCGGGTTGTCTCGCCATCGACACCACCAAATTGAAGGCAAGTTAATATCTACTAACCTAGATTATGTTGACGTGATCGTAGCTCGGTGAGACGTACTCTGTCGAAGATTTATAAACTAGTATTTGATCCATGATGATTATGTGAATTAGTGAGTTCGGATGTCGTTGAATTATCACGAATCTTGGACGTGGAAATTTACTGCATTTATGACCAGATTTGGGTCGGGGACCGTGTGCGTGTGTATTGGCATGAGTATTCCAGTAGTTCGAAATACATTTTAACGAAATTTTGGGGTTGAGCTGTGAGATTGGATTTTGACGAATTCAGTATAAAATTCTCAATTTTTATAAATTGTTTTGATGATGTGAGTTTGACGTTTTTCAAAGGTTAGTTTTCATATAAATGGTTTCGGACCCTTTTTAAGCTATATTTTAAGAATATTGATCTAGGGATTCACTAGCTTTGATGTTGTCAAAATTGTTTAAAGCCTTACATACGAATTTTGAGTGAGGCCGTGGAAAATTGATTTGATGGATTCAATGTTGAAACCTTGATTTCATGGATCAACAGGAGTTGGTATATTTTAAGGATTCGTTGCACTATGGTTTATATCATGATTATGAGAACCAAAGAAGTTTCTACACTGGCAATATAAAATGCTTTGACATTGAATTGATTTGGCTACTACACCGTGGTTGATACATTACCGATGCCGTCAAGCCCTTGGGACGACGATGCCCCGCCTGTCGGGTTGCCTGGAGGATCGTGATGGCAATGCCTCTGGATGCCTGTGGGACATCATTGAGATGGTGAGCCCCGGAGGTTCCTCGTCATGCTAGGTGAGATGCGGGATGCCTGGAGGTGTAACGTAACACACTCTGGATGCCCAGTGACTGAAATATGGAACTGGAGGCCTTCATGATGCCTAGAGGGACGCAAACTCTAGTCCTCCGGAAGATGGTGTTAGTGGATCGAGATAAAATGAATTTCTAAATTCTCATTGTTTTGATATGCTGTTCCATTATTGAATCCTTCTAAATTGATGCATGTTTATTATCATTATTTAAATGTGCTGATTTGGATTGCATAGAATCGGGTAACGATAGGCTCCGTAATATAGTTTAGTAGAACTTTAACTGCTAAGTAGTCGTACTCACCCCTCGTGGGACTAACATATTATAGAGTGATGAAGATGTCACTACTGCCTGCGTCTTTCGATACCTTCTATGGCATTCTCGTCGATTTGCAATGGGAACAATCGAAGCATCCCGACCCTGATCTGCTAGGACTTACTTTCATTTGGATACGAGTGATACTGACGGTTGACACCGGCCTCCCCTCGGGTCCTGTGTATCAGGAGTTTGTGTTCCTATATGTTCAGAGGGACGAACGCACCATGGGGCCGCTGCCACCGCCGCTAGAGGACGATGATGGAGGCTCGAGTGGATAGACTAAAGGAGGACAAGAGGACAGCAGTGAATTTTTGGGACGCCGGCACTTGAAGATAAATGACGTTGTAAATAGCTAACATAAAAGTCGGTCAATTTTTGGATATAGCCAATATAGAAAACTTTGGCTTTTGATGTACCGACGAACGACGTCTATCAAATATATGTAAATAAAAAGTGCCTGGTTGTAATCTATGTGTATATCTAGTGTGCATCATTTCAAAGTTTAGGAAAGGAGTTGATGGATCTGCTTCAGTAGTAAAATTGCGCAGGGACCAGGATATTGGGCGTGGCGGACCTTAAGGATCAAAGACCGTCGCGGCCCGAGGTCGTCACAATGAGACGGTCCCCTCACCCTTTAGCGTTAGGTAAACGCTCCTTTTATGAGGATACTTGTGAGAATTAGGGTTAGATGAGAGACTTGAGCATTATTTATAAAGTTTTCAACAAGGCCTCTCATTACGGGTCAGGCTCAATTTGGCCTACACTAGCCAGTCCCATATTAGACTAATTAAGAAACTTTCTATCTCACCTTAAATCAACCCCGTAAAACGGTAAATTACAATATCAATTAATGTAGCTCATATCAAGAACACTCTTATATTCTCCCACTTGGGCTATATTAATTAAAATTGTATTGTATATGCGCATATTGATCTAGAGATAATTCTTAATAGTCAATCTTATTCCATAAAGTCTCAAACACCGAATCATGGCGATAATTGCATATATACACACAAAGTCATCCATGGTCACGAGTGCTTTCAACTTTATTGATATGGATTCAATATGATAGTGTGGCAAATGGACATCTCTTATAGAGAGATCTCATTTGTCAGTCACCATTCTCTTACCTTAAGCGTCTCAAAAAACTTGTGCCACTAGAAAATGTATTTATGGTTCTAATGAACCCGCATATGCATTGTCTTTACAGGTAACATTTCTTTATATATAACAAAACATATGCATAGGGCTAATAACTGGATGCCCCTAGCCTTCACTCAAGATTTATACAATATCTTGAGACTTTTATCAATATGTATTCAACATAATAACAACAAATTCAAAAATATTTTACTAAATGCAAAAATTGATATATATCAAACCTTTATTAAGTGTAACGAACACAAATATAAACTTTATTAAAGTTAAATCGAAATAGCTCCCACTAAACAACAGTATCTAATGATGCTCTTAAGTCCATATTAATAACATGTCGTTCAAGAACAGAAGAGTAAAATCCTTTAGTTAGTAGATCTGCAACCATATCATCTGTGGAAATATGTTATATTATAACGTCACATTTCTGTACCATTTCTTTATAGTCAAAAATTTGACAGGCATATATTTAGACCCCTTGAGAACTCTGTTATTAATAAAAATAAAAAATACTATAAATTTTGTCATCTCAATACAACCATATGGGTCAATACATAAAATCAAAAACAGTAAACTCCTTAATGAGGTTCTAGAGCCTAATAACCCAAGTAACAACCTAAAAAAATACTACAAACTCTACTTACACAATAGAATATGACATAGAGCTTTATTTACTGAACTTCCTACTAACATAAATATGTATTCCGTTATTGATCTCATGTCATCCTAACAGCCAGCAAAATTTACATCTAAATACCCTACTAGCTGCAAGACTTGAACATGTATGTAAATCAGCATACATTATACTTTTAAGTGCACTGACACAGGATACACCCTTTAACTAGATTTTTTCAATATATAAATAAGAATAATGTAATAGATTTGGTCCATCACCCTTAATGACAAGAGCAAATCCTGGCTTGCAGTGATGTATATTGAATATTTCCAGCAAATGTTATATGAGATAAATCATATATATATGGCGATAACAATCCTTACGGACCACAATGCAAAGGACAAAAGATGCATCAATGTCACTACTTGTAAGCAAAATATCATGTACATAAAGTATGAGAAAAATAAATTTTCCCTCTTGAATTACTTTGTTCCACGAAATAACCTTGTCTGGAAACTTACTTAAGACCATGAATAAGATATATATACTATTTGAAAATATAGTAATTACTTTATATCAAAAAAAAAAAATGAGCTATTAATTGTTCAATCTGAAAGAATCTTTAAAAGATACTAGAAATATATATATATATATATATATATATATATATATATATATATATATTTATTTATTTATTTATTTATTTAATGACCTCTTTCGGAGCGAAAACACAGTTTAGCTTTAAACTCCACAATCTTTCTTTGAAATCCTTTTAGTTTTATACATATTTGCAACTAATGAGCTTATGATATTTAGGCAAATCAATAAGTTTCCAAACACTATAATATTTCAACTTACCGCAAAAAGAATAACACCAGAAGGAACTTGGCAAGATTACTAGGTTCAATAACATCATTTAACTATATGATCAAAAGTTAGCTTCTACACTATGTTTTAAAATGACCATACTATCAATTATGTTTTAGCAATGCCTGAACTATCGATTTTTCTTGTTGTGTTTTCCAAAGATTAACTCGTCTATCTTCAATTTACCATTTTGAATAGTGCTTGTCAAAGTCCTTTACAAGTGAAAAAAGGAGTATAGCTATGCGAATTTGTTGGGCAAAAGTACTTTCAGTTATGCTCATGCTCATTTAATCATAGGTGGTGGAAGAATATAGATGTTCCAAGAAAGTTCCCATTCGCTAGAGACAGGATTGTGGAGTTGTTCTTCTGGACTACGAGAGTATATTTTGAGCCGGAATTTGTCATGGCCAGAGAGATACTAACCAAAGTGATCTCCCTCACTTCCATTATGGATGATATCTACGATGTCTATGGCACATTAGAAGAACTCGCACTCCTCAATGAAGCAATCCAAAAGTACAGAATCCACATTCTCTTTCTCAAATTTTTGAATTTGATCAACTTTGTATAGAGTTAAGTGTGTCACTTTCTAGAACTTGAATTCAAGTGGGATGTTGATGCCATGGATGGATTACAGAGTATATGCAAGCTTATTTCAAGGAGTTTCTCCAGCTCTATGAATATATTGGGAATCAATTGGCCATGAAAGGAAGATCGTACCGCCTTATCTACGCAAAAGAAGTCGTAAGCATCATCGATAAACTTTACATGCATCGAAGGCAATCTTTAGTTAGAAATCTGAAATTCTTGTGCATGTTTAATTTCTCAGATGGGGAAGCTAGTGAGAGCATACTATTAGGAAGCCAAATGGTTCCATACTAACTAAATACCAACACTAGAAGAGTACATGTCGCTTCAACTAATAACGACTGGTTATGGAATGTTAGCGACTACATCACTTGTAAGAATGGGCAATGTGGTCACAGAACATGTTCTTAAATGGTTGGTCAGTGATTACAAGATTGTGAAGGCTGCAAAAACCATATGTAGGCTCATGGATGATGTTTCCTCTCACAAGGTATTATAAAGACATAATTATCCTCCATCGTTCTAATAAAAATTAGATCCCACCACCAGTTAATCTAATTACACCAATGTTGTTTGACATACAGTTTGAGCAAAAGAGGGGGCATGTAGTATCTGCAATGGAGTTGCTCATGAAATACCATGACGTCTTGGAGCAGGAAGCTGGGGAGGAACTCCTAAAAAGAGTCATTGATGCATGGAAGGACATCAATGAAGAGTTTCTTCGTCCAACCACAATCCCAATGTCGGTTCTCATGCGAATACTCAATTTCTTGCAGATGGTAGATGTGTTATATAGCAATGGAGATAATTACACCCATTCTAAAACCAAGCTCAAAGATTATGTGACATCGCTCTTCATCAATCCCTTGCCGATGTAAAGTTTGGACCAAATGTTATCACACCAATTTGGTCATTGTAAATCAATAGTCTATTGATTATTCCTTTGAGACCCTACTTTTCCCGGATGTATGAGGGAAAATATCATTACCAATATGTACTTTCAGATCGATGTGCTTAATAAGACTCATAATTAAAGGGATGCATATATGGGTATGGTGTTGCTAATTTTGGAAGTCTAGCGTATCATGTAATTGTAATATTTCAATAATTCCAACCACTTTGTCCAAAATATTCTAAACCTATTTTATGGCGGTTCTAAACATTTCAATTGTGCCAATTTACTGCTAAACCTTTTGATGATTGTCAATTTAGTCCTAAATATTTAATTATGCCAATTTTATTCAAAACTTTTTAATTTATCAATTAGTCAAGTCGGGAAATTTTGGCCGTAAATCGTCTAAGGGTTTAGAACTAAATTGGTATAATTAATAAGTTAAGAACTAAATTAGTCAATTGTTAAAAATTTCAGGACTAAATTCACACAGTTAAAAAGTTTATGTCAAAATTAACCGCTATACAATAGATTTAGGGCTTTCTAAACAATTTTCCCCCCTTACACTTTCACGTCAAGATTTATTTATTTGCTTCGAAGAATACATAAATAATTGAACCTACTCCGTGGTTAAACTGGATTCTTCATTTCTTTGCTGTATGTATTCTCATTTGGCAATAAAAAGTTTGAGATAAATCCGGCAAAATGAGAAAAAGGGGCAGATATTAATGTTGTCGGAGCTTTTATTGTATGGTATGATTCTTGATGTGTTGGCCATAATCCATCACATTGTCTTGCAGAACTTTATTGATTCATGTAAATATGGATTTTTTTGGTGCCTGTAAATTTCAATAAGTCTTTTTTTTGCACGAAAATATCAATAAGTTCAAATGTGTCAAAAAAAAAAACCGGTTTGTACAGAAAATGACGCGTGACTTTTTTTGTAGGTAACTTTCCATAACTTATCCAAACGTTTATAAAATTATCCATTTTTATGATAATTTGCAAATTAATGATTTTTGTTCTAATCTACTTGCTTTTATTTGCGTAGTGTGCCAAAACTTCAAATAAGCCAACTTTTACATGAAATAGCTAACCTAAGTTAGAATGGTTTACCAACTTTTGTCGAATTGAATTACAAACTACTTTAGAATATTAATTTTCATTTGAGTTACTTATCAACATTCAAAAAAAAGTTCCAACTTGTCTATTGAGTTACTTATTGATTTATTTTTTTTCTTAATTGGCCACCTTTTTTAAGAAATCGCCAACTTTTTCTTTGTTACGGGTTCATAAATAAGAAAACATGATTACTTTTTTCTCATAAAACTTCACTTTCATCTTTAATCAAGTTTTTTTGTCATAAAGACACTAGATATGCCAAAAGTTCCGTACAGTGCTCATTTGGTGCAAAAAGTTTTCATTGAATAACTTACATTCTATTTTTAAAAAAAAACAACAACTTAAGTACCAACTCCAATTTTGGATTGTCCGAATATGACGTTGCAATATTTTATCAATTTCCCTAACCAATGTGGCTCACCAGCGTGTCTATACAGCATCATATTTTTTGTGAGGCCCATTATTGTTTATTATCTTCGCATTGTGGTGACTCATCGCCATCACGGCCATGGCCTAAGTAAGCTCATGAAGGCCTTTAAGCCTCATTTTTAGAAGCTCTTAAGTAAATTGCAGCCGTCAAATTTTCACCACCCATTTTATCAATTCGGAAAGTGTGCAGTTGAACTAACCACACAGAAAATAAAGTAAGGAAAAGAAATATCCACACGTAACGCAAAAAATATGACTAATGAGACATAAATATCAGAACTTTTCTTTTTGTCACTAAAAACCCTAATATTATCCATTATGATACAAATACCCGAAACTTTTGGTTTTTGCGTTATAAAAATCCCCAAACTTATATTAATATCGTACATTGAATTGAAATAGAGGATATATATGTTGCACATGTATAAATTTGAGTTTTATTGTGTCACAGAAAAAGTTATGGATATTTGTGTAGTTTTCGATGGCACAAAAAAAGTTTGGATATATATGTCGGAGTGGGCATAATTTGGGGGATTTTTATGGCATTTGCACTGAAAAGTATTAGTACTGTCTTTTTTTTTTCTCCCATTTATTTGAGGGGAGGAGAAGGAAAGTAAAATAATATAAAATAAAAAAGACAATTTTCCCAAGTCGGGCAACATTGGATTCAACCAAATTTTGATCGAGTTCTCTCAGACAGGAATGTGTCGCGTCATTCTCTGCATGAATTTTTGGTAGGAGAACCTCTCCATATACCTTCAACTCAGCAAACACTGTACAAATGCATGCCAAAAATATACAAATATATACAAATATATATTAAAATATATTTTTATATATAAAAAAAAAAAGGAGGGGGGCCACAGTGGTCGTATATACAAAGCAAAATCTACTCTATTGGCCTCCACTTCCATACCCAGACTTAAGAAAACTGTAGCGATTCACCCTGTACACCAAGAACGACTTTCAGAACATGAATGGAGCCGGAGAGAAAGCCGGAATGACCGCCTGAAACGAAGCCCTCCTGAAACATCAAACCCGGTCTTTAATCGATTGATTCAATCAAATTCATCTGTGCGTTCATCATCTTCTTGAGATAGAAACAAAAGGAGTCTGGAATTGATTCTGAAAGAGCAATGCTATCGTCCAAGAAAGGGGGGAAAAAAACTTAGGGGGAAAGTGTGATTAGTACCCCAAACCGGCGTGTTCATCTTCTACTGATTTGTATATTAAACTATGAAAGTCTTAATCCTTGGATTTTGATTTACGTTTAAAAGCTAATCATGCCTGAACCCATCTCTAATATCCTTCGAACGACCAAGTTAGTTCGCGCGTCGACATCAGCGATATCAAATTCATCGCAACCACCACAACCAAAGCTTCACCTGCTAACCCCTGTTCGAGTGATGCCGACAGCGTGGCCCCGATTCTACGCCATACTTCATCTATTTCATTTTACATCTGATACAAGAATGGCGGTATTCTGCAATTTGCTCCCAGAACAAAAAGAAACAGAGACGCAACATCTATGATCATCCTAATGGGTCGCTAGGAACCCAGGAAAGGCGCTGATTAATCAAAATCTGTAGAATTGCTATGCATATGAATCATGAGAAGAGGGGAGAAGAGGCAGAGTCGTCACCTCTGATCGTACTCGTCGCCGTTGAGGCCCCGGTCGTGGACTCTCACGTACGAACCCCCGCTCCTCTTCCGCGAGGCGGACCGCTCCGGCTCCGGAGCCGGATCCGCCGCTGCCGCCTTCTTCTTCGTCTCTCCTCCTCCTCCTCCTCCTCCTCCGACTCTCTCCACCGTCACCGCCACCACGTCCTCCGATATCGCGCACAGCGACGGCTTCCACTCCTCCGCCGCCCCCGCCGACCCCCTCCTCCGCTTCCTCCTCCGCCCCGTCCACCTCCGCCTCTCCCACTCCTCGCCCTCCGCGTGGGGCCCCGCTTCCGCCGCCGCCGCCCGGATCCGCTCCCCCTCCTTGCGCGGCGACCCGCAGCAGGAGACGAACTCGAACAGGAACTTCATTCCGGAAGCGATGGTTTTTCTGTGTGGAGAGTGAGGGAGGCGAAGCTGGTGGGACGAATTCCGTTAAGACGACGAGTGGGTTGCGTTCTGGGTTCGTTTATATAGAGGGAGGAAGCCTCGATTCCTCATGCACGTCCATGGCGACGAGAGAGAGAGAGAGAGAGAGAGAGAGGAGGCGAGAAGAGAGAGAGCCTTTCTTGTCTTATCCGGGGAAGGGACGAGAGATGAGCCTATCTCTTACAATCGAAATTACGAAGGAGCCCTTGTGTTTCTGGTTTTATCGGTAAGGGGATTCAATTACTGGTGGGCCCGACGGCTGCCTTTTTGACAGATCCCCTCGCCCTGTTCTGCCTCCACCTGGATCACCCAACTTATGATGCGGAGTCGGATCGGCAAATAAAAGAATTCTTGTCCACTCTCTTTTTGCCCCCCTTTTTTCTTATTATTTTATTTTTCTTTTTTCAATTCATATAAACTGTTTGTGCAATTTATATCTTGGGAGCGCATTGATCAGGCTCCAATCTGGGAATGGGATTGGCCGGCTAGGTGATCCCTCGCGGAAATTGATCTGGTTTCTGGTTCCTTGTGCACGGACCAAACCGACTCTATGTACATTTTTTTATAGTAAAAATCATTGAATAATAATAATAATAATAATAATAATAATAATAATTATTATTATTATTATTATTATTATTTTTTATTATTATTATTGAACCAACTCGAGATCAAATCAATCAATCAATGATTCCAGTAGACACACTTGATTCCCAATTCCACAAACGAAAGTCAACCCTATCTAATCCAATTCTTTATTCTAGGGTGGGAACCAACCAACGTTGGAAGCGATATTGAGAACTAAAATGTCAATTGAATAAGATACATGTTTTGTTAAAGTGTGAAGATTTAAAATGGAAATGAGATGAAGTTATTTTGGTCATGTGATAAGTGAATATTGAATTTGAAAATCTATTTAGTATCACGGATTGTAAGGAGGTGTTGCAACAAGTGAAATTTAAAGATTAGATGACTGGCCCATGGTACAAGGAATTTTTCAATTGACTGGTTATGTCGTATCGTATGGCAATATTTTCAAAATTATAACTAAATTTAAAAGTAGCCACATTTAATATAAAAAATAAAAAAATAAAAGTTAAACAACAAACAATTGACATAGCTGGAAATGTTCGGTAAAACTTGCAAATTCAAATCATTTCAACCAAGCAATTTCACTTTATTGAGTGTTATTTAAAAGGTAAGTTAATTAAATTGTGATAAACCATTGGAGTTGTCTTAGTGGCTATCATTCTCTTGTAAAAATAGGGCGTGGAGACATGACGTTAGACACAGACTACATAGGTCAAGGGAGATACACTTGAGCAAACACCATTTGCGGGTCCCTATGTACCGATTGGTTTAAGTATTGGTGTTCTTGAAATTTGCGATCATGACAATAACTTTTTTGTGAGTTAAATAAATGTTTATTGAATTGATAGTTGACTAAATTGAGAAATCTATACATATGAACATTATATCCATAAAAAAAAAAACAAAGAATTTAAATAATCGCATCCTTAGGTGGACTTTTCTGGGGAATTTAAGTCCTAGACTTGCTATGTGAGAGAGAGAGAGAGAAAGAGAGAGCTTCCATATCTTCTCAAGTTTGCTTTGAACAATACAGCCAAAAAATAATAATAATAACAGTAGAAAAAATACCAAAAAAATCATAAACTTATTGTACTTATATAAATTCAATTCATAACATTTTAACTTAGCCAATTTAATCTTAAATCTTTCGACAATTTTTTTCTTTTCTTTTTTTTTTTTTTTATCCTTTCATTTTGACCAGCGAGGACCCATAAGCCCTCACTAGCAGCTACGAAAGGTGAGGGCCTTTGTGCTGGCGCTTGCAATCGATGAATTGCAATCCCACTAGTCATGGGCAAGGACATGAAGGTATCATGGCCTTGCCAACCATGGCGAGTTGCATGACCATAATGAAAAAAATTCAAAATATAAAGAAATTTTCACGTCTATGTTAGTTATGCTACATGAGACGATCGGCATCCATATCAGTAATATTCAACCAAAATTGACTAGAAAAACTCAACTGATAAATTGTTGAAAGATTTATGATTAAATTGATTAAATTAGAATATTTAGAACTAAATTGACACATGTGCTATACATTTAGGACTTTTTTGGAGTAATTTTCCCTAGAAAATCTATGGAGGAAAAGAAGAGGATCCACTCGCTCAATTTCTCAACATGAAAGATGTTGGCTCACCGTTGCCTCAAAAGCAAAAGAGAAATTTGGGATTGGCGTGTTACATACAAAATTTGCACCACTCCCCCTCAAGAAAAAACAGTCGAAGGTTAAATAAGATTCAGTTGAAGAGAAGCGACGGGCGTTATACGCGATCCTTGCGTCGTTTTCTATGACATAACAGTGTCCGAATATTACGTCCATGTGAAGGGGGCATATAAAATGTGTGGCATTGCAGGCCACGTTTATGGCTCGAAAGCCATGGTCAATTATTTTATCCCAGTTGAAGTCATCGAATTTGCTTAGCTCCGTCTCGGTCGAGACAGATGCCAGCAGTCCAATCCAGTGACTCCAAGACAGCAATCGCTGCTTCCCCACTAGACGAGAAATAAAATGGAGCTTTACTCCCCTCACGAGAGGAAGACAAAACCCTTAAAATCGTTCGAAACTGGGGTAGGGGTTTGGACATCTTGTCGGGGCAAACATGTAAGTCGATTCCTGCTTTCTGACTACGATTCGTACTTGGTTTTCAAACATGGAAAACACGTTGCGACTCTACTCACTGGATCTTGAGCATCCAATTCTCGAGGATATTGCCCGAGATTTAATTGACTAATTTGTCTTTTCACTCATGGACGAAATTAAGTAATACAACAATAATAACCCTTAGGTCACAAGCTAAATCATTTTGCAAATGAGAAAAACTAGTCATTTTCATTACGTGTTTCTCAACAACCCTGATCCGGTTAAATAATTTGGTCTTATAATTGGGCGAGGCTGTTTTGACCTCAGTGAGGGTGGCTCTACTGACCCTGCTGAATCTTAAAATCAACTTGACACACTAATTTTATGTGATAATATATAAACTTTGATCCTGCCGGCCACACTCGTATTTCGCATTCATTGACTTGTTAAACTCTTTTCATTTTCTAATAATCCAAGGACACAGGAACGGAGGACCCAGTTACCCACATATTCGTCGACTCCACGACACGCCCTGTAATCTCATGAATCGGTTAAGCGCAAGTCTTCGATCTACACGGCGGCCCCGACCAAGGACTCTTTTGCACGCAATAGGCGGAATTTGCAAGCCTCTAGTTCTTGAGCTTGAAATCTCTCGATACTTCAATCAACTTCGCCTGGTCGGGGTTCATCTGTGACCTTTTAAGGAATTCGCATGCTCTTTTCTCAAGTACATATCTTCTTCCTTTGGCTACAAGCGCGAGGGTCGTAACCAAAAATGGACCGACACGTCCGCACAGACGTGATCGAGACCCCGCATGTACCACAGCAATTTCCAGAATCCGGAGCGCACGTCGTCCCATCTTTTTCCCACTAGAAATTTCCCTTCGTTCCTCATCATCCAACTTCAGGAAGAGGAGCAGTGCTCGCGGAATCTGTTATGATCACCTTCGTAATTGATGGCACGACGAGTCGTGTCACCGGAATAGACGCCGAAAAGGCACATTCATAGCTGCCGAGAAACGAAGACGCCACGAAGCGTCTTCTTCCGCTACCCGCAACTGCGTGAATTTGTCGCGGTTGAGAAGGAAGCCAAAATATCCATGCGTTACGTTGCTATCGATCTTAATGAGAGCTTCTCTTCGTTTCTTTTCTGCTTGTTCTCGTTGCTTGCGTGAGAGGGCAAATGCCCATTGGTGTGCTGCTCGCGCTGCATATTCCAAAACTGATATTCTTTGTGTTGGCCGAGTTCAGGCCACACACATAGCACGAGTCATTTACAACAGCATAGCGACTGACGTTACTTGCGCCAGATCATCATTCCTACATCGCGCCCACATGCATTGCACTAACAGCGACGTCTCCGAAGAGAGTTTCTTAGTCCCGTCGGTAGATTTGCCTCCCCCTCCTCCTCTTCTTTCTTTCTGTTTCGACTAATCAATAGATTTGCCTCCTGGCAGATCCTGAGAGGGAAGGTAAAAAGGTTGGAGTATGCACATGAAATTTCTACTAATCTTTCGTGGGTGTCGTATGACAACTTTGTACAAAGACACCCCAATCGACCATCGTATTACGTTCTTGTGCTCCACTACTTATACCATTTTCTCGTTGGACTTTATTAATAAAAGAAAGCATAATGGTGCAAATCCTACCATTTCTTTGGAATGGCGCGAGTTGGAAGATCATGCAGAACTTTTCTTTATTAGCTCTTATCCCCCAGAAAAAAAAGTTTGCTGCAACAACTAGTGCAAGAAAAAGAACTTAACTTTGCATTGATCACTTATGCACATCCAATGAAACTCTTTTGGATACATGTAATCCTAAAACCTTGCGGTGATTCTTGGGCTCTTATGCAAGAAAAGATCATGAGACTCAGGGCAGATGAGAACTTCAGCAGACAACAGACTCGTTGATTTGGAAAGTGTTTGCCTCCATTTCAGTGATTTTGTTCCTTCTCTCATACAAGGCTGATCTCCAACAATCAGAAAATCACATGCCGATAAGAAGTTACTCTGGCCAGAGATACTACACCCTCAAAGGCCGATCAGCTGTTAGCATGGAGGAAGTGTCAGCAATGGAAAGGAAAAATTCATTGATGACCATATGAAGGAAACCCGTTGTTTGAAGGCGAGGCAGGTGGTGGCCTGGGCCTTGCATACTCAGTGAATATGACCCAACCATCTAGATACTGCATAACACAAAATAATTCGGTAAGAACAGAGAGTGGGCTCATTTATGGGTCTTCAGTGTTCTGCTATGATGCGAACGGCAGCTCCATTAACAAACATCTTGTCGGTGATTTAAATGATGAAAGACATGAACTTGTCAATTCTCTAGCCCGTGTTTACACCTTTACTTCAGTTTCTCATATCAGATAAGATGTTTCTGAAAACATAAGCGATTGTAGCTGTAAATGGCACTACAAGGCATAATATGGACTGAATTATTCTCCAGAAGACAGATTACAAATGCCCGTATGTTCAACAATCATGAAAATGCATATATCCACAAGAAAGGAAATCAAAAGAAACCCCTAATTGCCACAATTCGCTGATGCGTGCGTGCATGTGCAAGCTAGAGAGAAAAAAGGAAAAGGGGGGGGTCGTCCCCAATCAGTAGTCAAACAGAACTGGGCATGGTGCTGTAGAGGGCTGGAAAAGTTATCAGATATAACAACATTTAGTCAGATGAGCAACCTAATGGCGATTGGATACAAGTGATCTCAAGGAATGGAGGACCTTGCTTCTGTCAACTCATCCTAACATCAACACATTGAGAAGATTTTTCTTTCTTTATCGTTTCAATCAGTAAATTGGGATATCTGTGCAGGGTAAGGTATATGCACTTTGATTTACTAACAGATCATGAATTTTATTGCATGTAAGCATGACAGTGAGAGTTTTTCCCAGAGGAATCATGAAACTAATTGCATGCAAACATGAGAGAGAGTTTTCCTCAGAGGAACTCTTTACATGCATTGAGCATAGAGTTCTTCAGTTACCATTGCTTATAAAATACAAAACCAACGACATCAAATTATTTTTTCTTAATGGTGCCAGCACCTACTTCGAGAATTATTCAACAGCCACAACTGATACGGGTCCTTTTTGCCCATGCACCACAAGATGGTATCCTTTCATTCCATGCTTTAATGTAGTTCCTTTAATTTTTGCAAATACACTTATGGTTTAAAATGTTAATGAGACCATAACCTTTTCTATATAGAGCCAAAATCTCAAGACGCCATAATCACTAAAGAGAGTTCTGAGATTGTTGTCAACAGACTCAAAGGAATATACGATTCTATGATATCTGGGGAACATACCATGACACCAAAATCTTAAGCACATTTCAGTTTCAAAATTGTTTCCAACTACTGAAATGTTCACAGATATACATGTCCAAAACCCAAAAAAATACGGAACCCTCTTCTGTTCAAAACCAAAAGAAAAGCAGATTTTTAGTCTATGCAATTCCTTAAACACAACACATACATCCTGTATCAAACATGCCAAAGAACTAAGTAACAGTCAATTGCTTTGCAAAACACTGTTATTACTTCCAGAGGAGTGAAAGCAGAGAGACATATGCAAAACTCACCTTTCCATTCATACCCTCAATACCTTTTGCAGCATCTTCTAACGTGGCATATCTGACAAAGCCAAAACCCTTTGAATATCCTGAAATCCGGTCAGACACCACCCTAGCTGCATGGAACCAACATGCCACAAATTTAGTGCATTAAGCTTTGCCAGGGTAACTTACAAGTTACAACTAAACCATTCAGAGGTATGACAAACCATGAACAACTTCACCAAACTGAGAAAAGGCTTCCCGTAGTTTCTCTGTAGTAGTACGTTTACTCAGCCCTGAGATTATTGTCAATCTCCAAATCAGATAAAGCAAAGCATAATCAATTATATGTCATTGCCAGGCCCAATTATATAGTCGATGACAATTATTCAAGATTGCATCTAAAGATGACTTAATTAAACAACAGATATGCTCAAGCAAATGACTCTGTGCTCCACTTATAACTGGTAGCCAGAGTTTCAGCGCAGAAGCAAGTATGAAGCAAGTAACGACAACAGGGAACAATCTACCTGCTTTTCAACATACAAGCCACAATCATCCACCACTCTCTCATCCAGAGTGAACAAAATGCGTGATGATGACTGTAGTCCAAATATTTTCACTTGGCTGAAAGCTTCCAAATTACAATTTAGAATTTAGTCTGCCCCTCTTAGGAAGAGACATACAACAAGTCTAAAATACTCGAGAATATTTCTTTGATCTGCAAGCATATGCAACTTTGCCCAGTGTTTCTTTGGAAATGAAGATACATTCGAGTTTCCTGATTATAACTAATCCATTTGATTAATATGCCTTAACTGGAAGACCCAGTAGAAACCCCAGGCTAAATGCTCATCGAGCATCCGCTTGCCAAACCTCTCAAGTAACAACGGTCTACTAAACCGTTGCAGCTCAATCATGCGCATGCCCATTCACACCATTCTCAAAATCAATTGATCCGACACTTGCTTTTCGCCCAAGCATCGTCAAACAGCTCCAAGTTCCGGACTTTTCGAAGACCCAATTATGCAAAATACGCACCAAACTCGGAACATTTCTAGACTCGTCTCACTGAGCAAGAAGAAAACAAATTGCCACCGAGACAAAGCACTTCCGGACATGGCGCCAGGAGAAAAGACGCGACATTATAATTAGCGACGGAAGAGAGCAAAGAGTCGAGACAATGCTCGCGAGGGATCCATATAAACACCAGAACAAGCAGTCACCTGAGACAAATAGGTTGGTGTTGGGCTCTGGCTCCACCCGGGGCTGAGCCGCCGCCGCCGCCGCCGCCGCCGCCGCCGCAGCCGGCGGAGGAAAGAACGAAGAGGTTGAGAACAGCCTCCTCAAGCTGCGAGGCGCCGCCACGCTCGGCGCCATGGATGGGTCGTGGATTCAGCCTTTACGTCGACGGGAGAGGGAGAGGGAGAGGGAGCATTTCGGGGTTTACACGGAAAAGAGGAGGGCATATTCGTCAGGTTGATTTATGTGAACGTTACGACAATTTTCATTTAACACTTCAAAATATAATCCTTAATTTGATATATATATATATATATATATATATATATATATATATATATATATATATATATATATATTATCCTCAGATTCTTATTCAAATTATGCGTACATTCTGCAATTTTTCGCTAATATGATGCGACTACATCCCACATCACTTAACACATAAGCGTGACAAATTTATGGTTTTTATTCATCTAGAAATCCACATTTATTGGGAATTGTCTACTTTTTTGTGTAAAAGTATAATATAATTTTATTTTACAAATAAAATTATTTTAAATGAAAAGTTCACGAAATACTTTTTCATCGTCTAGAGTGTTCACCAACCTATCCTATTGCCTTGCTTTAGTGATGGTTTGCCTCAATTATGTATGTTTGTCTCCTTTCTCATAAAAATTTCTAAAAGTATGATCAAGTACGGTCGTCAAATGAGTAAGGTGAGGAGAGGTGAGGTGGGTTGGATTGGGGTGGGGTTGAATATGATCCAACACATATTAATTCAATTAATCCGTCTTAATTCATTCATATGCAACACAAATTTAGTTATAGATATCCAAATTGACCTAACCTATTTACTAAAATAGAATTGTTTGTCGAATGCAAATTTTCCACAAAAACAAATCATAGTACAATGTGGAATAACAAAAAAAAAAAAAAAAAAACTAGAATGATGTTAAGCAATTTCAAATTATGCTTATTTGGTTCAACCCAAAAAAGAAAACGTCTTTTAATATTTTCTTGGAAATTTTAATAATCTAAATGTTCGAAAGATATAATATTTTTTCGTTAAATAAGATATAAGTATAAAGGGTAAAAGCTACAAAAAAAAAACTCTAAATTATGTCCATTAATACATTTATCCTAAATAATAAGCTTTTTTTCTGTAACACAAAAAATTTTAAACTTATACCTATATAGCAAAGTGTTATAGATGAAGTCAAATATTTTTAGGGGCTTTTTTGTCTTTTTCATCAGATTTGCTTTTAAGTCAAAAGCGATATCTTTATATTAGTGATGGTAAGACGCTAGCCATCAAGACGCTAAAAAAAAAAAAATAGAGAGGCAAGAAAAAGATAGAAGAAAAAAGTGAGTTTTTTTTTTATGAGAATTCTCAATCTTTTTGTGTTCTGATCTTGAGAGAAGATCATCATTGTATTCCAAATTTTTTCAATGTCTAGTGGATTCGCAGGGTACCTCTGCACGGAGACGTAACCCGAGTTTGGGTAAACTTTGATAACAAAATTTCTGGCGTGTTCATCTAATTCTATTATTTTATTATTATATTCTACTTGATGAATTGTTTGCAAGCGTTATTTTTTTGGAATCAACGTGTGATTTCGTAACAAAAAGTTCTTCCATTAAGAACCGTTAAAAATATGCTTACATGGACATTAGAATGCAAGGGGTGTTGACATGACATTCACGTAACTTAAGTGGAATAAAAATAATATTATTTTAGATTAAAAAATTCATCTAATGGCATCTTGACAAAGAATAAATGTGTCATATAGGTATTAGTTTATGATTTTTTTTTTATCATGGGTAAAAATTTAGGATAAATATGTTATAGTGGATATAGTTTATGACCTTTTACCTTGAGAAATTGAAAGGCCAAAAAGAAATGATAAGTGAAATTTAAACCTATACAGTATACATAACTCTAGGAGAAATTAGAAGAGCATCCAGACAAGGTTGACAAGGGTTTGGTGAGATGTTTTTTAATAATGTCGAGGGCACCTCCAAAACTCCACCCACCTCCATAAAGCAGCAAACACGACACCGTCCCCATCTAAAATTGGAGCTTTCTTTCCTGAATTTTCTTCATATTTCTACAATAATTTTTAGCCATTATCGGATGAGAAATGCGTGCAAGCACAGCCTACATGAATGATCAATCATTTTAATCTTATCTTATCTAATATATTATAAATTCTAATACATTATACTAAAAATCGGCTTTTGCAGCTTGCAAGCATTTGATGTGAGTGGATTGATCACGTAAATTTTCTATTATTAGTTGACTTTTTATGTGAAGACGAAGGTTGCTTAAGTTTCTTTCTTTCTGGGTTCGTTTTCCCTCTTTGTAGTTTCAACATCATATCATGCGCTGAGGAGAAAATGCTGCAAACAAAAATTACAAACACCTGTTTTTTTCACCAAGATTAACTTTATTGCGGGCAATACAATTTGTGATATGGCCAAGATTCGGCTGATTTCAATAAAATATACATTGGGTGACAGAAAGAGTATATAGCATGTGCGACTGTAATATAAGTAATTATAGCTTTATTATGCACAACATTAGACTTTGTGACGGAGATATATCTTGAATTATATAAACATGTGTTTGCTTCACCATATAGGTGGTCAAATTACTTCTTTTTGTTATAATACAACATGTAGAGAAATTTGGTTTTTTTTTTTTTTTTATTAACTAAAGGGATGGTTGGTATTTACAAGACGCTGAGAAAGTAAGCATGTCAAATGAGATATAAAATCCCATAGACAATGAATTTAATTCAATATATATAGTTAAATAGGACATACACAACATAAGATCAGAAACACATATATCTATGTGCAAGACAATTCGATTTATGATATACAAATCAATATATATTGTTGACACGTGATATTTTTGTTTTTTCATTTCTTTATGTTGTTTTTTGTGCAAAAAAAGAAAAGGAATTTTAGTAACTAAAGAATTCCAAAAAAAATTATACAACATAAAACTCATTGGAAATATGGGCAAGTAAATTTGATCAAGTCAACCAACGACTGAATGACCTGAGGTAGGTGAGCTCTCATGCCAAAACTTTTAGTCGTCCGCACCGCATATTCGTTGTAATTAGATTCTTAAACTTTTAGATTATTCAATGAAAAACTTTCGATAAAAGACCAATTCTTTACACGTGTCACACCTGAGGCCAAATCCCATCCCACAATTCATTCCCCACCTTTCCCCACACTCTAAGCATCTCCACCTTTTTTTTTTAATTTTTGGGGGGCAAGTTCTCCATTTTGATCATAATTTTCATTTTTCCAAAAGAAGAAAAAGATATGTCCACCCTGCCATGCGCATCAGCACAATCCATAACAAGACAATAAACACACGCCGGGCGTGTATCATAGAGATATACATCTTCCATCTTGTTAGACGAAGGATGATGAATCTCCTCTTTACCTACTTTGGATTTTCCCCGTTGCCCTAAGCCTAAGCTATCTCTCTTCCCTTGCGTGGACTTTCATTTCTTGATTCTCTCGTTTGCAGTTTTCTTGAAAAACGCTCGTCCTAGACCCAGGTCTATTCAAGTAAGAAAACTCTTTTGCTTGTCCCACGATCCAATCTCTCGCGTTTTTTCACTACCCTCTTCTTCAACGTTTCCTCTGTCACTTGCAGTCACCTGTAAACATCACCCTTCGACGTGCACTCAAGAGGTCGAGAGAGACAGAGAGAGAGACGGCTTATTGAATCTGAAGTCACCTTTCAGTGCAAGGGACTATCGGTCATTTCCGCCTACTAATGTTCTTCTCCGGCCTTATTCTTCGCCTTCAAAACAAAGACAACAAACAGAGCACTCCTTGCCTTTTCCCCCCTTCTTTCTTATAAGGGATCCCCAAGAATATCATAAGAAGCCAAGGAGTTCTTTCGAAAACAGTCACAAACACCATGAGAGTCGCCTTCATACAGATTCTTTTGATATTCTACTTCTTCTCAAACTCGGAGTCCATCAGCAGAGATGATTTTCCAGATGGGTTCGTCTTCGGCACCGCCTCTTCGGCCTATCAGGTTGCTTTCACAGACCCCAATTCCGTTTCTGCGAGCACTTGAAGTATATGGCGAGGAGCCGGCTATTGCCAAAGATGTATTAATTGTCTGTTATGGCAGTTTGAAGGGGCTGTGAATGAAGGAAACAAAGGAACGAGTATATGGGATACCTTCACCAGGCAACCAGGTATCAGTTTTTTTCTTGTGAAGCAATCTAATGTTTACTGAAACGAAGTCCGGAGAGCAACGCAACTTTTTGCTTCTTTATTGACGTTGTTACCAGGTAAGATACTAGATTTCAGCACTGCGGACACCGCTGTTGATCAGTACCACCGGTTCAAGGTATATTTCCTAGACCATAAAGTTTGCCTTATATCGCATTTACTCTATGCTCAACCTGCATCAGACAAACGGTTAACATCGACCACCAACTGGCCTTCTGTATCTCAAGTTTGTCGATCATTTCAGGGTACTAAGAATGAACAAATGGCAATATGCTGCCAATGGATGCCAAAACCATATGTGACCAATTCCAGGGGAGGATTTCACTTCAGCGAAATATAGTCTTAGCTTGCCCTTTCTTGAAAAGTAGTGCTAATGTAAAAAGGAAGATCGAGAACGACAGACGACAGCGACCTACCACCTAGTTTATAATTTCGTACTCTGAGGCATACTTAAAAAACGCAATAATTTATACCAACTAGAAGTAAAAGGGCTTAACTAGTCAATCAGAAAATGTCGCTTATCCTTTGTGAACGTATCCAATCATAAACTAAATTAAAAAATATTGCAGGATGACATAGGCTTGATGAAGGATCTGGGAATGGATGCTTACAGATTTTCAATATCTTGGCCAAGAATTTTTCCAAGTAAGAACACCACCACCACCACTTTTTTCATTTATAATCGTTTTCTCCATCTATCCTTTTCATTAGAGCCCTAATCTTCCAGAATTCTTGAAAAACAGATGGAACAGGGGAACCAAATCAAGAAGGGTTAAATTACTACAACAGACTCATTGATGCTTTATTGGAACAAGGTCCTATTTTTGGCCTTTGCTTAACGTCCGATATCACCAAGAATAGGATGATATTAAGGCTAGCCTGTGGTTTTTAATCAGGAATCGAGCCTTATGTAACGCTATATCATTGGGATCTTCCACAGATGCTTGAAGACGAGTACGAAGGATGGTTGAGCGAAAGAATAGTGTGAGTTTGATTTTGATCCCAAAATGCATTCGCTAGCGGGAAAATGGTAAATGAACCGTGCTCACAGAAAATCCCCGGATCACTTGCAGCAAAGATTTCGAGAACTATGCGTCCACCTGCTTCCGGGCTTTTGGAGACCGAGTGAAGTACTGGATCACATTCAATGAACCTCATGGCTTCTCAATACAAGGCTATGACACTGGACTTCAAGCACCCGGGAGGTGCTCTATTCTCGGCCATATATTCTGTAAAAGGGGCAAATCATCCGTTGAACCCTACATTGTGGCTCACAACATCCTCCTGTCTCACGCTGCCACTTACCAAAACTACAAGCTGAACTTCAGGGTACTACTCAAAACTTCTACCAGTCACAAATTTATCCGGGAAACGAAACCCTCTTAAAAATTTAACTCGCCTTTTGGGCAGGAGAAGCAAGGAGGGCAGATAGGAATATCACTGGACGCCAAATGGTACGAACCGATATCAGACAGCGATGAGGACCAGGATGCCGCAGACAGAGCGATGGAATTCAGCATTGGCTGGTGAGTAGCTAAGAGATAACTTGTTTCAGCATATACCAATCAGTTGTCAGTGATAAAAATGTCTGAGCAGCTTAAGGTGATCCAGGTTCCTTGATCCACTTTTCTTTGGGGAATACCCTCTTTCAATGAAGAATCTAGTAGAAGAAAGACTGCCCGAGATCTCATCAGAGATGTCCAAGTTCCTGATGGGTTCCTTGGATTTTGTTGGACTAAATCATTACACAACCTTATACGCCCGAAATGACAGGACCCATATTCGGAAGCTAATACTTCAGGATGCTTCCTCTGATAATGCTGTTATAACAACCCGTAAGCAGTCGAACAAAAGTTCAACCTATTTTCTTGTCACACCCAAAGATATACTGGAACTGCTAGTCATATTGAATATCTTTCTGTGGTTTCATTCATTGTAGCTTTTCGAGCAGGAGTTGCTATAGGAGAAAGAGTATGTTCCTGCTGTTCTTGGTTTTGCAAAATGTAGTTAATACAGGTTTGAGTCGAAAAAGATGGTTTATACATTTCCTCTTCCAGGCAGCTTCCCGGTGGCTACATGTGGTGCCGTGGGGCATCAGCAAGTTAGCTAGATATGTAAGAGATAAGTACGGAAACCCACCAGTTGTCATAACAGAAAACGGTGAGTGATTACATCACAAGCACTGAGGATTGCCCTTATAGACACAATTGTCCATTTAAATTTCAGAACTGAATGAACAACACTCAAAATCACCTCTACATATCAATAGGACATTTCTTATTGTGAATGTGAATCAACTATGCAGGTATGGATGATCTTAATAGACCTTACATAGGTTTGGACAAGGCTTTACAGGACAACAAGAGGATAGAATATCACAGAGACTATCTGTCAAACCTATCTGCTGCTATAAGGTAAAATAGGAATCCATGTTTTGTCTACATATTGCCGATGTATGGAAGCATGAGAATTGAGGCCACGGTAGTAGCTCATGGAGCATGACTTAATTACAGGCAAGATAACTGCAACGTGCGCGGCTATTTTGTATGGTCTTTGCTCGACAATTGGGAGTGGAACTCGGGATACACAGTTCGGTTCGGACTCTACTATATTGATTATAAAAATAACCTCACGAGGATTCCCAAATCATCAGTTGAGTGGTTTAAAAGTTTACTCAGGTCACAAGGTTATCTAAGCAACCAGATTTAAATTTTGTACTTACAAGTTTAATCAAGCAGATGCTGTATCTTGCCTTGGGAAATTGTAAAACCAATGAGCAAGGGAAAAGAAAAAAGGAAAACTCTTGTAAATGAAATTGGTTACCACAGCAAATTGTTCTAATTCCAACTTTTGACTTCTTAAGATGCATATCTCATTCTCATTTACTTTGGAAATACTGGGCCACGACAGTGGCAACTAATATGAGCAGATCAGATTGTAACAGTGACCAAGTTCTTCGGACTTTGCTATAACAATGCAGCATTCGCTGACATTTCGGCACGCTCCTTCTCAACCAGATTAACAATGCTAATGTTGTTACTGACATAGCACCAGTAGCTCTGACTCGGACTGAGTCTGAGCTCAGTTGAAGGAGGTCAGAGTCGGACTAATTACAACAATGTTGCATGAGTTTGCTGAGCCTTAACATGCTCAGCGAATAACGTCAATTGCCAGAAATTTTATGCATGAGGAGGGAGAAAAAAAATACAAATCGCAAGAAAACTTTTAATGAGCAACTTGTGGCCAAAGCATGTGAGAGACATTAAGTGATCGACAGAGTTGATTGCGGAAGTTTTGAAGAGACATCACTCGAAAATGCATCATCCGTTAATCGTCAAAGTTGTCAACGCGACTAACAATGGATGCTCGAAAACCATCCCATCCATGGGCATCGAGTATAATGGGGAAACAAAACTTTGTAGCAGGCCAAAAGAGATTGGGTGGTGCAAAGTCTGAGGTGCAAAATACAATGTTTTTTAGAGTCTGGTTACCATGATTCATTAACTTCACTTCTGTTTTATAATGTAATTTTGCTCATAATGGAAATTTGATCCACGGAAACTTGCTTATGTAAAGATAAGCATATTTTGCCCATTTATCGGTCATCTGCGTTTAATCAATAAACTAATCGCCTCAACTTGTAAATGACTATTTAGATCGAGAATTGCATTTACCGGCACATAAAGAGTAATACTTCTTCAATAACCAGAAAACAAGATACTGAAAGAAAATTAATTAAGCAGAAAGATATAATTTAGTCCTATAAAAGGTTGATTGGAATGGAACTATATGCCCTTAAGAGCAGCATCGAAACTGGGTAACTGAGCATTGAAGACGATGGAGTAAGCCCTCTCAGTAGGGTGCACCGAGTCCCAAAATAGATACTTGGACGCATTTGGACATACATAGGAATTCATATCGCATGAGAATGACACTTTGATGATGCCCGTCCCGCAGCATCCGCTATCCACGTCTTCAAAACCTACTCAACAAAAAGAAACATCAAATGCATGTAATTAACCAGCTTTAAGATGCACATTTTTCGTGCATTAAACACGAGAGGACATAATATTAGAAAGTAAATCTGAAAACTCACCAAAACTGTGCGGGGCTTTGATCATTCGCACCACTGAATTGTATGTGTCAATGTAACTTATGGCCACACCAAGAGATCGGAAGCTCTTTTCCATCTTGCCTAGTTCCCTTTGAAGCATCGTGTTGTAATTCCTAGCGACCGAGGAGTATTTCTCGATGCAGCCGCGATCTCGAAAAGGGTTACCTGATTTAATGTTGATGACTACAGGTAAGCAACCCATTGGCGCCAGTCCGACTACTGCAATTCTTCGAGCCCCTTGATTCAACAAAGTCTACATTGACAGCATCATCCGATCACGAGTCTAATCAGGCTAAAGTTACCCTACTCCGAAACAATAATATTACGAATAGAGTGAACAGAATCTTCGATTTCGAGGCGTGCAAAGTACCTCCTTAGACAGATATTTTAAACTATCAACAACAACCACAATTAACTATCCAAGCAAGATTGTCTCTAAGAACGTTGTGATATAGAGCGAAAAGTGAGCATCAAAACCCTTAGGATCATATCTGCAATTTGTATAGAGCCAAAAGATTTTGAGTAATCAACCTGAGTGAAATTTTTTACATGACTCAATATGAACTGCTGGTAAATTTGGGGACTGAAGCTTTGCCGTCTGAAAGGAAGACCGTAGTAATTGATGATGAAGTCGTTGGTGCCGCTGCTAATCAAAAACAAGGCCCCAATGATGATGTTTCTGGTTCGGTTCTTTCCGATTGCCATCTCAAGCCTTTTCGTGTACTCTTTGAAGTACTGCAATTGCTTCTCCATTGATAGCACATTCTGCACATTCATGAACAGAGGAGGACCACAAAAGAAACAACGATTGCGATTAGTGGAGACTAAGGTTCAGTGCTCTTTGTATCCAAGCGAGATTGGTAATGACTACCGACTGAAGTGGAAGAATTGCCTACAATCGTTTGACCAGTAAGAGGGTCGTATCCAGAGCCCGCGGAGGCGAAACAAACTCCGGTTGTCAGATCCTCCGTGCTAAGCGCCGGGTCTAAGTATGGCGGCAAAAGCTCTTTAACCCCGTAGTGCGCAGCTGTAACAGAGTATATTCCCACAAACAACACACAAATTGAAGTGACCACTCTTCAATCTTAGCCGTTCAGATTGAGAGAAAACCTCACCTATAAGATCAGGAATCAACCTCCCATTGCTGAACCTTCCCGTTGGAATGTGGTTCACGAAGTCTTTCCCATAAGGCGGCACGTTGCCCTTGGAGGGAGTGTTTATGTAGTCATTGTTACCCGTATCAACCGTCGAGTCTCCGAACGCAAAGACAGCCGAGACCGATCTGCCGTTTGAGGGCCTTTGCATCGTCAGGATCCGAGCACAAACGCCTCCACTGAAGACCAGTGCTAACGTGACATAGAAAACAACGATGTGGTTAAGAAGAAGGGCAAGACGATGCTCTTTACTCAAAGCCATCTAGCTAGACTTGTGTGTTTGTCTCCCAAGTCAAATGAGATTCTGGAATGAAGAAACCGTATCGGACCCTTCACCTGTGGAGCTTCTCACACTGTCATGTTCATGTTCATCAAGACTGTCGATGATATATAGAGGGTGAAGCAACTAAAAATATGAGGGAAGTTTTATCAATGGCGATCTCAGAATGGCCTCCACTTTTGACGTGGCGGTAGGTCATGCATTTAATGCTCCGGTATGTGTGTACAGACATCATCTCAGTGCCTTTCGGTTAAATCATGGGGACAATTCTCCAGCTACTTTGGAGGCCGGCACATGTGCAAAATTAATTAATGAGGTTAGTTTTTTTTTTTTTTCGGTCAGTTCTACTTTAAGCTTACTCTAACACTTACTCTTAGACTTTTGCCCTTACCTCCTTGCAAGGCGTGGAAGTCGAAACTCACTCCTGAAATGAAATCATCTCCACCCCAATCCCTCCTGAGAAGGTAGGGATTTGTGTTAAAGCTTATAAAAACAACAATCAAAACAGAAAAATTTCTGTTGTTTGAGAGAGAGAAAAGATAAAAACAGAGCATAGCACTTCATACATCTTGTGCTTAAAGAAAAAAACTGTCGAGAACAACCACTAAATACAAAATAGAAACTGCTCACGTACGTGCAACACCTAACTACACACAAACGTGCTATTAACTTCCTAAAAAATAGCAAAAACACTAAATGCATAACTGAATAAACTTGGCTGTTTTTTAATATAAAAAACAGAGTAAAACAGAGAAAACATGACAGAAAACAGCAGCTGAACAATTCCAACAAACTCCTCCTTGGATCAGTTGCTGCTGCAGATTCCTATTTTCTCTCTTAACAACTCAAATCTTCCAGCCTGAAGTAGTTTTGTGAACATATCTGCAAGCTAATCTTCAGATCTGCAATAGACCAACTTAACTTCGCCACTTTGTTGCACCTCACGTAGAAAGAAAAATTTGACTTTGAAATGCTTGGTTTTGCCATGGAAAACTGGATTCTAAGATATTGCTAAAGCAACCTGATTATCCACATTAACTTCAATGCAATCACTAGAATTCAACCACAGATCCTTCATTATCTTTTTCAGACACAAAGCTTGATTTGCAGCTGCAGTAGCTGCTATAAACTCACCATCTGTGGACTAAGCTATAATCTCTTGCTTTTTGGAACACCAGGAGAAACAAGCAAAACCAAAACTGAAACAATATCCAAACATACTCTTCATGTCATCTACTGAACCAACTCAGTCACTATCAGAAAATCCTTGCAAATTAAACTTTTGACATTTCTTAAATTCCACACCAAAGAACAATGTTTTTTTGAGATATCTCAAGACCCTTTTTGCTACAATCAAATGTAACTAACTAGGACTACTCATAAACCTGGATAAAACACTCACAGCAAATAGAATATGCAGTGCAGTTCTTTGTAAGATACATGAGACACCCAATCGAGACTTCTATACATAGAAGCATCTCTTTGCATCTGTTCCATCATTCTTTACAGCTTCTCTTTAGCAGCCATAGGAGTGCTTACACTTCGACAATCTTCCATCCGAAACTTCTTTAGAATTCCCTTCATGTATTTTTTCGATAGATGAAGATCTCATATGAAGCTTTGTTTGACTTCGGACCCAAAAAATAAGCCATCTTTCCCAAGTTTGACATCTCAAAAACTGCAAATAGATCTTGCTTCACCTTCTCAATCAATTCCATATCATTCCCCGTCACTAATAGATCATCTACATAAAATGACAGAATTACAACACTGTGATTCACCTTCTTGACATAAAGAGTGAACTCACTTAAGCTTTTTACAAAGCCAAAATCCTGCAAATATCGATCTATCTTCCCATACCAAGCTCTTGGAACCCTTGAGTCCATATAGAGCTTTCTTCAACTGTATACACTCTTTTCTTGCCCTTTGATCTTTGAAGCCTTCGGGCCGTTCAACAAAAATCTCCTCCTCAAGCTCTCCATTCAGAAATGCAAACTTGACATCTAACTGAAATATAGGCCACCCCTTCTCTGCTGCAATAGCTAACAGTAACCTTATTGTATCAAGTCGTGCAATAGGAGCAAATGTTTCTAAATAATCTACTCCCCATATTTGTGCATAGCCTTTCGCCACCAGTCTAGCTTTGTGTTTATTGACGGAACCATCATAATTAAGTTTTGTTCTAAACACCCACTTAACCCCAATCACATTCTTATCAGATGGTCTATCAACAAGCTCCAATGTGTGGTTTTTCTGGATCATTGCAATCTCCTCCTGCATTGCTGCAATCCACCTTTGATCCTCCTTAGCTTCCACAAAGTTAGATGGTTCGAGCATTGCCACATTGCTTCTTTCATAGATTTCAGCAAGTGACCTTGTGCCTCTCACTGGTAAATCATCCACACTGTCTTCCAATCCATCTATAACTTCATCAACCTCTACATCTATTGCAGGTTGTTTTTCGAACTGTTGTTGTTCTGCACTCTTTCCTTCAATCCAATTCCATTCATCTACCTCTAGAAAAACAACATCTCTGCTTACAGTCACCTTCCCTGTCATAGGGTGAAAAATTCTGTAAGCTTTTGATTGGAGATTGTACCCAATAAAGATTCCAAGCTCTGCTTTCTTATCCAGCTTGTCCCTCTTAACCTCAGGAACATGAGTGTAACACAAACACCCAAAAACTTTCAAATTTTTCACATAAAGTTTAACACCATACCAGACTTCAAAAGGTGTTGACCTCTCTAAAGCCTTTGTGGGCAATCTGTTCAAAAGGAACATTGCAGTATTAGCTGCTTCAGCCCAAAACTTCTTAGGTAACTTCTTCTCCTGCATCATACATCTAGCCATCTCCATAATGCTTCTGTTTTTCCTCTCATGACCCCATTCGTTGAGGTGAATAGGGAGCTTGATGTGGCTGCTGCACAATTCTGCTTGCTCACAATTCAACTTAAACTTGTGAGCAGTATACTCAGAACCATTATCAAACCTGAGCATTTTAATTTTCTTCCCACTCTGATTCTCAACTAAGGCTTTAAACTTCACAAACACATCAGCAACTTCAGACTTGGCTTGCAGAAAATAAATCCAACTCATTATAGTCATATCATCAGTGAAGGTAATGAAATACCTGCTACCATTGAGAGAAAACTCAGACATAGGTCCACATAGATCTGTGTGGACTAATTGTAGCTTCTCACATGCTCTCCAGCCTCCTTCTTTGAAAGGAAATCTGGCTTGCTTGCCAAGAAGACAAGTTCTGCACTGTGGAAATTCCTCCTCCAAACTTGGCAAGTCATCTACCAAGCTATTTCTCTGCATAAACAACATGCTCTTCCTGTGAACATGCCCAAGTCTTTTATGCCATAGCTCTGCATTTTCTTCTTTGCACTTTAAAACCATTTGTCGCATCTCTTGTGGCTTGATCATGAAACTCTTGTCCCTCATTGGGATTCTTAGCACTTCTTTGCTATCTGCATTATTATTAAGACATTCATTCCCTTCGAATTACTTTATAGCCCTTCTCAACTAATTGACCAACACTTAACAGATTCTGGTCAATGTTTGGCACAAAAAGAACATCACTGATCAGCTTCACCTCCTGATTTCCTTCAATAGCCTTTGTACCCTTCCCTTGCACTTCGATATCTTTGTCCGTTGCCAATTCGACTCGGGACTGACTAACTGTCTAGACTCCTAAACTTGACTTCGAATTGCCAGTCATATGATTGGTACAGACCACTATCCACCAGCCATGCATCATTCCCAACGAAGATTGAAAAAAGAAGCTACAAACAAGTGCTCTTCCTCAGTTTCATTTACTACTACTTGTGCTTTTCCTGCTTGCTAGTAATTTTTTTCTTTGCAGATGACTTCCATGTGACCCAACTTGCGACATCTTATGCATCTAGCATCAGGCTTTCTCCAACATCTAAAAAGCTGATGATTAGTTCCACCACAGTATTGACAAGGCTTTTTGTTCTTATTCCATTTGCTAGACCCACCAGAATAAACTTGGAGTCACCAGCATTTTCTCTGGACTGAATCCATTTCTTCCCTTTGCCTCCATCATTTGACTTCACTTTAGCTTGCAGCGCACCCTCTACAAACTCTTCTCTTCTCATCAATCTTACGTGCTCCCGTGCTTGAGCATTTAACAATTCTACAAGCTTTACATCAGCTAAGTCTCTTGTATTTTCCGGAGAAGCTATGGTGGCTTCGAACTTCTCTGGAAGAGACACCGGGATCTTCCCGAACAAGCCTTTCATCCTTCAAGTCAATCCCTAAAACTCTGATTTTTTAGCTATCCCAACCAGCCTATCGAGTACTCTTTCCGACTCGAATCCTTCATCTGCTGTCTCTCAAACTCCCTCAAGAGATTCAGCACCTTCATTTTTCTTATCTTCTCATCTCCCTCGTATTCATCCTTCAAGAAATCCCATATTGCCTTTGCAGAATCACATCTCATGATCCTTGTGAAGATAGTGGGTAAACAGCAGCATACAGGCATGACTTTGCCTTGGCCTTCCTTGTGATTCCCTCTTTACGGTACTTTATCTGATTCAAGGTCAAATTGTCTGGAAGTGGAGCAAGCTCATAATCATTCTCCACAGCCTCCCGTAAATCATGACCCTCTAAGAATGCCGTCATCTTGACAGCCCAAGCCTGATAATTTTCCCCAGTAAAGACTGGAGCAGCCATTGCAGAGAATCCACTCGATCCTGCCTCCATCAGCTTTTTCTTTGCAGATTGGAAGCAATCTTCACTCACTTACCCTCACTTCACAGTCCCTTAAGATCCCACAAACGCTCCGATACCAATGTTAAAGCTCATAAAAATAACAATCAAAACAGAAAAATTTATGTTGTTTAAGAGAGAGAAAAGATAAAAAACAGAGCATAGCACTTTATACGTCTTGTGCTTAAAAAAAAAAAATGTCGAGAACAACCACTAAATACAAAGTAGAAACTGCTCACGTATGTGCAACACATAACTGCACACAAACGTGCTATTAACTTCCTAGAAAATAGCAAAAACACTAAATGCATAACTAAATGAACTTGGCTGTTTTTTAATAAATAAATAAAAAAATAGAGTAAAACAGAGGAAAACATGACAGAAAACAGCAGCTGAACAATTCCAACAAATTGAACCCCCAACCTCCCCCTTGCAAGCTAGAAGGGTGGCCACTGGGTCGAACCCTCAGTGGTTTAATGAAGTTAGTTGAGACGTTAATAATGATCATCACGTTCATTGTTGTCTAAATTCGTTTTACTAGTAACATCTTAATGCATCAACAAACAGCGGTGTCCTTCCTATAGGACACCTGGTAAAGTACGTTGTGATCATGTTCATCGACCAAATCATTCATGAAATGAACATCTACACTTGCTGTTGAAAAAGATACGAGCTTCTTACTAGTGGCCAATTGAGAAAACAGACTAACTATACGAGCTTCTTACTAGTGGCCAATTGAGAAAACAGACTTAACTCTTTTCAACTCGGTTATGTCCCTAGGTTAGAGATTCGGCAATAAAGTTCATGCATCAGCATACAAGGGAGCAAGTGCTTGAAAGGAAAGCCGGTTGAATATCCTAGCATCCAATTGGTTAATACGATGCCCAAGAAGAGTCAAGATACCATATCATGTGTACTCTGAATCATTCTCAAATTTGCATGCTTAAAATTGATGTGCCAACAATCCTTGCTTGTGTATTCATTGAAGTGTAATCTTAGCATCATTACGAATTGTATGCTTCACCTATGATGAGGTCTGCGCTGGAAAAAGATAGAGAACCAAGATGATGGCAATTTAGGAGAATGTCTAAAGCATCCAATCAAGATGTAATATGAGCCTACTCTAGCTAAGCTTTGGGCCCTCTAAGGGTGTGCAATTGCTTATCCAACCCAGCCCAAATCCCAAGTGAGTATGAACATTAGCAACGAACCAGATAAGTAAAGCGATTAGTACCGTCGAATCCACAAAAAGAAAAAACAAAAACAAAAAAACACGAAGTTTCATTCTTGTGTTATGCTCCTCATGATCAAAGCATTTAATTTCTCGTACATCTCATGAGCTTAATGTGTACTTACGTTCAAGAGAACCAAAATGAAAAATGTTATCTTGTGAATAAATAAGAGAAATGAGTCAATGTAAAATCATGTTATCTTAGGATCATCCATTTTAAATGCTGTTAATAACTAATTATTGAAAAATATTTCGATGCGATCCATATTTCTACCTTATCCATCCCTCGATTATTGTAAACTAGCATGATGCCATTTAGCTTCAAATGCGATGCAAGATTGGACAAACAAATGTACAGGCCTACAAGAGATGAAGTCATGATCATGACCAATCCCGAGGCATCCAAAATACTTATAAAAAAAAAGGGGTTCTAAATAAATTTTATTTATACATAATGTTGAAAAATCAATTGAATGAGAAAATTATCAAAATGGTACTATTAGAAGAATCGGATTGACTCTTATAGAAAAACGTAACATATTGAAAAAATTATAATATCTACAAAGGTAGGAAGTACTGGTTAGAAGTGTTGATTTTAAACATTGTACAAAGCACGTGTCTAACCAATAAGAAGCAAATTTCCGATATGGATTTTCAATAATAGTTTGATAACTTGACTTAAACCTGGATATATTCCGTATTTTAATATGCTTGCACACCTTATCCCTATTAATTGGATAAAAGTATTCTTATCCCACCCTTTTTTACGTCCTATGGTTTTTTTTAATTTTAAGACATAATCTGCCCCAAATTTATGAATGCTCCGTACCTCTTACGAGATGCTTTGGACCGGATGCGAAAAGTGGAGTTTAATCGGATGGATGAAAGTTGTTGAATCGGGACATCGAGAATCCTGAGTTAAAGGAGCAACAGTTACAAAAATTAAAAAAATAAAGAAAAAACAAAAATAAAAAAGCCCCCACCGACCATTGCAATGCGGCGCTATAATCACCCCCCGGGTCGAACCGCATCCGGCCATTCGTCGTCGCTTTTCCCCCTCTCGCAGCACCGTCTCCTCGTCCGGCACCGGGCGATTCACCATCGCCGCCGCCGCCCCCGTCGTCGTCCCTTCCGCTCTGCCTACGAACCCAACTCGCCCCGCCGTCCTTCTCCTGTTCTTGCTCCGCCGGCCGTGCCCCTTCGCCTGCGGAAAAGTCGAACCAGGAAGAACCCCCAAGCTCGATCCTTTTCGCCGCTGCGCTGTCGTGGGCGATGAAAAGAGGATACCCAGAACCGTCTCCATCCACGTCTCTCGGCCCGCCTCAGTCCAGACTCAAGTACAACCCTGAAGGTAGTTCCTTTGCTGCTGCCTGGCTTTGGATTTTTCCTGTGTTTCGTCGCGCTTTTTCTTTTCGCGCTCCTGGGATTCGCGGAATTGGGGGTTGGGTGCTTCTGGAGGGCAAGATCTAGTTCTTCGATTGAGACCCATTTGGTTTTTGAGCCCCGTGGCTGCGGCTTTTCTCCGTTTGGTGATTGATGATGGAGCTGGAATGAGTGGTTTGTATTGTCGCTTTGCCCCTTTTGGTACCGGGAATCTGTGAAGGTTTTGCTTTTTCGTGTTGGCGGGTATATGGAAAAATGAACCTGTGGCGAGAGTTTCGGTTGCTGAATCTAGCACTTCAGTTTCCTCTGGCATTGCTATGCTGACATATAGATTGATTTGGGTTGTCACTGTAGGTGATGGCCAGTTCTTAGAAGATGAAACCACCAAGATTTTCGCCCGGAAAGTCGCTGACCATTACAGTGCGAGGACAAACCAGACCCTTGAAGAGAGGGAAGCTAGTCCCATTATTCACTTGAAGAAACTTAATAATTGGGTACGCACTCTGGTTTTCTAGATGCATTAGCTCTTGAAGATGGCAGATGACCGTAGCCCTCTCTAATGTCTTAACTCTTATGCTATGCAGATTAAAAGTGTATTAATTCAGCTCTATGCCCGACGTGGGGATGCAGTTCTTGATCTTGCGTGTGGCAAGGTGATTATCAGCTCTCATATGTCTATGTTCATTTTCAGAAATTAGTTGATTTCCTTTTTAGTTGCTTGGATATCTTTCCAGAATTTTTTTTTCCTATTTACCAGGGCGGCGATCTCATTAAATGGGACAAAGCAAAAATTGGGTATTACGTTGGGATAGACATAGCTGAAGGCTCGGTAAGGATCAATCTCTCTGAGCTGTTGTATTTTACTCTCTCCTTATATAATTTGCTCTCTTAATCTTTTTGTACATTGCTGATATGATTATAGTGAGAGAATTTACTGCATGTAAAACATCTTCAGATAGAAGATTGCCGCACCCGTTATAATGGTGATGCAGACCACCATCAGCGACGTAAGAAGTTCACATTTCCAGCACGTCTCATATGTGGAGATTGTTTTGAGGTAAATGTGAGCATAGTTGTCAGAGGAAGGTCATAGTTAGGTGGTCCTTCACTGCAAACAATAAGAAGCTGGGAAGTTTTCATGAAGCTCCTTTCTCCTTTGGTTTGCCAACCTTAGCAGAACTCTCATTTCAAGAAGGGGGATGTAGTTTCCCATCGTGTTTAAAGAGGTTAATGCATGCAGCATGATCTTTCGACCTTGATTAAGTTCTTTGGTCCATCACATTATTTAATCCAACTCAGCATCACATCTCACTAATTTTTAAACTTTTAAGTCTCGTTAAGATATTAGACTTTCCATATATCATCAATTCGAGATTTTGTCAAAAACTGAACTAAATCGGTAAATCTCGATGGCATTATGAATAGAATTGAAAATTGCAATGAATTGTCATTGAATTATGCAATTCTTGCAAGAATCTTAGAGGACTGATAAGAGCCTCTCTTTTCGCTGCCTATAATAGGTTCAACTGGACAAAGTTTTGGCTGCTGATGCACCTTTTGACATTTGCAGTTGCCAGGTAAGTGTGTCTAATTTAAGGTCTTATTTTTCTTACAAACTCACACACACAATATCATGATTGGTTTGAGTGTTCCTCGTGGCCTCTGAAACATGGGACTCATGCCGTTTGCTGGAGATTACAACTGATCCTTGAGTAAAATTTGGTTATTTTATATTATGCTGACTATGTTTGTGCCTTTCTCATACAATCCAAGACTGCTTTTTTTGGTCACGGTTGCCGCATGACAATAAAATCCTCATCTATCAAACTTTACAGTGCATGGGCCTTATGTGGTGTGGATTTTGCCTTTATGTGACTTTGCCAATCACTGAACTTTTAATAATTCAAATATTGCAGTTTGCTATGCATTACTCCTGGTCAACTGAAGCACGGGCTCGTCGAGCTTTAGCCAACGTGTCAGCTTTACTTCGTCCCGGAGGCATATTCATTGGAACAATGCCAGATGCAAATGTAATAATAAAAAAGCTTAGAGAAGGTATTGTTATTCTAATTGGTCTATTGCAATTACATGCCGATAAGGCCTGTTCTTTCCCAGTAAAACTAAGGAATGATGCAGTCATGTTCAACCCTTAACTTTTGCTAAATTCAATATAATTTCTAGCGGATGAGCTTGCTTTCGGCAACAGTGTCTACTGGATACATTTTGATGAAGAATTCTCTGAGAAGGTGAATGCTCCATCACTGTTTACATATTTACAATTGTGATATTAAGTCATGAAAAAGTTCACATGTGCTTTTGTGTACAGAAATTTAAATCATCAAACCCCTTTGGGATCAAGTACAAGTTTCACCTAGAGGTACTAGTTTCTACTCTTTTTCTTGCTGTTGTTTGAGCTGTGTACACTGAGTTAGCCACTCCAAGAAGCCATTTTAGTTGCCCAATTATCCTTCTTTCATCTCTCTTTTCCTTTTATGACCAATCAATCTATTATGTATGTTGTATTCCACTTAAGAAAAAGTACGCGTCTTGCAATGATAGCTGATTTTGCAAGTATATATGCTTTCAGGATGCTGTTGATTGCCCTGAATGGATTGTTCCCTTCCATGTCTTCAAAGCTTTGGCAGAAGAGGTAATTGTTCCCAGCAGTCCAGTTACTATTTCTGGAGTTTTCTGGAGTTCTCTCATAGTGTGTGAGCAAGAAACTGTAGCCTGCCGTCCACACTAAGTTCTTTTTCCATCTTCGGCAGTATGAGTTGGACCTAGTTTTCGTGAAGAACTCACATGAATTTGTACACGAATATTTGAAGAAGCCAGAATATGTGGAATTGATGCGGAGGCTTGGAGCCTTGGGGGATGGTAATCAAGACCAAAGTAAGTTTCCTCTTTTGTCTGATGTGATGCCCACTTGGGGTGACTGCAGTTTGGCTGTTTGTGGCTGTACCTTTTGGTTTTCGTTGTAGCTTGTAGATTTTGTTAATTGGGATTAAGTTCTATTTCATAAGTAAGTATCTCAAATCTTTAGACACTTAGTTAGCGAAGGTCATTTAATATTTTCATTATTCATAAAATTAAGATACTTTTAAACTAAAAGCCATGAGACCGACCAAAAAAAAAAAAAAACTAAAAGCCATGAGCCGTAAGTAGGAAGCACTTTTGGTTTTTTGACTTCTTGCATTCACTACAAACTAGGAACCATCCAAAGGAGGAAGCACACTTTTCCGCCTCATATAATCTTTGTGTTGTAAATTCCATGCGCATTTTTTCATAACAGCGGAGTATTCAAAGGTGGTACTGCTGAACATGTATGAGCCCCTTCTAATGTAAAAATTGCCGGAAAGGAATCTGCTTGTACCAATCAGTATTTGCATGATTTACTTTTTCTTGTTTTCATTGTGGATAACTGCAATTTCGGGTGTGGACCATGTGGCGTCCCCCAATTAGCTGTGGAACTATCTAATATCTTTTCATTCCTACTCAGGCACGCTATCCCCAGATGAGTGGGAAGTAGCCTATCTATACTTGTCATTTGTATTGAGGAAGGTGAAAACATCTTTCTTGTCTCTTTCCCCTTCTTCTGTCATTGTCATTTTTTGCCTTACATTGAAGAATATGTGTTGCTGTTGCCCTTGTAGAGAGGCCAACCAGACAGATCTCAATTAAATGGTGGAAGAGACAAAGGGAAGATGCATCTAGAAAAAGAAGACATCTTGTACATTAATAACGACTTTTAGACTGACCATGCCTTTCTAGTCCACAAGGCCGATGCAATAACTCAGCAGAGCAGAGCATGAAGCAGCAAAACTTCTTTTACCATATTCAAGAAGGCTGTACGTCATCCTGTTGCTCTAATATTGCAAGCTTCAAAAGGTTGCTTCAAATTTTGTAGCTCCTTGAGAATAGATTACAATAGCAAAACCCGGATCTTGTATTATGGTGATATTCAAGATACAAAGTCTAGATGGGAATACAACGGAGTCGATCAATTGCTTTATTCCTTGTAAAACCAAATACTATGATGCTACCGATTCTTGCAAGGCCGAGCGCTAGGTGTAGTCCGCGTTCGTTCTTCTCGCCTATGTCTTGGTTAATGCCGAATTGCAGTATAACGCCCAGCATGTCATGGATTGTTGCTACCAGAAGGCAAAGAAAATGAGAAAACGGAAGATCGTTGCCCAATCTTATCCACATCTGTAAATGCTCTCCGAGCCCCACAATACTGAATCTGTAGTTACTCAGGTTAGCTAACCCACTTTCCTAGAAGGAGAGAGACTCGACATGTAGTAGTTCCTCAAGTCGGCAAGAAAATACCATGCACGACATCTGATGGAAGGAAGGAGAGAGACTCCACATGCAGTAGTTATTAGAACCTGCTACGGAAGCGGACTAACTGATAGAGGCCCGGAGCCAATAAAAGTATATACCGTCACATAATCGATCCATAAACCATGAGTGCAATGCAAACTATACATTCTTATTTAATGCGCGACACGCAAAACATCGATCTTTCCATCATCATCCCATAAAACATAACATTTTTCCCTGACTATAGTCAATCATACGTCACAAACTAGAGCTTTTGTAACTTCGACAAATTTTCATGAGTTTAGCCTCGCCTTATAAGGACAACGAGAAGAGTCAGCAGAGCCAACCCCATGAAAGACGCTCCAAGAGCCAGTCCAGCATTTCCATCTGAGTTCGAAGACATCTTCTCCACAGATGGGGGAGTGAAGATGTCAGCAAGGAAGCTGGATATGTTGCTAACCATCTGCTCCACCCTAAGCTTGATGTTCTGCAAGAAGGACATGAATCCATTTTTGTGGCCACCTTCAGAAGTCTCTTCATCCACCCTTGGCGATTTCCAATCATCTGAAAAAGCATCATCAGCAGATTTCTCCACTTTTGGCTCCATATATGGGAATTGACCTGCTTATGGCACCAGGAATATATTTTGAGGCAATAATCCAAATGTGAGAGATTCATGCCCACATAAGCCGGGGATATGTAAAAGCCGGATCATAGTGCAAAAGGAGGTAATGGATATCCTTACTGGAGTTCTGTGATTGGAGGAAGTCCTGGAGAGCCTTATTTTTCAAAAAAGCATCCCAGACATTTTGATCACTAGCAATTGAAGCAACCACAGTCTGGAAGACAAAAGTAAAGAAAAGGAACTCACGTGATTGCTCTATTAGTGAAATGACATAACAGCATTTGCTTTTGTTTATCAGATAGCTACACCACATATTATTGAGAAGGGTAAGTACCTGAGCCTCAGGACTTTGAGTGAGCAGTTTAAAAGCCTCGACAGCATGTTTGGGTACTGGAAAAGTTGCCAGAGCCTCATCAATAACTGAAGATTGGGTCTCGACAGAATTTGTGAGCACGGGCAGACCAGAGGCCTGGTCTGCCGGAAGTTGACCTTCCCATCCAGTGATGTTTGTGGATGACAAATATACCCTAGATTACCAAAAGCATAAGATCCAAGGAAGAAGTGAAGATGGCAGACAAAGACCATTCCATCAAACAGGAGGAATAGAGAGAGAGAGAAGAAGCAGAACACGATTGTAGAGAAAAGCACTAATTAGAAAAAAGGTGACCCCCATCAGAAGCCACGCTTTTATTTCCCCGGACAAATGAAGCTTGTCTTCAGCCCGGAAACAATCATCAATATGTGTCAACGACCCAAAGATCATAATCAAGTCTAAAATGACAATCAATAAAACAACAGACACAAAGGTAAACAACTATTTTTTATAAACTAATGTCATACCAATTGAGCATGGAAAGTATATCCACCGGAACAAAGTGAAAAGTTTTCAAACTTCCCTGAAAAGTGGAATATTGTTTTAACTCATCATTTATGAACCTCTCTCCTAAAGAACCTCAAGCACTCGAAATAAATGAAAGTTGCAAATTTAGGGCAAGAGTCACCCAGAATATTGAATATGCACCCACTCCAAAACAAGATGATAAACTCAGTGTACAATGAATAGGTAGAACAGCTCAAACAAAACATGCATTTTATGGTTTTCAAGAATGACTTACGATGGACTGAAAATGCACGAACCATAATAGATTCCAATAGAAGTTTCCATCTAACCTCCACAAAATATGCTAGATAGAAAAATGAAAGACGAACGCCGTGTGGAAAACAGAACCATAATCCCATAAAATTCATTTGCCATGTAATTGAATCTGACTCTCCACGAGGAAAATGATGATTTGCAAATGATAATCAAACTAGGAGTTTGAGCACTTCAGATACCATTAGGAGTCAGCTAGCCAATAGACCTGCGTAATCGGCGGCGGTGCCAATGTATACAGTGCTTCATTACCTCTACCAACTTGGTAATCACTCAAGTAAATGAGGAGACAATCTTTGACAACCAGAAGCAACAGTTTAAAACAAGTGAAGGCAGAAAGAAATACATATGATCCTAGATCGCCACAAAATATGGTAACTAGTAACGACACAGTTCTCTTTTGGTTCTCTCCCCCAATAAGGGGTAGGTTTTCTTATGATGATCAAGAATCACCACTACGATTTTCTTTACAGAAATTCGGACATAGAATGTCTGTTATCACGAAGCCATTCACAGCTATCAGCTTCTGTCATCGAACCCAAACTCCGGATTAATTACAAACCACCATTTTTCAGAAGAAAGATCAGAACTTCCTCTCAAACCAACACTCATAGTGAGCCTATTACATACGTAAGATATCCTTCTTAGCAGTTAATTTGACAGAACAAGTACAACAACACAGCACAAACGATGCAGAAACCCAAATCCCAAATCCCAAATTCACGGACACATATACGATGGAATTACACACCAGCGGTAGCAAGTAACAGTCAAGACACGCCACATAAAATACCGAAGTTTCAGATTCAAATCCAAACGTACTTGTCAATAGCATCCTTCAAATCATCAGTCGCCGCCTTGGCCTCCTCAAAGCTCGGCACGCCCCCGAACACAACCCTACCCATCGGCTGGCCCACCGGTTTCTCCTCCAACCCCCCGAAGTCCCAATCGTCGACCTCCCACGCCGCCATCTGCGCCGCCGTCCCGTGGGGGGCGTCGCCGGCGGAGGCGGAGGCGGCGACCTCGTCGCCCTTCGCCGACACGATGGCGGGCGCCCAGCCGGAGCCGGGGCCGGAGCCGCTCCGGACGGACTGCGGCGCCGCGGGGGCCGCGGGGGCCCTGCGGAGCACGCCGCCGATCCCCGCGACCTTCGCCGCCGCGGACCTCATCGCTGCGCCGCCTCCCATGGCGTCGTACCGGACGGAGCGGGGAGAAGAGAGAAGCGATCGGAGGGGAGAGATCGAGTGGTGGCGGTTTCACCTTCGCGCCACGTACGTCCCTGTTATCGCTCCCCGCTTGCTTAGCACCGAAGCAAGACAATGAAAATCCGAAAGAGGCTGGATCCTTCTTCGGTTTAAAGATCCTCGCCGAGCAAGATCCAGCCGTCCGTTCGTTTTGGATGCCATTACAGTGAATTTTAACTTTTAGATTTTTTCGAAACGTAGGAAATTTCGCGGAAAAAAAGATTAAAGAGATCTGAGAATATTTCGTGACCTGTGTAAATATGCTGTTTAGCAATAGTCTCCTTGTTTCCCGCAATAATCAAATCAAATCGAGTATGATCTATTTCTTTCGTTCCCCCTTCATCAAAGCATTTACTTTTGTTGATAAAGGTACGTTGGATAGAAAGATCTCTTGGAATCATGAGTTTCGGATTTCCTTTTGTTTTTCGATAATCTCTATATTTTCTTTTAAGAGGCCGAATAGAAGGATGAGATATTTGGAAAGTGTCGTGGTCGAAAATGGTTGAAGTAGTTGAATAGGAGGATCGATGTAAGTCGTTATCTTTCGTTGTGTTTAGATTAAGATGGGATTGAATAAAGTGGGATTAAAAATCTCATTTGAATTTGAAAAAATTTATTAGGATACCATGAGAATAACGGTGTATTATGAGTTATGAATTCTTAAAGAAATAGGCCTCACAATAATTTATAATTATTTGTGATTTGATTTTTTGTAATTTATAATAAATTTTTATTTTCATAATACATTAAAGATTGTTACGTAATGATTTCTTAATTTTTATAATTTGAGATGATGGATAATATATATATATATATAAAAATAAAAAATAAAAAGTGAAAATCCTCTTAACTTTCCAATTGGCTAACCGGGATGAGCCACCGTCAATCACTGGGCCCATCCCTCGCTCACTCCGCTCGATCATGTCTCGCAACGTCTCCAAGGGGATGATCAGGCGGTGCAGGCTCCCGTTGGCAGTGGCGGAATCAGCAAGGCAGGAGGACCAGAGGGTGAGGTTTAATCAGTCAAAGGAAACTAACGACAACAGATTGTCCAAGGAAATTGACGATGTGAATAGTCATGATGACCATTTGGGTTCTGCGAAGGAGGAGGAGGGCTCATTCCAATGAGAAGGCCAGTTTAATGGATTCTCCATTTTGGGTTATCGAACCATTAGGGTTTAAAATCACTACCGCTATGTTCGGCGTTCGATAAGAACATAAACGAATTGCCAAACAATTGACGATTTGGTGAATTAATTGGAGAGCAGGAAACAATTCATAATCAGTCACTACATCACTCTATCACTAGAAGATAATAGAGTTTGCTATTTTTAAACTTTTTTTTTTAATCAAATCTGGCTTTATCCCATCCCTCCACTTGGATTCTCTTACCCAGCACATTATTCGGTTATAACCAGATTTATCTAGTCCAAAGGATGTTGCCAATCATCGGATAATGATTCTTATTCAAATTAAGATTTGGACCGTCTAATGTAATCTTAAAAAATTCTCAAGAAATTCTAATTGAATAGAAAGTGATTCCTTTTAGGATTACCATAAAAATCCCGAAACAGAGGTCCCACATCCTAAACTAATTTGTGTGTTATAAAAATTATATTATATTAATACATACATGTCACATATACCAAAACTAATTATTGTGTCATGAGAAATCTTAAATTGTTATATATATGGTACATTTACCTAAAACCAATACATATATGTCGCATTTACCTCAAACTAATCTTCGTGTTACAAAAAATCTCAAACCATTACATATGTACACTTGTGACTAATTTGAAAATTAATTCAAGATAAATATGATATGAATGTATTAGTTTAGGGTAAATGTTGCATGGGTGCACTATTTTTAGATTTTTTATAACAAGAAAATTAGTTTTAAGTAAATGTAACGTGATTGTACTGATTTGATATATTTTTTATAATGTAAATAGTAATTTTTCAGCAAACGTGGCACGGGTGTATCGGATTATGATTATTTATAGTATTAACCGATTCTTTTATCCTTTTGATCACTTATTTTTTAACAGGTCACTCATGCACTTTCTGGATGAGTTCTGTGGAATGAAAGAAAACCAAACATGATTTGGGTGTCTAAATTTAAATGAAGCAGTTGTCGCTTAGTTACTATAAGATAATTGAGACGTGCCTCTTACCATAATACTTAACATGAGTTAGACACCGTATCTCTTTCGGCATGCCATGTCATGTTTTGATTGATTTTTTAAAATCTTTTTATTTGTATTTCTTCATTTTTACGTTATTTAATAATTTACCAAGAAAATACCAAGTCAGGTTTGTTCTAGATATAAATCGGCAATAGAGTTGGTCAAATTTTTTAATTATATCGCCCCTCTTGGTTCAAAATATCTATATAAATATATAATAACAAGCTTTTAGGTTGTCTCTAATAAAGATTCCTATGACTCTGACTTAGGGAAAATTCCAAATGAGAGTATGAAGTGCTCTTGTGCCCTCATTCTTTCAAATAAGAGCTTGAAGCGTACCTTATTTCAAATAAAGGCCCAAAATACTATCATTTTCTCAAATAAATGTCTAAAGTGAGTTTTGTTTCAAATAAAGACTTAAAGTAAGCATGTTAATTTTTAAAAAAGGCTTGAACTCACTGTTTGGCGGAGGCAATTTTATCTTTTAAATTTTATTCATTTTTTTCCTTTTCTTTTCTCTTTTTCATAAAAAATAAACTAAAAAATTAAAATTAAGAAAAAGAAACACACAGGTAGGAAGGCCCTCCTGCGTGTATTTTTGCTTTTCTAATATAAAACATTTACCTTTTTTTATATTTTAAATATAATTTAATTAAAAATTAAATTATAAATGTGTTTGGATGAAAATATTCTTGATTTGACAGAATATTTTGCCGGCCGGCAATCCGCTAAGGTTAGGCTGTTATTTAAAATAGCCATGACCATTTCGGGTTATTATTTAAGAAAGTAAGGGCACCTCATGTCTTATTTGAAATAATGTCTACTCCATATCCTTATTTAAAAAAATAAGAACATTTCATACCCTTATTTGGTATTTTCCCCCTTGAATCGTGAGATCAACTCCTTCCAAGGGATGCTTCTCTTGCCCGCTCTACTTAATGTACTCGCAACTAGAATGGGTGCTTGCTCTTCAACACCACGGAAAAAGAAGAAGAAAAAAACACTAGCTTGAATGAGTTTTAAAGTTGCAAATTAATAATTATTGAAAATTTAAATATCATAACTCATCCTTAACTATTTCTTTTGAGTAATCTATTAGTTTCTCCTGATATACTAATGTCGTTGACTATATATAGAAATTTCCATTCTTAATGTAACATTATAATTAAAATTCTTTAATTATTATCGAGGTCTCATTTTTTACATTAATACAGAGTATAATAACTAAGAGTTCCAACTTCATTTTAATTAAACGATAAATATGGGAAAAGGAAACTAATAATATCATAATATTCATACAACACTTATTTTTGTGTCGTAATTTTCAAAATATAGGTTCGCTCGAGTGATATAGATAATTTCGCTTGCCTGAAAATTCTACACGGCATTTATTTAACGTAAAATTCTCTAATGAGGCTGGCTGGAAAAGCGATTTCATTAAAAGAATAGAGAATGACATCATTTAACCATTTGCCTTAACTCAAATTGACGATTTGGGCTAAGTTTTATGTTCCCGTCAAAAACCCTAACCCAAAAGAACCCAAACTGAAAGAGTTGAGTAAGCGTTCGTTGCCATATGGAAGTTTCATCAAACAGATAATGTGCTTCTTTTGGCTTTGCGCCCTTTAACCATTTAAAGTGGGCGAGCTTTAGATTCGCGTAGCGTGCCCCGCGTGCTTGGGCAGAAGATGTGTGGAATTTTGCGGAATCATTGTTCTTCTCCTTATGCTTAGTCTAGTCTATTGTCAAGTACTGAGTATAAAAATTTGATTTGAGGAGGCAGATAAGGCTTAAAAATATTCAAACTCAGCATATTCAATTCTGATATCATATGAAGTTTTATATGACTACTGCAAACTGTTTTAAAAACTTAAGCTATTAGATGAAAGCATAATTTATTATTTAAATATTCTAACAAGATAAAAACGCAGTGATTTATTTGAAGCCGCGATTGGCAATTGACATGTCAGATTTGCCTACGTGCTCAGCTACTCCTCTAGCTGTTCTTTGCTTCATCTTTGACAATGGCATCATTTTAGGGGTAGTTTGCCTTGTCACTTTGATCATTCTTTTACTTTGGACCTAACTCTCCTTAGAAAACGCCACATTTCACGTAAGATTAATTGTTTTTAAAAAATCATGCCACTTAAAAGATTGACTAAAAAGTTATGGACCCAAGAACAAAAAAATATCACTTTTTTCCGAAGAAAGGTTATTTCATATGACAAATAATTTGTGGTAAAACACATAATATAACTTTACCCAAATAAACACGCCCGTGCAACTTACGGTATGCTACGACAAACAGAAGCAACCTCCGTAAGTTCATAATCAGGCCAAACCCTCGATTGAAATTCGTAATCCCCTTGCATGTTCTAAATGTAAATTTTTTTCATACTATTTTTCAACTTAGAACGCGACACTTAGAAACTGACGCGAGAAAATGACATTCCACAAGCCTGCAAGCACCAAAGGACAAGCCAACGTAGCTTTTCGCCTGCGTCTTTGCGTTTCTGGGGAAGTGGAGAGAGTTCAGGCCAAAGACCAGAAGACACAATCTGTGGGTGAAAAATTTGCGTTCGAGAATTTGATTCCAAGAAGAAAAACCAAGAAATAAAGAATCCCCTGTTCTGCCCGTGAACAGACGTCATCCTTAGAAAGTGTTTGATTCTCCTCAACTGTAAGTACGGTGTTTCAGGAGTACACTTTCAGGAATAGTAAATACCACAAAAAAATTCTTATATGACATAATTCTTTTCATATCTCCGAATAAAGGAAACGCCAGATTTCAAATTTGGTTAATTGGCCACCGTTAGCATAACTCTGAAAAAGGATGACCCGAATAGACATATTGGTTTGTTTTTGAACTGACGGCTGTAGACTTATAAACATAGGATTTGAATTGGTTAGTTAGGACGTGTTTGGTAATGTTTCTATTCCTGGAAACAATTTTTAATTGTAAATTTTTCTTTTTTATTATGTTCTTGGCAACAATCTCTAAGCATTTTAAGTCGTTTGGTAATTGTCCAAAATTTCAATTTCCGTAATAGAATTATATTTGGTATCGTACTCAAAATTTATACTCAAAATTATTTTCTTTTAATTTTCAAATAATTTTATTACTTTTTCTTTTTTTTCCTTTCTTTATCTTCTTTTTCTTCTTCAAGTCGCCGATCGCTGGCCGGCCATCGGCTCTCGTCGACCGAGCCTCGCCAGCAGCTGGGCAAGCGGCCTCGCCAAGATCCAACAAGGTTGAAACCTACCGGTAGCTGGGCAAGATCGGTCAAGCCTCAACAAGGCTGGCTAAGCCTTGTTAGTGGTTGAGGGAGGCCCAAGTGAGGTCCGCTTGGCCACCAACGAGCTCATTGAACTGGTTGCTGGTGACCGGCACCAATGGTCGGCGGATGGCGGCAGATGGCAACATATGAAGATAGGTGCTTGATTCTAGAATTGTTTTTGGGAACAAGAATCAATTATTTTTTTATTCTTGATTATATTCCAAATTTGTTCCCGCGAACAAAAATTTTATCAAACGCGATTCTATTAAAAAACTACTCTCGGAAATAAAAGAATAAAAATAAATACTATTTGGCAAGTTATGGTGCGTATGATAAAATTTATACTTTTCTATTTATCTATTTCTCAATTTCCCGAAAAAGGTTTTGAGCGTAAACGTTTAATAACGCGATTTGATTTTTCTATTTTTCAAAAGCATTTCTATTCTAGAAATATAATTGAAGAAGAAATAAGAACCAAAATTTTTTTAACTTATCAATCTCTGAAATAGAAATTGAGAAATCAATTTCTAACAAGAAACCAATTTATGTTTTAGAAATTTTGTCATGCGCATTCTTATAACAAGCATGCCCTTAGCCATCATTAGCAAAAGCCACAGGCCTATATGCATTCGAACGTTCCTTTAGAATTATTTTAGAAAATCAAAACAAGTAAAGATAAATCCATCAAAAACAAAATTTTATCTCCGGGAGCTTAAATTATCCAGAAATGAAAACATTCCCAAAAGAGCAAAATTTAGCGTCGAAATTTTGATTTTCTAAATTTGCCAAGTCTCGAGCGCCAAAATCTTGGACTTCAAATAACAAAGCACTTCTCCTTTTTCCTCCATTTGCTTTGCCACCGAAATTCAAAAACCCCCCGGCAAAATATCACTATCCAATCTTTACGAAAGGGGACTTTAGAATTCTCCATTCTTATAAGGGGCCCCCTCCATAAGAATGCTTGATTTAGCACTTCGTAATTCGCGACCAATCGATCATCATTGATGTGAACGGCACCAGCCACTGTCCCCTAACGAATGTTTTGTTGATTAATAAATTTGACTCGGGGGGAAAAAGAAAATGCCCCATCATTCTCGAAGACCGCTAATGATCGAGGGATAAGCCGAAAGCGGCCGATTAAGCTGACCACCCCCTTTTGTCGTTCCCAATGTCACGTTCCTCAGCCCGAAACATTATAAATCCGACTACACCCAACCAATGTCGGGATTGGCGAGCGACCGAATCGAGTCCTAACGCTTTAGGACGACTCCTTAAAATCACCAATCTTTAATCCTCGAATCATCTAAAGCACGAACACTTTGACGCGGGAAGATCGAGCAAAGCCACAGAAAACGACGTGTGGGGGATCCACTCCCCCGGTCACATCCCTCGAAGAGTTGGAGGTTGAGATCGGAAACCCGCGAATGAGTACTAACCACCGAAGGAAAAACTGCCTTTTTTTTTTTCCTTTCACTTTTACTAAGAGCAATTCATCTTTTACCACTATGTCCTAAGGGGTGGATCCGAGGAAATTACTGGCCCCACTATGGTCCAACCTAGACATAAGCCGAATGGGTAAAAAAAAAAAATGGAGACCCACCACCATATGTGCTGCGACCGTAACATAAAGTCCGTTCCACGATAGCGCCAAGCCATGATAATTAAAGGCGAAAACAACAAAAGGGCGAGCGCATGAATAGAGAGAGAGAGAGTACGAACCCCACCACTTGGAATGCTCTCGTGGGCCAATCTCTCTCCACAAGAAGAGAGGGAGATCGATTTTTGGGGGAAGGGAGGGGCCCACTCGGGCCTCATTTAGGCCCACATTTCCCGCGTTGACATAAAGTGCTGCCCCCTCCTACGGAGGGAGGAGTGACTATGAAGATGCTATCCCCTGAATTTTATTCAATGTCCAAAGAAACAGTATCAACCAAAAAAGAATTTATTTTTTTTTAAATTCGATCATGGGAAAAGGGTCTGCTCGACAGCATAAATTTAGGGTTTGGCCCGTGAAGTGAGGTCCTTTTTCCCATTATTTTCATGTTGAAATCCTCCACCCCACCCCCACTTCCTTTTTTCCCTTCCACTTCAAGAAAAAAAAAAAAAGGAGAAGCTAGAGATAGATTAGAATCGAAATGTGCAACGAAAGAGATAAGGGTATGGAGATGCTTTGCTTTGGTTCTTGCTAATCTCTTCCTTCACGAATGGGATTAAGAGGCAAAGGGGCATTGAACCCAGAACAGAACGAAGCGAAGCAAACCAAAAGCCAAAAGAAAAATATCAGAAGAAAAAGCTCTCTTTCGAAAAGTCTCTTCATCGCTAAATCTTGGATTCCAAATTCACATCTTTAATTACAATCCCTAATTATGACCAAGCTACCGGCAACCTAAATTCTAATGACATTTACTCACATATATATTTAATATTATATTTGCTATTATGATGCGGGGGAAATTCTCCATTATTAGGCCGGAGGAGGAGGAGGAGGAGGAGGAGGAGTAGGAGCGGACAAAAGTTGGAACAGCCTTGGACATTCTCTATCTCCGATCCTCGAACCCTTTCTCCTTCCTCACATGACTCATCAGCAGACCTGCGAAAAAACCACAAAAAAAAAAACGGCCTAGTAAGATCCTCAGCGAACCATGAGGAAGCAGGTGGAAAGATTCCGTAACGCACGTCTGCATCCCTCACGGGATCCATTCCTCGAGAGAAATTTTACAAGTGAAAAGGAAAACTTCGTGTTGATGTACTGTAGGTACAATACAACTGCTTAAAAATGTGGTACCGCCGGCGATTTCCTCAAGGAAAGTGACTCGAAATGGTTTCGTTTTGGAAAGACATCGGAGACAGATCATAGCCCAGGGAAGGGACAAAAAAACAGAGCACAGAACAGAGGAGAACATGAAACTTAGGCACATGAGAAAAGAGATAAAAAATGAAGGATATTCAAGAAGTGATGGGGGGGTGGCCGTGATCTTTACCTTGCTGGGGCTTACAGTCGGGCGGATCCTCGAAGAGCGAGAGGGAGAGCTGCTTGTGAGCGACCCCAATGTCGAAGAGAATGAGGCCGGAGCTGGGGTCGTCGACGATGATGTCCTTCACGGGGAGCCACAGGAAGAGCTCCTCCTGGGACAGGCCCACCACCCCGATGAGGCTCCCGTAGGTGAGGTTGGCCTTGACGACGCTGTCAAAGAAGACACGGTTCTCGAACTTGGTCAGGCAGGGCCCGTCGAGGAGCACCTCCAGCCGGCCGTCGTCGGAGAGGGTGTAGGACTTGATCTCGCGGGGGAGGAGGCCGGCCGGCAGGCCCCGGGAGCGGAGGAGGTCGTGGATGGAGGAGAGGGAGAGGGCCGGAGGGGAGACGGAGGAGAGGACGACGAGGACGATGCATGCCGATAGGGAGAGGAGCGCGGACTGGTGGGGGCTCGAGAAACGCATGGCGAAGATCGGAGAAGAGGGAGAGGTTGGAAGGGGTTTAAGGGCGTGAGAGAGAGAGAGAGAGAGAGTGCAAAGTGATATTTGGAAAGACTGTGTAATAGGAAAAAAAAAGATGAGTTGGTTGGGATCGAAATGACGGTTTTGCCCTTGTTTGGTGATCTTTTGATTTAGGGTTTTCGAGTGATTCTGTTGCTGCGTGTTTTGGAATCGCCTAAAATGCCCCTTCCATTAGATGGAGGTGGTGGGATTGGGATGTTTTGTTGGTGGGGGGATTATTATGGGGTGGGGGTGAAACGTGAGTTTGGTGTTTAGCTTCATGTCATGATTCGAGGGATTGGCATGGAGTCCCCATCATGGGGGTGCGTTCCACGGTCCACCCCGCATCACGATGCCCTTTGAACAATCATTGAGCGCCACCAGCATGAACCACACTCGCGCTGAACAGAAGAACAAGATCATGGTAGATCTTCGTAACGGTAGCGGATTCGCCAATGTCCGAAGCAGGATTATTCACCTTTCGGTCGTGTGTAAATTATATGAGCTCTCCACAAGCATGGCGTGCCATGTCCATTTCCTTGCTTGCTCGAAAAGAAAAAAAATTCAAATTTAATGGGTAAAATATGGATGGAAAAAATCTTCCGTGACCTTATTAAGGCGGTAGTTGAAGATTCATTACGTCGATCTTCGCTTATCTTTTTGTTACCCACGGAAGGAAGTTGCGTGGTCGCCCGGACGGGGGAATGTCATTAATAATGCTCCGGGATTAGGTCGGCCATGCGGATGGAGGGAAATGAAAAGAGGAAAAAAAGAAACAATTTATATAATGGGAACAAAAGAAAGGATTTGCGGGGGGGAAAGATTCCAAAAGGGTCCCTCCTCGATATAATATCCTGAGCTCCGGACACATTATTAATGGGTTTTGATTTAGAAGAGGACGAAGGAAGGAGGGGACTGGTCGGCCGCTGCTCGTCCGTCCATATATGCCCCGCGGGCTCGCCTTTTCGGTTCCCGCAAGCAAAGGGTCGCTCCCTTGCTTGCTTCGCATTTTTTAAAATGATTTCGACGAGGTGGGCGCGCCTCGCGTTCATGGCGGTCAAACCGGTCCTCGTTCATGGCATCATGTATAATAATTAGCGGCGGTGCCCGCACGATTTGGGGCCCGGATCTGCGTCGTGGATGGCCCCGCTTTGCCTGCTCTAAATCGGGGTTTACGACCGGGAGGGTAGGGTGGCCAAATCGGGTGATGGAAACGGCTGGAATTTACGGAGTCTCTCTCTCCGTCGAAGGGACGGAGAGAAACCGGGAAGACTGTCGTAACTGTAGGTGAGGGGTAAATACGCGATTCCGCACGCCTGCCGTTTTTGCGTCTGCGTGGCGAGCGAGGAGTTGGTTTTTCGGTTTATCCGGGCGAGAGGAGAAGCGACCGGAATTGTGGTTCTTGGAAGAACGGGGAGCGGGGAAGGTCAACGGACCGGCAGCTCCTTTTTGGGGGGTGGGTTGGTGTAACGTACTCGGGGCGGTTTCTTTTTGGAGAAACCGTCGTGGTTCTTGGTTACGTGGAGAAAAAATATTGAATCCCCAATGCGCTAGCAAAAAGTAAGGCGAGACTTCGATTTTAATGTATTTATAAAGACTGAATTGCATTAAAATCACATGCACTCTTGATAGTGACTGGGAATGAACATGATTTCAAGGTAAAACCTGGAACTGAAGTGTCGGACCGGTGAACACTTATTCGGTTTTAGGTTATAGAGTATACAAAGTAAAATTTCATGTTCTAAAATTTGGGGGACCTATTTGATGAGTAGATTTCAGTAGGTTAGTGAAACCCGAAATATATTTTTGTGTCTTTCTTAATCCATGTCTTCGCACAGTCCTACGGCATTCTATGACGTTCGATGATGAATGTATAATGTCGAACCACTAATCTAAACTTTCAGTTCATAACGGCGACTTTTACTTTATTAATATTTTATATTTTTCATATGTCCAAATATAAATCATGGTTAGTAGATAATAACAATAAGTAGTGGTCTTTAATTATGATAATTCACTACGATTGTCCAATTAATAATATAGATAAAATTTGGCTAGGCCCTAAAATTGTGATAGGGTAGGTTCTAGAGTATGTATTTATGTTCTATGTTCAAAAAATGAGGAACATGTTCAAACGGGTAGGTTCAAAACTTAAATAAAATATGTATGGAACCCGAAACTGCTTATACATAATAATGACCATCGAATTAGGGGCCATACGTCATTTGATATTTCCAAATGTCAGTGATCATTTTTGATAAGGGATTTAATGAATTCAGAATTAGGAGGCAAGTCGGGAAGGACTGGAGGTGGGTCGATTTTTTTTTTCGTTTTATTGATGGTAGATTGAATTGGAGATTTGACAAGATTAGAATGAAAGTGAAACATAAGTGGATGTTGAAGCGGCAAATAGTCAGTTTATAAGAAGTAGCTAGTTTTCAATCCTGCGTACTAGGCATGATGTATTTCACAATTTTTATAAGACACAAAAAGTACGTTTAAAGTTTTTAATCCGCGTACTAGGCATGATGTATTTCACAATTTCTCTATAAAAGAAGACCGACACAAAAGGCAGCACGTTTAAAGTATTATTTTTACTAGCCTATGTATATTATAGATTCAATAGTGGTTTTATAGTTTTTTTTTTCCCTTGACTTCTATGTCAAAAGTACTAGAAAGGTTAATTGACTCATAAATCACATTTGATCTTCTTGCTTTAGTAATTAACTTAAAGCGAAGGAAAAAAAAGCTCGAAGCGAGAGCAACCATATATCATGTTCGAAAAATATGAAAAAGGAAATAAATTAAAGCTACACCTAAAAAAGATCATAACAATAGATGACAACGAGTTTAAGTAAATTGCAAGATTCTTAATAAACTATTTATAAAATCGCAATATAACATATCCTACATATAAAGAGATCAATCTAATTATAAGAAATGGTGAAATTCTTTATGCCCGTTACTTTTATTAGCGTGACCACGGTGAGTCAGCAAAACTTACAAAGAGTTCAATCAAGTCCTAAAACTTATATAGAAAGTGTAATTGAATCCTAAAACTTACAAAGAGTTCAATCAAGTCCTAAAACTTGTCAAGTTTGTTCAATTAAGTCCTAAAGTTAACACCGTTAAAAAAATTAACGGAAATTGCTGACGTGGCGCTGACGTCATATTTTAAATGATTTTTTTATTTTTCAAATGGCTTTTTAAAATTATTTTTTATTCAAAATCTTTAAAAATTAGATTAAAAACTAAAAGGAAAATCTAAATTTATTTAAAAAAGAAAAATCTAAATTTATTTAGAAAAACAAAATTGTTCAAAAAAAAAAAAGGCAGGTGGACTTCCGCCGCGCCGCCCATCGTCGGAGGGGCGACCGTCGCCGGCCCGGGCGGGTGGCCGGCCCTCACCGGGCGGGCGACGGCCGTCGTCCTCGCTTGGGGCTGAGCGATCGTTGCCGCCCAGGCGAGGGCCTCGTCGACCCTCGCTCGGGGCCGGCGAGGCTCACCAGACTGGGAGCTCGCCGAGATCCGGCGAGCCTCGCCGCGCCGAGCGAGGGCCGACGAGGCCTCGCCCCGGTGGGCACGGTCGCCGGAGCCTTGCCGGCCCGAGCGAGGGACGACGAGGCGTCGCCCGGGGCGGCGACGGTCGCCGGCCCCGGTGAGGGCCGGCCACCCCGCCTGTGGGCCGGCGACGGTCGTCGGCCCCTCCGGCGATGGGTGGCGATGGAAGTCCACTGCCCTTTTTTTTTTTTTTGAACAATTTTGTTTTTCTAAATAAATTTAGATTTTTCTTTTTAAAATAAATTTAGATTTTCCTTTTTAGTTTTAAATCTAATTTTTAAAGATTTTAAATAAAAAATAATTTTAAAAAGCCATTTGAAAAATTAAAAATAATTTAAAATATGTTCGTCAAGACCACGTCGCAATTTCCGTTAACTTTTTAACGGTGTTAACTTTAGGACTTAATTGAACAAACTTCGATGTTTTTAGTGACTTAATTGAACTCTTTGTAAGTCTTAGGACTCAATTGCACTTTCTATACAAGTTTTAGGACTTGATTGAACTTTTTGTAAGTTTTAGGACTCAATTGCACTTTCTGCACAAATTTTAGGACTTCTACTAAGCTGTGGAAAAAAAGAATCTCTTTATATTTTCTCTCCAAATAATCGTGATTAGATTGGAATTAAAAAAATAAGAAAAGTCGTGGATGCTGAGATTCAAAAGAGAAGGAGAGGAAATTACCCACAAAAAAAAAGAAGAATCTTTTGAGCGTATAGACAAAAAGAAAATAAAAGGACACGGAATAGATTTTATTCTCATGTTTGCCACTCGAAAAGATTCTCGTGCACCGTGCAGGGAAGTGACATTTGACCAGCGTTTCCATAGACGACAATCATTAGGTTCCTCTGGGGAAGAAGGGCACTCGCATGCCCCGTACGTATGGAGACCACCCGGGCGTTCGCCGCTAGATCAGGTGGGGCTCAAGCCAACCCCACCTCATCCGACGGTGCAGGAGAGGTGCTCTCATTTGTGTACACGGAGTGGCATGCTTGGCCCGGAGTTTTACTTTTCTACCGGATTTGCAGGTAATCCGCCCAATGATGCTTTGCCGGGAGAGGTGGCCTGGGTTAGGCTGTAAAGCAGGTTGCCGGTCTCCTTGGGCCCAAGGCATGGGCCCATTAAGGAGCCACGCGCGACCAAGCGCCGGACCACCCCCGCTTCTCTTCACGGTGGATGTACTGTTTAGCGACAATGAAGCCTTTGTGGGGTTACAAACTTGTTGATCATTTACAGCAGAGCAATATATTTTCCTCTTGCAAATTGATTTTAATTTTATTTTTATATGACTAGACTCGCGAGAATTTAAGGTGTTGGCATTCTCGACAACTTAAATTTACGATAATTAGATAAATAATTGAGATAAATATTATGGATTTGCAAATGTAATACGTATGGTATTTCAATAGTCTATCCGAAGGATATGAAGATCGACATGAATTGGTCCGGACGTGACCCAAAAGGAAGACAACAAGGATGAAGGTCTCAATGGGCTCCTCGATGAAAAATTGCTCTAATACCCAGCTGCCCAAGAGGCGATAGAGTCCAAGAGTGAGTAATCTATGAATTTTAAAGATTTATTAGTACCCGCAAGAGTAGAAAAGACCGTAGAGATGGAGTTGTACCCAACACCCGATTTTGTTCATACGCATCAATTGTACAATATCGTTTATCGTACACTTTTTTATGTATTAAAAATCTGCAATAAAGAGAAGCTGGTGGCAATTATCAGACAACAACAACACGATGAAAAGATCACATTCTGTTTTTGAGTGTCTTGGCGTTGGCAGTAGAGAAATCGTCCGCGACAAAGTAAAAGAGAGCGCGCAAAGCGCATGGCGGGACGCATTCCTCTCGCCTTTCGATTTCCCTTCCATTTCCCGCTGGCTCGAATCATCGGACGCCTCAAAAATCGTTCCTACGATAGTCATCTAGAAAAGCACGGATCGTCCCAGGACGATCTGCGGTCGCGGAGCACGGTTCGAGAAAATGCAAAACCGTGAAGCGGTCCCCCCATCGGCAATAGCTAAAGCCATTTCGCCATCATCGTCGCCCCCTCCGCTTTCTTTCAGAAACTTCGCTCCAGACTGCGAAACTTCTTCCGAGAGGTACCCGGATGGCGTTTTTCTCCGCGAATCTATTTTCAGTGCGTTTTTATGGATCGAAGTCGGTTAAAGTTTTTTTTTTTTTTTTTTTTGGGTTTTGCCGCGTTCACACCGTTTGTGGGTGAAAATAACCTCGAAAAGTTCGAGACTTTAGCCGAGATTTCCAGGAATATTGATAATATAAGATGCTGAACTGGATGTTGCTATGGGGGTTATCTGCACCAATTCGCAACTTTATCTTCCATTGATTTATGCATCGTTGCGCTCATTTTCCGTTTGAGTAATATAGCTCCTGTTTCAGTAATTCTTTCTGGTCAATCAATCTCAAACTTGCTTTTGAGAGAGAGAGAGAGAGAGTTGTTTTCTTTACATGTCAAATTCCTTATGCACAAACTCTTAGCCAAAACACAGAACACGCTGTAAGTGTTTCCAAGATTACAGTACAAATGGATGCCTGTATGGTTAGTTCCATAAAAGATCTAACACTGGGTCCAATTTGAGATCCAGCCTGACAATTTCCATCCATTTTTTCTTTTCTCTTGCTTTTTATTCAGGGTTCTTAGCTTTCTCTCTCATTCCAACCTGAGCCCAGTTTCAATTTCTCTACTGGATGGGACATCTCTATTTGAGGCGCCGGCGCCACCATGGGATGGATTTTCGCTACTTGTTCTGTAATACACCTGCTTTCTGTTGATATGGAAACCAGGAGCGCTTTCTCATCAATCACCTGAGGCTGGATCCTCTTACTCTTTTGCACCCAAGGCAAAGAAGCCTGCTCACTTAAATGTTGTTGGTACGTGCTGCATTCTTGAATTTGCAATGTTATAGTTAATCATGTCTTTGATGTTTGAATTGCATTGGCTATATGTGGGACTCTAAATGTGATATGGTTTTATGGGATTCTGTTTAATCTGTCATGTCATATTCACTTCATGGATTCCATCTAGATTAGAACTACTCATTCTCAACTATTGTAACGGTGTTCATAATGTAGAAACACAAGGCACAGGGGTGCTGAAAATATGTTGCAGGGGCAGTCGAGTTGATTTTTGTATGCTTTTTTATTAGATGGTTTGCCAGGTGTTCCGTCCCTGTAAAAATAAAACAAGATTTGTACTGCTTGACTGAGTAGGTGCGCATGTAGCATGTACATATGTTTTGTTTGGCCCAAGGTGGATGTTAAATACTTGCCAGAAGTCAAGTTACCTCAAAATGAATTGGGTCCTTGGTAGCAAGAGGCTTGGTTTACTCCTGATAATAGCTGAGGATATTCAATAGAGCTAACAAGAATAGATGGATAAAAGGCCACACATCATTTTGTCACAATTGGACGTCATAATCACATGAGTGGTATTTATTTATAAGTACTGCAAACAAGTTGGTACCAAACATAAGAGATCTGCCATATAAATTATATGCCTTCCTCAGCAGGACGATGTGAAAGGGAGAACTTAGGAACAGCATAGACATAGCTACTGAACCAGATAGTAGGACCCTTCATAATTAACATATTCGCTTGGGGGGCTTGAAAATATCACCTCAGCTCGAGCCGATGCCCTCTGACACCTTAGCAGCTCACAAAATATTTGATGGAATCGCCCATTTTGCCTCCACAGTCCCATTGCTCCTCTATAATACTCCTCTGCGTCTTCATAAAAGATGGAAATTTCCTCCAAGACTCTTGTGTTTCTCAGCAGAAAACAGACAACGTTCATCTCATTCTTTCTTCCAGCAAACCCATTAACTGTTATTTTCTTGAGACTGTTTTCCAGACAAGGGAATGGCAAACATTCAGATTGAAAGTAGTGCTCTGGATCACAGTCTGAAATGTCTGGACCACCATTACGGAAGAAATTAGCCTAAAGAAAACAGTAAGATCACATGTTAGATGCTCCTGATAGATGAGCAGAAAATATCATAATATTTCCTTGTAAGATTCTTTCTTCTGATACCATGTTATATGCCCTAACATTTCCTTGCAATGTTAGAGTCAGCTGTTTCAGATTTGGACAGCTCCTTAGGAGGCAGGCCACCCTTGGAAGATCATGCTTTACTAAGCACAGTGCTAAAGTTAGTTGCACCACCTCTTGAAGTCGGAATCTCGCTTGATCTGTCAGATTTTCATCTGCAGGCAGAGCCTGATGACCACAGACTGATATATGACTGAGTGTATTTGGCTCAAAATTTGCAAGCAAGAGGAATAGAGAAAAGCTACCTGAATGCACCATGATGTTAATGTCAGATTCTGGGAGTGGCATAATCCACTCAGCAATGAAGTAAGACCTGCTCGTTCTTCGCTGACAAGCAAACATCTGATGTCGATTGTGACGTCAACCAGTTGTGTCACTTTTCTCATAGAAGTCAATTTGACATGGACTCCATGTAACGCCAGTAGTACTAGGCGTGGAGTTGATATGTTAATCTCGAAGGTGGGGATCTCATTGGGCTTGCAGTTGGGCACATAAAGTCTTTTAATCATCAAGTCTTCATCACATACAAAAAATTGTATGGAGATGACACAATTTTCCAGGCTCAGATCTTCTAGAAGAGGAAATTTTGATGCCAGAACTCTAACTGAAGAATCAAGGATGACAACCTGCTTTAGGAATATCCTTGAAGAGAAGGAAAAACTTTTAAAGCAGATGCTCTTAGCTTGCAGCAGTTCATGTTCAAACTGCTTAGAATCTTTGATACCAAACAGTTATGAGGCAGTTCATATAGTAAATTAAGGTCAACACCTACGCGAACAGGTACCCTCTCATTGAAGTATTCCAACAGACCTGGATTAAAGAAGCTCAACTCCATATCTTTGATGTTGGATGCCCAAGCATACCTAACCCAGATATCAACCTTTTTTGTCAATCCATCATAGACATCATAAAGGAAAGACAATTGGAATTTGTCCAGTGTGCAGCCTGAGTGTAGTAGGAGAGTTCGGTCTACAACATCTGCAAACATCCTCCTTGCTACCTTAAGCAAATGCTTCTGGCAACAAGTAGTAGAAGAAGTCCAAATGTCCTCACAGATGGTGCAGTAGAAATTGCTTCTCACTAGCTTAGCAATGATCTCTATTTCGTTTATATTTAGTCGAGAAGTCTTTGTCCAAAGGTACTTCCATCTTTTGGATAGGGCACTTATTTTGATGCAGTCTTTCAAAGGGAGGAATGAAAGTATATAGACTAGAATTACATCTGGTAGTTGGCTTATGTAGTCGGTGGCTTCAGATGTATGAGCTCTTGTTCTTTGTCTGCTGATGCTTCTGTCCATAATTTGCTGCTGTTGCTGTAAACCACACCAAAAAAACTACTCTTGGATTTCAGATCTGGAAGACGTTAAAGTAACTAGTGAAATCTTTTCAAGCTTATAGGTTTCTTGAAGGCTGTGAAGAGCTTTTCTTGCTTTTTTCCCAAATTAGGAAGGAACATATCAGCTCCTAATAGAGCATTCCTCTGCTGCCTAGACATTACTTGGCCTTTGTCTTTTCACATTTCTGTGAATTTTAAAGGTTATATATTTGGAATAGAGTTTAATAGTTATATATCTAATGTTTGATTACAATTTTCATGAGTCAGGACTGTAATAATAATCAGCATATATTTGTTTATTAGCCTCTCTTATATGATACTAAATAGAGTTAGTTTGTTAGTTTCTGGATTGGCCACTGACTGGACCCTAGTTCTGTGTTCCAATGTATGAGGTTGTAGTATGAGATCTACGTGTTTGCAGAATGGCAGCCATCTCAATCAAATCGCCCATGGAATGATAAGAGATGTTCTAAAACACTTAAGAGGTTTGCTTGATGTACTAAACATGTTAAGCTGGGCATGCAGAAAAGAAAGAATTAAAGATACTTAAAAAGAAGAAGAAGAAAAGAATGAATTCAATTAATTAACTTTTCTTTGGTTTGGGATGAAAAGGGTTCAACTTGAATTTTCTGTTGAGTTCAGGTTTGCCAACCAAAACCAATGAGATTATCTTTTCTCAAACGTTTCTTCTGTTTACGAGAAAATTTAAGGAATTGCTATTGTATAGAAACTACTTTCACATTGTCAATTTGTAGTCTTATACACTTGCTTTACTTTTAAGCTAAAAGTGTTCTATTCCTTATAAGAATTAAAACTATTGTGGTGGCCATAGCCATCCACAGGACAATATCCTTGGCTGGACTTGTATTGAATAACCCTCTGGCTTCATCAAGCTGACCGCAGTTCATGTACCCAGAAATTGTGCTTGTCCAACAGATAACATTCTTAGTTGGCATCTCATCAAATATTTTGCTAGCTACGTCTAAATGGCCACACTTTGATTACATTTGAACCTGGAGACCTTTTTACAAATGGGTCCCGAAGAATGCAGAGGTCTTGTTTGAAAGAATTATAAGGCCCAAACGATGTGTTCATTACGTACATGCCAAATCATGAATTTAATTTTGATCATTTATGTTTTAGGATGATTTTTCAGTTTGGTCTGAAAATTACTGCTAAAGAAGAACCAAACTAAATCAAATCAAACCATGGCATAACCCTACTTCTGAAAATTGGCTGCTTTGTTGGGATAGAGGGAATTAGTGCAAAGATACTTGTTGAACAATCACATAACTTCGTAGCTAGATTTTTCAACTAGGTGAGTTGCATGAGCAGAAAATGATTACAAACAAGACCATAAAATATACTTTATCTTTTAAGGAGGATGCATGCATATAATCGTGAATTTGATCAGATTTACCTGGGATTTCTAGGATGAATGAGCTAGAGGTCTGAAACTTGAATCCTGCAAAAGAATCTCACAAATACTATGAAGAACTAGACCTGTTTTAGGAATTTTTATTTCTGTGATGAAAATGACATTTTTCGCCAAATATGAAAATCAAATAGAAGAGACTTTAAATATAGCTTTGAGTTCCATTTCAAACCTTGAGATTCTTGTACCCCTCAATTGATATGAGATTTATCTCTTTGAGTGATAGCCATAGATCTCTCTGAAACTTGCAATGTTTGGAAGGAAATGAGAGGATTGAGAAACAAAAAAGGCAGCAAAGCCGGGATAATAGTCTGTTTGGCTTTTGTGTGGCCACAGATGGCCATGCATGTTGCACTGTTGTGATGCATTTGCACGACATGCACGCTTCATGTGAAATGGTTTTGTCCAATGTCATTAATAGCCTACTCTCTTAAAACCCGGAGTGTATTCAACGTCTATGAATTTTAGCATTACTTGCAGTTAGTACTAAAGAGTGTTCAATGTTCTAAGAGGATTTGTCGGATTTTGGGTGCTGTTACCTTATGCGGAGAGAGTTATGAACAGCAAACATGCTGGTTGGGCTTTTCTGAATGGGCTATGCCAATCTCTGACTTTAAGGTTTGGGTGGTACTGATTTGTTATGGTCCTAATCAAATATTCTATGGTGGGTACGAACCTATGGTAAGGCCTAAGGGATAGTCAACATTGGTCATCCCTCCCCACTTTTTTCACTTACCAAAAAATGTTTTTTTCTTGGTGTTTAGTAGGCATCTATGGACTGGTTTTGCACAATGGAGTAAATTACTGCTAGAATCCAATTAAAGGCAGGCAGGCTGTCCATGAGAAGAGGAGGAGATTTGGGAACATTTCCCTTATGGTTTGTTGGAATTGAGCGAAGACCTCACTTTTTTGGGGAAAAACAATAAAAGGGGCAAGTTTTTTGAATTTGATTGGTGATTTAAGTTATGCATATCCTATTTCCTGCATCTGGGTGGACAGTACTACATTTTCTCGAGAGATGAGGATGGGAATTCTGGCTCATAATTGATGAATGTGGAATGCCAACACGCAAGAGAAGACCTCTATTCAATTAGTGAGTTGTGATATGTAGTCAATATGATCTTATTATGAAAAGCATGAACAAAAGGACATAGTTAAGATGCCTGTTGATTTTTTTGGCTATAACAGACTTGACTAATGGGGGATTTTTCCCTGCATGGTATCTAAAGAATTAGGAACCAAAGAAACTGATGTAATTGACAGATGTCTACAAGTATTTTGTTAGGGATGGCAAAGCATATTTACTCATTTTATGGGGACTTAAATGTACACATCAACCAGAATGCAACCTATTCATCATTAGCATCATAATTCTAGGAGATGGATCCATAGTTCCTACGATTAAAATGGACCACTTGACTCCATTTGAAGGTATGAGATTTTGTGAGACCACTGCTAACTCTTCTAAAAACTTAAGCTGTTAGATTAATGCGTAGTTTATTATTTAAATATTCTAATACTCCACTTCACACTTATTCTGGTCTTTTTAGCTAATATTAAGGGGGTTTGGAAAGTTTTGAACTCCGGAGTTCTAGCTCTGATATCATGTTGGAGGTGGTCTTAGGCCTCTCTTATCCCAAAAGTGAGCTTAAAGGGTAAGGCTTTCTCTCACATTTACATACCGACCACCAACCCCTTCCAACCTCAACAATCTCCCTTCACCCCTTCACACATCGGGCGTGGGTCGGAGCAGGAACAACTGGTAACTCTTACTCATGTGGCTATTGGGTCCAAACTTGTTGGTAACTTTGGCTTTGATACTATGTGAGAATTTGTGGATCACTATCAACTATTCTAAAAGTTTAAGTTGTTAAATGAAGATGTAGTTTATTTTTTAGATATTCTAATAGAAGGCTTAGTTTGTAATTTACATTTTGCAGTCACACAGCTATTTGGCTTAGATAGGAATTTTGCAAGATCGTTTGAATCATGAACTCTTTCATTTGCATTCCTAAATAGTATAAGTAATCATTAATGATGTTAACTCGACTCCAACCAATCATAAGAAGGTGATTGTTGATACTGTTTGACCAATCGACTGACTAGGTATAAATATTAAGCGATGTTAGGAAACTTTAGAGGCAGCATATAAATGCCAAAATGGGTCAAGACTCAGTAGGTCTTTGACTCTCGACTTATGAGCATGCAACTTTGCAGGCTAATGGTACATTCCTTTCTTAATGATTGACTGAACATCCTTTGTAAATAATATGAAAGACTATCTTTAGTCGAGTACTATTTGTAGCTTTAATGAAAAGATGACCATTTGTTTTGATTTGCATTAGCATCGCTAAGAAACTGCTGATGAATATAGATAATCATTACTTTAATGGGGTGTGAAGCAGTGCATTATTATGTGTATTACATTCTTTCTGCAGAATAAGCTGTGTACCGTCTATCATACTGTTTTCTGGTTAGCCTTTGCTTGGTGTCCCAATTGATCAATCAGATCCTTAAAACATTCATGGGAAAGGATGTTGAAATCAAGATAAGAATAATTTTGACGAATTGTGAAGCTAGGTTTTCCATGGATGAACTTTGCCATGTTGCGATCAAAAGCATATTCTCTAACAACAATGATCTGTGAAGCTCGTGCTTGGTAATAAATATCCATCTGTGGTTAAGGATACATTGAGGATTGGAATGGAGGCTTTAGGGAAACAACAAAGTTGATGCTGGATTGAAGATCTATTTCCTCTGAACATGACACTTACTGCAGCATACTTGCCTTATGTGAACTAGAAGTCCGTCTTTTAATGGCCATAGCTTGTTTGTCCTCTCTATTTTTCTCCATGTTTCATTAGATTTGTCAACCAGTTCCATGTTATAAATCACCTCTATTGCTCTCCTGACTGGCTGGAGGAATGCCTAATCAGTTAGTGTTTTACTCTACTTTGCACCTTTGGTCCATTTTCTGAAGCAAGACCCTCTGTGAGTAATAAATGACTCTTTTTCATCCGAGAAACTTCCAGGCCGTAAAATTTGCATATGTCAGTCTGCTCATTCTCCTTTAATACACTTCATGGATGCTGATTCACATTGCCTCATGCTAGTCCTGACATAAATATTCTTGGAATAAGCTGGCAAAGGTAAATCTTGCTTATTTGGGTAAAAAAGCCACAGGCTGGGTTGGAATGAGAAACCCTTTAAATGGCATTTGGCTTTGATTATTCAACCATACAATAGTATAATTTGAATGGGCAAACATAGATATACAAATTTTCAGGGAAGATGGTGTGAGGAATGGAGATAGTATCATATCACCTGTTCCCTTTTATGAACCAACGTTTCGATGTCAAACCGGTAATGATGTGTGCAAATGGCGACCGTGAAGAAAGTTATATCGCGTCTTTTTGTCTCACTCGTTGCGAATCGTCACCAGTGCATCGTCTCTTTTTCCAAAGATATTTTTACCTATACAAACATAATGATTTGTCACAGTGCTGGTGGTGAACTGTCTGGTTTCTATATCACAATGACATCGACCCGCACATTGCAGTCGACCACCTATCGTGTTGAAAACATGAATCGTAGCCCGGGATCATGTCTGGTCTTTTGGAGTCGGGTCAAATCCTGAGCAGACGTGATGTGAATGCCTTTAAACTCATTCACATTAGGCAATTAACAAGCGATTTAAAGCGCTTAACCTGATAACTGCAAGTGCTGGTCATCCATCAGAAGCCTGTACATAATGCTTAAGTAATCAGATCTGATTTCAAATTGCTATATTTGAACAGAAACTTGGGCATGACTGAGCTAGGACAGCAGATGCCCAAATGATCTGCCTTCGCATTGGACACGGCCCCAGATTGATTGCATGTTTGGCAAAATTATGCTCTCGAACACCTGAATAAGGGATGGGGCTGAGAGAGCAAGGTTGCATGATGGGCCTAAAAGCGCTTGCCCATGAACTAAAATGTATTAGATTTTCTTTATAAAACGGAACGAGCTCGATTGCTCGGTGCCCAAGAAGGAGATAGCCTGCCTAGACTCATACTCACGTATCATCACTTCGGGCTTGACACCCGTCTGGTGCATCATTGGCTCGTCGGGACCAATCGATATCGAACAGGGTGATTCGCACCCGCCAGATTAAGAACAATAAGATTCCCGAAAGCGAACCGTACACCAACCCTCTATATACAACATAAGTTTGATTAACCATCACTTTCGAAGCCACGCTCCAACATCATGAGAAAAGAAAGCACTTTCCCTGGCAGCTCTCTGCCCGCATGAAACGTTCCCCCATTGTCACTATCAAGTAAAGGAATCTTGCGGCCACGCCTGTGTTCTTTCTGCCCTCCTCAAAACGCAAGCGAGATGAGTGTGGAGTCTAATTGCCGAAAATCAGGAGTGGGTACTCGGTCGTGGTTCGCAAAACATATTCTAATGGCACGCCCCTTTCCTCCTTCTGGGTTCTTCTTTATCTTCGGAATCGGCATATTTTTTTTAGCGAAGGGGGTATCTGCCTTGCGGGTTCGAAGACGTAACCTCTTGCGTGACCCAGGCGACTACTTTGCTAGTTTTATTTTAATCTGAAAGGGCTTTGGATTCTAGCAATGTCAGATGTTCGGAAGACATCGACGTATGTTGCTCAACGGCCGGGATGAATCATGGAGAAAACCGAGAAAGGTCGACAATTATTTGCTGCACTCGGGCGCGCTCCTGCGAATGTTGCATCACTCATGGCATCATCATCATCATCGTCGAGGCTCGCTTTTTCGGAAAGCAACCGCAGAGCAAGCAGCGAGCAGCAAGCAGCAGCCCTCCCAACGATAAATATTAACTGGGGAGGACCAAGGAAGGAAGGAGAAGATCATTAAAAAAACGAAAAAGAACGTTATCATCCGTTCCAGCATGCCTTTTTGGGGTGGAATATAAAAGAAAGTCCGGGCGGGGGGGGGGGTGGGGGGCAGCATCTTCGATCTGATAAAACCCAAATTGTTTTAATGATTATCCGGTGGCCAAGTGGTCAGTGCGCATTAGAGACATCTCGAGGTGTTTGCATCATCAGCCGAGCAGTGGTGGTGGGGAGGTATTCGGGTTTGCTTCTTTCCTCCTCGCCCCTCATTGTTTAATCCGTCTCCGCTCAGCTCCCATACGACCGAAATTCATATAAATTTACTAATCCGTTCCTTTTCGACTTAAACAAACGGTCTCGTGTTCCGATCAAGTGATCATTGACCACAGCTTTGTCCAACAGTGCCTGACGTTAGGGTTACACACCGGGCACGATCTTACGACCTTCTCGGACAGGCCCCGTCGGGAAGATATGGTGCTCCAAATAATTGGTGCGGTCTGCTAAATATTCAACTCTCTTCGTGCCTAAAGTAAGGGGCATGCAGCACGGTAGTGTTCCATCAAAAGAAAAAGAAAATTGTAAGTATAAAAATCTCAGATTTAAAAGAGAAGACGTCAACCGTTGCAATGCAGACATCAATCTTGCATCATCACGGTGCGGGTGGGAACAAGGACATGTTCATTGTTTTATGCACGACTGTTGGCATTATCTAGATTTGAATGGTTCATTTGACTTTGATCTCTCCATTCCACCAATGTTTTTGGACCCCTTCGTGTTATAATAAATTCCCACGAACCACGGCTCTGTGTCCACAGCCACGCCCGGTTCTGGCGTCCCCACTTCTCCATATTAGCGCCTGCTGCGGACGGTACGTGCACGTCAAATTGATAGGACCTAGAAGGCTAGAACACGGGCGGTTTGCTGTTCAAGAAGCACGCCCCCGCCTCCAAGTCGGCTCGGGTTCGGCATGGATCGATTGAGGAAGCATGAAAGGGAGCCTGAGCCGGCGAGAGGAGGGGAGGGACGGTCGAGCCGTGACTCGTCAAGATTTAGTCGAGTGCTTTAAGACGTCGCGATATCGAACTGTTTACATAATAAATTAAAAAAAAGGAAAAAAGGAAAAAAAAAAAAAAAAGAGGACGGGGGGAAATGTGGATGACGAGTTTCTGGGCCCCTAGTGGGTTGAATGGGCCTTGTGGGGGTGAGGGCCCGGCAAGGGGGACAGAGCAGATATGCTCACGTGTTCGGGCGCCAGTCAAAGTCAACATCCCTGAGGGGGAGGGGGTTGGGGGTGGGGGCCACACGTGTTGGTGTCCCGTGTCGTTTACGGGGCGCCCACGTGCGAGGTGACAGGCCGCACGTGCCTCTACGGCCGGCCCGTGATGTGCCGTCGCCTTCGGCTTGGACCGAGACACGTACACGTGAATCATGGGGCCAACGGCCGGTCCGTTGTTTGGGTCGGGTGGCGCCACCCCTCGTTTTCTTTTGTGTTTCCTTTCCCTTTCCCCGCCCGGTCAGTCACCACACCCGCAACAATAATTATAACAAGGGCAGTGAATAAGATATATTCGAAAATTCCATGTCCCACGAGTGCTGGTCTCGTCCTTTTTTTTTTTTTTTTTGGTGACCCGGGAACCCCCGTGCAGCCGGCAGCCGGCGGGGCAAACCCGGGGTGACGCTAGCGGAGGACCCACCACCCGACGTCACGCTTAAGATCCGTGCGGCGGCGGGATTCGAACTCCTTCCCTCTACGCAAAGGGTCATGGGAGCCTTATCCAACTGGGCCATCGCAGGCGGTGGTTGGTCTCGTCCTTATTTATTTCCCAAGAAACCAAAATTTTTAGTCGCCTTTTTTTTTTTTTTTTTTCCCATAATGCAATATATTCAAATATTTCGACTTTGCTAACTCGCATGTACGTTGCGAATCTTAATATCCACTCGCATAAGCATTCCTTGAAGACCATTAATTCAGCCACTTTGAAACTAGTAAAACTTGGAGACTTTCAACCAACTGTATATATTTATCATATTTTCAAGGTCTAGTAAATATCGCTTAAGTTTCCAAAGTCTTTATTTAATTGTAATTGTCTTCTAGTAAAACTAGTTTGTCTTTCCTTTGAGTCTTTTTGTTTTTCCGATGCTTGGAGTTGTTTCATGCTTAGTTATATAAGCATGTTATGATGAATGAAAAGACACGACTTAATTGATTTATAACTTATTTGAGTCTTTGACTTAAGAACAAGAAGTTTTTCTTATTTTGCCTTTATCTGTTAGCTTGATTACCTAGGGTGGTGAGTAACCTATTATAAAGTTTCTCCCTAGCATTACCCTTAACTTCTCTATACTCTCTCGAACGTCAATAAATTAAGGGGGCATCCATGATAGCGAGTGTGGCTTTTAAGATGGCTCTTAGTGGGCAACGCTGATTTGACCATGAAGTTTACTATGTTAAAATGAAGTTGACTATCTCGTCAATTTCTAAGTTAGAAGATCAAATTGAACGAATGACAATACCTGAAGGACCGAAAAAAACACAGTGATAATAGCTTATTGTCAGTGTGTCTGAACATTGGGCGGTTAGAATGCTTATGAAAGTAACAAGTTTACCAATTTTTAGACATATGCGTGTGTTTTGCGATCAAGGCCATCAAGGGAAGCTGCACTTCTGGTACAAACACAGTACTATTTAGGTCCAAGCTAGTAATAACATATCTAGGGGGAAAAAACAAGAAGAAATCGATTAGAATCTATGAAATATGTTAGGCACGAGGTCCAAATTCGATCACTCACCCTCAAATTCATCGCAGTTAATTATTATTCACCTGTCGATCAATCAGCTCTTTCGGTTCATCATCAGCCACGTCGTTGTACCGCCAACCATCAGCTTCGTTTTGTAGGGTTAAACTGTCTCTAAAAGCAAGCATGTTTCCCTTTCACCATCGCCATCAGCTAGGGTTTCGGTAACTCTCAATCGCTATCGCTCCTTGCAGCGTGATGGAGACCTCATCATTCTTTTTTTCGCCTTCTCAGACTTTTGTATACGAGCGAGAAGCATCAGATTACGGCATCTGATAACAGTATAAATCATGTAGGCAAGGTTTGGGGATTGCCTTTATACATAAGATAGTATATGTGCCTTATCTTATCCATTTTGTCCCTCCATTTTTCTTCCCCCCCTTGCGTGTGAGAATGATCTTTAGAGAGATAGATGCATGGAACACTCCCGAGATGTGGCTTTGAGAATAAGTATGTATGTTGGCCAAATTCTTGAGAATAACTGAACAGCCATTCATTTTATTTGTTAAGATGTCTAGAGCATGAAGCATTAGACAACAAAAGTTCTCGCATAATGTGTGGATATTCCGTTTCCTTTGTTGCACTTAGATGATGAGAAGAATGACAAGACGATTGAATCGCTTAACCTCGCTATTATGACCATGGCTTACTTGGAGGCCTCAAACTAAATAAAAGAAAATCCGGTTTAACATAACATGTCACTAATCTAAGATCAATTCTGATCGCGTACAAGATGGACATAATAAGCTTAATGTCTAGATGATTTGAAAAATCTATGATGTATCGTTGATATCTCCATAATATCTAGAAGATATCCCTAACACACCCCCTCAAACTCAACTCAAGTTGGTAGCATAGAATAACTTGAGTTTGGAAGTAATATTAAACAGATTTGCAAAACTTTTGGGTAGACAGTGCCACGAACACATTTCAGAGTTAGTGCTGTCGATAGTAGCTTTTCCTATTGTCAATATGCATTAAACACCATTTTAACAAGCAAGCACTATTTGAATGGGTTTTCTAATGAAAGGTACCGATAAGTGATAACTAACACTATTGAAAGCAGCAACATTAGATTTTTCTTTCGAGTGGTCGATGCTAAAAGATTGCTAAATCGTTTGAAAGTGACTGCAATTCGGATTATCTTTTAGATAGATGGTTTGAAATTATGGAACATGGTATCGAAAAATACGACAAAGGACGTCGTGTTGATAACTGCATGATAAGGATTCATCATTAATTGGGTTGGGGCCATTGCAACTAGATTGATACAGTACGTGGTGAGACTATTTGTATTTGAGTGTGCACAGCGTGAGATGTGCATTCGATGCACTCAAAATCGCCTAACTCTAATTCCAAGTTATCAATTATGATAAGTCACGAAACATGACCCTCAAAGATCTTCTATGGTTCGCACAATCACACATGATATTATGCAAAACTATAAAAGACAACGAAACTTTTAAAATGACATCTCTATATTCCATAATATGCTGAGCAAGAAAGGTCTCTTCTTTCCTTTCGCTTTATTCACTGATCTGAAACTTAGCACTTGTTTTCTTATTGATTCCAGGGGCGGCGGCGTTCTTGAATGAAGTCTATCCGAACCGAATTCGCACTTATCAGATCAGGCTAGGCCTCTCCAGCTGAGCTGGGCGCCGGGGCCCTGTATGCGCTAGCGATCGGCACATAGGGGAGTGGTTGCCCGGCTTTCTCGGCCTGGTATCCTGCACCTCGCGTTCATGATATCTACATTCAACTGTGCCCCGGAGACACGGTCGAAGCACGCCCGTCCAGTGTGCTTCTTTCACGACATGCTCTGGTCCCGGGTGTCTTCCAGTGGTTTTCTAGTGTTAGAAGAAGTCGTGTCCGTCCCGGACATCTGCAACGTCCTCCCATGCTTTTTTATTTTTTAAATAGGATAAATTGAAGGAAAAGACTGACCCATTTGGTGAATTTCGTGGTTGCCCTCATTGAACCAACTTGAATCTGAACTACGATTCAAATCCTGCTTATCGAGATTGGATTTCCTTTGCGTGCCATATGCCCTGGATGTTTGTCGCCTCTAACGATGTGCACTAGAATGAGTTCAAATGCTTTCGTCTTGCCTTTGCTTATATGAACAATAATTCATTATAGTCATACCTCTAACATTGAGGTAAATCACACCAGATGCAAATCCGAAGCATGTCGCTCCTTGTGCCATTCTCTTTTTCAATTACTTCTAATATCCCTTCCTCAAGTTGGTCCTCAACATTGTTAGTCTCGTCCGATTGTGTTCTAGTAATTTGATCTTACAACTATCTGTGCACCCTTGGTCGTTTGACCTTTCCCCAATTCTCCCATCAATGTGGCAACACCCACATCCTATGTTGACATAGTTACGTCCTTATTCCGTTTGCTTTTGCGAAAGGCTCATGCTTATATGCGATGCGAAGTGTAAAATCGAGACATTCCACTCAAAAATACAATTGCATTTGTTGTGATGTTGCCCAAGTTAGTTGAGAGTCAGTGCAACATTTGATGGTATTGAAGGTGCTGCCCAAGTTAGTCAAAAGTTAGTGCAACTTTTGATGGTATTGGTGCCCAACCACAACAATAACACTAACTCGGTAATCCGTCCGATGAAGTTATATTCTATTTTGCGTAAGGACCAGCTTAGCCATCACGTAGGAGTATTCTTAGTTTAGTTCCATTGCTTGTCGCATGTGTTTTGCTTTTTAAATTTTCAAGCGCCAACCATATTCGAAGATATTATTTATAAACTTGATATTAATTTTCCTGTTGAGTTTTAGGGGATGTGTTAGAGAATATAACCTGAAATATTATTAGATATTATGAATATTATTCGATATTTTTATCTTTCATAATTTGCATAATTTCTCTGGTAATTTCGTGCAATTACACATGATTTCTTAAAGGTTATGTCCATATATATGTAATTCATAGTTGTTGCACTTCTCATTAAATATCATCGAATAATACGCGTTATTTCCTCTCATTCAATCATCCAACATAAAAAAAAGGGTCAGTTTTTGTTTTTTAAAGAAAAACAAAATTAGTGAGCCACTTTTCCATTCTACAGATAGTTCAATAGGCTGTTCATCCATCGATTTTTCTGCAATTTGTAATTATAAAATCCATGCATGATGATGCTGTTGCCCGTGCCCCCCAAGAACACTTGTAAATCGGGAACAACCATGCGTGGATCATCGTGATGTTATTGGCTTGTTGTTGTTGGGTCCCACGTGATAAGAGAGAGCTTTCATCCAACACGTCAAGTCAAATGACACTTTCAATGCCACGTGGCAACATTCTAGGATGTGGTCCACCCCTTGTGTGAAAAAAAAATAGTTCTAAATTTCACCCTAATCATATGAATTCAATTTACTGGACCGTTAGACCAGGTCGGTACGCTTCAATTAGAGCATATGTATGTGTATTCTCCCGGAGATTTAATTAATAAACTTGTCTATTGGGCTTTGATTGGTAATTTATCTGATTTAAACTGTAAAATCGAGCGCTTTTGTAATTAAAATAAAAAACACGTCTCTTATATATCCAACCTGATGATTAAAAACGTACGGCTGCATTTCTTTGATTTTTTTTACCTTATAGCTATTATGCATCACTATTTTCACGTGACAAAAAAGAGATATCGACATAGTAATTTTGTTGTTAGGTGATTTTATTTCTATTACCTTTCGAAAGATGTCTACACAACAAATGAGCTATATAAATCTTCAATTTGACATTCTAAATTGGAGGTGCATATCAAGTAGTCTAAAAACTCAAAACTCATCAAAGACGATAGTGATAATCTAGGATAATAAGACACACATTGTGACACGAGGATCCGTTTCGGGATTGCAACCAATGAATCAAATCATTAAGGCACGCCTAGGCCTAGCTCACATAGTGAATCTCCTTTTTTCTCGTGAGAAGATATTGAGGGCGTGCGCGCCCTATCCGGCCCCCAATGGCCTAAGTGGTTCGTGCACTTTGCTGGTGACCGACCTAGGAAAAACACCTGCATCATGCATAGGGGTCACGCTTTATATTTTTTTTCCCATTTGGACTTCACAAATCTCCAAACCCATTGTAGAGCTGGCTTTTCAACTGTCTTGTAGCTGTGGAAATCCCTATCCATAAAGTCAAAGTGCATGAGGAAAACCCAAAAGGAAAAAAAAGGGCTTTTGTCTGAGTGACTGATCTTTCCTTGTGATTGTAATGGATAAGGCGGGAGACAAGGGAGTTGAAAATGAATGCCTTTAGAGATGGAAAATCAAGGTAACATCAGTTGACAAGAGAAAAAGTAAGTCATTAGGAAAAATACTTTGTCTTTCTTTAAATCTTTTTCAGCTTCCTTTTAGAGGGAACAATTATGATAATTACATAAATGGACTTTGAATTTTGGCCATTTTATGATTCAAAGACTAGATTAAATATATACTAAAAGTTCATGGGTTACATTAAATAAATTAAAAATTTAGGAATCACATTATCACAATTAAAAAATTATTTGTGTTATTTTTCCAAAAAAAATTGAGAAAAGATTGACAATAACATGAGGAGCAGATCACTGAAAATGAAGCTTAATGTCCTTGATTTCCTGGGCAGTGAAAACCTATCAAAACTTCAAGATAGGTAGTTGGGCTGATGATAATATGTTAATTTCTTATAATTCAACTATTCCAGATATCGGAACATGAAAAGTCTTGAATACTCCCTGAATCCTTCAAAACTCGAGAAGAATTTTTAAATACAATCTCACACCCATCTCAAATAATTGCAGGAGGATGAGAAACTTGCTCGATCGTACTTTCTTTGAATAAAATATTGAACAAATAACATTTCAATAAAATATCGATTATGTAATTACCTCAGTGAGTCATATATTGTGCTTTGGAGTTATCTAGAAAACCTTGAGTAACCTCAAGAAAAAAAGCACTTTGTTTTAGTAATATGGGAGCTAGTTGACTTTGGTTCGATATTTTTAGGGATACCCTTGATTGAAACCAAACGTGTCCCCGAGTGTTATAGAGTTTTCTGAATGCGAGATCTGCTTATAACTTTGGTTCTCGGATAGGTTGGGGACTGATTTAATTTGACCAAATCACATTCCTAAAGAGATTGTTTAATGATTGCCCAATGTCATATCTTAACATGACTAGATGACGTTTTACTTTCTTTTTTTGGTTATCTCTTACAATCTATCCCCAAAAAGTGCGCGATCTTTGAGTAAATGCAGAACTCAAATTCACAGTGGACAATCTTGTTCTTTTTACCGTTAAAGAATTTACCATTCTTTGTTTCTGACCTTTTCTTTGTTCATGGGGAGAAGACAAAAATTGGCGTGCTTGCACTGTGAGATGAGACCAAATGATAGCATGATTTAACCCATTCCGGCTGAGTCCATCTACTCTACTTAGGTAAATGAACATAAGGATCAGGCAATTTGACTTCAAGGGGTCCAGATTCATTGACAAAATGGATCAGACAATTTGACCTCAAGAGGCACAGATTCATTGTTCTTTTCTGTTTGTTTTCCTTGAATGGGTTGCCAGAAAAGATTATGTGACAGTCCAAATAATGCCGGCCAGGATGCAATAAACAATGTCGTTGAACTTAAATAAAGGGCGAGCTTGGAAAAAAAATGGAGCGTCTCATCCATTTTTCATGGGGACCGGACCAAACATTGGCGAGGCAGAAGATACGGATGTCCATTCGAGAAAGATCTTGATTGATCACCCCCCCTACAAAACATCTTGTATTCATGTGTACTCCACCGTACGCGATTAATCAGCATCTGATAATTAATTAGCACTGGTTAGGACACATCTTTTATTTTTATTCCTTCTTGTTGTTGTTGTTGGGGGTGTTGGGAAAATGGCAACGCCCTTGGATTAAAATACAACCAACGTGGAAATCATGGTGGAGAAGGACGGATGTGGAGCTCAACTGGAGCAACAAACAAGAGCACAAAAGACTCCCCTTATCTCTTCAACGCATTACCCACTTCAAGATTTTCTCTCTCCATTTAAGCACCACAAGAGGGCAAAACTCTTTATCAGAGAACCTGAGGAAGTTGCTGAAACTGTCTCCTCTCTACTTTTCTGGGTTTTGTCTGAGGACCAATCCCATGGACCCTGACATCGATTGGTTTTTCGGAACGACCGCGGCGTGTGCGAGTGTGTGTGTGTGTGTGTGTGTTTTTCTTTTGTTTGTTTCTCCAGACAAACTGTACAGTAGGGAAGCAACACCAGGGATTACAATCTTATCTGTCCTGCCACTCCAAAACAAAAAAAATCTGGCCTTTCACCAGTTTTTGTCTGACCTTGGACCTCCTCTTCCATGATTTTCCGGAGACTTTCTTGGCCAGATAATCGGGTTTTATTGAAGGGACAAATCCATCGTGATGTCAAACAAATGCTGTCATCACCTGATTCATAACTATCTCCCTCTCGCGTGCCGATAAGTAGTTTTTTGTGATAAAGGTTCATATTCAGGGGAAGGCACAGAGATTACTAGACTTTTCTATGAAATAATAATTAGGAGAATATTGCTGATCCAAGACAATAATTTTTCATATCCAGGTGCTAGTGGTAGGAGAGAGGAACTAGATTAGCGCCAATTGACCAACGAGTTGCTTTCAAACTCTTGTTATAGCCCAAAGTCTGCTAACTGCCAAGGCAGGGGGCTGCTTAAAGTCAGACTCCGTCACTGCATTGGGTAAATGCCAGACTCGAGTTTACCATAACATCCATGATACATTTTCAGCAACATCATTGGCATGAACTGATTGAACAGGCCGATTGCACAAGATTTCACTGGAAAACATACTATCGCTGAACAAGAGTAGATGATGCCCATATTTTCTTCTCTTCATAAGTATCTATTTACTGAGCATAGTAAACTTTTTTTTGCCGAAAATGATTATTATATTAATCCCTTCAATACACTCGAGCAAGGAAAAAGTCATTACACTTTTTTTTCTCTTCCCCCAAAAGAACAATAAAAAAATAATGGGAGTTCTCAAAAAGAGTGGTTGGCTTCCATTTGCCGTTTTAGCAACGAGCCCATGATACTTCGATGGGCAGGAATCCTGGCTGGAATTAAGAATCAAATTCCCAATAAAATGTGATGATTATAATTGCAAGAACGTGCAGTCAACAACACTCAGCTACAAGCAGCGAAAGAAAAGAAATGGAAAAATAAAAAAATTAAAGTTGGAAGAGACTACAGAGAGAGAGAGAGAGAGAGATGAGAAAGCTTCCTTAGAGAGGAACTGTTTTGTACATGGCTAATAAAGGAGGGTCTCTACTAAAATATTATTAAACAAAGGTAATGAAGAAAAGAACCCAATAAAAGGGGAGGGGAAGGGGTGGGAAAGATAAAGCATGGAAATAGTGACACATGGGTTAATCTAAGGAGAAAAGAAAAAAAAGGTGCTTGACTTTTTACCCTAAAGATAATCAGAAGGAACAGTTCTTGATGAACCCCAAATTTCAACTTCAACTACCATCAGAATTAAATCACAAATCTCTTGATTCTTCCCATCATCAGTGGTTCTCTCTCGCTCTCCCTCTCTCTCTATCTCTCTCTAGTTGCTCCATTGCTTGTGTCCCGGAACCCATTTGGGGCACTTGGGGCTAAAGTACTTGGACACGACCCTGGAGTTCAGTATCTCCAGAAGCGGCGCAAACTTGACGCACCTAGGGGTCTTGTACTGGTTGATCGAGGCTCCGTAGCTGATGGCACAGTCCATCAACTTGTCGAACGTCCCGGGCTCCACGATCTTGATCTCGAGTGGGCCGATCGACTTGTCCGACACCCGGCCCTGGCGGTAGACGCTGTTGAGCGATTCCTCGACTGCGAGGCAGCAGTCCTCGAAGACGGAAGGAGGGATCGGGTTCGAGCCGTTCAGGCTGAGCTCCCAGAACAGGACGTAGTGGCCGGGGATGGTCGAGGTGTCGGCGTAGCTGGTGTACTCGGCCACGATCGCGTCGAACGGGGCCAGGTGGTTCAGCGCGTTCCTCACCGCGTTCTGCAGCTCGACCTCGTCCGTCTTGTCGGAGTCGATGCTCAGGACCACGTTCTTGCGGCATATGAAGTTGAACTGAGGCGCCTTGTTCTTGAACCCCGCGACTCGGAGCACGTCCCCGACCCTGTAGCGATAGAGTCCTGCGAAATTACAGATAGTGCTCATCATGAGTACGCACAACTAATTAAGCTCTAGTCAACACACAAATGTTTCTTGAAACACTGTGAATGAAATTCAGTCTTGCAGATTGGAGTCAGGATTTGACCAATTTGGGTTTAAAGTCGCTCTGAATAAGTTTTAATACATTCGCCATCAGTAAACGAAAAGTTCTGTCAAGTGTTTCGCCAATTGAAGCATGAAAAAGACGGCCACTTACCGGCATAGGTGGTGACCACAAGCTCATACTCTTGGCCAAGCTTGACATCGACAAGATCGACCAAATCCCGCTGCTCCTTCTCATTGAGCGATTTGGGCATTGAGATCGGGTTGTTGGCGGCTCCGTTGTTACGGTGCACCGGCAAGAACTCGAAGTAGGCCATGGTGGGGATCAATGTGTAGGACACTTCGCTTGGCTTGCAAAGCGGGTTAAGGTTGACCCCGAAGTAACACTCGGAAGAGGCATACATGGTACACACGAGAGGGAGCCCATTGCTGTAGTAGTCGAGAGTGGGAATGTACTGTGACATAGTGCCGGTCACGATTACATCCACATACTTGGTGTTCGGCCACAGCCGCGTTATGATCCCGCCCCATGAGTCGTTGCCGCACTCGGCCTCGATGAAGTCCGCGAGTTTCGGGTCCGGCTTGAGGATCCTCATCACGGCCTCGCGGATGGCTGGGTCGGTGATCTCTGGGTTGATGGACCCGGTCCGGATGTCGTGGCACAGGAGGGCCCAGTGGTTCTCGAGGAACCGGATCGCCCGGATGAAACCGGAGGCGAACACGGCCCCGACCCGGAGGACCTCCTTGTGCTGGCAAAGGCCGCAGAGCAATTGAGTGTACATGCTCTGGTAGGAGTCAGGGCAGAGAATGGTCTCATTGGGGCTAGTGTAGTTGGTATACGGGTCATAGGGCCTTTCTTTGAAGTGGGAGCTTTTGTAGTAGCTGGTGAGGACGGGTCGGGCGACGAGCCCACCCGGCGTCTTAGCCTCTGACTTTATGAACAAAAAGTACATGCCTTTGCCCTTCTCCAGATTAGGCACATACTGGCTCATCACGGGCATCAGCAGGCTATAGAGCAGTGACCTCCTGTTCAGCTCCTCTTCAATGGTGGGCATCAGCTTCCTCTCCCCTCCGGACGTCCCTGAGCTGCACCGAAAATCAAGAACCGACCCGATTTAGCAAGACCCAGCAAAAATCAAGAACCACCCACTTTACCCATTTGACCCGAGAAGTCGACCCCCCCCCCCCCCCCAAAAAAAAAAAAAAAAAAAAAATCAAGAACAGGGAGGGAGACCGCCGCTTTCGCTTACCTGGTGAGGAACTCCGAAATGGGGTGGGAGCAGAGGATGGGGGACTTGTCGCCATTGGCGATGCGAGTGACGTCCGGCTGGAGGTCCTCGTAGGTGATCGCGGGCAGGGTCTTCTTGAAGGACTCGCGGTCGGTCTGGCCGTCGAGGCCGTGGCGGCGCAGGTACTCGACGTGGGCATTGCGGGAGAGGATCTCGGCGAGGACCCGCCTCTGGACCTCATCGGCGTTGGCCGTGACGTCCTCGATGAACTGGAGGGCCTTCCTGTTCTTGTCGTGGAGGTTGTCGTCGGCCGGTTTCGGCGCTTGCTTCGGTGCTTCAGGCATGGCTACGGGACTGGAGAGGGAGAGATTTGGTTGGGGAATATGCGTGCGCTGGAGAGAGAGAGAGAGAGAGATGGGAGGAGGGAGAGAGAGAGAGAGAGAGAGAGAGAGAGAGAGAGAAGGGAGGAGTACGCAGATGGAGAGTCGAAGAGGAATGAGAGAGGGGAAATGGCTTTCGTGTGTGCGGGAACAAAGAAGAGAGAGGATCAAATATATACAGAAGGTGGCAATGCTTCACGCTCGGTGAAGCCCCGGCGAAGTCGAGGGCATTCTCGTCAAATCGCGTATCTTCCCGTCCCCCAATTCTTTGTTTTTTTTCTCTTTTTCCCTTTTTCCACTCCCTCCCCCACCTTTTTCATTTTCTCCTTCCGCCATGCATTGTGAGGTCAAGTTTTTTGAAATAGTGGGGCGTTCATGGTCATGTAGGCATAGAAAAACAATGACATGCAATACATGCAATTTGCAAAGTCTACAATGATTTGACTTACTATCATTTGTCATCTGACCCAATTTGGGGGGGCACATCAGCTATTTCACCCCCCATGATGAGTTCGCCTATGAGGCGGGGTTAAAAAAAAAAAAAGTTGGGATTGCACCCATTTTTTTGATTGGGATGCAATAGGTAAACTTCACTTTTGAATGATATTCATCTTAAAAAATCTGATTTGTATCGGTCAATCAGAAGTCATTAACTCGTATCTTTATTTTAAATTTTCCCATGTGAAAAAATTCGACAATTCTCTATTGAATGTACTTAAAAAGTGCTTTGGCTCTATCTGATATTGCCAACGTACTTAAAAGAGGATTACTTGATTCTTTCTTTTCGGGAGAAAATGCAGCACGCATTTCTTTTCCTTATCTTTCTAGCCCATGATAGCTCATCTCGCTACTTACGAGAACCAACCTCAGCCTCAATTTCAATCCTTTTCGGCACTTTTGCACATGCTAAAAAAGAAAAGAAAAACCCCCCCGTTTTCACAGCTCTCTTGAGAAGCGATCAAAGGTGCTTGCCGTACAAGGGACAAACCGGGAACCCACTCGGAATCCGCCCTCCAGTGGAGGTGTCCGAGAGGCGCAAGGAAGCGCCCGCGACCGGCTATGCCCGGTTCAGGTTAGCGGGGTTGACCGGCAACCCGCAGTAAATGCGCAGCAAGTACACCGGTTACATGCGCGCTTGTACCGCGGGTGTCCCACGAAATACCGGCAGCCACCTCTGAATTGGCCTTCGGAGGTCACTTGCATTTCCCGGGAACAGAAACACGGCGCCTGTCCGAAAGATCTTTTGATAAATAAAAGAGAGAGAGAGAGAAAAAAAAAAAAAAACCTCCATCTTCTTCTTCTCGTCTCGCGCTCCGAGAATTCGAGTCAACATCTCGCGAGGCGACACCGTGAAGTTGTGTTCCAGTACGGTAAACAACTTTGGGAGAGAGAAGGCGGAGGAGGGAGAGTGGGGGTCGGGACGGCAGAAGAGGGAAGAGGGTTTCCTTGTTGGAGCATCCAAGTGGGGCCCCGACAGCTGGCTACCTAATCACTAGGTTGACACGTGTGCAAATGGGAGTGTTCCCTGCCTTCACGTACCTTGCTAAAAATTGTAACCATATATACACACACGCATATATATGTGAGTATGTATGTGGCTCATGAAATCCGCGAGGTTCTCGAGCGTTCACATTTTAACAAACAATAGAGGTTTCACATAAGGAGTCTATGACGCAGAAAAACGCCTTCTGGGGAGGGATTTTCCTTATTCGAGTAATTCGAAAATAAAACTTTGGGCTATGCATTGAATTATGCCTTGGTCAGCTGCATAATTGAATTCGTGCACATCATTTGAGGTGTCCGACGCCGAGTCGACATGACACAGCCCATTGGTTGTGTCATGCAATCGCTTGTGGGAGTTGTAGTCAAGATACGGTATCTCACTTTTTCCAATGCGCATGGTAATCAAATGCTTTGCTCCGACTGACCATGATTCTAATCGGGCGGAGATAAGTCATTGTTCAAATGACTTGACGCACCTTTGACATGGGTTTTGTTCGTACCATTTATCAAATGGGGCCCGTGCCTTACTCCAGGACGCATGACTCACTTAATCTAGAAAAATAAAGGCCATCTACGCATGTTCTACCATAAGTGACCGAACTCTAGAACTTGAATGGTGTCATCTTGAATTGGGTTGATCCTCTAGCGTGAAGTAGTTGCAAAGTTACCCATTATCCATATATACATGCACATTGAAATGTGATTTTATTACAAAATTCAACCTAAAAACTTAAACTTTTAGATATAAAAAGCATATAAGACCCGTTGTTAAATAATGTGAATTTTTAGGTTAAGGAAGATCACATGAAAATAAAGAGTATATAAGACATGTTGTCAAGCGATGCGAGACAATATTTCAACATAATGATCTATCCCAATATGGAGTCCGCATTGGTTGAAAAGGAACAAGTTCGATTTCTCTTTTGCAAAATGTGAACGTGGGATGGCCATTAAAGAGTTAGATTGAAGAAATAGATAACCTAACTAAGGGTGTGCACAATAACCATTTTATTTTTTATTTCAAAACTATTTTTTCTATGCCAAAAATAAATTTGGAATAGAAATCCGTTTGATAATACAATGTCATTTTTCTATTCCTAGAACATATATATATATATATATATATATATATATATATATATATATATATATATATATATATATATTTTCAGAAATATGTTTGGAATAGAAATGAGAAGTAAAAATTTTCTATTTATCTATTTCTGGAACAAAAATGAGAAGTAAAAACTCTTCTTGTCGCTTGCTCTCGCTATTAGCCAGTTGTTTACCTCCATCACCTGCAGGCCAACTGTTGCGGCATGCTACCCGCCCGCTCACCCCCACCCGCCGTCACTTGCCATTCGCCCACCATCCACTCGCTCGCTTGCCTTCGCGCCCGCCCACCATCCTGCTTGCCCGCCGCTAGCCCGCTGGCTGTCCACTGGCCGTTTGCCCGCCCATTGTTCGCCTGCCTCTCGCCAGCCGTCCGTCAATATCCAGAAGTGAGAAATTTTGTGTCGTTATCAAATAAATTTTTATTTTGGAAATAAAAATTTTGTATCATTATTAAACATGTATTTTTGTTCAGAAACTCATTTAGGAATAGAAATAGAAAAAATTATTTTTGGTTAGAATGATTATCATTCGAGCCCTAATAAATGACCAATAGTGTGCAATTATTGAAGCCCCTCGAATGAAAATCGGACTTGATAATTACAGTTCTGACTTTGATTTATATTCTGCTTCGAGAGCGCCTATATCTAGGGATGATTCTACCCCTTTGGCGTGTTGAGGCAAGCTAGAAGACTTTCTAATGTCTTGTGACAAGGCTTGGTGGCATCTTTTTCCATGTGTGCATGGCGTGGAAATTGACTTTCTTGGGTTTTCAATCTTTCTCGCTCATACCACTTCCCTTTCAACCGCAAAACGAGAAGAAGAAGAAGAGGAGGAGATTAGCTAATCTCCTATGACTTTTAGACTTGCTTTTGGGTCTGCTGATTTAGTTGAAAACTTAACTTTCGCCGTAGCACTTTTATTTGAATAAGCAAATGAAACATGGAGGCGTTTGGCATATGAAGCGCGAACGGCAATAGAAGCCGCTTTCGTGTATTTCTACGACTATCTCAAGATAGTCAAATCATGACTCATCGCTCACGAGTTGATACCGTTTGCGCTAAAGCTAGTTGATTCACATAATCGACGTCTTGAATTCAATTGAGAATCGAACATCTTACTTTATCTATGTGTGTTATGACCAGTGCTGACACTACAATGAAATTAAAACTGAGAGAAAAAAAACACATGCACAGATTCATGAAAAAAATCCTTGCAAGAAAAACCACTGAGCGATGACAAACAAACTTCACTATGGATATTCAAAGATTACAAATGGTGGCTCTAGAAAACCTTAAGACTTTTTCTGTCTCTACTTCTTAAACCTAATAACTTGAGAAAAAACAATATTTATACTGTTGGGTTATGGGCTTGGGCCAAATAGTCCAAACCCTCCGCTACTAACACTAAACCTCCAATTTTTCTTAAATCAAGTTGTCACAAATTTCAGTTTAGGTTTAATACATCAAAAGATTTCAAGACATATTCAACAAATCTCCACCTTGGCTTGAATTCTTTAAAAAGATATAAGTAACAAACAAGCTTTTCCTCCCACTAGAGTAAAACTCAACTGCAACGAACACTAGCCAAATCCAAGCATTGCTTGAATTTGGCAATAAGGAAAGGTCTCGTCAACATATCGGCTGGATTGTTTTCTATACCAATCTTCAAAATCTTAATATAGCCATTAGCAAGAATGTCTCAAATAAAATAATACCAGAGTAAATTGTGCTTTGTCCTCTTATGATACATCTAATTTTTAATAAGGTGTATAACACTCTGACTATTACAATAGACAACAGTCACATCATGATTCGTACTGAGCTATCCATATAAGCCTCTTAAATAAATGGCCTCTTTAACTGTTTCTGTAATAGTCATATACTCTACCTTCGTAGTAGACAAAACAATCATATGTTGTAAAGTAGCTTTTCAACTGATTTCACAACCTCTAATGGTAAAAATATATCAAGTCAAAGGCTTTATGTTGTTAAGGTCACCAATATATTCAGAATCAACATATTCTATAAGAGTGTCACCGACTTTCCCAAATCTAAACTAAAATCAGAGTACTTTTCAAATATTTCAAAATCCACTTCATAGCTTGCCAATGAACTCTATTTGGGCATGTTTACCATGTTCACAGCGTGTGAAATTTTGGGTTGACTGCAAACTATGACATACATAAGGCTACAAAATTGCACTACAATATGGAACACGTGATATATATTTTATCTCCTCAGTTGTAAGTAGACAAAAAACTAGCTAATAATCTAAAATGAATAGCAAGATGAATCTTTGCTGGTTTGACATCTTTCATGCCACTTGAGTATGGAACATGTGACATATATTTTATCTCCTCCTTTGTATGTGGACAAGAAACTAGCTAATAATCTAAAATGAACAACATATATTTTATCTCCTCATTTGTATGTGGACAAAAAAAAAACTAGCTAATAATCTAAAATGAGCAGCAAAATGAATCTCTGCTCATTTGACATCTTTCATGCGACTTGATTATGGAACATGTGACATATATTTTATCTCCTCATTTGTATGTGGACAAAAAACTAGCTAATAATCTAAAATGAGCAGCAAGATGAATCCTTGCTGGTTTAACATCTTTCATGCTAAAATGATTTAACACCTTCTCCATGTAGCTTTTCTGAGAGAGATACAATTTTTCTCTTTTTCGATCTCGGCGAAGTTCCATACCTAGAATTTTCTTCGCCGTATCTAAATTCTTCATTTCAAAATTAGCGCTTAACCATGCTTTCAAATTCTGTATATTTGAATTATATTTTGCTGCAATCAACATATAATAATAGAGAAATGAAAGAGTCATTTGGAAGTTTGCGCAGATATATACAACTATCATATTTGCTTCTATAATAGCCAAATTGCACCATAAACAAATCAAATATACCACTTTTTAGGTGATTACTTTAAGGCGTATATAGATGTTTTTTAATAGACAAACACGACTTTCTTTACCATAAAACTAAAAACCCTCTAGTTGACTCATGCAGATTTTATCTTCAATTTCACCATGTAAGAAAGCTATTTTCACATTGAATCATTCCAATTGAAAGCATAACAACCAAAGTAAGAAAAACTCAGATGGATCTATGTTTAACGATAGGTAACACATCATTAAAATTGACTCTTTAATTTGACTATAGCCATTATCAACTAGACGAGTTTTGAACTTGATGTTTTCAACTCTAAATATAACTTTTTTTCTTTTGAAAACATATTTGCAGCCCACAATTTTCTTCCCTTTGGCTTGACAAGCTCCCAAATCTAATATTTTTTAAGAGATTCCATCTCCTCATTCCTAACAACCAACCACTTTGCTTAATCTTTTGAAGAGAAAGCTTCCTTGTAGATTTTAGGCTCATTATACTCTACCGACTCATATTTCTACATAGGCTTCACTGTCATTCTTGGTCCATGTCTAGCAATAGAATACTATTCCCCTTTAGGTTATTCAATCTTAATATTATTGGTAGATGACTACAACTAGTTGTGAAGAAATTACATCAAATTCCACCTACCGTGATAATTAATACTAGATAAAACCTCACCTCATATTATTAGTCTCTAAATATGATTTTATAAAATGATTGATAATCCCCATAAAAGTGAAAATCAACGAGAAAATAGCCGATCAATACTATGCTCTCTTGTCAATGTCATCAATCAGTAATCATCCAAAGCGAAAAAACAAGAAGAAAGAAAGAAAAAAAAAAAAACACTAGGCCAGCTGGTGCAACGTCATCGCCACGTCAAAGCCCGACCCTCCTCTGAGGACGCCTCCGTGCTCTGCCACGTGTCCGCACCCCGCACATGTCGCCCCTTGTCTCCCGCTTTTTGCCCGATCGGAGGGCCCCACAGGTAGGGGAAAGGGAGTCACGTGTCGCGCACGAACGAGGGCCGGTTGACCTGTCAACGAGCCGACCGGTAGCATGATTGGATGGTCAAGAGCCCCAGCAACAGTTGACTGACACCCCCCGGTAAGAAATTATTTTTATTATTGATAATTTTCGAAAAATAAGAGGGGGAGGTGGGCCCCACCCCTCCCCATTTGCTTTGGTGAGGGCGGGTGCACCGAGGCCGCAGGTAGGCCCGCACCCAGGTTGAGCGCGCGTCGTGCTTGGGGTGTTGAGAGAGAGAGAGAGGGAGGGTCCATGGAGAATGATTTTTAATTAACGAGAGACCCCGAAATAGATACCCAAAAAATAATAATAAGAAAAGCATAAGAGAGCGTTGACCAGTTTTGAATCTCACGAATATTAGTGTCTCTAGCGTTCAAAATATCTCATGCCACAAGTTTCGCCATATTTTTTATATCAATGTAACGGACTTATAGAAAATCGACGAATTTGGCAGGATATGTAATGCAAGTAATGAACGTAAATAAAAAGAAAAACTTGGGATCTAACACGATATGATGATAAGAATCGTTAGTCTTGCTCAACTGTTGAGTAAGTCCGAACCTAATTATCTAGATTTTTCTTGGGGTGTGGCACACCAATCGAAGTGTTATTTGGTTGACATGATTAAACTTTGAAGGGCATTGTCATATCCATTCATGTAGCGTATTAAAGAAAGCACCTTCTCACACGGTGGGTTCTCTATTAAGGAACGGCGTTGATAACATATTTCCAGTTTACTTCACGAGAACAAAGGCATTTGATTTTAGATCAATTGGATCTTAAAGTTTTCTATAGAAACTTTGAAAGGGCATCGTCGTATTCATTCACCTAGCGCACTAAAGAAAACACCTTCTTTCATGGTGGGTTCTCTGCTAATGGTGGGTTCTCTGCTAAGGAATGGCGTTGACAACATATTTCTAGTTTACTTCACGAGAATCAATGCATTTGATTCTAAATCAATTGGATCTTAAAGTTCTTTAAAGAAATCGGATTATTTCAGAATTATTCCCGAAACTCTGAAGATGTTGCAATGAGAACACACGCAAACATTCCAACATATCTCTCGTGATATTTCTAATTGCATCATGGAGGATACGATATAGGAGCCGTATCGAGCGTCTGCAGACAATTCTTTTTCATTCTGGCAAAAGAAAATTACTTCGTGCGGGCCTCGAATGGAAAGAGGGCGCATATGGACGAGGGAGGGTGTGATGCCCGTGGGAGACAGAGACAGTAATGCAAATCTTTGACCGCTGACTTCCGGGTCGTAGATATTCTATTCTATTCCCCATTCCCATCTCATTTAACATCTCGAGGAAAATGGTGTGTGAGTGTACGTGCAAGGGGGGCAAATAAACATATCCAAAACGCCTTCCATTAGGTTAAAAAAATACACGAGAAAAAAAGACCCCCTCGAATCGCTGCTATACTTTCCTTTGTCCCCCGTTACTCCAGCTTCTCTTGTCCCTTTCTTCGTCCCCCGCTTTCTTTTCTGCTCCCTTCTTGGACATGTTGCGAAGGACTACGGTGGGCAAGCCAATGAACACAACAAGCGTGCGTGGTTCTTCGAGCCTAGAACGAGACTCCATGATTAACGTCAGTGACAAGGTTCGATCGAGCCCGTGAAGTATTCCGAGGTCCTTAGTTTTGGTCCTGCTTCTAATGCAGGATCGCGGGGTGGTGGTGGTGGTGGTGGATATCTTTCTCCTAAGCGCCTGGACAACGTTAAATTTTTTGTATTTCCTAGGAGAGGAAGCGATTGGTGCATAATGGGGGATTACGGGAGGAAGATTGGCTCGTCAAGTTATGGGTTGTTGGTGCTGTTATTTTAACTGATGGGACCGAAGAGGGTTCGCTTTCTTCATGGGATGATGATAAGCTTTTTGACCTTGCGACATCAATATCTGTGCGCGACCCCAATGTAGACTTATTACTAGCTGCCTAGAATTAAGGTTCAACCGATGGATAAGCTCAAAATGATAGGCGAATGAGATAAGAGTAATGTGAGATAAGTCTCGGCAAATGATACACACGCGTCCCGGGTGCATCGAAATTATGAATAAAACTATGGTTGTAATGCCATGGAGCTTTAACAAATGAAGAAGTAAACTTCACTCAATAGAAAGAAGCTAGTTAAAACCTTTGAAACCAAGAGTGAAGGAATACCTTCACGGGGAAAATCGTGTTTAGAGGGGGGAGGGGGGAAGCAAGTAATTTTTATAAATATCAAAATCAATAGGGTCTTTTTTATCACAATTGTGAAAGGCTCTAAAACACGAGGAACTGATAAATTCCTATGCTTCAACATTGTTTGCTAATTTGAATGTACAGTCGATTATGTCGACAGAGTAATAGTAAGATTACTTATAAAATCATTTCAGTATCTTCATGAGGACATATATGGTTAACCCAACTCGTAATTATTTTTTTCCAACTTGAAGAAGGCAAGAAGACCAATGTGACAGCTATGGCTGCCCTTTTTAGCGGCGTGTTCTTCACTTTACATGCACATTCCTTTTTGTATACGTTCAGTTGTCAAGAATGTACAAACACTGTTTGAATCAAACTCAGAGCCGTTAAAGAAGGGAAATCTTTTTTGCAAAATCAGATTCAGCTAGACGATAATAAAACTGGAGAATGGGAGATACCCCTTTTCCCCGGCGATATATTAACAGCTGTGCCTGTCAGAATAAATGTCCTCCTCATCAGATTTCTGGGAAAGAGAATTGAAACGACATTAATTAGGGGAGACAATTTCTCAAGAACTGTGCACTTCGACAGCATTATGTGCTGGTGGCCTAGGACCATTCGACAGAAACACCAGTATTCTTTTTTTTTTTTTTGGCCTAGGACCATTGGCGTGGACCAGCCACCGCGGGTGGTGGTGAAACACCAGTATTCAATCCTCGAAGATCTACAAAATCTGAGCCAAGTGCCGATTCTTTTTATCTCCTTTTTACCAGAGACCGGGGCAGTAATGATGGCACAGTGACTTCTGTGAGTCGAGAGCTTTTTCTTCCGTTTTAATAATAACCTTTATAGATTAGGGTTATTATTAAACTCCTCCATGCAGATATGAATCTACGTAAAGAAAATTAATGCACGAGGAAAGGTCAGCAAAATAGATCGGTTTATGAGTTAAAAAGACACTGGTTCTCCTTCACGTTGCTCAGGATTCCGTAACATCATGATACCACAACGTGTGAGATTACATCTTTAGGAAGTAGATCCTGGCTTTGCCAACTTGCCTCGGAGAATTTTCCTCTGCCTCCTTTTTTCTTCTTCTTTATTTTTTTCACATTTAAATAGTTTATGGAAGATAATTAATTCAACCACAGTCAAAAGAAACAAGATTTTCTTTTCCTTTTTCACACGAATTTCTTTAAGAACAGTGAACACCCATGGTGTGGTCCCGAATCACATGGGAACTTCGGGTTTTAGGAGGGAAGAGAGAGATGTGTGCAAGTAATATGATGACCTTTATCGAATTCATAAAAGGAAGAATCTTCATGAGATCGTTAAGCCAGGATCTTGCTTAATGTGACATTAGGGTCATTATTACCATTGACTAAACGGCGTCACCGGAACCCTATTGGCTAATTAGGAGATCTGATGTGAACGCATTCGTTAAAAGTAAAGTACAACTTGGTGCAAAACACATACCAACTCCCTTTTCATTTTGAAGTTTTCGGAATAATTGCTCTGTCCACCATTGCCAATGGGAACTTTTGATTTCACATGAAATTATCAGGATATTATTATGTGTGCGACTAATATACCAATTCACCACATGAATATACGACTGAATCATCGTTTTGTTGCCATGTGCATAAACGGTTTTATGTATCGACACTGGACATGATAATTAAAGGTCATTCTTTCTTTAATAATGACATTGAAATTAATGCACTAATGAGCTGAATTGACACTTCAAAAGGGTCTTTGGATCTTGTGTTATGTCGAGGAGTCGTCGCTCCCTTGGGGTGCAATATCATGGTTTTTCATGCCCTTTTCGTAGGCAGTAGATACTTTACTGCCCACAGGAAGGGAAAAGCTACCTCGCTTTTTACATGTCTTTCCATGCAAATAACAGTAACAACTGGGTGCATGCAACTGTGCAGCAACATATGTACTCAACTTTTTGATCAGTAAAAGTAACCTCGCTTCATTATTATTGCTGGATTTCTCATCCTCCTCTAGTGAAAAAGAATAGAAAATAAAAAAGCAACGAGTCGAAAAGTATCATCTGTATGAAGCATGTCAAACTAATGGGTATCTTATGGGCACGTGGTTTTTCGTCCATATATTTATATAAATAGTTAGTTTGATCATATCCCTCCGTTTAAATAATAAGTAAAAGTACTGAAAACATACATCATTTTTTCATCCAATAACCACTTATGTATATCTACTTTTGAAAATATCGAATACCTACATAAGTTTGATCTTTAGAGACTAGTTTACTCTCACTTCTCAATTACTCTTGTATCTATAAAAACACCATTTTCTTTATTAAAAAACAGCTTATCCCCAAACCTGAAATCCGTACACACCCAAAAGACTAACTAAAATGCAAACTACCCATATAATAAGCAAGATATTAAAATGGGTTTGTAAGGAGCGGTGATCTGGCTTTTTGAATATGGAATTTTGTTTAGAGGTATGTAAGTGGTATTTTTAAAAATAGAAATATATAAGTAGTGAGGCGTGTTTTAGGCATTTTCCCTTAATGCATGCATCTAGTTCTCATAGATTAAAATACACAAAATGCGAAAAATATTCTAACTTATAGACCGGACTGATTCGCTAGCGCATTGGTTGCGAAAAAGTTTGTGTGCGCAATATGTTTCCTTCTGTGGCCCTTGGGCACACAATATTTCTCCGGGAGATAATCTCATGTAGCGTAGGCAATTATTTTTGCATGTGGCCGTGTCTCTATTATACATAAAACAATCTCACTAAGACATTTCTAACTTTAAACTTGTAATCAAAACTCCGCAAGAGTCCATGCCGATGGCTAAGATAAGTTCCACACATGCCAAAGAAACTCTTAGTATATTTTTTGTTTTTATTTACATTTTAGTTACGGGGTCTTGACGTGCTGAAAACAGTGTGTTTATGACGTATGTATGTCATGGCATTTCTTTAAAAATCTTTGCTTTCACTACGAGGATCTTCCACCATCTTTGGCATAGGAAAATCCACATCCTTTTTATGATTTTGTTATTGAAAATCAAGATTGAAAGATCGGGAGCACCTCGTTGCATTATTACGGCCTCATCCCACCATAACATCTCCTTCAACGAATGCCCTAGCACGACAGTAAAGATCGACCATCCGATGTCCGATTCAGCTTTTGTTCCTCCAAAGGGTGTACAAAAGAAAAGGCCAGAAATATTCTGCAGTATTTTGCTTTTTACTGCATATGCATTCCCTCTTTTCCATGGCAGTGATATAACGGTGCAGCACTGTGCGTTATCCAGAACTTGACAGCGCATACTGAGTGCATGAAATGGAGAGCAATGCATTATGCGTTTGCAGTGAAAAGGAAAAGTATAATGCGGTCGTCTCTTCGTAAAAGATAATTGTTTAGGGTTCTTTTATTGGAAGCATGTGTAAGGACACGTACCAGGAGACGGTACAGACCGAGTACTTGGTTCTTTTTTTTTTCCCTCTGTTTGTCTTCTTTTTTGGGTGGGAGGTTCTTGGAGACCTTTGAACAGTATGTGTCATTTCGGTTCATAAATCTCTGACAAGTTGTAGTGGACATCCTGTCGGCAAAGAAAGGAAAATGCATCGCCAAGCTCTTGTCGAGATGAATAAGACTTATCACTGTTAAAGTGGACAATATTATTGAAGGCAGAACCCTCAAGAAGAGGGGCGAGTAAACAAGACGAAATGCGGAAGGTGCAATGTTTGTCTTTATAGATGATATAATCTCCTAAGATCACGAGGAGCACGTAAACGATGCGTGCTTAGAAATTAGCCATGTTATTCTAATATTGTGCAACACTTTCTTAACAAAATATATTTAGAGTAGAATTCTCGAGAAATTTTTAAGATTAATTAGCTCAACTACGGGTATCCTTAGAATAGCTGAAACTAAAAGTTAGATGAGACAAAATTCTAAATATCGAATTCATTTAATCCCATGAGAGTAGTGTACAGTGGCTGAAAATGTGCGGTCGAATAAGGTTATGACGCATATTTGATTTCCCACAATACTAATTGCCAAGAAAATCTTATGTATCTCTGAGCTGCGTTTAGGTTCACACTTTTCTTGGTCGATGAGGTTAAGGATATGTATCATGTGCCTAGGGCTTACCTTTTTGTGTCATGAAAAACATATTTAGTCAAAGTTTGGTTATATTCCCTTATGATTAAGAAGATATATTGACCTTGCTAGATGAAGCCAAAAGTCGAAAAACAAATCACTACGCAGCCAAATGTTAGAGCATACATGCCAAACGCTCGGAATTATTGATATTTGTTTTTGGCGACCGAGGACTCCGCCACATGTCCCCCATGCCCGAAAGGCTCCTGAGGACCAAGCCCCTCTATACCTCGGGGAAGACTAGCAAAGTAACCCACCGCCATGGCCTCCCACTTAAATCACTAGCAGTGCAGGGTTTCGAACTCTCGACCTCAGCGATGAGAGAGAGATTTTTAACTAACTGCGCTACCCACGGATTGATATTTGTTTATACTCATTCTATTAGATAAAGTCAATTATATATCATAGGACGGTAATGCTAAGGATTCAAAAGACACTGGTTTGATAAGTGACAACACAAACTTTCCTTGGAGCTGGATATTGACTGATTTATCAAGCTAAACACTCATAATATCCTAAACTAACTTCATAAATAATTGGATGCCCCCGGCAGGACGTTTTCAACGAACACCGAGTGCCACTAAAGGGTCCATGTCTTCCCCACGATTTTCCGATTAGTTCCATCGATCCATCAATCTACAGAATGGAAGAACTTGTTCCCCCGAACATCCCTCAAAATCTGTGACGGATGTGGATGTTTCCGTTAACTTTGGCCTTTTGGAGGTGCTTTCTCTCCTTTTCCTTCTATCCTCTCAGCTTTCATGGGTAGCGATATCACCCGCATTCGACACTTTCACGACCATTATAGTTCTCCTTTTCTTCTTCTTATGTCTTGTGATGGAGCTTGCTGTTCTAAGGTCTCCATCCTGCTGGTTTAACTAGCACTCTCTTCTCTCTCTCTCTAGAATGCATGACCTAGGGACACTATTCATGCTCTCGACAATAGTCGTGAAAGTCAATTTTGCACATCTTGTGGAAGAATCTAGAGAAGTTACATGTATCTATGTATGTGCCGATGGCTAACGATTCGAGTTTCCTCATTATTGTGTCACATTCCATGATTGCAATCCATACCAAACAACAACAAAAATATCCGGCTTTATCTTTTACCATGTGTTGTAGAAGTAGATGATGTTTCCTTGAACAGTATGTTCACTATTGTAGAACAAGAAGAATTAGAACCCTTAGGTTTTGCATGTGATCGGGACCCTAAAGTCAATCCATACAAAATTACGCGTGCTAGCATGACGTCGCTTTCATGCTGCATTAAATCATGATAAATTAATGAAGAGATATGTAACTTGATATCGGGTGCATTCATGGTGGATGTGACTAGGGTGTATAGATGCTGTTGACAAAATTCGACATGTTTCCTAAAGGTTTCAAGCATCTTTCGTCTGTTCTTATCTACCCTTTCCCCGAATAATATTTGTTATAGAACCAAAGCAATAATATATCGCCATGCATCATCCAAGAGGTGAAGACTCTTACTAAAATATATATTTTATTTTGGTGGACAAAGTCCGCCTCCAAATAATTACTTTGGATCGCTTGCTTATCGAAAAATATATTAGAGACCACGTTGTTGTGCAGATAATATGTGATCTATCTATGTGTCAATGTAAACTGTAGCTATATTTTTTCGTTCTAGTTAGTGGAATTTTACATGGAGTAAAATGGGTACTTGAAAAGAAAACAAGAATAAATAAACGCGAAATTTATATGTTTTCCCATCATAAGATGAGTTCTTTCGCATGCCCCATGAGAAAACTAAAAATCAAATTTGCCTTACTATTCAGGGCACCACTAATTATCGCAATCAGAATCCAAATAGAGATTTGCAAGAAAGGGAGGGGAAAAAAAAAGAGAAGCTGGACTCAGCTTCCTTCTTCTAGATGTTGTCTTCAACTAGTGACAACAATCAAACATGTTGCCAAATGTGTCTGTACTGAGCAACATCATTACGAACAAAACTAAGCCTAGGTTAATAATCATCTGTTTCAGGTTTGTAGCGAGCTACAGCATGATTCATGTACGACTTCTCATTAAACAAAATAGGAGTGCCAAATGCCTCCATGGCCCATTTTGGATTCCTCATAAGGAAATGCTTCCTAAAATGGGAGAAGGGAACTGTTTTGAACAGTTTCATTCCTTGCCTAAACAATAGTTTTTGATCACTGTAGAGAGGAAAGAGGGGAAATCATAGAATTTAATGACCAACCCAAATGGATGGCTCTTTGGTGTTGGCCATAGATCACGTGGCAGTACCCATAGAATGAGTTTGTCGGCTCACTTTTCAAGGCCAGGATTGAGAGATGTGTTTTGTGTTGAGGCACGGACATTGAATATGGTCGAGCATGTAGATGAAGATAAACATGTATATGCGATTATGTATCACAAGTACGTTGAATTGGAGATGACAAGATTTGATGCAAGGGAAAGGAAAAGATGACAAGATGGATAGAAAAGGAAGAGGAACAAGACATAACATTTAGAATATGAGCCCAACACCCACAAACGGTGGGTTTGCACGGGGATGAATTCAGATTCCCTTGAGCTGGTTTATGTTTTGTCCTTTTGGTATTCTTTTTAATAATGAATGCTTATTCATATTAATCGAGAAGAAACCAAATTTTCTGCAACAAGTGGGGCTGATCTAGGGCGTGGAGTTCATGACCAATCCTCATTGACTTGATTTGCATAGGTTAGCACTTTAAGACCCATCTTTTCATGTCCCCTTCTGCCTATGTAAGTGGGTCACTAACTCACCAACACCCGCTTGACCACAAGAAGTAGCCAACATAACAACTGTATATATCTCTCTTTTAGCTGATGATTGAAGTCATGTGGCGAGAGGAACAAGGGGCATACTCAGAGAGAGAGAGAGAGAGAGAGAGAGAGAGAGAGGGAGAGAGGAAGAGAGAGGGAGCTCAACTTTTTATGTTTCTCTTTCTTGGCTTTTGATAGCTTTCCATGTGTTCTTGAAAAGAAATTGTGTGTGAATATTTTACAAATGGGGTGACAAAGAGATAAGAGATTTAGATTCAGTGAGTTTTTGGAAAGGGATGTTTGAGACCAACTAAGGTGGGGAACAGATTTATGTCAAAGTTGAAAAGAGAAAGAAAATTTACAATAGGCACATAGGTATTATAACAGTGTTTGTTGCTTTAAATAGAGTAGGGATAATACTGTTATCCAATGAAAATAGCTTTAAGAGGGGCATTGTGGACCCATGATTGTTGCTGATAATTGCTAGCTTGTCTAGATAGTGCTATTGCAAGATGGAAATATAATCACTTTTTTTATTAATCTATGTCTAATTTTCCTCTCGAATAATTCAATTTCTTTGACTGGCCTTGTTCTTGCTGGTAAAGTGGTGCTGAAAGATAGGGGGGGTCATCGATTTAGTGAAGAGAGATGGTCCCAATGACAAAATGCAACTAAACGCAAGAGGTTTTTCTTTTTTCTAGCGGTGGTGTGTCTTGTCTCCTAATACAAATTGAAATCGACCCCCATGAAGAATGGAAAGTGAAATTCATGATTATGTCTTGCTTTGAAGTCCTCTCTCTCTGTTATGGCCCCCCCCTCTCTTTGCCTTGCCTTCATTCTCATGAAAGGGAAGTGGGATGGACTCAGTTCATGCTCCCTTTGGTTATTCCCTCAACCCTTCCTCCTCCCCCCCGGCCGGGGCCTTTTGCCCCACATGAAAGCTCTTCAATCAATCCTACATGTGTCTCGTTATGGTAGGTACGAGTTAGGAGTACCTACCTTTAGAAGACACATGTTATTTCCATTATTTGAACCTTTGGGATGCTCTCTTTCTTCTTTTTTTTTCCGTGTCTCCTACGTGTTTACAAGGAAAGAGAAAGTGACACCACGTCGAATTCATGAGATGCGAGGGGGAAGACAATGAACTTTCGCAGAAACATAGGGTTCGCCCTATTTATGTCTCACGGATGGCTATGGCAATAGCATGTGCATGCTATTGTCTAGTTTCATCTGATTGGGGAGGCTTGTGGAAATGAACCTTTTCCACAGTCCATATTACTTTAAGTCCTCTTTGTTTTCGGCTTGCGTAGACCTTTCTCATGGTGTCGATTATGGAACCAACAGTCTCCGCATATTTCCATCACTTCACTTGGCCTTTCCAGTTATTCAATTCCTTTATCTCCAGTTCTCGCGATGTAGGTTTAAAGGAAATTTGCCAAACATGAATTTTTTCTCCATGGGTCTTTCTCATGAAAATCTAGGTCAGGAGAATAGGATCGGTAGCTCTGGTTTGCATGTGAAGCACCCATTTAACAAGTAAAACGTGAGGGATATTAAAGCCCACTGACCAGAATAAGAGACTTCATCTTGGGCCCGGCCCTTCACCAGGTGAGATTTTCCTATCTTTGCGTTCCATGTATTTTAAAATATCGAAAAATGGATCCACAAAATCGAAAATTCTTCACCAATAACAGGGCAACGGCAAGTCCAATTACTCCGGTTCGAATACCCAGAAATTACTTTAATATAGAACTGGTACACCTGCACGGGGAAAAATCTCAATTTGATTCTGCCATTTGATCTCCACTTTCAATGGATGTCCTTGCTCTCGGAGACCGATAAAATGGATTTACCACCTATCATACGAAAAAGGTGACCCTTGACACTGACTGTTCGTCTCCACTATTAATCACCAACATGGTACACGGGTGCAACTTGACTATATTTCAGATGGCAACTCATTAGTCATTTTGCCTCCTGCCTCAGACCATATCATGTCAGATCCGAATGTGGCAAACCTCATTAGTGTAGTCCACATAATCTCAGATCACATCATATCAGATCCATATGTGGCAAACTTCACAACTGCACTCCACATTATGCTTCTTAAATTTGGAAAGGCTTTCACAAAAAAATATAAAAAAAATGGGAAAGGCAACAGCTTGATGAAATATCTGCATTTTTGTGGCAAGCAAGCAAGTCGTCGTAATAGTTCCTTAAGAGAGAAAACAAACTTCTTCCCACAAATTTCAAAGAATTCCAGATTGGATGTTGAGAATTACATGATAAATGAGGGAAAAACCAAAATCAATAATTTTGCGCGTCTATTAGCAACCACATGCGGTTGGTAGCGGTACCTTCTCCTTTTACAGCTGAAAATGGGGGAAAAAACACATTGTCTATGAACTTTTGTGAGTCTGAATTACAGCAAAGCTACTCGAACACTGATATATCTCCAGCCCAACTGCAGACTGCAATAAAATTTGACATAGTAGGGTGGAAAGCCACGTCCACACATGGTGATGTGTACGCGTTAGTTTTCCCGAGAAGATCGGATGACCCATACTTGTAAAAGTATATGGAACCCTCTGAAGAGCCCGTCGCAAGCATCTCACCGTCTAAGCTGAAGTTGCACTTGATGGGGAACCCAGAGACTCCATGACCCTCGTACCTTTTATACTTGTCAAGCCGGAAAGGGGGGTTTGAAGAGAAAAGGGCAATATAATTTCCATTTGACTGGGCAACAAAACAAGGCTCAGTTGGATGATGCCTAATGCAGGTGCAGGTATAGGCCTCTCCATAAACCTGTGAGAGAGACACAGGGATTTACCGTTCTAGATAAGTAGATATGCATAAAGAACTTCCTAGAACTATTGTCAATAAGATCCACCATTTAAACCAATATTATTATCGGTCAAGGTAACATGTGGCTAATGCTCGAAGCATGAAATGACCAGAATATTTTCTTAGGTAAAAAGCAATTCCAATATTTTATGCCATCTTCTAATGTTGGCGTGACAAATTTTGTTTCCTAATTAGAAGATAGGTTATAAATCAACCTCTCTCTAGTTAATTGGGAACATCCCTTCAATCAATTCCACATACAAATCTGTCTGGTCATTTTTCTTGGGATTGACCTGAAGGCAAACTTTGCAAGAGTTTTCAATATTTTCCTTCCTATTATTTCCCTCTTCTTTGCTTGGTTGTAATTAATTTCCTTAGGCCTAACTCTACCTGCTTCTTTTATCAATACATCTATGCTTAATAAAGGGGGAAAAACTTAGGGCTTCAACATGAGTAAGCAAGTATTAGGTCCTCCAGGAGCAAATGTTGTAGGTACTTCAGGACCAGGAGCCAAGTGGGGCCAGCATAAGAATGGGTTGGTAATTATGTTGGTCCTGGATTAAGAAAAACATCTACTCAGGCAGTCCTAAATTATTGTCTATGTGTCATGACTCCCAAGAACTTGACTTGAGGAAAGAGACCTCTGGGGGCATAAAGTACAGAAGCTCTAGATAGATTTCTCTAAGACTAGCAAAGAGACCATGAGAGACTGAGTTCTAGAATGAACTTATTGACTCATGTGGCCAAGGACTGCATGACAATTATGATGCAGAGTCCCCTCAAACAGTCTAATTTAATGGATATTAGAGGTTGCATCTATCACTATGGTCCAGGAAATGACATTGAATTGGGCAATGCTTTGGACACTAAATCCCTTTTTGGTAACCAGCCAAGTCTTGACTATTTCTGTTTTTTCTTTTTTGTTCCGAGGAACAAAAAAAGAACAAAAATCCATTTGGTAATGTTTACTAATTTTTCTATTCTTGAGAATAGAACAGTAGTTAGAGAATAGATTTAAAACAGAATAAAAAAATAGAAAAAAGTTACTTTTTTATTCCCAGGAACAATTTCTGAAATAAAGCCATATTCTTTTTTTTCTTTTCTTCTTCTTTCTCCTCTACTCAGTTGCCGCGCTCGGTGATGGCCGACAACTGGCCAAAGACTAGGTTAAGTGACCTCATTGGAGCCTTGCCTAGATTTGGTGAGGTTGAGCCTCATCGGTGGCCGGGTGAGATCGACCTCGCTAGGGCCAACGAGGTCCCCCGCCTCCAAGGTCGGCGAGGTCACCGGCTCTTGTCTCTAGCCGGTTGGGCCATCGCCTAGGCCCGACGACCAGGGCTAGAGGAGGAACAAGAAGATAAAGGAAATGGAAAAAAAAAAAAGAAGAGAAATCTCATAAAATTATTAAAAAATTAAAATAATTTCTACGTCATAAAAAATTTGAAGTTTGTGTTAAACGCATTCCTGTTCTTTTTCTATTTGGGAAGATAAATTTTGTGCAGTTATCAAATATGTTCGAATGCTTAGAAACTCATCTAGGAATAGAATCAGAAAAAACCATTGCTACGCAAAAATTATTCCTGGGAACAAAATGGTTACTAAACTATTTCTGTAGTGGCTATTTAAGTCCATTTAAGCATCCAACAGGAATCTGACACATCACTTAGTAAGCAAATCATAGTAGAAGAATCTTAACATGTTCAGTATCATTTTATTGACGTATTATCATTTGCCCAAAATATCAGTCTGGTTTTCTAATATGCAATATTCATCATTTAAAGTGACAATAGATCTGGCTTGCCATATACATAAATGATTGTATCCCAATGCCAAAATACAAGTTTCAGGTTTGATTCTTGACAACAATCTACGGCATGCTCTGCTCTGGCTTGCAGTTGCTTAAGTTAAACACTATAAATACTCATTAAATTCGCATACCACTTCAAAAGCCCAAACTTATGAGAGCATTACAAGCAAGTTGCACATCCAAATAAGACTTGCTCTCTAAAAGAAACTGAAACAACTATGGCAAATCGGTCATAATTAGTGAATGCTGACCTGATTGGAAAGAGGAACCTGCCGGGAAACATCCCAAACTATTACTGCATTTTCACTGATATTGCTAAAGGAGACATCGCTGGAAGAGATGAATTGCTTGCCATCTAGGGAAAACTCCAAATCAAGGATCGGACCAAGTTGACGTATATACTGATGTGTTGCTTTGCCAGTTCTGACATCCCATAACCTAAGCTGGCCTTTTGCTCCTCCCGAAAGGAAAAGGTTGAAGTTGTCTGGGTGGAATTTCACAACATTAACAACTTGGTCCTCCTTGAATACCTGAGTCTCTATCCCCTTTTCAATATCAACCAACCTTGATGTGCAGTCATATCCACAAGAAAGTACATGCCAACCAAGCTTTGACCACTTCACATCCTTCACAGCAGCATTGTGGTGGCTCAGAATGCGTGCTTTCTTGTGATTTTTACTCCACACGTTCCATATGAAGACCTTATGGTCCATGCTAGCCGATGCAAGAAGATGAGCTGTAAACTAACTCTAGTAAACAGATTAATTGGGAGATCATGAGTACAAAGCAATTGCCATCATATAAATGGAGGCAAAACAGAACAGGAATGAATAAATCATTTGGTGCATACACATGAGATGAGAGGGCCCATCAATATGCGGGTGTTTCACGTTTGGTTTTATCATATTGAGACCACCTAAGAATGCAAGTTACAAACTTAAAATCATGCATTGACCTTAAAAAGAAATAATGCAAATTTCATCATGCAATAATTACAACAGATTCTTTTAGTAGGGCAGAGCAGGTCTCTTGAATATTTTTTTTGGTTTGCCAACACGCACCACATGGATCCTGCATTTGCAAATTCCCTCTAATTTGGCGTATTCACACAGAAATTTAGACATGAATCAAGTGTCCCAGATTGAAACCACAGTTGATCATAGGGAATGTCAAGAGAAAACAAGGATGAGGTCATCATCAGAGAACCAAATTTCCTCAATTGCAATTTGTTCTTCATGCTATTCACATGCTAACTCTAAGTTTGTATTTCAGGTTCAACAGCTGATCCTTGGAGTCACTAACACAACAGCTCAAGGAAATAGTGGACAAAATGGGATAAGCAAATCAGAAGTTTCCTATTTTTTGATATATGTCCAAGCCGTGGCTGAAGGAATCACAATTGAAGATGCTTCTGGGATTGAGTTCAGATAAAGTGTCCCCACAAGTCAGCTCGTGAAGCATGGTTAATTGATAAGTGCATCCTGAAGTAAGCTCAAAATATTATAGTGCCCAGACCAACCATCTTCTAGAGAAATAACAAAGATTGAATCCTACGATGTAATGATTGAAGCAACAAAATATAGGACAGGTAGCAACCACAATAGAAGCACGTGAGGCAGAAACACTGACATAGCCAGATCTTACCATGACTTTCTGACCATTGGATCGTGTTGACAGCCTTTGTATGGCCCTTCAGAGCTACAGATAGCCTTTCCTGTATGTGACCAAGATGCCCATGACCTTTTGTTTGATGCCTCAACAGCGATAGAACATCAGATGGAAGGTCTGAATCCAATAAACTTCCCATACATGAAACTAACGGTAGAAAAGCATAATGTCAGGATCTCATATTTCCATAAGTGAGATAGATAAGATTTACACAAACTAGAGATGCAACATCAGAAAGTGATATTCATGTATGCAGATACGATGCGGAATTACTGCCAAAGAAAGAACAACACATCAAGAATTGGTTTACATTCATCTCAAATCTCCATGTTGCCATTCAAGGGGAGTAATTTCGAAAAATCCACACATAAGATGAACACTGAAAAATCATCTTAGATAATTTTAAAGCTTGACTTTTGTAAAATCAGCGATCTATCAAAATGAACAGTATGTGAAGTTTGCCAAGCACATTCCGTGTGAAAGCATCTAAAGACGTTCTTAATTTCTTGGATATGTGTATCTCATATGCCTTTTTGATCCAAAGTCCTCTACAAACATTTCCAAGGAAGCCCGTAGCACGCTCTCTTCGAATCTAGAATTAACCGTATCTCTTTACTTAATTCCGATAAATAAATAGGACACTGACAACTACGAAACCAAATTGACTCTCAGCAAAATGAGCCTCTTCCCTTTAACCTAGGCTCAGTTACTCGTTGGGATAGCTTCATGGCATGACAGGGGAGCTTAAGCCTTCTGCACAACCATCATCTTCAAATGTGAAGTTTTGATAGCTGGACAATGCAGACCGAACCCGGGTTTTGCTCATTAAATCACTGGAAACGAGGATTATCCAATTACTCAAACAATCCGCCGTCATTCCCAGCGCTTAAACAACTAAAAACGTCGTCCCCAAACATTCTCTACCAGACAGACACTATCACGAAAATAATCAAGAACGGGAGAGGCGCGGAGACAAAGTCACGACCTTTACCGGCGGCGGAAGTCGAAGCTGAAGGAGCAGTGGTTTCTGGGTGGTCGGGAACCGGAGCGGATGGTGAACCCGAACCCAGGAGGGCTCGCTCCCTCTTGGACACGTACCTGCCATGGACGGGAGCTTCGGTCGGAGGAGGACGCGAGCGATTGGATTTGGCGGGGATGGAGATAGTACGGTTTTCGGGTCTGGGTCGCTTCGGAGGAGGAGGGTGGAAGCCGAAGGGACGCGCGGGCGCTGGTGCGGGCGCGGGTGCGGGTTCGGGTGCGGGTTCGGGTTCTTCGTCGGAGGAATTTGAGTAGGCGCTGCGCAGCAGGTCCATCGCCTGAGCCTGTCGTCGTCGCCGCCGGTCGGTTTCGTTCGGGTTCGGTCACCTTCAGAGATCGCAATGTTTCTTGTCCGCGCGCTTGACAGAGTAATTTATTTCTAGGTTCCTTTTTTTTTTTTTGCTGTATTTTATGATGATTTTCAAGTAATTTATTTCCATTAGTTGCTGCGAATTATTGACCGTGATCCATAAATTATCTCATAAATTTTATTTCTTCTTTTCTTGGTAATTATAATATAGAAGCACGTGTACCAAACAAGATGCTAGATTTCTAAGCACTCGAAATTGAGATCTATATATAAGAAGAGAGTCGGGTAAAAGGAAATTTGATGATCAAACAACATCATCAAAGAGTGATGAATCAAAAAGAGTGGTACTCATCTCGTTGAATCTTTTTTTTTTTTTTTTGGTCAAAACATCTCGTTGAATCTAATTTAATGCTTTTTGGACAATGTAATAGCGTCAATGGTAATTTAATAAATAAGCTAATAAATGTAAATTCATCAGTTGAGAATCTTTTTTCCCTAATATATTAACAAGGTATAAAGTTTCCCTCAATTATTGAACATAAGAGTTATGAAAATGGTCTAACCATACGTAAATAAGTAAGTGGGTTTTTAGGTTCATGGTAGATATGTTTTAGTCAATGATGATGACGACGAGTTTTTCAGCTGAAGACTGCATTAAACAAAACTATATTAGTGCTTCTCTATTTAATGAGGAATGTAAAGTTGCCGATTTGGAAAACGAAGGGCCCATGATTTTCCATTTTTCATGCCAATCGGTTCTAAACTTCCATTATATATATAGGTGCTCGAGTGTCCATTAAATTCGAATAAACTTTTCATAATACATGTTCTTTCTAAACTTTTTATAATGCATGTTCTTTCTAGATACTCAATAGTTTCATAAAATTGTATAATTCTACTTAAAAGAATTTTGGTTTGGCATATTCTACTCGGCATAAATTGATTGCATATTTCATCAACTCCATAAGCAGCAATCTCTATCTCACACGCGCACATCTGAATAGCTTGGTCATTGTTTTGGGCATTCCCACTAAATGATATTTACCATGGTCATGTATATCTCTCTCTCTCTCTCTCTTCCATGTAATACTGGTTAGGCATGCGTAAAGATGCTGCAAAGTCGAGCGATGATGCACTTCAACAACGAGTGCTTCTTTTGTTTTGGGCCCAACAACAATAAATGAGTAAAGGCCCATCTCGACATCATTTCAAGCCCAAGCCCAGAAAATAATATGTTCCACTTCCTCTCATTCCCCCATCCTTCAGTCTTTCTTGAGGTCGCTCTTTGTTTTTCCTTAAGAGAGCCATTCGTTGGATCGAAATTGCCTCGCGTTGCAATTCCAAACACTCACTTTCGTTTTTTCCAGCTCTAATTATTTGATCCCCAACTAAAATCATGCGATTCAATTACGTTGTCAATCGGATACTTTTTTAGTGTCGTATCTTAGAAAACATTAACATCTTCAGTTTTTATTTGTTTGTTTGTTTTTTTTTTTTTTTGGTAAAGGATCTTCAGTTGTCATTTTCTTGTCCAAACTCAACAGAAACGAAAATCAACACTTAACCCACATGTCAAGAATGAATTCTAATTCCTAAAAGCAAAGAGCCTAGACGAAAGAGCCACCAAGGGATTCAAAAGATACTCTCTTCTTCTTGTTATCTAATTTTCCCAGTTGATTAGAAACTTGTCAACAATTGATTAGGGACTTATCTCATTTGTAATAGCTCGAGCTTGCAACAGGTTGCTCACCTATTTTAGAAAAGGAAACAGATCAAAGTTGCCTTCAGTCGGTGCTAACTCCCAATGATCAAGTCATGCAAAATTTTCCTCAACTTTCCCCAACTCAAGCAAGACTCGATCGCAAAGCGGAAGCAAGATCATATCTTTGGTCTAGGGTTCATGCCGCCATTAAACTAGAAATCAACCAGATCAATCAAGGAGAAAATATCTTGTACGATGGCATGAAGTTAAAGTGCAGTTGAGTTATGAAAGTTTAAGATGGGTAAGTCCTATTAGACGAAACAGATTAATTTTTCTTTTCATCACACCACAATAGGAAAAGTGGTTGACAATCACCAAATATACGATATCTTATCGCCTTCACTTTGTAAGGTAAAGCTTTACTTAACTCAGCTAAAGGTATATTTCTCATTTAGAAATATGAAGAGTGAATCATGATAAATGTGGAAACGAAGCTCATATATCTCCAAGTAGGCCCCTTCCCTTTCTCTTTCCGTTGTTCTTGCTACAATGATGAAACCCTAAACTATCTCTCGCAGGCACGATACCGTAGGGTCACCGTCCCCAAATTCTTCTTCAACCTTCAAATAATATAAACCCTGGACTATGCGTGGGTATGCACATACTCAATGATGATGCAGGTCTTAGGTCACGTCTTCTTGTCTATGAACCATCACGTGCCCTCGACGTATAGATTATAGATGTATGTACATGATCTCATTCCATCGCCGACCGGCTCGGCACGCTTCTCGCACATGCAAACTCAGCAGCCACACGTCTCGACGTTTGAGGAGAAAGAGACGGAGAGAAAGAAACCCCTCCTATGTAGCCAAATTGTACACCTTTTTTGAGAATATTATCACAACATTCTCGAGCGTGCGTGGGCGCGTAGTGGAAGTTTGCGTCACCTTCCATTTCCTGATGCTGAAAAAGAGGAGGAGACGAAACCCCAACAAGTGCACGAAGCAGATTCAACCCTACTGATTTGTATAAGTTCTAAAAATCGTACTGACAGCTTGACGTTGCTGGAGAGATAAAAATAGAGGAGGTCAACGTTAAAAGAAAAACAAAGCAGAAGAAGGGGGAGGAACCTGTAACCCTGTAGAATCGGATCAGTGACACGGACATGCTTTTGAATCTTTAAGAGCTCAGAATTTTTATCTATTAAGCGGGCTTTCTGCTCGTTTTGTGCAAAACAGCAAGCAGGCAGATGGGGACAAGCGATAGGAACAGCTTTCGAATTTTCAACCGCGACCAAGGTCTGCAGCATGCGTGTGGGATTTAGTAACGAAGGGGGGTGATGAGAGTGGGGGCCAAACGATGACCACAGGAATGTTGCATCAACGAGAGTCAAAATTCATGTCAACCCACTAAGGTCGGATGACTAATTTGGTGACACAGCATATGAACGCACTAGTCAACTTGTTTATTCAATCTAATCATCCATTGGAAGAAAGGTTTTTCTCTTTGTCAGAGATTAATATAAATTATTTCTAGGAAAGAGAGGAGGATTCAGACAGAAGTCAATGAAAGGAGTGACGGATCCTGGTTCCTACTTGATATAGATTGTCTAGGTTAAATATCTGGTTTATTAAAGTTGCAGAGAGTCGTGATGCGTGCGTTTTCCATATTCATGAAAGTCAAGGGGTTGTAATCATTATAGCATATGAAAGGTTGAAATTTTAGATGACAATAATATCAATTTCACACGGTATTGAAGCAACGAAGTTTGATCATGCACGTGTTCGAATCTCCTTACTAAAGATCTACCTCTCTACTCATTCTTGATTTTCCATGTTTTAGTCTTTAACCGGATCCAAATGGATGTAAAGGTGAGGACCTTTATACTAAATTATCATGTCCTCATGATAGTTTATATTCGATGCTTCATTATCACTGAGATGAATCGGAAAGAAATTGATAGCGTATGCCATGATATGAATAATACGTTGTATCATGGTAATTACTCTATTTTCTTGAATTTGAGTTAATCCCCACAAATAGAACGTGTACATACCAGGGTTTTGCGTTCTTGACGATAATTTCTTATCACCAAAATGTCTCCTCTTTTATGCCATTTCAATTGACACCGCATATGAAGCCTCAAAATTTCGTTCACACACTCCATTGTCTGTCCCTCTTGCAGCCCACTTTTTGTAAAGCTAGGTAACAACTGGTTTATTGCTTCTTTTTTTTTTTGAAAAAATTATTTCTTGATTCATCTATAATAAAAATAATAGCTTGGTCCAGCTGAACAAAGTGGAAGTCTTAGCTGGGTTTCATTGCTAACCTATATGGACTATATATAATCTACCAGAAAGTGGGGCGGTAGGGCAAATAATAATAGCATTTTTTTGTTTTTCTGATGAATGAGCGGCGATATTCTACTCATCATCAAGTAGCTTGATGTAGATATTATACTTTATTTTACTAGCTGTATACAGTACGAGCGCGTGTGCACGTCACAATAACATTCTAGGCATCTCAACCAAACAGGAGGTGATCCTGGGCATTTCTCTTGATCTCTTAGTTCTTAGCAAATTATTCTTAGTCAAGATAACGGTCAATTAATCTTACAAATCTCACCTCCTGGAATTGAAAGTTTTACCCACATCGAATTTGCAAGGTTTCAAGACTTGAGAAGCTCACCGCACCGTGTCAGCATAGACAAAGATGGGCAATTAGAATGACCAAAGCACTCAACTTGTCGAAAATCGAAGCGACAAAATGGGGAAGTCGAATGAGTACTCCCAAGATCCAATTGGTTAAAATCTCAATTTGGACCCGAGAGAAGGCTCGCTTTGAGCCACTGAAAGTGCTCGCGATGCTGGCTCATCTCCTGCTCAAAGTCAATCTCCCAAATCATGTGAGTCGACTTCTCTCAAATTAATGGTGAGGATGTTTTGACTTTTGGGGGAGGGGAGAACACATCATCCCTCGGCAGATCAACCTTTCAAATCAACCCTCAGGTGGGTCAACGAGGTTTCATTCGCCTGGCAAGAAAAAAGAAAAAGAAAAAGAATTGGGGTAGTCTCCCTAAGACTAACTTCATACGATTGAAACACCCTCCGCTAAGTCCTGTCGTGTTGTCAGTGTTGCCTATAGCCACTGACTTCGTTTTGCTACAGCTGCATGCAGTGCTAAAGCCTTAGCATTGTTAGGGTCTCGAGTCAGTTTGGTTCAAAAACTTGGGTCTCTAAGCTTGATAATACAAACCCTAATAAGTCTCGTTCGTCACCTACGATCTTATGGGTTTTTGTGTCTCTTGCAACACTCATTTATAACGCATATAAGGAGAGATTTATATGAGAGAAAGTAGCAGTGGTGTATTTATAATCTAATAATCGAGATAGTTGCTTAAGATGTATATATCAAATTCATGGTGCTTTAGACCAATCAATTGATCACAAGCGCTAGCACTATACACGGGGTTTGGATAGTATACATGCGAATCAATTTGGGTTGACCCCATTCTATTTTTTCAATAAAAAGAAAAGCAGAAAATATACACGTTATTTTCGAATTCGAAATGACCAGGAACACGTGGCTTTAAACGTGGGCTGCTCTCTATCCCATGACCTCATTCCCTTTCAGGGGGTCAGCTTGTCCTTCATTCTGCCCAAAGAATGAAATCTCTCTCTCTCTCTCTCTCTCACACACACACACACACACACACACACACACACTTTCACGCACACTTTCACACGTGTTGTGCAGAGAAAAGGACGGGGTTTATTCTGTTTTAGCTTGCTTACAACATGCTAACATTATCATGACATCAACTTCTTCATTCTTTTCTCGCAGGCTCTCACCACCATCTCATTTTAAAAATGAGACCTGTAATTGCACACTGGAATGTCAGTTGTATATAGAAGATCGGGTTTGTAAACGAGAAGCATATGATACATTAATGATCTTCAAGCTAAAATTTGCAAGTTTAATCTCGTTGAAATTATTAAAATAATAAGATGATCTCGATCAAATTTCAACACAATTTAACTTATATTAGGTTGCTAAACATTGCTTACGATCAAGGCATTAATATGTTATAAAAGTGCCACATAAAGGAGAGAGCGAAAGATGGGGAGAAGTTATCAATTAACAATTGACGATACATTTGATCGGGTAGAAAATTTGGATATTCTATGTAATAAAAAAACAAAAAAAATTCAGAATAATGGATGATTGCTTCGAACATTAGATGTGACCTCATCACATCGGCAATTTATCAGCCGATGACTGCACATGCTTTTATGTATGCATGCTACATAGATGATCCACATTTGATTTAGTGCATTTTTTGTACTTGGATTTCGTCCAATTCCAGGTCCATATGTGGCATCCTTGGATATTTATTCATGGTTTTCAACATGTCAATAATAGGGTTGAAAAGAAAAAAAAAAGGAGTAATTAGTAGTTTCAGTGCTGTATGAGGTACGAATGTCTATACAAACAATCTCAGGCGATAATCATGCACGAATTATTTCTCACGGGCAATAAATGGAGGGAGTGAATTAGATGTCTCAGTGCTCTCGTCAATCTAATCTATAATACATGTGAACCCTAATCATTGATGGATGAGTCCCACCAAATGTCGCACCCTTCGTCCATGATTTCATGATGAGAACACATGAATTGAGACATGGGGAGAAGATGTGGAAAATCTGCAGGAGCGAGAGCCTTGTTGGATACTTTAAAGCTAATATCTTATTATGGACGTAAGCTAAGTGGGGTTGCGATTATGTTTTCGATACCATGAACAAAAATCGCTGTACCTTGTTGATTTTGAGGTCTGGTTTTATGCTTTCTGAATTGAGATCCTTGGAATAGATTTAAGGGTAAATTGATCTTAGATCCCCTTTTGCTTCCTATTAATTTCTCCTCCTCTCCCCCCCCTTTTTTCCTTCTCTCTCTTCGACGGCAGCCGCCTGAGATCTGAGGCTACCACCTCAAATTCAAGGTGCCTAGCCGCAGGTGATTTGGGATCTGAGGTAGGTTGAGGCTAGGCACAACATCTCCACGTAGTGTACTTGATGTATCGTCCGCTTTAGTCCATCCAATATTGAGTTTCACCCTTTCGTGCTGTTGAGATAATTGAAGTTTTATGCATATAATGCGAAAATGCTCTCCCCTGTATTCAGTTTATGATTCAGTTCATTGTTACCCTTTCTACTACTCTAAAATAAGCCAGTTAAGAGCAACACCTTATTCGGGCCACCTAACTGCAATATCGCTCTTCGTCCTTGTTGAACCGGGGTTGTTACATGTCCATCAACTTCGAATCACACATTTTTAGAGGGCATTTTGCTTTGATGCCAAAGCATGACATCATAAATTAAGTTATTTGGGGTATTGTGTGCTTTGACCCAATTAATAATAAGCTTGATGATTTTATCCTTTGGGGTACATGTGAGAGCACTATAGAGATGGATGGCCTTCTAAACAATCTTTATTACATGTATGATAAAAGAAAAATAAAACCATGAGATTTGGTGTGGAAGTAACCAAATGCTAACAATACCTTAAGTGAGTGAAGTTAGTATGACAGTAGGCGCAATGGAAGCGATCTATACGATCTTAATCACCACAAGCGGGCCTTGCTTCAAAGAGAGGCGGAGCGATAGACATTATGGTGTGATGGCTATTGAGTTGCATGTGTGAGAAAAGTCTCATAATAGAGAATTGATGTATTGTGGATTAGTTAATATATCTTAACTGGCTTGTAACTCATTGACTTAAACTTTTGAATGAAAGTTAGTCCACTCGAATACGTTGACGAGCTTGGACTTGGGTTTTTTCTTGACGATTTTATCAAGTAAAGATATAAAACTCCTACTGCACGTTTCTAATAATTGGTATTAGTGTTGATGGCTCAATTTGTTTCGACTTTTGGTGAATATCTAAAGGAATGAATTTGATGACCAACGCAACTTTTAGGCGGTGGGTGTTGTGGTGTAGCAATGCAGGTCCAACGATAGACTTCATGGTTAGATTGAGAAAAAAGACCACGATAAATGTGGACGTTAATGGAGATTCAAGTCGAGATGTGTCGTTGCAGAAGGATACTTGAATTAAAAAGATGTCGAGCTTACACGTAATTGGGAGATTGTTGAATTGTACGTTCAGGAAAAGCCCAACATCAGAGAATTGACGTGGTGTGGAGTAATGGATATATTATTTTTGGCCTATAATTTATTATTTTAAACTTTCGAGTGAATATAGATTCAATAGGAAATGCCGACGAGTCTGAATTTGGGTTTTCTCTCAACGATTTTTTAGAGTGAAGGCGTCTGTCAAATACACATGGTCGGTAATGTAACGCGGCCGCCGGAACATACGGCAATTAACCTTGGAAAAGCCGCGTTGACGAAGCGGGGAGCGCGGGAGCCTCAATTGATGTGAAGAGATGGAAAGGGTGGGATGCGCAGACGGGGGCTCACTGAATCCGGGACAAAGCTAAAGACGTCTCCCGGGTGGGGGAGGGGTAGGCCAGAATGATGAGCGCATTTGAAAGAATGGGAGATGGGGGAAAACATCGGAATTGGACGGACGATATTATTGTCATTATCATTATTATTATTTATTATATAGAAGGAGGGAAGGGAGAGAAGGGAGGGGGAAACTTCGTAATAATCAAATCCATCAAATCCCCAAAGCTGAGGTCGTTTTCTGGGTTCTGACTCTGAGGAGAGAGAGAGAGAGAGAGAGAGGAGAGGGGTGGGCTCCACATGTCTTCCCACGCGTGCACGCCGCGTGGACCCCACCCGTTTGACTCCTGTCAAAGCTTCTCTCTCTCTCTCTCTCTCTCTCTCTCTCTAAGCATGACGCCACCTCCAAGTCCGATTTGTCACCCTCCCTCCCCCTCCCTCCCTCCCTTCCTCACTCTTCCTTCTGCCGCCTTCTCTCCCTCTCTATTATAAGTCAAAACCTAATTGCCCTCCATCCTTTTTTTTTTTCTTCACTTCTTCTTTGTCCACCCAGATTGTTCATGTATTATAAGTAAAAAATAATAATATTAAAACAAGAAAGCCCAAGAAAAAAAGAAGGGGATGATGAAAAATCTCATGTTACCAACTAAGAAAATTTTTATGTTACCGACTAATATTCGATTTTTTATATATTTAAAACATATATATGAATTAGATCATTTATTGATTTATCTTTCACTCTTCCCATACGTAACTTTTCCTATTTTACTTTTGGATTTTATAGAAAATCACGTTTTTTTTTTTTTAAAAACATATATATAAATTAGGAATTTCTATTTTACTTTTAGGGCTTTTCAATATGCTCTTCCCATCCCTATGGGCTCGTTCCCATCTACACTTTTTCGAGGGTCTTTATATCTTTTGGATTATTCGAGATAAGAAAATCACGTGATTTTTTTAAAAGTAAGATTGTCTTATATGATTAGTAACGCTTCAAATTAGAAATTCTATTAACTTCTCTCGAGAAGAAGAGAAAATGGGCGATCTCTCTACCGCGTCTTCATCGACAAAGTTTCTTTACGTATATGATGCGGTAAGTGAGTTTCAATGTGTCTTCCAATAACATCTGATTTTTCTTGACTTATGCCGAATGTCAACGGGGGCTTATCCTCGAGGAGGGGGGGTTTGATTAACTTAAACCATACGCAGCCGGTCAAGTTTAACATAATTAAACGAAGTGAATCTAGGACAACTAAAAAATCGTTTTTTTCCTTTTGTTTTTGTTGTTTAATCCCCTCACGCCATCGATACACCTTTTGACTCTCGAATAGCTGATTCATCCCCCCAGTCAACCTCGCTTTTGTCAAATGCCACTTCTCACTCGATGATATGAGGTCAGTTTGTCCACTCCCTTAGTCAATCTTGCATGAACCATGGTGTAGAATTTCTTCGAATTTTAATCGCAGTCAACTGGGCGGTCTAAAGCAGGCCGGAAAATATACCTTCGATTTTCCTTTTTTCTTTTTCTTTCTGTTTTGGTCTAATTTTGTTCTGTGGGATCACATTTTTAATATGTAGCAACGTGATTCTTTTTTTCCATCTACTCAGAAGGGTGTGGAGCTCTTGGGTATGGATGAAGAAAGATCAGGGTGCATAAGCTGCCTATGCATAAAGAAGGTTGAGGGCGTCGATTTATTCTTTATTGATCTAATTAGATCTTAAAATAAAAGAGAGATCTTTGAAATTTCTCTAAGTTGCGAAACTTGTCGCTAGAGAATCTAGAGTTACTAGGGTTCTATGACCTCGGTAGGTTGAGAGAGGGAGGTTGACGAATCATACATTTATACAAGTGTCAAAGATTAATGATTTTTTGATTTTGAATTTCACGAGTTTTACATCATTCAAATGTGGAGATTCAATTGCCCAGGAGTTCCGACTCACATTTGCTGTGCTTTTGGTGAAGTTATCCTTATAGACACTCATTAATCGCCTACCAATTATCTTATCTTTGTATTCCATGACGGTCTTATCTCGATAGTCTTTAGATAACTTATGCATGAAAGGTGGTAGAAATGATCTTTTATTGGATCTCATCACCGGGTTTTCTTTCCTTCCTAACTGAAACTTTAAACTTTCTCATATAATTCCGCTTCCATCTATCAAGCAAGTACTTCGATGATCATATTGCAGCTAGTTCTCACCCACCCTTCTGAATGAAAGCAAAATAGGTTTGCATGTAGCCAATGTCCACTCTCTAATCTGGCTTGAGATTTTCGAGCTTTCTCGAGACAACTAGCATGTTAATCTGTGAAGTTCAAGAAATCGAGTAAGGAAATGTTGAGAGGAGCCTCACCTTTCTCTCCTGCTTTTGTACCTGCAAGTGGCGCAGATGTCCTTCCTTATGCAGCTGTTAATGATTCCCCCCTTCGCAGAGCGGCGCAAAGCATGAATTATTTTAAGAAGGAAACAGAAGAATCCAAAAACTCATCATTAGCAAGAGAAAAAAAAAAAAATTACCGGAGAAAAACAAATTCTTCAAAGGGACAAAAAAAAAAAAAAAAAAAAAAAAAGGATGGACAGGGAAGGGAATAAAACGCAGCATCAAACAAAAGAGAAATTCAATTTCAAATTGACCTTTGCCTCAATGTCTAATCAGCCCCTCAAATGTCAACCGCATTTTTCTCACCTTTGAGCTCCTCCTCCATCACCACTGATGCTGATGCTCCACACACGCGCATACGCACACCCTCACGCACACGCACACAGTCTCTTGCTGAATTATATATAAATACTGAAATCTGCCATCGCTTTTTATCATTTTATGCGACCAAAACAATCCACTGGAAGACAAAGCCAAGCCATCGAGAGAAGGTCAAGATTCATTTCGGTGAGGAGGTAACCATAAGATAGCAACAAAAGAAAGGCAGCAAGAGGCTTTTTTATCCTCTTGCCATCGAAGCTATATTAGACATGGCGGATGATCAATTCCATGCAAGTGGCAACTGGTGGGACGCGTCGAGGAATCGGTATGAGAGCGGGACCTCGTCATCCTCGTCGTCGGGGCTGAGCTCTCTGGGGAGCTTTGGTGGGTGGCTCACAGACTTGGGCGGCGACATGAAAGCTGCAAGGTCTTCAATGGAGTCTCCAGGCGGTTCCTCGGTAGTTTTTCATGATACCCAGAAGCTGCAACCCCACAACTCTGCTGTCTTGGGCGACTCTGGTGGATCTTTGGTTGACCCCAATTTGCATATGATGAATTTGGGCCTCTCTTCTCAAGCCATGGATTGGAACAACCAAAACTTATTGTAAGTCTCTAAGTCTCTGAAGTCCCCAACTGTTCCCTTCTTTTCCAGAAAGTAGAAATTTTTTCCCTTAATCTCGATATGATTTATCATGCTTTCAATCTTTAAAGTAGGAGTGATTCTCAGGAAAACATTTCTTCTGCTAGTCGAATTTTATCATAGCTCGAGCTTATGAATTAGCATGAATTTCAGCAACTTTTGGCACATGGTTTGGTCTTAAGACAAAAGATTCTCTCACTTACAAGTGTGCTCTTTTTTGGGAATTTATCTAGAAGAGGAGATCATAAGGGGACTGAGAACAGCTTTAGGTCGATGCTTCAGGAGAACTTGAACATGAACGCAAGCTTTCAGAGCACAAACACAGGTGATCACAGTAGTACAGTGACATGCCAAGGTTTTCATCACCAGATTGCTGATTCATCACCCTCCTCCTTGTACGGTAGTCCTGCCACTTTCTTGCAAGGAATTTTGACTGGATCATCAGAAAACAGTCAACAGCAACAGCAAAATGTGAATTATCCTGGCTATAACCCAACGAGCTACAATGCTCCGAGCTCTAGTGAGCTCTTGACTTCTAATTGGTCCAGCAAAGTGCCTCAGTTCTTGAAAATCTCACCGCCTAAGCACCACCAGCCACCGCCGCTGCCGCCTCCTCACCACCATAGCCAGTTGCACTTCTCCAACAACGCCCCGTTCTGGACTGCGTCCGCTACGGCGATGAACGACGTCAGGTCCACGACAACCACCACCTACTTCCCACAGTCCCAAGCCCAATTCGGGCCTCCGGGCTTTGACGAGAAACCAAAGGTAATCAAGACATCTTTAATCGAGAGCATACAAAAAGAGAAAACGAGAGAGAGAGAGACATCATTGCACAGGCGTGTCCAATTGCTATGCATGGTCATGATTAGGGTTTCGAGCGTTTGTTGCGGAAATATCCGATTTTCTTATCATTGATTGTGTGGTACAGAATTTAACGGATGTTGCCAATCCGGGCGCTGCGATGAAGAAAAGCGGCGGCGAGCCTGCGGGGAAAAGGCCGCGGAGCGAGACTCCCTCGCCATTGCCAGCTTTTAAGGTACTTGAATTTCCAGTGAATAGATTTAACAAATCTTTTGGAAGATAAGAAAGAGACGTCTTTAGCTTTTTCTTTATTCCTTTCTCTTTGCCTCTAAGCTTTATAACTTGCATAGACAATGAAAAAGAGAGGGTTGTGAACTAAATATAGGTGAGGAAAGAGAAGATGGGGGACAGAATCACTGCGCTCCAACAATTGGTTTCGCCTTTCGGAAAGGTAAATGAGTTCATTTCGATGAGATCTCTCTTTTGCCTTCACATATGAGTACCCAAAGATATGGTATCATTCTCTATTTTGAAACATTATTGATGAGACCATTGAAGATTACAATCGAGATTTTGTTGCTAATTTTTCCTTTCTTTTGTCGTCAGACCGATACAGCCTCGGTGCTCACTGAAGCCATTGAGTACATCAAGTTCCTCCACGACCAAATCAGTGTAAGTCCCAACATACATTGCTTAGAAGAACAAGGCCATTTGAGATTAATGTAACCTAACCCAAGCCTTTTATTACCATGTGGGACCATACTTATGGAGAACTCAATTGAAGCCTCTTCTGAGAAAAACATGTTTTTGCCTTGTCAGGTTCTAAGTACCCCATACATGAAAAATGGAGGTGCCATGCAACATCAGCAGGTATGCACCTTTTTAACCCTTCTCTAAAGAATCTATTTATTGTTTCAGCTATATATCTTAGATGTGATTAATTAGACAGTCACTATGGTCTATGGATTAGAATTTCTATGATTTTTCTTGGAATACGAATTCCGAAGTCTTAATCTATGTGGAATTCTCTGCTAGAGACGACATTATTTAAAAACCACCGTGGGCTTAGTCGGAACCATGCTTTGGTATGCCAAATTTCACTTAGGTTGATACATGGCATGCAATCTAAAATGGAAAAGAAAATGAAAGAGCACGGTTCACAATCTACTCTACTCATATGCTGTTGCACATATTGAAACTCATATAGTTGCCACAAAAAAAAAGGGTTGCTTATAGGAACAGTAAGTGAAAATTCGCCTTATGTCACTACATCTGATAAATGCATCGTTTAATAATCTGATTCGAGAATGTATTGAATAGCGAAAAAACACTGAATGATGCAGACTCCTGATAAATCTGAAGACCCAGATGGGCCTAGACCAGATCTTAGAAGCCGTGGTCTATGTCTCGTACCGGTCTCAAGCACTTACCCAGTCACGCACGAGACGACCGTTGATTTTTGGACTCCTACATTTGGAGGAACATTCAGATAATTCAAATCGACAGCTCCTCCCCCAAAAGAAAGACACCATTCCGACACCCGCTCGATGAGAGGGGCTAGTTGTTTTCCACACCACAGCTGAGGACGGTGTTGATGACGATGGCGATGCGAAAGAGGAGAATCGGAAGACCCGGATGTGGCCCCCGGTTGTGTAATTTTTATATAGTTTGAAATGTAAAGAAATAACCCAGAACAAGAATGGAGGAAAGAGGGATGAAAAGGAATGGCAATCCAAAGGAGAGGCCATCGTTGGGCCAGCCGAGGGCATAAGAAACAAAAGAAGAAAAGCAACATTTGTACTAATAATTGAGGAATTATTATGATTTGGGGGTTGGTTTAGTAGGGGATGAGAACAGGTGCTAATTTGTAGGGCAGGGGTTACCTTTATAGGAACATTTTGTTGTCATTAGCCGAGTTTAGTACAAGAAAAAGAGAGCAAGGAAAGGAGCTTCTTTTAATTATTCCTGTTGTTTCCTTGCACTATACAGTGAATAGAGCTGGCATTAACTTTATTTTATCACAATGTGTGTGTGTGTGTGTGAGAGAGAGAGAGAGAGAGAGAGAGATATGAAGGGAGAAAAGACATGGAAGGAATAATTGAAGTCTCGCAATACAAAAGAAGATGAGTGATTGTGGTGGAGATGTCGTTCGATCGGAAAATCTCACTTTTCATTTGTTTACGTTTTTGGAATATGATAGTGGAGGTCAGAGCCTACCCCACCCCCGCTCTTCCTTTCGGATTTCAGCACTTGATTATCCTTCCCCTCCTCTCTTTTTGCTAACGAGTTGTTAACGGGAGAGAGGCCCCAGTGGTCACATCGGTTGGTAACGTTTGGGAGGTGGAGAGAAATCGATATACATACCGAATTCAAGAGGAAAAAGTAGGGCAGAGAGAACACCTCTAGGAATATACTAAATCTTCTAGAGTTGGTTCGGTGATTGAAGATCGAGAGCACATGTGGGTTTCGGATGTATTTTCGTTGGGTCATGTATAGCGTGCATTTCGGGTTGTTTACTCTGATTCTGTCTCTTAATTCACGTGGCCGTTCGCTCCTTACTCGGATTGTGAGATTGATGTGATAGCTAATGTGATTGGATTTTTTTTACTCATTTAAAACAGGCTTTACTCGGTAAAAAGAAAAAAATAATGATGCACTTGGTTCTCAAGTAAATTTTCTATTGGCTTAAAGGTTAGGATTACGATATAAACCTAACAACTAACATCAAGATTTAAAGATACAAAAGAATGTCAGTAGAATTAGGCACATTCATTTTTTTTTTTTTTTGGTTGAAGACGACCATATACAGACTTGTAAGAGCTCCCATCTATTATTCGCATCGGATCGTGGCAGATTTCTCATTATAATAAATTAGCTAATGATCGTGACATAAGAATCCTGAAAATCAATCCTATGTAAAGTAGCTAGCCTACGGCATACCGACGCTAAATTATGCTTTAACCTGCAACGTGCAGTCCGGAGGATCCACTCGAACTAAACCCCACTTGCATTTGAAAATTGATCACATCCCCGGTTCAGACCAAGAGACTGCAACTAAAGTTTCACAGGAGGTTCAAGGGCCAACTTGACCAGTTTGCATAAACTGTGAGGACAAACCCCGATTAGTCCGCTCTTCATTTCTCCAAATTATCATTACACTAACTATCGATGTCGCTGCCGCCATAGATTTGTCGTCGATTCTCCTTTTCTTTATCTTCCGACTCTGGTCATCATTATTTTCACAATCATTAGGAACCATTACCTGACAAAAATGCAACCATCGTATCATAGTCATCTTCATCATCATCATCATTGCAACCTTAACACTAACGAAAGAGGAGGGGAAAATAAACTTTAAAGGAAAGAATGGTGGGGGGGAGGTGATGGTGGTGGCAATGGAGGGAGGTGGCGGTGGCGTCGGCAACCGCAATTAAAAGCGGTGGTCATGGACGATCCCCATCTTCCCAAACTCGGAACTCGGTATTCCTTGCCTTGAATTCTGCTTTTATTTTGTTGGACGCAACTTGAACAATGGTGTTCCGTAATCACTACCATGAAATCATGTATTCATAAACTTAGAACATCTTTGCATGATTTCAGAAAATTTCTCATCTCTTGATCGTAACATCGTGATTAGTCAGTTTAAGACTTGTAGGTATTCAATTGAATGGAAAAAGCAATAATTAGATATCAAGTGACCATCGAGTGTGATAGCCCAGTGATAAAAATGTCACATTAATTTTCATGAGGTGATAAGTTCAAGTAATGTCGTGATTAAAATTCTGACCAGCTTTTACTTTTGCCATTTGAAATCTCGTGACATGGGTATTGGCTACCTTATTTAAAGCGGCTTTTTGAATTCTATCACACCAATAGGGTTACGGTAATGGGCTCACACACCAATGGATGGGTTAGTAATTATGGCTTAAATTGAACATTTGGTAAGGATAAAACCTAGAAGAATAACAATACTTGTCACCCTTCCCCACTTTTATTTTACCAATCATGAACAAAAACAAGGAGGAGGTGTACATCAAGTGGATCTGGTTTGATTCCTCCTTTCAAACATTTTAGCTAAATTTGCACGCAATGTAAGTATAAAGCAATACTTAATTCGTGAAAAATAACGGGAGAGAATTGACTGAACATGATCAACTTTATGCGATTCTACGCCTCTGAATATATGTATACCAAGATAAAGAGGGCAACGAATATAAAACCGAAAAGCTATGAGAGAATCGAGGAAAAGAACAATCCTAAAAGCTGAAGGTCTTTTTTATTTTATAGGAGAAATCCTAGTCGATTTGTATATTTATGGGGGGATGGATTTGAGCTCTTGTTCTCGTCCCCTTCTGTACGGTTCCAATCCGGGGAAAAGCAAAGCGTACGTGCTATGTAATATGTAAACCCCAGACGGGCCCTGGAAAAGACGAGAGAATCAGAACCCTCGCGCTCATCGGTCCTCTCGGTGACCTCACCCCAGGAATTTTCCCTGCGTTATCAAGCAACAAGGACCTTTGACCAAAGCTCTACCCATCAAGAATAATAACTGAAAGTAACGGCATCTACTTTATCAGCAAGAATGGAGTATTGTGATTCTTTTCCGCACAGGTACTACTATTACGTTGCTTTCTGATAGGCGGGTGTACTTCGCCCCCAACGCTGCCGCCTTGTGACTTCAGTCCAGTGAGCAGTTCAACATCAAGAGCCTTTTTCAAAGCGCTCATTTGGGCTCGGGCTCGGGCTCGGGCTCGGGGCTCGAGCTCGAGTCTCGCATCTCGTGGGGTTCCTTAAATCGTTGAGATGAGCTATTTCATGAGCAAGCCTATCGACCTTAGAGAGACTTCCTCAACAATTAGGAAAGAGGGAAAAGAATCATGGGCCTGTGCCATATTGAATTATACGTACAGGCATGCAAGGGATGAGAGATCAAGGGTGTTCATTTGCAGAGATGTTTTCGAAGCAATCCATTTCTGTAAAGTTTAATAAGCAAATCATTTGACCAGTACAATGGTCCAAAGTTCAATATTTGATTCCTCAAGAAGGACAGACGCCTGACAACTCGAACGAAGAACAACGTGACTCCGGATGATATGGTGTAATTAACTTGAAGAGTGCTATTCCACAGATCAAGCAACTAAAAACTTCAATATCAAGAATGGAAAAACAAACACTGTACTTCGCGATATGAGTACGAAGAATATACTTCACACAACAGAATTATTGACTGGAATGAGTTTTAAGGTAGGATCTGAAATCGTTTGTAAAAAGAATCGAGATATAGGATAAGCACAATGATTTGGCAAATCATTCGGGTCACTTTAGGCAGCTCCCTTGAGCTTCTTTGTGATGGCAGCGATGTACTTCCCTTGATGAAAAGCTTGCTCCAGCTCGAGCTCAGAGGGTTGTCTTGAGCCATCACCGGCAAAAGTCCCTGCGCCATATGGACTACCACCTTTTACCTTCTCCATCTCGAACATGCCGGCCCCAAAGGTGTATCCTATGGGGACAAAAATCATCCCATGGTGGACCAACTGTGTGATAGCAGTCAACCTGCGGCACGATTTCAAGTTTTCAGAACACAACATTCTGCCACCTGAAAGTCAATTTTTTCACTAGAAAAGATACTGGCTGCTTACGCTGTAGTCTCCTGCCCACCTCCTTGAGATCCGGTGCTATAGAATATTCCAGCGGGCTTGCCTGCAAGCTTTTGTGTCCTCCACAAACCTCCAGTTGCATCGAGGAAGGCTTTAAATTGAGCAGCCATCATACCAAATCTTGTTGGGAAACCAAAAACGAATCCATCGGCCTCAGCAAGATCGTTTGGTGTAATGATTGGTATATCACTCTTGGGAGGTGCACTCATCTTTGCAAGCACCTCCTCTGGCAGCGTCTCAGCCACCTATTCTCCACCCCCAAATCAATACATCAGCAAATTGCCTCATTTCACACAGAAATGAAAGTGATCTATCAATAAGCGAGCATATTATATACAAGAATCTTTCCAACTAATGACAGTTAATGATACTGGAAGTTTAAGCGCATTGTTAATTTTTGATGTATCATGAAGCAGTTAAGCCAAATTTACAGCATGTTTTGTAACTCAAAAACTTATTCTGTCAAACAGCTAATTGATGCACACGCGGAATGGAAAAAACAATGGCATTTCATCCAGTCTCTAAACTCATCATAACAAAGCATGGTAACATGGTTGAAGCACATGCATACAAAACTGTCAACAAAAAGCTCTAAAATGTGAAACCTAGAATAAGCCATGATTCAGGAGATGGCACAAGTTTTTTTTTTTTTTTTTTTTTTTTTTAATATAAATTTTCAGGCAGGAGCCTACCTAAAGTTATTGGCTAAATTCATAAAAAAAAGTAAGAATCGAGCGATATATAATAAGAAACATGAAGAAATAGAAAGTAAAACGAAATTACCTGCCATAATTGTGCTTCAACTCCTTCAACAGAGGCAGCCCCCTTCTTTATCTCTTCAGCCAGCCTCTCCACATGTCCATACATGGAATAGTACCTATAAAATCATCAGACCAATTCACACACGAGAACCACATACCATCTAGTGAAAATCAATTCACAAGCCAAAGAAAAAGATCCAAATGTCCTGTCTCCCCATTTTCTGGACATAAAATTCCAGTAACATGACACTTGTGATGGCTTCAGAAAAACATCAGATTAATCACATGTGAGGATCGCACTCTATCATCTCTCTGTTTCAAGACAATTAGAGTCCACTGCATAATTGCCAAGTCCGCATTTTAGAATTATAAGAGCCTACACAAGAGGGAGAGTAGTAGAGATACTCAGTCTACTTAGTTTGCTTGCTTCTGGCTAAATGTTCAACACATGAATGTTTCACCCCGAATCATTGGAATGAGACCAATAAATACAGAGTTCAATCGATAGGACTTTGACTGCATTGAACTTGGATATAAAAATTAATCTTGGCAACAGGGGGTAAAGTTAAAAAATACAAACTAGATTAAGAGTGTGTTTGTTTTAGGGAAAATTTCATGATAAAGGGAAATGCTTTCTGGTTTCAGATTAGGAAATTCATTTTCTTAATTTTATAAATGCATATTTTCTTTGACCGTAAATGGTTTCTGCTGACCAATCATTTTCAACAAACCAAACATGTGAAAGTCTGGAAAATCAATTCACGGAAGTTGCTTTCACTCAAACAAACACACCCTAAGACAAAATTTACCCAAAGATTATAACACGTACACAGGACTGGCTTAAAAAGCACCACTACCAACACCTAGGCCCTTCAATCATATGGATAGGATAGTGTCTACCAGATAGCCCTCCCCGAATTAGGCAATGCAGGTTTCAGCTCATGCAGAAGTTATAGATCCAATCAATAAGCATGAAACTAGGTATACATGGCTCACAAAAAGACTAGCATTGTATACCCAAAACTATCCTAATATAGCAGCCACTTATACAAGTAACACAGCCTCTATACGAAAGACAGTTCCACTCATGGTTGGGTGCCCCTGAACTCCATGAACTGTGCCAGTTCATGGGCATCACAGTTGGTTGAATTTGCAACCAAAACAAAATCGCTTCTTCCATCAAAGATAAATGACTGGTGCAGTCAACAACTGAAAACATTAATCTACGTTCATCATATGTGTTTTCAGAAGACTAATCTGAACAAATTGACGGATGGGATTTAAAAAGTAACTCTATCAATTAATTGCACATCCGAGTGAATGCCAAAATGATCGATGATCACCAATGTGGCTTAGCATCCGATCGAAATAATTTACTCCTGGATTATTAAACCTCCTTAGCATAGTTAAAAAATAAATTGTTGATAACTACAAGTCAAACGAGCTTTTAATATTTTACTTTGATGTTTTTTCTTTTCAAACAGGCTTTTACATTTAATATTTTAATTTGGATCTTCAAAAGTCAATTTCTAAATGTGGGAGTATGAACAACTCGACTGTATGTCTATGAACATGATTTCTGAGCTTTCTTGAAGATCAGGCGTCTAATTTAGTAGAACCGACAACAACATATACCCCCAAACTTCTGGCTAAACTCAAATATCAGTATTAGACAGAGGATCTGTATCATCTTAAAATGGAAGATGCACAATAACAAAACGCGAGCTAGGGAATGCGATGGTGCGATCCAAAACAAGAATAACCTGACACCAGTAATTTCACCAAAGATCATCCAGCAGAAGCCCAACATAGCACTTAGAGTCGAGCAACATCAGAACCCTAGCCTCAAACGTTGGCGAAATTATCACTTCCACCATCTGTATTAACTCGTCAAATATCGCGAGTCCATAAAAAAAAGTCAAACCAACAGTAACGAAGCGTGGCCTATGTTTCATCACACAGCGAACAGAGTAAGATCATCACAAATGAAAAACACAACCGCCGCGCATCGCATCGCATCGAAACGGACGATATCTAGCAAATAAGGGGTCTAACCAACAGATCTCTGCACAATCGCACTCAACCCGAACCAAGCGCCCCCTCATCGTTCGAGCAATCAAATGCACTGACCGGTATCCAACGCCACGCGAACAGACTGGACGAAGCAAATCACGCACACGAGGACGCAACCGCCGATGCGAAGCACTCTAAACCGGATAACCACAGAAGCGGAAAACGACTTCCACGGCCACGAATCGAGCCCGGACGGCATCGCGTCGAAAACGATCGAACGGCGAAGCGATCGCCAAAACCGGTCAACCGGTCCGTCCGATCGAATCCAAAATGCCGGACGCGAGCGCACGCGACTCGGAGAGGCCACGAGACCCGGCGGAAAAAGAAGAAGAAGAAAAAAAAGAGAGAGAGGACATCGAACAGTGGGAAAACGATCGGCAATCGAATCGATCGGCGAAGGAGAGAAATGAGAGAGGGGGGGAAAACGTACACGATGTAGACTTTGGTGATCGCCGCCATTGAAATGAGTCCTCAGAGAGAGTCGCTTAACCGCTTCGCTTCTGCGCTGTCGCTGGCCGGAGGCTGTTGTGGGGGGCTGTGGGAAGGGGTCGATGCGAGCACGTTGACAAAAACTTGGGAGGGAGCCTCCATTTATATAGTTGGCGATCCACTTAAAAAGAGTGAAAAAAGCCAAGGTAAGGTGGTGGGGGACTGCTCTTAATGCGGGGTTTTAATTAATTAATTAATTAATTAGCTCAATTAAGTGGGATTAATTAGTCAGCTAATCGCGACGGGATCAGGCCCGGCGTCGTTTTGGGGGCCTTGGGGATTGGGCGGGATGGGATGGGGGTGGGAATGGGGGTGGATTAATGATGGTGTGTTGTTGTCACGCCCCTCATCATCATCATCATCATCGCCATCGCGGCGGTCGTTGCGGCTTGCGGAGCTCCTCCTTCATTCCTCTAGAAGACGCCCACCTTTTCTTTTATTCATTTTTCCTCCTTTTTCCACTCTTCTTTATCCCTTTCTCTCTTCTTCTTTCCGTACTTTATATTTTTCTTGCGCTGGATATTGAATCGCAAGTTCAAAGAAGTACAAAAAAAGGGGGGCTGCCGGAATGGAATTTTTCCAAATGGTACGAATGTGATGACTGATGATGAGCCAGGCGTGATGTTCTTTTCACGTCTTAAAAGATGCTGTCCTAAACGATTTACCCCCGTTTAGTCACTGGGGGTTTTCGCTACCTTTATTCCTGTGCTTTTCGTACAAGGCATTTGATGGACCCGAGAAAATATTCACGACAAGCGAGTCAGAAAACGATCGGGAGTCCCATTGATTTTTGCTGTATATTTTGAATTCGAAGAGATGTCTATTAACTTACAACTGAACCAATGAATTTAAGGATGTGTTTGCTTCGCGTCAAATTTTTATAATAAGGGAGAATAGTTGTTTTGACGGAATTATAAAGCTATGTAACTAAAAAAGTTTCGACAGTTTGAATCTTGTTTTAAATAATGAGTATTGAAGAAGATAAGAAGTGAACGTATATCATGAGATATAGTCTGCTAGGAGAATGATTTCATCTATCGAGAAATGGAAATTCATTTCCTAATTTTTAAGTGCAGGGATTTTTTTGACTATAAATGTCTTTATGTTTACTTGCTATTTTCAGGAACTAAACATGCGGAGTTTCTTGCGGGCACCGGACCCTAAATTTACAATCTATGGCGCAACGAACCACTTCAAAGCAATGAGGACCATGCACAAAGTCGGGGGTGTTTAGCTTAAGCACGAAAGTTTCGATCCTGATTACACGTCCGATCCCTCTTCTTTCGATCGACAACGATAGTATGGGACACGTGGACACGGCGTTGAAGCTCGGTGGGTCAAAAATCTGGGGATGGTGGAGGGCGAATCGACGGCGCGCGAGGGCGGTGGATCCACGTGGAATCCTTACGCTCTTATCACCACCGTCCGATCCTTCCGAGCGAGTTACGCCAAAACGGGGTGGGGGCGTGGTCGATCGCCAAAACGCCAAATGAGGGCACCTTCCTTCTCAGGGTCTAATCGATTGGGCGGAATCTAATCAGGTTTCGACGTGTTTTGCGGTTTGGTGGGGATCCAGCGCCTCGTCAATGACGTATCGCCGACGCCATGCTGATCGAACCGCCCGAAGTTCTTGAAATTGTTATCACAATTTTTTTGTCTTTTTTCGGGAGGCTTACTGAGGTCTTTTGGGATTTGATGTCCCACGGGTCAATAAATGTGGTCAGCAGTTGTGGATCGGATTTGGCTCATTGAGAAAGTTCGGGGCATGTGATGGTCCCTTTTTCCCTGTACAATAGAGCCGCCACGTTTGGGGACCTGAGTAGGACAACGGTTTTGAAGTCAAAGGATGCCGATTGGGTAATGGCACGATTTGGTCGTCCCCTTCCTCGAGTCCCTCCCTCCCACTCCACCGCGACCCCCGTGAAGCTGAGAGCTTTGTCCTTCGTACAGTGGCAGCTGTCAAACCACGTCGGAGAGGGAAAGAGAGGAGAGTTTTGACAGCGAAGAAGGTCGTCCTGTGACCTGGTTTATCGCGTGGATTGGAAATGGGTTCATAACATTACCCTTTTTCCTGGTGTTGTTCCATTCTTATATATATATATTTTATGTATACAGTGCTTATAGGGATTGAATGTCGGACCTAGACTCTCCAGCCCCACCTCCTCCCCAACCCAAAAAAAAAAAGAAAAAAACCTTCACCGATAGGTCGAATGCATCTTGGCATGACATTACCCATTTTGACCCTTTGGACTTTTTATTTAATAACCTATTATAACTAGACATCTCAAATTTGAGGTCCCCATTTATGACATATCTTAATAACTTTGGGTTAGTAAATGGGCTTGAGACCCCTTTTGACACGTTTAAATACGAGTGTCATTTTATCAATGATTATCATGTATTGTACTTTTCACTTAAGTTAAAAAATAAGACAATCTATGAACAATCTATGACAAGGCCATGCATAGGGGTGAGCAACGGGGTTAGTTTAATCCAGGAATTGACTTTATCAGCTAGTTCACAAGGAAGCTAGTTTGGTTTCCCATTCTAAAAACTAGGAAATGACTTGGACCGGCTTGAATTTGGAAACCTGTTTCTGTCCGATTACCTACAGTTCCAAGGTAGAACTTGGAATCGATATCATGACATGAGTTCTTTTGTTTTTTGTTTTTTTTTAAAATAGAAATATTTGGTGAAATTGAATATATTTGACATATTATTCTTCAGCAGAAAAAATTCTATTTATGCTTGACATATGCACTTTGCATATATATTAAAATGAAACGAACAAAAAAGCCCGGCTAGTTCCCAGTTCCAAAATCTTCCATCAGGAAACCATCCACTGGGAAATCAAGCACTCCTAGCCGTGCATGCCCAAACATGATGACATTTCAAGTTTTTGGTTTGTTAGAACCAATCGAAGGCAACATCAGATTATATTCCATATGGACCAAGTTTTCCGGTTCGCTTGTGATGCTGGTACTGTCAATCTTGGTTTCTGTCCGAATTCAAACAGATCCTACGAAGATTATAAAAAAAAAGGGTGCCTTAAATTTGACCTAAACTTTTAAAGTTTTCGGCTAAATCAATGTGCCCACTCTCCATAATAAGATAACTTTCTTCTGGGTCCAAAAGATCCAACGGTCCACGTCTCCTTTTGGTGGTACAAACTAAAAAATGGGCGCATTAGGAGCAGGAAGGTCCCATGTTTTAAGCGTTCCTCGATCATGATTTGACACAACTCTTGCAATTGTTCCCAATCTCCCCTTTCCACCTAACACCAAGCCATCAATAACAGCCCCATTCGAGATCTAAAGATGGATCTCAGATCTGACGTTTTCTCGAAGTCCTCACTAATTCCCATTAATCTCGATTCTTATAAGATCTTACCTTTTCCCATGTCTATAATGTATTGCTTAAGAGGGGAATGGAATGCAAACTTAGGAGGTTTGCTTTCTTCTTTCTCATCAGTAATCAGGAGAGAGAAGCATCATCATCATCATCATCATCATCATCACCCCACATCAAGATTTCCTTGAACAAGACCCGAACAAATGCATGAGAAGTTGAAAGAAGCTTTTGCTTCACTGAGTCCAACATCCTATCATTCCATTTCATCATTTCCAATCCCTTTTTTTTTGCTTGCTTGGAAAGATTAGCATTTTCCTGACCAGATCTTCACTAGCCTTAACTTCACTTCTAATTGATTCCACAAGCATCATGAGAAAAGAAGAGGCGCACAGTTTGGGTAGTGTAGCCAAATTTTCTTGGAGGGAACTTACAATCATGGCTCCACAGTACCTTCCTGTCGTCCTCACTGGCGACAGAATCAGATCCTACTGATTTTGAGAGGAGGACATTTGATTATTGTGGCCCGCAAAAAATTTGAAAGCCTTCCCATCGCCATTGATCAATACAAAGTCTCTAGGACAAACCGTTACAGATTGTATGGTTTCTGATTAAGCTCAAATGCTAATTGATCTCTCAGCAAGTTAGTTGCTCAGAAAGGTTAATTTCATTGGCGTCCTAACGATAAACAGTTGCACCAAAAAGGGAGAAAAAACAATGAACAATTGCAGAATTCAATGGGGAGTATTCTATCTTGCTTCCACCAGTGTGATGGTGATTTCATTGACCGTGTTTATCTCTTGCTTGCTTGACGAAGAGTCTCCTTCGAAAGGGTTCTTGTCTATCAGGAAGCCCGGCTGTTTGGGCGGAGGCAGAGGGCCTTCGCTTCCCAGCATCACGACCACTGACGCCATGCTCGGTCTGTTCTCGGGATGATGTTGTAGACAAAGGAAACTCAGGTGGATGCATCGCAGTACTTCTGATAGGATGCACGATCCGTCTAAGCATGGATCAATGAGATCTAGAGGCCTCCCTTCTGCATATAATCTCCAGGCCTGAACCATTGCAATTACATCATCAAATTCAAGAGATTATTATTACGTGGATTGCTGATCCTAGCAAAACTCCGTCGATCACAATTTGAAACGGATGAGACCACCATGGAAGGCGCTCACAGAAGTATGGATCAAATGCCATGTGAAATTTGTGCTCGAATTGAAACTTACATGTCCGATGAGATTCTGGTTTGAATGAAATAGACTCCGGTTTCTCTTTCCACTGATGATTTCCAGGACTAGTATTCCAAAACTAAAGACATCGGACTTCACTGAAAATAGGCCATCAATGGCGTATTCTGGTGCCATGTAGCCACTGCAAAGCATCATTTCAATCAGGCACTCATGTCTCAAATCAAACTTGTCAAAAGTAATCGGGCTGGATACTTACTAAGTTCCAACCACTCTGTTTGTATTCCCTTCAACCTGATCTCCTCCAAAAGTCCTGGCCATGCCAAAATCTGATATTTTCGGGTTCATTTTCTCATCAAGCAGGACATTGCTTGCTTTTAGATCTCTGTGTATTATCCTTAATCTTGAATCTTGATGAAGATAGAGAAGGCCCCTTGCGATCCCGCAAATAATGTTGAATCTATTTTGCCAGTCTAGTAGTTTACCTCTCGTGCCATCTGCAAATTTGCTTACAGGTCAATTAAATATATAGATCATAATTTATTTTCACGAGACTTGAAAGCTATAGAATGGTTCAGGGAAGAGGAAAAAAAAGAAAAAAAAAACTTATCAGACCAAAAATGAAGGCGTCCAGGCTTCGGTTAGGCATGTATTCGTAGATCAGCATTTTCTCCTCTCCTTCACACCAGCCCAGAAGTTTTACAAGATTTCGGTGCTGAAGTTTGGCGATCAGTTTCACTTCGTTCTTGAATTCCCTCGCTCCTTGTCGAGAGATGGCTGAGAGCCTCTTCACTGCGATTTGCTGTCCATCTGGTAGCGTACCCTGAATATTGAGTGGCATCTTTTTATGGCATCTGAACTACGGGGAAATCTCTACTTTGCTTCTACAGTCCTGGAATTAGCACATTAAAAATGTACCTTGTATACTGGTCCAAACCCTCCTTCTCCGAGCTTCTGGTTAAATGAAAAATTCTCGGTCGCATCCGTAATTGTGGCCAGGTCAAATGATGGTAACTCTAAGTCCTCCTTGGAGCTTTCATTTTTGGGTTCCTTTTCTCCTTCGTCTATCTTTGCCTCTGCGGTAATTGAAAGTGAGGGTTGGTGGGTAATCACATGATTGAAATATACTCTGAACAAGACCTTAAATTATATTCTGCAGGACAAAAATAGAAGGTGAATTTATCAGCATGCATATTTTTCTGTCTGGAACTCCACGTCTAGCGTGAATTTTATTCCTTAGCCTTTCTAATTCTGTACGGTTTCTACTTCCAATTCACGCTGGAGATCAAGATATAGGTCAGAATTTGAGATGTTTTTCTAAATTCAAGAGCTTTCTACTACCTAGCATCACAGCAACATAAGAGCTGAGGCAATTCGAAAAGAGCTGAAATTACACCAAGTAAATTATTTGTGGCAACAAAGGATATATTACTGTAACTACTGCATATATCATAGTTGAATGAGATTTAATTTACTTTCGAAGTTTGGTTGAGCGACAAACTTGCTAGTATGCCTGATCTAAGCCAATTATGCAATCAACCAAGTCTCTCTGATTATGATAGACGAGAAAGAGCCACTAGACAGTTTAGGGGCATCAAGTTTACCTTTGGGTTTCTTCCTCCATCTGCGGATATAATAGCAGGTTAGGAGTAACACCGAAGCTGTGACTATCACAGCTATGACTATGACCGCTATTTCCAACCAATGCCTGCTTTTCAACTCTTCAAATTGTCAATCAAGTGAAACCGACAAGTTAGATTATAGAAGTATTGTCCTACGTCAACAGGTCCCCAGAAAATAGCAAAACCTCGGAAATTAAGCGAATTACCTAGTGCGGACCGGGGCATTCGGATGTAGAGATCTTGCCCGCCTTCCTCAAAGTGCCTAATATCCACAAGATCACCAAACCACATGGCACAGCCGCTGCCAGGCCCGCTGATATCCGAATGCGTGTAGGCCATACAAGAACAGTTGTGCAAGCACTTAGCCCTGCATTCTTTCAGATCGAAAGTCCTGTTCACCCAAGAGAATGTGGTGTCCGGCAATTTCAATCCACCAAATTTGATAAATCCATCTCCGTCTCCACAATCAAGGGGCTTATTCCTCGTACATCCCCCAGACCAATCCATTGAGTTCCATTTCTCAGGTGACTTAGGGCTGAACCCTGATAAGCACTGACAAATGGGCAGATCAGTCACATCGCAATTGCTATATGCACCGCAAAGGCCATATTTGTCGCAGTAGTCTTTTGGAACCGTCGTGAAGAGCTTCCACGCCAGAGTGGCTTCGCTCCAAACATACCGCTCCCACGCGTAATTTGATTGGTTGAGGATAGTCCTGGTGAGGACAGATTTGTTCTTGAGGTGGAGAGTGAGGTAAAGTTCATCCTCATCGTTAACAAAATCGAATGAGAAAAGGGGATTGGCCCTCTGCTCTGGCGCACCACTGTACCTCAGGCCATTCCATGGGCCGCTGCGGAAATATTCCTGATTTCCCTTCCAGGCAACTGCTTCAGGGTAGTTGTGGAGCTCCAATCCCCACGAGAAGTCACCTGGAGAAGGGTCATCCGGACTCTTCCATGCTGTTAACCGGCGATCAAGACCCCTTCTTAAGTCCCATCCGATCTTCATTTCCGGTAAGACCGTGTCTGTCGGATAGTCAAAGCTCTGCCACGAGTAAGTCGTGCCTGAATCCCCGTCATTCCCGTCTCTCAGGACAAGGTTTCCAGTATCAAGAAGCTGCACTACTGGATCTCGTGCAGGCCCAGTTGAGTTTGCAGACCAAACGACGGCGCTCTTGCTGCTGAGGATGACAAGCTTTCCAAAGTCATCAATCTTCAGAACCCCGGACGAGTCATTGATCGGATTGAGCCTATTCGCAACCCAGACAACATTTTTCGCTGGGATGCTCTTGTACCAAATTCCCAAGAAACGTTTCTGGGAATTTCCTGGGCTGAAGAAGCCCATTTCAAAGGTCCCATCTCGGGAAGATAAGGTGCTTCCGCTGACATCTCTGACTGACTGAGATGGGGTGATTGTGTCCCCTGCAGTGCAGAAACCTGGGAGGTGGCGAAGGGTAATGATGCTGAAAAACAGGAACAGGTAAGGAGCATCCATTGATTAATTCTCTTGTCTGAATTGAGGTAATTATTTATTAGATTATGCACCCAAGATGAAGACCTAATAAGACCAAGGTAATACAGTGGAAAATGACCCGTCACCTAATCCAAAAGAAAGGTCTTGCAACAAGTCATATAATACGAGGGCACTGCAAACTTTTTTCAGAGAGAATAGAACAGACATTGACTCGTAAGGAAAGGTGGATGACAGTGACACTGACTGGATTTGTGGGAATGGAAACCCATTCAAGTTAAGAAACATCGATATTGGTTTCGTCGAAAAAGATAGGCATAAAAGCATTTCACATTGAGAACTGGAAAACTTTTGCTGGGCATATTTAACTACTCCCAACTACCTTTTAATTGAAACCATATGATTGATCCTGGTGGTCGCTGGGGATGCAAGGTTCAAATTAAAAGCGGGACTGCAAGTGGAACCGCGTCAAAATTTGCATCAGATTTGGGTTTTGCTGGCATCATGTACTGCAACGAAAAAGACAGTGCAATTCTTCCCTTGGTATGTATCTTTTGCCCACGACACAAGCACCTTGTATTTTGTACCAGCAGAGTGCACAAGGCCAACTATTCAGTCATGCAATCAACAGTCTGGTCCTTCCTTTGAACTTAAGAGTCATTCAGGAGATCGGTCCATTTATGAGCCGATTCCGCAAATACCCAAAGTTGACTTGGCATCAACCCTCATGTCTTGTGTCCAGATGAAATAAGTCAAGACGATTGAGAACAAAGAGATTAAAAAAGTGCCTGTTTTGCTTAGCGGTAAGCAACACTTTCTTCCACAGCACACGTTTTCAATCCACGTGAAATTAAGGCGAAAATCGGTCCACACATCCACGCCGTGTCGTTCGTGCGCCATGAGCTGGTCCTCATGAAGTTTTCATTTGACAAGAATTTTCTACCCCTTTTGCATGTGACTCCTTTTACTTCTTTATTCGGTCTCTAGGATCAATCAAGAAGTCTTTGATAAGGCATGAAATGGACATCAATTAGGCGATCGCATTCGAGATGGTGTCAGCTGTCAAAAAGGCGATTATAATGATCAGTACTTTTCAATCTTTCTGTTGCTTGAATTGGACATATAATCCCGGGGAACCGGTCAAGATCAACGCCAAGTCCACACCCCTCAGCACGTGAAGCCAGAGTTTCATCCTGTATGCGTCCTGTGTAGACCAGAGAGGTCTGGACACAAGATCCCAGGACAGGACCTCATGGGACGCTGGTTCACTGAGGAACCCTCGTTTATGGGCAGAGTACACCCCCAAGATGGTGGATGAAGTTCATTAAAATTTGAACAGCCGGCCAACAATTACTTCGTCACTTAGGATACGTGTTTCCTTTTCATGCATTTTCGTATTGATCATGTTCATTACGTTCAGGTAAAACTAATGCAGATTTCCTTTCGTTCGACCTTAGCTGCGCATCCGAGTTGATTATAATCAGAAGCCCGGTGACGAGCGGCCCCCTTCGCTATGCTTGACTAAGGCCTAAGCTACATGTTCGGCTGAGATCCGGGGGTGTTCCGGTATCAGATTTTTCGATGGGCATTTACAAGCTCAAACTTACCTCGGCGCTCTACTGAGCAACACGTTTGATCCAAGCAATGGTTCCCCTCGGGCATTGTCCGAGAAATACTACTTAGTTCTTGACAAGTTCGTGCCTGGTTCATCACAAAGATAACGATAGATCTTAGAAGCTTCCGTTTGTCCTCTTTGACGAAAACGAAGACTCTCTCTCTCTCTCTCTCTTTTTTATTTTTAATTATTACTCTTATTTTTATTATTGTTGGTCTCCTTCTCGTTTTGCCCAACCAATAACGTCACCTTTCGAAGACAAAGTGAGTTTGGTTTCGCAAAACGAATTGGGTCATCCATTTCTGTAAGGAGCCTGCCCGTACATATATTGTCTGTTTTGGACACTAAGTTCTCACGGTTTTATTCTTCTTAAGGCAGACAGCCTATACTAACCAAGAAAATGGGTATATATAGTTAGAAAGATCCAAACCTTATAAGTTAGCTCAGAGCATAGGGTGCTTGCTGTGACCTCACATGTGGTTAGGAGTTGGCTCTGATATTACTTATAAGGACCTTGACTCACCACTGTATATATATTGTTTACTTTGGACACTAAGTTCTCATAGTTTTGTTCTTGTTAGGATAGCCCATACTATTTCAAGAAAACATATATATACAGTTAGAAGAACCTAAACCTTATAAGTTAGCCCAAAACTCATCCCTAGATAATGTGTGACAAGAGATGCCCCCTCCTTGCGCATGTCTGGGGATTGAGGCGTGGATGCACTGCCATCCCTTCTCCTTGTGCACCGTCGCATGGGCCGTCACAATTTCCATTTGGTTATTTCTGCTCCAAGTAATTTCCTCATTCGGCCACAATCGAGTATGCTTTTTTTTTCTTTTCTTTCGGGTTTAGAAACCGAGTATACTTTGCAAAGGACTAAATCTTGTATCCTCATGATGAGCCCGACAAAATTTAGGACTTTAGAACAAAATGTTTCAGAATAATTGTCAAATTCCAAAACTCACAGTAAAAGGATTTTCAGAATCCAATGCTTTTTAAAATTTTCTTGAATTCTCTCACAATATGTATGTTAATATATATAGTCGCTTTCTTTCTTTTTTTTTTTTTTTTTATACTTTTGGCTAAAGCAAAGTATCTTTTTTTAATTGGTGAAAAAGGGCGAGGAAAGACGTCCAATGGAGCTCCTCCTCTCAGCGTTCTCATAAGTTCTTACATATTTTATGCAAGTTTCGGTTTTTGAGCCATTACTAATTATCCATTCATAGGTATACGAGTCTATCATCAAATCTCTATACGTATGTCAGAAGTTGGGAAGCCTCTCAACATGAGGCAGCAAGTGCCTAAAGGCTACGTCACAAGCTATTTAGAAGTTCGCTCATAACATTACTCGAACTTATGAGTTGTGATCTTTAAAGGATAATGGGAATAATTAATAGTTCTAAATCTTTCAATTTAACCAAATTTATTTGAAAGTTATTGACAATTTGCCAATATGATCTATTCAGCCAATTTTGATTGGGTATCATTGATGTATATGCTAGCTGTCTTATATGGTATAGTTAATACTGATATAGATAATTTTTACAATTTTTAAATAACCTTTCTATTTTTTTTTTTAAAATGAGGTTTCTCATGGATTCTCGCTGGCATTGGGCGAGGGGATCATGGCTCTCACCGGCCATTGTTGAGGCTATGGATTGGTGGAGGGAAATAAGAGAAGAATAAAAAGGAAAACAAAAAAGAAGAAGAAAATATTCAGAATAATTATTAAAATTTACAAATATCGTTTATGCCAACTTCAATTGTGCCATGACATAAATGTCTGTGATTTTCGATTAAAATTGCCCAAAAAGAATATACTGACAAATTATCAAAATATTTTGAACTAAATTGATCAAATTAAAAATATGTGGGGTTAAACCTCAGCTTGAACCTTCTCATTGATCAAATGATTTTGTCAAGACTACTTCAATGGGTACCAAAATCGTCAATTATTTGATTGCTAGGCTATCAGACTGTGTCCAAATGAAATAAGTCAAGAAGATTGAGGACAAAGAGATTAAAAAAAAAAAAAAAGTGCCTGTTTTGCTAAGCGGTAAGCAGCACAAGCTTCCACAGCACACATTTTCACTCCACGTGGAATTAGCGGTAAGCAACGCATGAGCAACGTGTTTGGTCTAAGCTATGGTCCCCCCTGGGTGGTTGTCCGAGGAGTAGTTGACACGTTCGTGCCTGGTTCCTTAACAAGATAACGATAGGTCTTAGAAGCTTCCGTCTGTCCTTCTCGACGAAAACGAAGACTCTCTCTCTCTTCTCCTTCTTCTTTTTTTATTTTAAATTATTGTTGGTCTTCTTTTCTTTTTGCCCAAGCGATAACGTCACCTTTAGAAGACCAAAAGCGACTATGATTTCGCAGAAGGACTTAGGTCCTCCATCTCCATTTGGTTTTTTCTGCTCCGGGTAATTTCCTCCTTCGGCCACAACCGAGTATGCTTTTTTATTTATTTATTCAGAAACCGAGTTTGCAATGGACTGAATCTTGGATCCTCATGATGAGCCCGATAAAATTTAGGAATGCGATTTTGGATTCTTGATGAGAATAGGTGAGCGACTGCTTTGGAGTTTGGAATAGAAAGTTTCAGAATAATTGTCAAATTCCAAAACTCACAGTAAAAGCATTTTCAGAATCCAATGCTTTTAAAAATTTCCTTGAATTCTCTCATAATATGTGTGTATATATATAGTAGGTTTTTTTTTTTTGGCTAAAGCAAAATAACCTTTTTTAATTGGTGAAAAATGGCGAGAAGAGATGTCCGATAGAGCTATTTCTCCCAGTGTTATCATAAATTTTCACACATTATATGCAAGTTTCAGTTCTGAGCCATCACTAATCATCCATCCATAGGTTTACGAGTCTATTATTTTATCTCTATAAGTGTGCTAGAAGTTGGGAAATGCTTATTAAGTTATAAATTATTTAGAGGTTCACTCAAAACGTAATTCAAACTTGTGACTTATAATCTTATAAAAGATAATGGTGATAATTACCAGTTCTAAATCTTTTAAATTAATCGATTTCTTTTTAAATCTTTTAATAATGTGTCAATATAGTTTATTCGGTTAACTTTAGTTGTGAATCATTAATCTGTATGTTTTATCTTTTTTTCCTCATTTATCCTTTTATTTTTATTTTTTTAAATGAGGTCTCCAATGGATTCTTGGGCGAGGGCATTGCGAGCTCGTCAGCCACCATTGAGGCTATGGGTTGGTAGAGGGAAATAAAAGAAAAACGAAAAAAAAAAAAGAGAATTGAAAAAGGAAATATTCAGAATAATTATTAAAAATTGCAATACTGTTTATGCTTGCTTCGACAATGCTGTATAGGAAAATCGATTTCCAATTAAAATTGGCCGAAAGGAATATACTAGCAAATTATCAAAAGATTTCGACAATGCTGTATAGGAATATGCTTGAGTGGTCATAAACGTAATAAGTTTAGAGTTATTTTTTTGTTCGAAATTTTCCCGAAGATAAGGAAACCAATCTACCATTAAATTACTACCTTTGGTATAATTTATGCTTCTTGTTTTGTTTTTTCGGATCCATGTAATTAGCAGCTCTTAAAAGAGCATACTAAGTACTCTTTGCATAGGGTTATAATCTTCGTCTTCGCAATTTTATGTTTCAAAACATTACTTGTATTCTTTAAAAGGTTCCGCTCATTCCTTTACCTTTTCTTTTACCGGCCGATTTTCCTAACATGGACCGTCGAATTGTTGATGCGAACATCGGAGTACAAATTTCTTGATTTGATTTGCTCGAAAATATTTTCTGTCGCCTTCGGACAGCAAAAAGCTAAAGAAAAATTATTTTAGAAAGAGGGGGAGAATCCACCATTGATGCAAAGGGCGCAAGCTCTGCCCCCGGGCAGCCATGATCAGCCCTCGAGTCTTAACCTCAGAAAAAGGAAAAAAGAAGAAGAAGAGAAAGAAGAGAGATAGAGAACATCATCGTCTAAAGGCCTTGAGTTCCTGTTCAAGAGCATCTTCCAAGAACGACTCCGCGTCCTCCATGAGCTCGGGGCTCAGCCTGAACATCAGGACGCAGAACTCCATCTGGCTCAGCACCCCGTCGCCATCGAAGTCACCTTCCCTCAGCATGGACCGCAGGTCGTCGTCGCCCAGGCCGTGCAGCCCCAGGAGGGCGGCGTTCCTCTTGAGCGAGTCGAACGTGATGACCCCCTTGTCCCCGTCCGTCAAGAGGCGGAACCCTTTGCACAGCTCCCCGATCAGGCCGTCCCCGCCGAGTTTCTCGGCCATGCCCGGCAAGTAGTCGTGGAAGCTCGGAGCCGGAACCGGAGCTGGCCCGCGCGACGCTGGTGAAGACCCCATCGGCAGAAGTATCAAGAACAGAGGAGAAAGCAGAGAGGTTTGAGATGGGGAAGACAAAGGGCGAGAGGATATATAAGCTGGGTCAGTGGGGGTTTCCAAGAAAGGGAGGCCATAGGAAGACAAAAAGCGATGGAGGTCCAGGCAGAAGGAAGAGAGCAAAATCCAGGTCATGGCGAGACTCCCTGCGAATAAAGCAACTTGCAAGAGGTTTCGGGGAAGGAGGAGAGACGGAGACCCACGATCAAAAGGGACATAATTGTACATGCAACATCGGAAGGTGCTTCTGAAGCATTTTCTTTTGATATAACTCGACAATGATTCTTTTTACTTTCCTTTTCCGCATATTTATGATTCTTTTTACTTTCCTTTTCTGCATATTCTTTTCAAACATATTATCCTTTTCCCCGGCTGAACCTTCCTTTCAACATCGGATAGAAATTAACTGGTTGTTTCGAGGATCGTCCCCATATTTAATAAGAGACAGACTTATGATGACAGAGAGTGGCTAAATTGTTAGGATAATTTATTGCCCTGAGTACTGATAAAGATATTCATGCGTATCATAACGAAAATCATAAGAGATTATTATAGTAATTTTTTTTGTTGGTAAAAGAGATTATTATAGTATTTCTGGACGGTAATCCTAATAAAAGTTATGGACATGAAGTATGGGATTCATGTTTATTTCAGAGGATAATCAAAAGAAAAAAAGAAGAAGAAAGAAACTGTAATTTTCCTCATAGGGTGAGGAGGCATTTTTTATGGGAGACCTAATTGGGAATTTGTCCTATTTTGGAGAATTATTTTGTCCTGGTTTCAGTACCTAAATTTCACCTGTCAATGCGGTGGCCCAGTATTGGATGTGGACTCGGGGGAGCGATTGACCATTTATGAGAAATTTTCATTTATACTTGACAACGAAGGCTATATTGACTCAAAACGTTCGCCAACACAGGCTTCTCCCTTTTTAACACTTTTCTTTTTTTGGGATAAGTCAGTGACCTACCATTAATTTTGGGAAAGTTATCTGAAAATTCTTAAATATATTACAATTTTGTCAATTTTATTATAATTTTTAATTTTTATCAATTGAGTCAATTGAGTTAGTTTTAACTTGAAATCGCTAAAACAGATGCTAGCCTTTCTAGTGGTGCAATTAGCATTATTGTAAAAAAAAAATTTAATAATTTTTCGAATTTTTCAATTTTTTCCTTTACTTCACTATTCTTTTTTTTTTTTTTTTTTTTTTTAACAACTGGCTAACGAGGGCTTAGTGACCCTCACCATTCACAAACAAGGGTCGCCAAGCCCTTGTTGGCCTTCGATGGAGCCATTGCCGCTACAAGTGAGCTAGCCTTGCCCATAGTCGTGATGATGATTTGGGCAAGGACCACAAGTATTCACTAGTCGTGGCCCTTGCCTAGACTTGGTGAGGGCTCGGTGACTGTCCCCAACCATAGTAACATAAAAGAAACAAAGAAAAAAAAAGAATTCAAGTCAGTGTTGATTGTGTCAGGTAGGATGGTTGGGACATGCATCGGTAATTTTAGGATAAAATTGATTGGATGGACTCACTTGGCAAAACATAAAAATGTTTAGGATTTAATTAGCAAAACAATATATTTATGACCTTTTGAATAATTTACTCTTTTATTTTCTGTAGCTTTTAAATTGACCATATGCTACTTGAGATGCTTGTTATTTATGTGCTAAATCTATAAATTTATGTCCTAGTTGCATCGGTCAAAAAGTCCTAAACATATGTTTAGCTTGGATCCCCTTCATTCAAAGAAGGGGATCCAAGCCAAAAAGTCAAACCGGTGTGAGATAATACTAAGGGTCACAACAACATTTCCATAATGTTTGAGATAATATTGTGAGAGCACAAATTCTGACCGAATGTTCTCGACTTATGATTTTATGTAGCCTTATTGTAGGCCGTCTAAACGGCTTCCCAAGATCAACATAGCTAGAAAATCGAACATCCTAAAGGAGAAGACGAAGATTTGTGTACCTGATTTTGAATTCATAGTTCTTGGAGCAAAATGATAGAAATCCGAGCCTTTAACACTGAAGATCTTCTCCTCTATGACTCTCGGTTCCTGGCTCGATGAGACCGCCACTCACAGCTTGCCTTATGTGAGTTGAGAGAGAGTTTTTGGAAGAATGAGGGCTAGAGGAGGGACCTTAGCGCTATTTATAGAGTTTTGGATGGGCCCTCTCATCACGGGCTAGGTCCATCTCGACCCACACAAGCCAGGCCCATATTCGACTGTTAAGAAACTTTATGCCTTACCTTATTAGACAAACTCCGTAAAATGGTAATTACAATCTCAATTAATGTAGCCCACATAAAGAAAACTCTTACATTATCCCACTTGGGCTATTTAATTGAGACCGTACTTTATGTGCGCACCTTTATGTTGGTCTAGTGGTAATTCTTAATAGTCAATCCTATCCCATAAAGTCTCCAACACCGAATCACAGCGATAACTGCATGTATTCATACAGAGTCTTCCATAGTCACGAATGCTTTCAACTTTATTGATATGGATTCAATATGGTTGTGTAGCAAACGGATAACACCTCATAAAGAGTTTTACCTTATGTGTTATCATCTTTGTCGGTCACTATTCTCTTACCTTTAAGTGTCATAGAAAATTGCATGTGACACTAGAGAATATCTTTATGGTTCTAATGAATCCACATATGTCTTATCTTTATGGTTAACCTTTCTTTATGTGTAACTGAGACATATGTATAAGGCTAATAACTGGATGCCCTTAGCCTTTACTCAAGATTTACACAGTACCTTGAGATTTTCCTTAGATATATGTATACAACTCAATAACAACTTATACAGAATGAGTTGACATATATCGAAACGTTACAAAAAGTAACAAAATACAGAAGTAAACTTCATTAGAGCAAATCTTGATATAGCTAGTATAAGCACCTAGAGGGGGGTGAATAGGTGTAAAAATAATTTCTCGAGATACGAAAGCAATACTAGGCAGACAATAGAAAGGAAGCTCTCCTTTAGTTAACAAAACGAACTATGATCAAAGTAAAGTAGAGAGTAGGGAAGAGAAAATTGAACACAAGGTTTATAGTGGTTCGGCTTATTCCAAGCCTACGTCCACTCTTTCGCACCGACCCCACCTACTGGATTTCACTATGAACAAAAGAGATGTTACAAGAATGCTTTCCCTTGATTCCACAGTGTAGATACTCTACCACACTTCCTCAAGGTATCTCAAAATATAGACTCTCTTTTGTGTACAAGATTTCGCTCAGTAAATGAATTGATTAAGAATCAAGGAGCTTCAGACTTTGGAATTCTTCTATCGTGCACACCGCTCGAACAATTGGAACGTCTTCCTTTTATACTCCTTTATGCCATCATACCCGTTGGCACTTACCAAAGGAATTCCTCCAATCTTCCCATTGGATAGAATTAATTAGGAAGATCATTCGAGCTATTAAAGGAACATGTCGATAGCCCATCAATCCTGCTCGCCCATACAATCAGGATCTCGGTTTCCATAAGTAGAACCTTCCAAGAATACTTCGCCAATCATCGGATCCTTAATTAATCTTGATTCGAATAAAGGAATCCGTTACGTCATATCCAGCCAAGAGATCTTCTCCAGTCGATAAGGCCAAATCCTTAATAAAGCACTCAGTTCTGGATAGCTTTTCTTCAACGGATTAGAAACTGTCAATGAGAATAGACTTTGAGTCTTGAGTCTGGCAGTCCGGAGGTCTTCAGACTTAAATAGTAGAGTCCGCAAATCTTCAGACTAGACTGATGGAAACGTTTTGTCAGCTTCAAAATATTCCAGAAAGATTTCTCCTACAAACCTGAAATAGCTCCCACTAAACGATAGTATCCACCGATTCTCCTAAGCCCATATTCATGATATGTCGCTCAAATACACAAGGGCGTAGGCTTTTAATTAGCGGATTTGCCAACATATCGTATGTGGGAACATGCTCTACTATAATGTCACCATTCTGTACCATTTCTTTTATGGTCAAAAACTTGACCTCCATATGCTTAGACCCTTTGAGACTTCTATTGTTATTGACAAATGATACAGCAGAATTGTTATCACAATATAACTGTATGGGTCTATCCACAAAATCAAATATGGTTAATTCCTTAATGAGGTTTCGAAGCCAAATTGCTTGAGTAGCAGCTGAAAAACATGCTATAAACTCCGCTTGCATGCTAGAGGAAGATATAGACTTCTGTTTCTCACTTTTCCACAATACTGCGCCTCATGCTAACATGAATATATATCCTGTTGTCGACTTCCTATCATCCTCACAACCAGCAAAATCTGCATCTGAATATGCCAACAATCGCAAATCATGGACATATCTATAAATCAGCATATAATCTTTTGTTCTTTTCAAGTATCTCAAGACCTTTTTGGCAGCAACCCAGTGATTGTGTCCTAGATTTGACTGATATTTACCTAAAAGCCCTGTTACAAAAGTGATGTCTGGTCTGGTGCAAACTTGAGCATATATGATACTTCCAAGTGCATTAGCATAAGGCACATCCTTCATTTGGTTTTTCTCAAAATCTAATTGAGGACATTGTGAGAGACTCAACTTGTCACCCTTAACGACAGGAACAGTTCCTGGTTTGCAATCCTGCATGTTGAATCTCTCCAAAGTACGATCAACATATGCCTTTTGAGATAAACCTAACATACGACGAGAACGATCCCTGTGGATTTCAATGCTAAGAACGAAGAATGCCTCATCTAGGTCTTTCATATCAAAATTCTTTGACAATATTTGTTTTGTTTCACACAGCAATCCAATATTGCTACTTGCAAGCAAAATATCATCCACATAAAGTATAAGAAAAATAAATTTCCTCCCATTGACCTTGCAGTATATGCATTGATCTACTTTGTTCTCAACAAAACCAAAAGAAGTAACAACATTGTGAAACTTCAAGTATCACCGTCTGTAAGCTTGTTTGAAACCACAAATAGCCTTCTTCAGTTTACACACAAACTTACATGGATCATTTCCTGTAAAACCTTCAGGTTGCATCATATAAACCTCCTCATCAAGGTCTCCATTTAGAAAAGCAGTTTTAACGTCCATCTGATGTAATTTCATGTCAAAATGAGCTACTAATGCCATGATCACTCTAAAGGAGTCTTTAGAAGAAACTGGAGAAAAAGTTGCTTCATAGTCTATCCATTCTCTTTGAGTGAAGCCTTTAGCCACAAGTCTGGCTTTAAATTTCTCAATCTTTCCTTTTGAATCTCTTTTAGTCTTATAAACCCACTTGCAATCTATGGGCTTACAACCTTCTGGCAATTTAACAAGCTCCCAAACGCCATTATATTTCATAGACTGCATCTCATCTCTCATTGCATCCAACCACAAACTTGATTGAGGACAAGAAACAGCGTCTATAAAAGTCACTGGATCTATAATGCAGCCTATATCATAATCATGTTCTCCTAAATAGACTATATAGTCCGGTGGTATAGTTGAACGCCTTTCCCTAGTAGATCTCCTAAGTGGAGTCATTGGGTGCTCATTTTGAATATGAGGTACTTAAAGGACTTTATCTGTGGTCGTTTCATCAATAGGATTCTCAGTATTAAAAGGTTCAGTTTATGGCATAGTAGGCTCCATAATTGTCTGCATAGGTAAGGAAAAGACATAGCAGGTCTCATCATGTTGTCATGTTCACTAATTTGTGAGCAATCATGCTTTTCGGCTACATCAAATTCCAGAAACTTGGCCGTTTGTGATTCTACAATCCTCGTTCCTTCACTTGGATTATAAAACCGATATCCCTTCGAATATTCTGAGTAAGATATAAAGTAGTATCGAGTGGTTTTAGCCTCCAACTTACCTAATGTTGGATTATTCAATCTTACTTTTGCAGGACATCCCCAGACCTTGAAATGATTCAAACTTGGTTTGCGTCCAGTCCATAACTCAAAATGAGTCGATGTAACAGCTTTGGTAGGAACACGATTCAATATATAAAGGGCTGTTTTTAAAGCCTCACCTCATAAAAAGTTAGGCAAATTAGTCCTACTCATCATACACCTTACCATATCCATGAGAGTACGATTGTGTCTTTCAGCTACATCATTCTGTTAAGGACTTCCAGGCATAGTGAACTGAGCCACTATGCCAGAATCTTCTAAGTATTTAGCAAATGGTCATTTAATTTGCCCGACATTGCCATGTCTACCATAATATTCTTCACCTCGATCAGATCTAACCACCTTTATTACCTTTCCTAACTGTTTCACAACTTCAGTTCGATAGATCTTGAATTTGTCAAGAGATTCAGACTTTTCCTTAATCAGGAATAGGTAACCATACCGAGAATAATCATCGATAAACGTGATGAAATAAAAATTTCTACACAAAGTTGATATAAGATAAGGTCCACCGATATCGTGTGAATGACTTTGAGTAAGTCGAACTTCGAACTGCGGTTTTCTTCTTTATCTTAGTCATCTTTCCTCTACAACAGTCTATGCAAGTCTCTAGGTCACCTTTAAGAGTAGGTAGAATGTGTGTCTTTATCAGCCTTTCTACTCTTTCTTTGGATATATGACCTAGTCGTTTATGCCATAACGCATAAGACTATTCCTTAGGTAGAGGTCTTTTGGGAACGACACTTTCAACTGTATTAGCGACGTATATATCATTGAGAGATAAACACAATCTGTACAATCCATTGAACATGTTGCAGCATCCAACCTTATTTGAACTAAAGAACATAGATACTGCATTGTTCTTTATTTCAAAAGAGTAATCACACATGTCCAAATATAATACGAAAACTAAGTTCCGTCTAAAGGAAGGTACATAGAAAGTGTTTCTTAATATCATATTAAAACTAGTATCTAAAATCAAAATGACATCTCCCACGAACTCAACGTCGATCTTGTTGTTATTTCCCACAGTGAGCTTTGATTCATCCTGATTTGGCGTCCTTATGTTTGTGAATCCCTGTATAGTAAATGCAACATGAGTAGTCGCACCACTATCTAGCCACCAAGAACTGGATGGGGATTTAGATAGGTTGGATTCACAGACAAAGTGCCAAAGAATCACTACCTTTATGCTCATTTTTAGACAACCAAGCTTTATAGTTATCGCAGTATTTCTTTATGTGTCCCCTATTCCAACAAAAGTAGCAAATGACACCTTCCCTCTTAAAAGGGGCCTTTCTAGGAGCCATAGTGGTGGAGGGGCCAGCAGCTTCAGGATTTCCCCTCTTAGGAGCTATATAGTTAGAAGTCCCTATAGCTTTAGGATTTATTCTATGATGTGCAATCCATTTACCCTTCCTGTTGGCAGAACTAGAGGCATACAAGGCAAATGCCCTCTTTCTTCCTTCAGTTTCTCTTCCTCTGCCACCATTCTAACTATAAGGTCATTGATTGACCAAGTCTCAAATTGCGAACTATAGTTCATCTTGATAATTCCAAAGTCAGGAGGAAGAGTATTTAATGTTTGATGCACAATGCAGGCTTCGGGGATATCAACCTGAAGAATTCGGAGTTTTGTTTGAAGATCTACCATCCTAAGCACATAATCTCTAACTCCAGTCGAACCATCATACTTCATATTAAAGAGTGATTGCATAAGTGTACCTATCTCAGCATTGGAAGAGACACGATACCTAGCCTCCAAAGCTTCCATCATTTCCTTAACAGTACAGTCAGTTGGCAAGCCACTCATCAAATGTTCCGTTTCATAATAAGCAAGCAAATTCTATTACTCTTTTCCCATGCAGCAAAACGTACTTTCTGAATTTCTGTACTAGCATCAGTAAGGTCTATCGGCCTATCCTCAGTAAGAGCAATATGAACATCTGCCAACTCCATTCCAAATAGAAAATCCTCTTTCCATTTCTCGAAGTTTGATCCAGTAAGAACCTCAATCGCAATGGAATTGCCATTTATAGAGAAGGTGACTGATTATACAAGCAATACATATAATTAGCATCATGTGAGTGCTAAACACACATCTCAAGGGCTACATACATCATCATATAAGCACATTTGGGCAGAATACATGACATGCAATTATATACTCTTTACACGACAGCGGTCTATGAAAATATATTCTAACATTTCGCGAATTCACCACTTTTGGATGTATGAACCACTAGGGTTAGTCAATTTTCAACCATATGCTGTACATGTATCCCTCCATAAACTACCTCCTTTGGGAGTATAATCACGCATCAGATCAGGAGACATCCCTTTACGATATGCGAACGATGTTTCTCAGATCCAATCAAGTGTGCCACTTTGATGGTCACAACCCAACTGAATTATCGAAATTCTCTCATATCAGGGATATAACTTTATGACTCACATTTACCTTTCACATGTGATTTTAGACTTGATGACATGGGCTATTTGTCACTAAAATCACAAGTTATGCTAATTGCATTGCTCCATCCACGGATACATACTACTAATAAATCAACACTACACATATTCATCAAGTGATGATATAATCATAGGCATGCATTTGTATTTCCAAAACCATTGAGAAATACTTGAAAATACGCCAAAATTACCCCAAAATCACGTACCTTAGGGTTTCACATGCATTTTCATATATTTAAAGGCATCAAAAAATGCAAATAAGCACACCACAAGATAGGAAATTCACATATGAGCACGCCGACATCAACCACGTGCCCAATGGAGGTCACACACTTCCTCACGCGCCGCTAGAGTGTGCGGCGCGTGAGCGGCACGCTCTAGCGTACCGGTCCGGTCCGAAAGCCGGTTTAACGGTCCAACCGATTAACGGGCCGAACAGGTCAATGGTCAACTGGGTCGGGTCAACCGGGTCGGGTCAACCCGGTCAACGGTCAACCTGGGTTGGGTCGACCTGCTCAAAACTAGTCGGGTCTTTGGTGACGTCATCGGTGATGTCACATGCCACGTGGCGGTCGCACGTAAGGCGGCTTATGTGACGTCATCATGATGTCATCACCGACACGTGTCGGCAGTGGCGAAACCGCTGAGGCGGTCCGCTCGCGCGAAGCCGCGTGTCCGTCCACGCGTCGGCACGCATGCGCGCGCGTGCAGGTGCGTGAGCCATGCGTCGTCGCGCATGCGTGCACGTGAGGCGGCGCGTGGGACCTCCTCCAAGCTCCGTTTCGGCGCGTGGAGGCGCGTGCTGCTGTTTCCGGCATCGTCTAGAGGTGTTCTACCCACCAAAATGCTCGTATTGACGAGGAGAAGACATATATGCAATAAAAAATTGCTTTCATCGGACCAAAAATCATGAAAAACAAGCAAAAGGATCCGAGCTTGAGTCAAGTCCGAAATGGGTATAGGTAGCTGATTTCACCTCTGTTAGAGGCATGCTTTGCACGAAAACACTCAGCTCAACAAGATTAATCCAATTATATGGTCAAAATCAAGTTTCATGCGGATAAATTCTTCAAAACAGCTCCCTATGTTCGAGTTCCAGTTTATGCAGGCTCTAATACCAAATGTAGGCCATCTAAACGGCTTCCCAAGATCAACATAGCTAGAAAATCGAACATCCTAAAGGAGAAGACGAAGATTTGTGTACCTGATTTTGAATATATAGTTCTTGGAGCAAAACGGCAGCAATCCAAGCCTTTAACATTGAAGATCTTCTCCTCTATGACCCTCAGTTCCTGGCTTGATGAGACCGCCGCTCACAGCTTGCCTTATGTGAGTTGAGAGAGAGTTTCTGGAAGAATGAGGGCTAAAGGAGGGACCTTAGCGCTATTTATAGAGTTTTGGACGGGCCCTCTCATCACGGGCCAGGCTCAACTCGGCCCACACAAGCCAGGCCCATATTCGATTGTTAAGAAACTTTACGCCTTATCTTATTAGACCAACTCCGTAAAACGGTAATTACAATCTCAATTAATGTAGCCCACGTAAAGAAAACTCTTACACTTATTACACGACAATTAGCTATTACTGTTATTTGCTCCTAATGAGTCCGGCCAGGCTGCCTTCAGGGGGATGCATCAGCAAGGCTTGCGGCAGAAGCAGCGGTGCCGAAAGCCTCTGCACTTACCGTCGTCGAAGCCCGCTTCCTGCAGACCACCACAGTGCGGCCGCTCATGCACAGTCCATGGAATTTGTGGCTCTGCCTCGCACATCCTTCCTTCAACTCGCCACACCACCTCTTCTGCACCAACATGTATATGCAAAGACGAGTATTCGAGTTAAAACCCGATCAAGGGGCGACAGCAGCCCTAGAATTTAAGGAAGACAAGTTCTTTTTCAAAAAAGATTAAAATAACGTTTATAGATATAATTTTTGTTGGGTTAAATAGAAAAACCATACTCATCCCCGCTTATAGATTAAAAAAGATTATTACATTTTATTTTGTAGAATTGACATGTCTTTGATGAACTGATTTTCTCCATCTCTTCTCTTTTTTAATCATCATGTGGCGTTTTGAATCGGCCTCACGACCTAAGTAGGAAACTTGAGGCCCTATACATCTTGAGGTATAAGACTCGGTCATTTTACCACTCGCTAATCCATTAGGTCTTTTTGGATAACCGATCAAAAGAAGGAAGTTATTGATCTAAATTCACCCATTTACAAAAGAAAAAAAAAGGGTTTTAAGTTGACTTGATAGATGGAAAGTGATTAACTTGGTCATCAATATAATGAGTAGCCCGTCGATCCTTTGAGTCACAAAAAGCATAATCAGTCTAGTTTATATCGCGATCTTACCTTTTTATATGACACAAGTCCAAATTGATCATTACATAGTTACGAGTTGTATGTTATAACTCGCTGATTTCTTTGTAGTTGGCCAGCGTGTTAAGTCTATTAAAAAATGTACCTGGATGGACTACCAGATCCAATGTGGGTTGTGCTCCTAACGGTTTGGATGCATTTAGATGCATGTAACATGAACCGCGGGTTTACTCGTTTGTAGTGGCACATGCACAAATCGAACATTGGAGAGTCGCAAGTTGTATGTTACATCCTATTCCACATTTTGGGGGGGTTTCTCCTGGTGTAGAGATTATTTAGTAAAAGGAAAAAAATTAACACGATGAATACCAGGAGAGTGAGGATGGTGGGTAGGGTCTTGCGAGGAGCAAGGAGGAGGAGCAACAGCAGGACCAGCGCCATGCATCTCTTCTCCATGTCTACTTCTCCTTCCAGAATCGACACCGACCGATGCTCCTGATGATGACAATCTCTGGCTGGATTAGCGAATGAGGTCCGATTGCCAGCTTCTAAAGGAGTGAGATAGCGAGAAGTTTGTTTAGCAGATATTAATTACAAGAGTAACCGTCGTGATTAGTCAATTTTCCAAGTGTAGTGACACACCTCTTTCCTCGATGCCCAGTGAAACCGCATGCTTAATTCATTTGTACGATAAACCCTATTTCGAGGCGTATTTTCGTGAAAATCTGATCCTCCCATCTTACTAGGTGGATCTCCACAATTAATGCCGTGACCTGAAATTTCCCCACCATTTGAACATCAAAAGCAACAAATAGTTTGACCTCACAATGATGTGCACAATTCTTTTTCTTTTACTATACAGAATCAAAACTTCCCAATATAGAAGACATTCTCCTACTTTTGTTGTGCACTCTAATCTAATCCTTGAAGAAGTTGCTCATTTGAATGTCCCTGAATTCTAAATTGGACCAATCTAAAATATATTTTGGTTGAAGACTAAATTCAGTGAGGCTTAAAGTAGGAGATCATCTTGCCACTTGATTCGATATTAAACAAAACAACATGAACTCAAGACGAGTGCATAATATTTTTATATGCAAAGTGAATATGGTAAATGCAGCCGCTTTTCTATCGTGATTTGCAAATGAAAATTACAGGTCAATGTGGCATAGAATTATTCACTGAAGTGCAAGTGGATGGCATATTATTTCACGATGCACAAGTAGCTTCCCAATATACAAAGTGAGTACCTAGCCCTCTTGTCTCTAAGTAGGACTCATCTCAACTAACGAGATATTGTCATTACCAATCTATGGGGGTAGAATCATAAATGTCTTAACCCATCCATCATGAATGTGCTCTAGATTAGCGAGGATAAATATACCATGATACAATTGCATGATGATAATAATTTCATACTTATTCTCATAACAGGTTACTCAAGTCATATTAGACCATACATGCCATATTATCTCGTGTATAATCACAGGACTTCACGACCTCTCAATCTTGTAAAGACTTATCGTAGATGGTAGAACATCTATTTTTTCCTAGAGCCTTATATACATGCTCATACAAGGGAATCACTCTCTGGCAAATAGGTCGTGGCAAAGATATCCCTCACATGGCCTCTCCAACATGCAAATCGTTATAAGATAACAATTCCAATATACAATTTATCATCACAGTCTCTTGGCATTTCTCGCATGGACAATGGAAACCAAATATCCATTTATCATCATTTACAAAGCCACAAACTCTTATTCATCTCATCACAAGCAACATCACTACATAACAATTACCATGTAATTATTGTGCAAAAAATAACACACCAATCTTTGGGCATTTCTTGTGTAAACCGTAGCAAAGAATTAAATATCTAAGGCCATTCATTTGTTATCTAAAACATATGAATACTTTACTTATGCTATGGACATGTCACGGACTTCATAAAATTACCAAAACAGCCCACTTTTAAACTCATTATGCAATTAAGTCCAATTTTATCTAGTTAAATAATTTGTAAAAATTATCATCCATGTAAATTATTTATGGATCTTTACATCCTAAGTGTTATCAACTAATGTAGAAAATTCTGGATGTCACAATTAAAGTAATGGACTTCACATCGTTTGACTATTGTGATTGGTATATGCTCCATAAACGTGGGTTCGATTGAGCAATTCTCTGGTAATAACTAGCAAATAATATCGTCATCTTTCTTGGAACACCCATTCTTATTCATTTAAAATGGAGAATTTACGAACTCTTTCGATAATGCAGCAAATTGCATTTTCTTATCTTCAACTAAGCCAGGGGGTAAAAATTAGTGTCCCAACTAGTAAACAAAAGTTTTGGACTTTAAGAACACTGCTCATGAGCTCAATCTGGTTCTTGCATCTCTAGCAATATGCTAAAAATTCAAGCGTGAACTTTGGACTATCTTCGGTGTAAACTTTCCTTAATTGATAATGTTTTCGCAGGGCGTGTCATATTTATCGTTATTCGTCTTTTTTATAATTTGAATGCATTTCGGCCTAAATACATTGTCATCTTTCTTGCCGGATTTAAAGATTTGCGGTGCATAAAATATTACTACTCCTATGTCTTAGGAGTCGTTTCAAAAGGAGACAGAATCACAAGCATCGTCGTACAATATCAGAAAGTGGGTAGGCATTCTTGCCCTTTTTGATTCTCAAGAGGTTTTAGGTGCTTTCGAAATATTGCAGAAACATCTCCACTCTCGAATTATGGAACGATGAAACTCGTGCTTTTAAGTAGAACTAAAAACAACGAAATCATCTCGGCCTTGAGTGTCGGCTCTTACTAGTAATTGACCTTTTATTTTCTTTAGCAATTAATTAGACTTACCATATATTATGTCAGGCGCTTGTTATCTATGCACTAAATCTGGAAATTAATGTCCCTAATTGCATCGGCATTATCTTCATTCTCTGAAGGGGACCCAAGCAAAAACTCTAACAAGTCATGGATTCTACCGATACCATCGTCTAACATGTCAATATATTGAGATATCGTTTGTGATAGCGCATTTTCTCTCCGAACATGTTCGGCATATGATTTTACGGACTTATTACATGATAATTAGCTACTGCAGTTATCGATTCCTAATGAACCCGGGCTGTCCCACCAGGTGGTCGCTCTCCATATGGTGGTGGTCGCTCTCCAGGTAGTGGTCCCTCTCCAGGTGGTGGTTCCTCTCCACTAGACTTCAAGCAAAAGCAGCGGCGCCGGAGGCCTTTGCACTTGCCGCCTTCGAAGCCCTCGTCCCTGCAGACCAGGCCAAAGTGGCGGCTGCTTATGCACATTCCTTTAAATTTTAGGCTCTTTGACTCGCACTTCGGTCCTTCATATGCACTCACAACATCCTCTGCACAAATATCCTTGTTAGACCCAACATATGCATGCAAGAGTATACAAGTTAGACCCGATGCAGAGCGGGACGGGGCCACCGCTGGCTCCCTAGGTCCAGCGCCGTCAACGGCCATCTTGGATTGAGCTCACACGAGAAGATTCGACAGCTCAATCTTACTGTCTTGGGTTAAAAAAATTAGTGAACTTTCTTTTGTAAAACTGACATGGCATTGGTGGATTGCTTTACTCCAGTCTCTTATGGACTATCAGATTTGATGGATCTCATGTGGATCATAATAAATTTGACTTTCCATATACATTTTAGAACATATACAGACAAAAGTAGTCTCGCCTTATGATTGTGGCTTTTGGCAGCCCCTTTAATACTTCTTTGTTTAGGTATGTTATCAAATTTGTATGTATTAATTTCACAAAAGAAAAACAAAAAAAGTACTCATGAAGACTTTTGTTAGATAGAAAACACAAGACACAAGCGTCACTTTTTATAAAATTTCATGAGATAATGTGTCTTGTAAGAAAATATCACACAAGCGCCACTTTTAAATAGGTGTTGAAGACATTACACTCACGAATGATGTTGCTCCTATTGACCGTCGTAGCGGCATACAAGGATCAACATAGCTAGAAACCCGAACATGTATGAGGAGAATACAAAGATTTGTGTACCTGATTTGGAATCCATCATTCTTTATACGGAATGACGACGATCCGACGCTCAAACGACGAGTCGACGCTCAAGTTCTTCTCCTCTATGACTCTCGGTTTGTGGCTCGATGAGATCGCCACTTACAGCTTGCCTTATGTGAGGTGAGAGAAAGTTCGTGGAAGAATGAGGGTTATAGGATAGATCTTAGCGCTATTTATAGAGTTTTGGATGGGCCCTCTTATCACGGACCGGGCCCAACTCGGCCCACATTAGCCAGGCCCATATTTGACTATTAAGAAAACTTTATGCCTTACCTTATTAGATCAACCCCGTAAAACGGTAAATTACAATCTCAATTAATTGTAGCTCACATAAAGAAAACTCTTACATTCTCCCACTTAGGCTATGTTAATTGATACTGTACTGTATGTGTGCACCTTTATGTTGGCCTAGTAGCAATTCTTAATAGTCAATCCTATCCCATAAAGTCTCAAATACTGAATCATGGTGGTAACTATATGTACTCACACAGAACTTTCCATGGTTACGAGTGCTTTTAACTTTATTGATATGGTCACAAGCCGACGCTCAAGTTATTCTCCTCTATGACTCTCAGTTTGTGGCTCGATAAGATCGCCACTTACAACTTGCCTTATGTGAGGTGAGAGAAAGTTCGTGGAAGAAGGAGGGCTAGAGGAGAGACTTTAGCGCTATTTATAGAGTTTTGGATGGGCCCTCTTATCACGGGCCAGGCCCAACTTGGCCCACATTGGCCAAGCCCATATTTGACCATTAAGAAAAATTTATGCCTTACCTTATTAGACCAACCCCGTAATACGGTAAATTACAATCTCATGTAGCCCACATAAAGACAACTCTTACATTCTCCCACTTGAGCTATGTTAATTGATATTGTACTGTATGTGCGCACTTTTATATTGGTCTAGTGGCAATTCTTAATAGTCAATCCTATCCTATAAAGTCTCCAATACCGAATCATGGTGGTAATTGTATGTACTCACATAGAGCTTTCCATGGTCACGAGTATTTTTAACTTTATTGATTTGGATTCAATATGGTTATCTCCCTTGTCAGTTATTATTATCTTATCTTAAGTGTCACAGAAAACTAAATATGCCACTAAAGAATATCCTTATGGTTCCAATGAACTCGCATATGTCTTATTCTTATGATTAACCTTTCTTTATGTATAATCAAGACATATGTTCAAGGCTGATAACCAGATGTCCCCAGCCTCCACTTAAGGCTTACACAATACCTTGAGATTTCCATTACATATAATCAATTCAATATGGTGACCACACATTCATGAACACTTTATTGAATGTGTAATATATATATAAGCTTTATTACTCTATAGCTCCCATTAAACAGTAGCATCCAATGATGCTTTGCAACCCATGTTCATGACATGTCATTCAAAGGGCGAAAGTCTTTAATTAGTGGGTCTATAACCACATAATTTATGGAAATATGCTTTACTGTTGTGTCACCATTATATATTGTTTCTTTATAGTCAAAAACTTGACCGCCACATATCTAGACCCCTCGAGACCTTTATTATTATTAATAAACAACATTGAAGAATTATTGTCTTAATACAATCGTATGGGTCTATTCATAAAATCAAATATGGTTAACTCCTTAATGAGGTTCTGAAGTTAAATATCCTGAGTAACAGCTGAAAAGCATGCTACAAACTCCGTTTATATGGTAGAGAATGATATAGATTTATGTTTATCACTTTGTCATAATACTGCACTTTCTGCTGATATTGTTGGAGAAAACTTCCTTGAGTGTTTTGAATTTGACAAAACGTTTCCATCAGTTTAGTCTGAAGACTTGCAAACTCTTCCATCAAAGTCTGAAGACCTCCGGACTACCAGACTCAAGACTCAAAGTTTATCCTCATTGATAGTTTCTAGACTGTCGAAGAAGGCTTATCTAGAACTAAGTATTTCGTTAAGGATTTGATTCTATCGACTGAAGAAGATCTCTTGGCTGGATATAGCATGTCGGAATCCATTATTCAAATTGAGATTGATTCAGGGATTTTGGATCCATTGAATGGCAAAGTATACTCGGAAGGTTCTACTAATGGAAACCTAGATCCTGATTGTATGTGCGAGCAGGATTGGTGGGCTATCGACATATTCCTTAAATAACTCGAAATCTCCCTAATTGATTCTGTCCAATGGGTAGATTGGAAGAACTCATTTGGTAAGTGCCAATGGGTGTGATGGCATGAAGGAGTATATAAGGAAGACGTTCCAGTTATTCGAGTGTGTGCGCGATAGAAGAATTCCAAAGTCTGAAGCTCCTTGTTCTTAGTCAATTCAATTGTTGAGCGAAATCTTGTACACAAAAGAGAGTTTATATCTTTGTGAGACCTTGAGAAAGTGTAGCAGAGTCTCTACACTGTGGAATCAAGGAAGAGCTTTACTGTAACAACTCTTTTGATTCATAGTGAAATCTAGCCGGTGGGCTGTCAGTGCGGAAGAGTGGACGTAGACTTGGATTAAACCGAACCACTATAAATCTTGTGTTCTTATTCTCTTCCCTAAGCTCTTTTACTTTGATCGTAACTCAATTTGTTTACAATAGTCTAATTTCCATTTCATAATCTATTGTTGATTAGAGTTGCACACTTCTCTCTGGAAAATTTGTTTTTGCACCTATTCACCCCCTCTAGGTGCTCGTACTAGCTTTCACAATTGGTATAAGAGCTTGTGTACTCACTTAAGTTGAAGTGTTTTACTTCAGAGTTAAAGATCCATGGCTAGTATGTTGGCTCAGTGTCCTGGTTGAAGGGCAAAGCAATACCAGCACCACCTTATTTTGATGGAAAGGAATACAACATATGGAAAAACAAGATGAATGCATTCCTAAGATCAAAGGATCCTCCGAATGGGACGTGGTAGACAAAGGAATCATTCTTAAAGCTGCAAATGTCTCGAGAAAGAGGAAAAGAAGTCGTTGAGTCCAAAGTGAAATGACTCAAGAAGAGATAACCAAGAGACAAGCTCTTGATGCAAAAGCAATTTATTCTTTATATTGTGCATTATCTCCTACTGAATATAACAGAATATCTTATTGTGAAATAGTTAAAGAAGTTTGGGATATATTACACATCACCTATGAAGGAACTGATCGAGTGAAAAAAACCAGAATCAACATTCTGCTCGGTCAATATGAAGCATTTAAGATGAAACCAGAAGAATCTATCATTGACATGTTTAGTCATTTTACAGAAATCGTGAATGGTCTTGAATATCAAGGTCAACCAATTTCTAGACCCATAAAGGTAAACAAGTTACTGCGTGGATTGTTCAAGGATTGGAATTACATAAAGACCTCAACAAGGGAGACACAAAGAATCATACCACTCTTTGCTGACGAATTGGTTGGGACTCTTCCGTCTTATGAAGTGGAGAAAATCAACAAAGATGAAGATCCTAAAGGTAAGAAATCCATTGCATTAAAATCTAATGATGATTCTGATGTCACAGATTCTGAAGACGATATGGATGATGAAGAGCTTGCTCTTATGATAAGAAGGTTTAGGAAACTGAACAGAAATGAGAGAAGATTCAATCCAAAGAAACAAAGTTTTCAAAAGCTACAGAATAAATCAGTTGAGGATGATGAATCCAATAAAGATGTAGTCTACTTTGAATGCAAGAAAAATGGACACATCAGACCCAACTATCCCCTTCTGAAGAGAAAGAAAGGAAAAACTGAGAAATATCGAAAGGCACTTAAAGCAGAAACTTGGAGTGATACAAAATGTGAGGAAAGTGATGATGATTATGCCAATATTTGTCTCATGGCACAATTAGACTTAGATTTAGACTCCGAGACAGACTCAGACTTAGACAGTGAAATCGAGCAAAGGAAGAATTGTGGGATACGGAACTGTAAAGATTGGAAGCCTCATGATCAGTAATGTTTTCTTAGTGGAAGGACTCAACTACAACTTGCTGAGTATCGGTTAGCTGTGCGACACTGGTTTCAAAATCAACTTTCAAAAAAGAATATGTTCAGGAACCAGTAAAGACTCCTCTCACTCTTTCACGGGGCAAAGACATGGGAATATCTATCTTTTGGATATCAAACCAGATGAATCCCAATGTCCAATCTCAATTCAAGAGGAAACAAACTTATGGCACAGAAAACTTGGGCACATTAACATGAAATAAATAGCCAAAATCTCAGCAAAGAAGCTTGTTTGTGAACTACCCAAACTAACATACCAAAAGTCTGATCTATGCACACCATGCGTGTTGGGAAAACAGGTAAGAAATTCATTCAAACAAATAAATCAAGTATCCACTAATCGTGTACTGCAGCTCTTGCATATGGATCTCTTTGGACCAACAAGAACTCAGAGCATTGGAGGTAAGAAATACTGCCTAGTAATTGTGGATGATTATTCACGATTCACTTGGGTATATTTCCTGGCAAGTAAGTTTGAAATCTTTTCTTATTTTATAAAGTTTGCTAAAAAGGTCCATAATGAGAAATGATATGTTATTTCAAGTATACGGACAGACCATGGAGGTGAATTTGAAAATCAAGATTTTACAAAATTCTGTGATGAATCTGGCTTTCAGCATGTGTTCTCTTCACCATATACTCCAGAGCAAAATTGAGTCGTGGAAAGAAAGAATAGATCGCTGTAGGAAATGGCTAGAACTCTTTTAATTGAAAGTAACATCTGAGAGTGCTAGTACGAGCACCTAGAGGGGGGTGAATAGGTGTTCAAAATAAACCTTGGCAAATATATGCAGAATTAAATAAACTTCGAACAAAACAAAGGAGTTAGGGAAGATAATAAGAACAAAAGGTTTATAGCGGCTTAATTCAAGCCTACGTCCACTCTCCCACGCTAACAGCTTTCTTGGCTAGATTCCACTATGCAATCAACAAGAGATTACAACTTTGAGTGCAAACACTTAGTAGTAGATCACACTATCTCACTAAGTCACTCTTTTGGTATTTCTCTCACGATCACAAACGTTTAAGCTCTCCAAAGACAAGTGTATGATTGAAGGTCGCTCAGACTTTGGAACTATAAATTCTACGCTCTGTCTCTTACTTGCTCATCGGTCCTTCATCTCCTTAAATACTTCTCCACTTCCAAACTAGCCATTGGACAAAAGATCCCGTAGAATCGTCTTTCAATATACCCATTGGACAGCTCCGTATCTAGAAGATTTGGTAGCCGTTGAGTGACAAAGGTAGAATCCCAAATTGATTCCGATCGCCCATACAAATGTAATCTTGGTTTCCATAAGTAAAGCTTCTTTGTATAGAAAGTTCTTGTCTTCAAGATCCAATCGTCAATCAATTAGATTGAATCAATCAAATCAATCTTGATGTGGAATCCAAACCAGATCACTAGCCGTTGTATGATTGGGCTTGAGTTACATTCTGTCGAATCTGGATGTAAAGTCTAAGAGTCATAGACTTTACAATCTGAGTTTGAGTGCGATAGACTTTGCAATCTGGGTCTGAACATATCTGCTTCTGAACAGATTTAGCTTTAAGGTCTCGACTCAGTCAGCTTCAAGATAGAGTTTGTCTTCCGGTTCAAAGCATTCACGTTGATCTGGAATTAGTCGAGTTGATAGACTTCGATGTAGAACAGACTTTGACACTAAAAGTTCTGCAGCGGTCTTCGACTTTGACATTTAAGTCCGGAAATCTTCATAATATACTTTGGACATATGTTACGTTCAGTCTTCTGGCCGTCTTCAGACTTTGACAATATCCTTTACATGTTCTATTATCTGCATGGTCTATTACTTAACCATTAAACATGTTAGTAGCATTTGATTTATTTTGTCATCTTCAAAACATCATAAGGGATTTCCCTAACAACATCTTTTCTCGTTTTTGGGCTGAAGCCGTTTCTACAGCTTGCTATATTATTAATAGAGTCTTCTTAAGGCCTATTATGGAGAAAACTCCCTATGAGTTATTCAAAGGAAAGAAGCCAATTGTTTCGTATTTTCATGTGTTTGGATGTAAATGTTTTATATTGAAAAATACAAATGATCGAGTTGGTAAGTTTGAGGAAAAATCAGATGAAGGTATTTTCCTTGGATATTCTATCACAAGCAAAGCTTACAGAGTATACAATAAAAAGACTCAATCTGTGGAGGAATCGATGAATGCCAAATTTCAAGACTTTATGTAAAATCAATCGATTCAGACTTAACTTGAAGAATCTGAACCTGCTCCAGACTCTACAAAGTCTAAATCTCCAGAAGCATCTCGGACTTCAGAAGATCAGCAACAAATGATCATCGAAGATTCAAATGAGAGAAATGATCAACAGTCTGACAAATCAATCAGCAACTGGAAGCATAAGTCCAGTCATCCCAAATATCTTATTATTGGTGATATTAATGAAGAAATTCGCACAAGATCCAAAATGCGTGAAAAGTCTAGTGCTGTGGCTCTTATTTCTAAAATAGAACCAAAAAGCATATAAGAAGCTTTATCTGATGAAAGCTGGATTGAAGCTATGCAAGAAGAACTCGGGCAATTCAGTATCAATGATGTCTGGGAATTGACTCATAAACCGAAAGGTAAATCCATAATTGGAGCTAAATGGGTTTTCAGGAACAAGATGAACAAGAAAGGAAAAGTCGTAAGAAACAAAGCAAGGCTCGTGGCCAAAGGATATACGCAAGAAGAAGGGATAGACTATGATGAGACTTACGCGTCAGTAGCAAGGTTAGAAGCAATTAGATTATTACTTGCTTTTGCTTGTCATAAGAATTTCAGGTTATTCCAAATAGACGTCAAAAGTGCTTTCCTAAATGGATTTATCCAAGAGGAAGTCTATGTGGAACAACCACCCGGTTTTGAAGACCCAAGGAAACCAGATTTTATATTCAGACTAAAAAAGGCTCTATATGATCTAAAGTAAGCACCTCGAGCTTGGTACGACAGACTAAGTAAGTTTTTAATTCAAAATGGCTTTGTCAAAGGTAAAGTAGATATTACACTGTTTATCAAAAGAGAAAGCAAAAGCTTTTTACTTGTTCAAATTTATGTTGATGATATTATTTTTGGATCTTCTAATGGAAATTTGTGCAATAAATTCTCTAAGTCTATGCAGGATGAATTTGAAATGAGCATGATGGGTGAACTAACATTCTTTCTTGGGCTTCAAGTGAAACAACTAAGGAGGGAATCTTTATTCATCAAGAAAAATATGCTAAAGAACTTGTCAAAAAATTTGGACTGGAGAATTGCAAAAAGACTGATATACCAATGTCAAGTTCCTTGAAGCTGGACAAAGATGAAGGAGGAAAGAAAGTTGACCAGAAGCTATACAGAAGTATCATCAGTTCACTTCTTTATCTTACTACTTCTAGACCTGATATTCTGTTTAGTGTTTGTATTTGTGCCAAATTTCAATCAAACCCCAAAGAATCTCATTTAAGTGCTGCAAAACGTATTATCAAATACATTGCCTCAACTTCAAATTTAGGTCTCTGGTATCCAAAAGAAGGAGACTTCACTCTTCTTGGATACTTAGACGCAGACCTAGCCGGATGCATAGTTGATAGAAAGAGCACCTCGGGCACCTGTCAACTATTTGGTAACAGGACAGTGTCTTGGTTTTTAAGGAAGCAAAGTACCGTAACTCTTTCTACGGCAGAAGCAGAGTATGTAGCTCTTGGAAGTTGTTGTTCACAAATTCTGTGGATAAAACAATAGCTAAGAGACTTTCAAATTGAAAATTCATGCATTGAAATCAAATGTGACAACACCAGTGCAATCAATCTCACAAAGAATCCAATTCTTCACTCAAGAGCAAAACATATAGAGATTCGACATCATTTCATTAGAGATCATGTTCAAAATGGAGAAGTTTCGATTCAGTTTATTGATTCAAAGAATCAACTGACGGATATATTTACAAAGCCTTTGGAGAAAAATCAATTTGAAGTTATTTGTTCCAGACTCAATATCTTAAAGTCTGAGGAAGTTTAGACTTAAGGCTGAAAGTCTAAAGACACTCAGACTCAGACGATCAAGATATACGATTGTAAGTTACTTCTATTTTAGAAACTTATCTCTCGGATCAAATCTTGAAAAGGTACGATTATCTATCTGTAATTGATTGATGTTATTTCCCCAGTTTTCGTGATTATTACAATCTTTCCTTTTCGAAAAATAAGTTATTTTTGAAATGACGGTTATCTAATTTTTTGAAAAGGTAATTATTTTTTAAAAGGCATTTTTATATTTCCTTTTGCGACGTTCCGTATGCCTCGCTTCGACTGCCTTATATATTGTTGGTTCTTTTTCGTTTTACTCACAAAAACCCTAAAAGAGCACAGATCTTCCACTTCTCTTTTCTTCTCTTGTTTAATCCTCGAAAAGTTTTCACATTTCTTGCGAAACAAGCTTGGAATCTCTCAAAGACTGTGAAAGATGTCGTCTCAAAGAAAGTCTTCGAGGATCGCGAACAGGGGACCACAGCAAATGCGTGAGGGACCTACGCATTTTGATCTCACCGAGGAAGAAGAATCTCCTAGATAGCAGCAGAGCCCATAACATTCTCAGCAGCGTCCATCTCCTCCATCTAGACCTCAAAATATTGAACATAGAGAAGAAGAAGAAATCATTGAAGATGCAGAACCCCGGAAGAAGCATTGGCAAATATCCCAAGCGATCCACGTGTCGGAGGGCTGAGTCAACCTGATGGGAATGATGATGATAGGATGTACACTCAGTTTAAACCTAGAATGGGTGTTGCGGCAAAAATCCGAAGCAAAAGGACAGATTTGTTTCGCTCGGAGGAACACAAGCAACTGTACTCTAAGTTGCTAAAGCGTGGTGTGATTAACTCTAGAAGTGTGGACTTTGATTTTTTTGATTCTCTGAATGTCAAGCTGCGAGAGAAATTCAATCTTCTTCAACTAGAACGGTTTTGTTCTGAAATGACAGAGGCTCATGCTGAACTCACTGCTTACTTCTATTCGAATCTAAGTTTCTTGGATGCGAATAGATTCTCTTTCAATGTTCGAGATCAGAACTATGTGGTTGACATGGATACATTGGCTGATGTGATTGGGGTTGAAAGAGGGAAATACCAACCAATCAGTGTGTCTATTGGACGTGCGACGATAGAGTTTGTTCGGGATAGAACGACGGAAGGAAAGATTTCATATTTGAGGATGAATGCGTCAAATATTTTGCTTCACAAGATAGTGATCAACTGCCTCAGACCCAAATCGACTTCAAAGACTGATGTTTCAAACTTGGTGGCAAAGCTGATGTATGCTATCAACGTTGGGAAAAAGTTCTCTCTTCCACACACTATTATGTTCCACATGTACAGAACGATGGTGAAGGACAATGGCCAACTTTCTTATTCAGCACTTGTCACTAAGTTATTCAGATGTTTGAACATTCAGCCTCCCAGGATTCTTTGTGTTTGAACATGCGATCAAATGGTGGTAGGACTGAAAATGATCTCTAAAATGCGTCTGAAGGAACTTAACCAGGCTTTTGAGTGATTCAAGGTTAAAACCCCTGTCAAGACTCACTCAGTCTCCTCGGTTGCAAAACAGAAAGGGAAGGAGCCCATGGTTGCTCCATCCAAGAAAAGAAGAGCACTCATCTTGGAGGATGAAGAGGATGAGGATGATATCACAATTTCTACTCTTGCATTGAAGAACTTAAGTCGTTCCGTTCCAGAGATAGAGGTGAGACAGGAACAAGATAAGGAGGAGATTGAACAGAGGACTAGAGAAAGAGAATCAATGGAGAAAGAAGCAGAGGAAGAAAGGATTGAAGAAGAAGAAGAAGAAGAAGAAGAAGAAGAGGGCAGAGGTGAACAAGAAGAAGTAGAGCATGAAGAGTACTTCTCACCGCCTGAAGGCATCGAAACAGGGGGAGATGCTGAGAAAAGACTTACGTCTTCAATTGCTGCTACTAGTAAAGGAGTAAGTCGTTCACTAGCAGATCCAGAAGACATCTATGCCTCTCAATTTCCTGAGGAAGGCCATGAGGTTTCATCGCCCAATCTGCGTGATTGTGCTAACTTGCCATCATCTGCCAATACACCTTCTGATCGTGCAGAAGCCAGTACTCAGACTGATAATTCAGCAGACTTTCGTAGAGTGCTTGATGTTCTCTTGGAGATGCGAGGTCAAATTTATGCTCTAGGATGCGAAGTTCAGAACTTGCAGAATGCAGGTCAAGCCTCTTCAGTTTCTTTACATGATCAAATCCATGCCCTTGCTCTTCAAGTTCAAGCAAATGCCAAGGGTGAAGATGTGGCTCAATTGAAGGAGGATTTGAAAAAGCTGGAAGGGATTGTCCAGTCAATGGGAGATTTCCAGCTTGTTCGTGTTCCAAAGCAATCATAATTCCATTCTCTTTCATCTCTACATTTTTAATGCTGACAAAAAGGGGGAGAGATGTAGTGCATATTTGAGATTTAAACTTTTGAGATTTAAACTCTTCACTTTTGTGTTTGATTGACTTTACTTTTGTGTTTGGCTGTTTGGTTGTGACTGGATTTGGATTTGGTATGTTTGATCGTTTGTTTATCTTAAGCACTATTGGTATTTCATCGCAAAGATAGTTGCTCATTTACAGGACTAACCTATTTTTTGTGGATGCAGATTTTAGTGTTATCTTTACTAAGCCAATTATCTTTTGTGAAATATCCATGTTTGCTTGAGTATTATTTTGCAGGTCAAAGTTATCCAAATCTGCAGGAAAGTTTTGTCACCATCAAAAAGGGGGAGATTGTTGGAGAAAACTTCCTTGAGTGTTTTGAAGTTGACAAAATGTTTCCATCAGTCTAGTCTGAAGACTTGCAGACTCTTCCATCAAAGTCTGAAGACCTCCGGACTGCTAGACTCAAGACTCAAAGTTTATCCTCATTGACAGTTTCTAGACCGTCGAAGAAGGCTTATCCAGAACTGAGTATTTTGTTAAGGATTTGATTCTATCGACTAAAGAAGATCTCTTGGCTGGATATAACATGTCGGAATCCATTATTCAAATTGAGATTGTTTCAGGGATTTTGGATCCGTTGAATGGCAAAGTATACTTGAAAGGTTCTACTTATGGAAATTTAGATCCTGATTGTATGGGCGAGCAAGATTGGTGGGCTATCGACATATTCCTTAAATAACTCGAAATCTCTCTAATTGATTCCATCCAACAGGTAGATTGGAAGAACTCATTTGGTAAGTGCCAATGGGTGTGATGGCATGAAGGAGTATATAAGGAAGACGTTCCAGTTATTCGAGTGTGTGCGCGATAGAAGAATTTCAAAGTCCGAAGCTCCTTGTTCTTAGTCAATTCAATTGTTAAGCGAAATCTTGTACGCAAAAGAGAGTTTATATCTTTATGAGATCTTGAGAAAGTGTAGCAGAGTCTCTACACTGTGGAATCAAGGAAGAGCTTTACTGTAACAACTCTTTTGATTCATAGTGAAATCCAGCCGGTGGGCTGTTAGTGCGGAAGAGTGGACGTAGGCTAGGATTAAGCCGAACCACTATAAATCTTGTGTTGTTATTCTCTTCCCTAAGCTCTTTTACTTTGATTGTAACTCAATTTGTTTACAAGAGTCTAATTTCCTTTTCATAATCTATTGTTGATTAGAGTTGCACACTTCTCTCTGGAAAATTTGTTTTTGCACCTATTCACCCCCTCTAGGTGCTCGTACTAGCTTTCACAGTATAAAGATATATTCCGTTGTCAACTTCTTGTCATCCTTATAGCTAGTAAAATTTGCATTTGAATACCCTATTAGCTCCAGATCCTGAACATGTTTTTCAGCATACAGTTTTCTTGTCCTTTTCAATATCTCAAAACCTTATTGCCAGCAATCCAGTGATCATGTTCTAGACTTGATTGATATCTACCTAAAAGTCTTGCAACAAAAGTAATATCTAGCCTGATGTAGACTTGATTGATATCTACCTAAAAGTCTTGCAACAAAAGTAATATCTAGCCTGATGTAGACTTGATCATACACAATACTTCTAAGTGCACTAACATAAGGTATATCTTTCATTTGGGTTTTCCCAAGATTTGAACAAGGACAATGCCAAAAATTCAATCTATCAACCCTAACTATAGGAGCAACTCTTGACTTATTGAATCTTTTCAAAATACAATTAACATATGCAATATGAGATAAACCTGACATGTGCAGATAATGATCCTTATGAATCTCAATGCGAAAGCAAAAAGATACCTGATCAAGGTCTTTCAAGCCAAAAATTTTCAACAACATCTGCTTTGTCTTATGCAGTATTCCAATATTGTTACTCACAAGCAAGATATCATTTACATAGAATGTGAGAAAACTAAATTTTCGCCCACTGACCTTGCATATACCGATTTACTTTATTCTCAACAAAACTGAATGAAGTGACAATACTATGAAACTCCAAGCACCATTGTCTACAAACTTGCTTAAGACCATAAATAAGGCTTTTCAGTTTACACATAAGCTTACTTGAATCATTTGCCGCAAAACCTTCGGGTTATACCATATAGACTTCTTTATCAAGGTATCTATTGAAAAATGGAGTTTTAACATTCATCTAGCCCAACTTCATGTCAAAAATGAGCTACTAATACCATATTCACTCTGAAATAGTCTTTAGAAAAGACTAAGTTTCTCTCTGACTGAAACCTTTATCTACTAGTCAAAGTTTAAATTTCTCAATATTTCCTTTGGACTTTCATTTAGTCTTGTACACCCATTTGCAGTGGATGAGCTTGTGACCCTCAACCAATTTAATAGGCTCCCAAACACTATCACATTTTATAAATTACATATCATCTTTCATCGCATTTAACCACAGATCTAACCAAAGACAAGAAACAACATTTATACATAAGTTACTAGATTGACCATGCAGAAGATATTGTAGTCATACTCTCACCAGATAGACAATATAATCCAGTTGTAAAACTGAACGTCTTTCCCTAATAGATCTCTTAAGTGGAGTTACTATAACCATTTCATCTTGTATCTGAGATGCTTGAGAAACTTTATCAGGAATTGTATCAATACCAGTATCCTAAACCTCAATAGGCTTAGTTTGTGGTGTAAAAGACTCCATAGTTTTCTGTATAGGCAAAGGCAAAGACTCAATGATCCCCACCGTACTATTATTTTTAATAGTCTAAGCGCAGCCATCCTTTGCAATTACGTCGAATTCTAGAAATTTCGCTGCCTGTAATTTCACAACTTTTGTACCTCCTTTGAGATCATAAAATCGATATCCCTTCGAATGACCTAGGTAAGATATGAAATAACATCGAGGGTTCTGCAGTTCAACTTACTTAATGTTGGATAATATAACCTCACTTCTGTAGGACACTTCAAATGTTAAGACGGTTCAAGTTAGGTTTATGTCCAGCCTATGACTCAAAATGAGTCAACGTAACATCTTTGGTAGAAATTCAATTTAATGCAAATTGGGTTGTTTTTCCCCATAGAAAACCTGATAAATTAGTCATAGTAATCATACTCACTATCATGTCCATTATGGTGCAATTACGCCTTTTAGCCACACCAATTTGTTCAAGATTTATGGGCATAGTAAACTAAGTTACCATCTCAGAATCTTTCTAATTTGACAAATAGCCCTTTAAGTTATCCATCATTGCCATATTTGTCGAAATACTCACCACTACGGTCATATTTGACAATCTATAAGACTTGTTCCAATTGTTTCTTGATTTTAGTTCGAGAAAACTTGAATTTATCCAAAGATTCTAACCTTTCTTTAGAGAAATATACATCAATGATTGTGTTGAAATGAAAAATTTTATGTAACGTTACCGTATATGGTCCACTAGTATCGTATGAATGACCTTCAACAGTTCAGAACTTCAGATTATAGTTTTCTTGCTTATCTTAATCATCTTGTTTCTACAGCAGTGTACACAAGTCTTTAGGTAACTTTTAAGAGTAGATAAAATATCAACGTTATCAATCTTTCTACTCTTTCTCTAGACATATGATCAAGAAGTTCATGCTATAATGCATAAGACTATTCCTTAGGTAAAGATCTATTGAAAGCAATCATTTCAGCTATAAAAAACGACATACATAACGTTGAGAGACTAACAAAATTGGTACAATCTATTTGATATATTGCAGCTCCCAACTTTATTTGACTTGGAAAACATAGAAACAACATTGTTCTATACTTCACATAAGTAGTCATGCACTTCCAGACATGATACGGAAAGTAAGTTCCATCTAAAGGAAGGTACATAAAGTGTTTCTCAAGATTAAATGTAAGCTAGAATCCAAAACCCATAGTCAAAACAATACCTCCCATTAAATCGACGTTAAATGTTGTTTCCCATAATGAGTTATGATTCATTTTGATTTGACTTCCTTAGATTTATGAATCCCTTTATGGTAGACAACATAATTTGTTGCACCACTATCTAGCCATCAAGAACCGGATGAGACTTGTTGACACCTAAATTTTACTATTTTATTTATGACTCAATCGCATACAAAATTAGGAATTAGTCACTAAAAAAAAACAAGAGAAGAGAAAAAAAGAAAAAAAAACAACAAAATAATAGAAAAAGAAAAAATGCCTAGAGGTTGGGTCGGGCCGGATCTGGCTGCTGCCCGCCTCTCTTTCCCTTGCGCGACCCAAGCCCATTTCCCTTTTGACTCGGCCCATGCTAGCCTTCGTCCTCCTCTAGCATGTCTCGCACGAACCTGCAGCAAAAGAAAAAGAAAGATAGCAAAAAAGCAAAGGTGGAGGGGGAACGGCAAGGAGAGGAAGAGCTCGGGAGAGACCGCCGGCCACCGCACGGCCGACAACCCGCCGCCGTGCCTCCTTTCTCGCTCCAAAACTCTGACTAGACTCAGAGAGAGCTAAGGAAAAAGGGAAGAAAAGTAGAAACCAGAGGAGTAGGGAGGGAGAGCTTGACGAGGGGAGAGAGAGAGCTTGAAAAGGGAAAATCGGAGAGATGGAGAGAAACCAGGGGGAGAGGAGGCGCCATCGACGCTGCCCAACGTCGTCCCTGCGCCGAGCCGTATCGTCTCGATCATCCCCCGACGCTGTTGCCGTCACTGCATTGAATCTCCGCCGAGTCGCTGTCGCCCACCACCATCTGCTTCAATGTAGTCCCGACACTGAGCCAGCCGAGAGAGGAGGGAGATCGGAGGAGGTCCATAGACCCAGATTCGAGGGCGGTGGGTCGGACAAGGGCCAGATCTGGGAATCGATCGGGCTCCGCCGTAGCCCCAGGCCGACCGCCGTTGCCGTTCGACCAGCCGTCTCAAGCTGTGCCACCATTCCCTCTGACGCCGTTGTTGCACCAGATCTTTGTCGTCATCGTCGTGGCGTTAGTTGTTGGGCCCAATGCCTCCGCTGTCCTTCGAACGTCTTCCCCTATAGCCCGAAGCTGTGATGCCGCCGCTACCCTTCGAACGCCAAACCACCTAGGACCACGCCGTCGCCGCCCGTCCTCGCAGACCTAACGTCATCGCCACCGCCACTCGCCGCGTCGCTGCTACGTCAAGCCCATCGCCGCCATCGTCAACATTGCCAAGAAACCTTGGGGTTTCGGCCAAAAACTGGGTCGGGCGCGGGTCACAAACCGGGTAGGGTTTTGATCTCTAGGTTGGGCCTACATGCTTGGGCTGATTTATCTCTAGGCTGGATTGGGGTTTGGGCTTTAGGATTAGTTTAGGTTTCTTCCTTGGGCCCTATTTAATTTTAGGGGGCTTGGGCTTGTCGATTGGGCCTGCGGGCATTTGTTAGGAGGTCGGGCCTAACCGAACTGTGTAAAGGCTCGACCAAAATGGCCGGGCCTTGCGCTTATGGGCCGAGCGGGTTTGACCTGAATCGCCCGACCCAGTTCGCCCATTCTTTTTTAAAAATAATTAAATTAAAAATAAAAATTTATATTTTAAAAATAAAAATAAAAATTTTAAAAAAAATTTAAAAAAATTTCGAAAATCCAAAAATTGTACGGTTTGGTTAGGAATTGCTATGTCTTGCATTCATAGTGTAATTAGGTCTTTATTTACTCGTATATTGATTATATCGCGTGTTTAATTTGCATATTTAATTATGTTTAATTGCACTTACTCGATTTTATTTCAATTAAGATCTTGGTAGCTATGATTGTTACTTTAATGATTGCGCACTCGCATGATCACCTCACATGTTAGTGGATAGGTGTAAAATCAATCCAAATTGCATGAGAAAAATCTTTTCTCTTAAAATGAACAAGATTAGGTACCGAAAGGGCATTGATTAGTTAATTAGTGTAATCAAGTCCCTGACCTTAGATTCTCTGGTTGCGTAGGAAGGGAGGTATACTCCCATACCTCAGTTGGTTTCTAACCAATCCCAATAGGCTAGTGGTGACCGTTGACACCTGAATTTTGGCAATCTGATCATTTATTTATTGCATAGAAAATTAGGGGTCAATTTTATCCCTGAAAAAAATATTAATTGCATAGCATATTAATCTAGGTACATTTGTTTTAATTTGCATTTATTGGACCGGTGGCGGATGGGTTGAATTAGTGGTTTTGAGTTTTAAATTAACAAGCCGAACTAAGCCTATGAAGAGTGTAAATTGGCCCGAGCTCTTTTTCTTTAATGACAACAATTGCCTAAATTGAGATTTGAAATGAGGGTTTTTGAAATTTAAGCAAATCAGGTTGTAATCTTATCTTTAAAAATTAGTAAAAAATATTCAGGAGATAAGAAAAATAAGAGGATTTTTGTGATCGGAGGTCATAGGAAAATCTTCGTGGATGAAATACTTCACGGAGATCACATCTTTATTTGCCTATAAAGGGAGCCGTGTACGATGAGAGAAGGGGTGGGGGTGGGGGGGAACTTCTCTAGGGCTTCTCTTGGTTCGAAAGAAAAAAAAGTGAAAGGTTTTCCATGGCTTTTCCGTTCGTGCCTTTAAGGAAAACCTGTTGAGGGAAAAATCAGAAGAACTGTGCAGAGAGAGACAGAGGGAGGAGACGTGAAAGCGACGTGAGAGAGAGAGAGAAGTGAGAGTAGAAAAGAAAAAAAAAAGAGAAAAAGAAGAATAGGGGTTCTTCTTCTTCTTCGATTTTGCCAGTGACCCCCTCTGCTTAGAAGCTGCGAAGCCAACGCCTGCAGCTACTGTTGCGCCCGCTGGCGCATCTCCCTGTTCACTCGTCGCTGTGTCCGTTGTCCACCTCGTAACCTGCAACACACCACCGCTGTCCCGATTTCATGCCCGAGAGCCCCGACGACGACAGATCTGAGCTGGTCATCGCTCCACCGCCAAGCGAGCCCTGCATCAGCCCGCGCCTTCGCGTTCCTGCCCTACTGCGTCTTCGCCCCTGTTTCGTTGAGCTCCTACTCTACCTGCAGCCGCATCGACTAGTGATGACCCGACGCTTCTACTGCTCTCGTCGTGCTCCTGCCCGCGCCTCTGCCTGACGATCGTGCTAGCAGCTCTCTCGCACCCCGAGCACCGAAGCCTGTGCCTACGCCACCCACTGCTTGAGCGTCGTGCATTCTCTGCCTGCTGCTGACACGCCATCTTTGAGTGCCGCTTGTCTGCTGCCCGAGCCTCTCGCCGGAGCTCCGACGGACAATCTCCCATTCCAAACGGTGACCCATTCCCTCGGTGAACCACCACCAGCAACACCACAGCCACTGCCCTTGCACCGTCTCTAGCCGCACCGAGTCTCCATTGGGGTTCAATCTACTGATTGGATTTTTGGAAAATTCAAATTTAGGTAGATATTTATTTTATCTGATAGGTTTATTTTTAAGTAGATTTAATTTATTTAGGTAAATTTACTTTATCTTATTTTATTTTAGTTTTGATGTTTTATTTCTTTATTTGAAATAGTTCCCAATGCATGGTTGAAATCCCCGATGTAACGTCCAATTCGCAATCGCATGAATTTTTATTCTATCTATAAGACTTTAGATGGAATAAATTTTTTTTTTTGGTAAGTTTAGATGGAATAATTATTCACGCGGGAGTAAAATTGATATTTTGATCTTTAAGACCTAAGATCAATTTATTGATTTTATTAACGAGATAATCGAGTTTAAATTTCAAATTGAGTGATGGATAACGTTTTGAATGACCATGGATGGTTTGAATGTCTATATCTTGATTGTTTTATTTATCCCGAAAACACAAAAAACTGCATTTTGCATTCCATGTAGATTAGGATTAATTGCATGATAGGTTAGTTTTTTTAAAATGCATGTTTAGAAGGCATTTAGAATAGATAACATTTCACTTTAGTTAGATTTTTATTGATTTTAATTACGAATTTTCATAAAAGAAAATACCAAAAAAAATCATGCATATCATGTAGGATTAGATTCATGAAATGCTCATCATCTAGTGATTGTTGTTAGGTTCATTTAGTTAGAATTTCTCGTCATTAGAATTAGGTCATTTGATTAATTTAGATTGCACGTTTAACTGTTGCATTTCTTTAATTTCAAATTTCATGGAAAATAAAAAAAAATTAGAATAAATTCATTTGATGCTTTAGGATAGATTGCATGCTTATTCATGTTATATAGTTTAGGTCATATTGCCACGTCATATCATTTTATGTTAAATTAGTAGCATGCATTGCATGATTCTCATTAAATAAAGTGAAAACCAAAATTGAGTGATTGCATGTTAATTAGAAATCATATATAGGATTGTCGATGTAAATTCTGAGCTAACATTGCAGATGCTTTCGTTGCTATGAGGTAAGTCATCTAATTTATTCATTGCTTCATTTGGGTATTTAATTGGTGGTCTGCGCACCCGCATGATCACCTCACATGTTAGGGAGGTAAATTAAAATCAATTCAAGCTGCCTGCAAAATATTTTTTAAAATAAAAAGGGAAAGGCACCGAAAGGGCGTTAGAGAAATTTAGCGTAACCAAGTCCCCAAACTCACAATCTTTGGTTCGTAGGAGTAAAGTAAATCTCCAATTACTTTACTTGGGTTTCTAATCGACCCACTAAAAATAGATAGTGGTGACTCCTAATTAAAAAATCAATTGCACGTTAAAAACTTGAACCTAAGTCGCGAATTGGTATGGGTTTGAGAGAGCCCGAGCTAAGTTTAGGCTTAGTAATCCATTAACCTAATTTTAGGTGGTGCACCCGAAAATTTGGTCGCGACAGTTACTCCTTTTTGCGAAATTCCTTAGAATACCCCAATGTCACGTGAGGTATGGGCTTGGGAGAGCCCGCGCCTAATCATGGGCCTTAGGTCCGTCCTTTAGGCAATACCCCTAAACCTATTCCCCCCCGACGGGTAGGTCGCGACAAGACTTTTGATAGGAATTGGATTCATAAATGAATGCCAATGAATCATTAACTCCAGACTCACGCAGGGAGAACCAAGTTTTATATTCATTACAATATCCCTTATGTGTCATTTCTTTTTCCACAAGAGTAATGAATGGCACCATCTCTCTTAAAGGGTGTTATCTTCAAATTAGATTATCAGAATGACCAGTGATTTCATGAATTCCTTTATGAGTATGATTTTGGATTTCAAATCTACTATCCTTAGGACGTAATCCTTAACCTCATCAGAATCATCACACCTTATGTTGAAGAGTCATTGCATTGATCCCAACCTTGGTAATAGACAAGATACAATTTCAAGCTACCAATATTTTCATCATCCATTGAGCAGTGCAATCAGCTAATAAACCACTTTCAAGTGTTCCTAAATGGAACTCCTCATGGTTAATAGACAAATTCAATTGTCCTTTTCCCAAGCAACAAAAGACACTTTCTAGTTCTATATAACTAATAGTAAGATCGCTAGCTTAAACTTAGTAAGAGCAATATGAACATCCACCATCTCCATCCCAAACGGAAAATCCCCTTTTCATTATTTAAAGTTTGATCTAGTAGGAACCTCAATCACAACGACATTGCCATTATAGAGAAAATGACTTAATAACAAGTAGCATATGCAGTTGGCATCATGTGAGTAACGTGTAACCTGAAAATCTTATAAGTACACATTCTGAAAGTTACACGCATCATTAGATAAACACCTTTGAGGAGAATACATGACATGCAATTGTATACTATCCACATGATAACGGTCATGAGAATATATTCCGACCTTTCGCGAATTCACCACTTTTGGGTGTATGTACCACTAGGGTTAGTCACTCCTCAATCATATATGTTTGTAAGATTCTAATTGCAAGTGAACGTGTCGAACAAGTAATATAATGATTAGAAATAGTATCATCCCACTAAGATCGATGATTAATAAATTAATTAAATACTAAAAAAGATTAATTCTAAAATTTATCTAACATATTAAAATATAATTTAGAATAACTTAAAAACAAAATTTGAAGACTAAATGCAGTAAATCAATCAGATAAATATGTTAGAGCATCCGATTTCACCATAATCACTAGATATGAATTTCAGATTGTTGTGGATACAAGAACGATATCAAAGATGTGATAACGAAATTTCCTTTTCTATTTACTATCCTATCTCTAGGTATAACAAACCTACTTAGCTTATTAATCCACTATATCTCTATGTGAATTAAAATAAACATGAGTGCATTAAAAACTATGAATATTCTCGGCTTACAATGAGTCTTTTAGATCACCTTATCACCGAAAGCTACACAAATAACACGGTATATCTCTATCAACGTTTAATTCATGGTTATATATTATAATGAGCAATTGCATATTATCACTTCTTAGTCTCAAACATGCACATCATATCATTCAAGTGGTAGCTAGTCACTCAAAAGCATTATGCACAATAATATATAACTCACATGAATGAAATCAATTGCAAAATATAAAAATCATGAAATTCACATCATCATGGTTAGGCTACATCGTAGCTCTAACAAAAGAAAATTAGAACATAATAGAAAAAGAAATAAAAATCTATATCAAACCAAGCATCTTGAATCAAAGAACAAGAATTCTATCACCACTTTTGTCTTCTCTTCAAAATGTTTGAAAAAACTCTAAGAATAATGAAAAACGATCTAACAAAAACCTAATTGCTCTCTCTCAATGTTCTCCCCTTTAGAGGATATATCTTAACTCTAAGCAATTGCACATAAAATCCGGGAGTAAATCAGATGATTCTGATTTGATATCTATCTTCCACTACTTCTTGATTTGAATTCCTGATTTTTTTGCCATTCTTTTCCTTATATTCTCCATGTCTCATTATTCTGCATAAACAAGGAAAATGCAAATAATCAAAAGGAAATCCAAATATTTTCTCATAGATATTGCATTAATTGTTGCCTAAAATAGGTAAAATAACTCTATTTTTATAGAGTTATCAAACCCCCAAACTTAACATTTTGCTATTCTTCGAGCAAAATCAAGACATAACACATACTCAACCTAACAATCTCCTCAGACCAAAAAAAAAAAAAAAAAAAAAAAAAAAAAAAAAAAAAAAAAAAACCTAACAATCTCTCCATGACATCTTTCCATAATTGCTCAAATTCACAATTCAAAGAAAAAACACAAATTTCATCCAAACATTGAAATCGATTTATAAGTTAAAACCAATTCTAACTATGTGATCCAAGTGTGTGTGTGAGAGTTCTCATATTTTTCGAATTATTTGCAATTCAAATAAATTCACATTAACATGCAACCTCCCAAAAATTCTCAATAATTATGACCAAATCTCATAACTTTGCTTTTCATTCCTCTCTCCACTAATGTAAGCTAATTATCCAACAAAAAATCAATATGACTTTTTTCGATTTGTAATGTAAGGCTGGGCTAAAGGTGAGATAACGGTAATTTTGAGCTCAAATCACCTATCAACATGTTGATTTCTAGGATCTAATTAGAGCCGATGTCACTGTTCAATTTCACTCATTCAAGATAATTTTTCTATCACCATATATCATCATTCCCTTTCCCTTTCCCCTTTTTTTTTCCTTTTTTTTTTGAATTGCTTTATGGTGGAGTTTCTCCCAAAGTCCCTCCTAATATAACATGAAAATTTCCAACCCATTGAGTATCCAAAAGGCTCACTCAATTGAAAGTTGGATAGGGAACCATAAAAGTAATTTTTTTTATACACCTCAAACAACCATAGCAATCGTTTTTTTTTTCATACTCCATTATTCCTCCCAAATTTTTATCAAGCTCTAATAATTTTTTTATCCCAAAAGAAAATCAACGTGTTCATAGGGCATGGGACAATAATACAATGGCTAGGCTAAACATATATGGTTGCCAATGAAAAATTGGGTAATAATTAAGGCTCAACGGGGTGACTAGGGATAAATAAATAGGGTTAGCTTGAAAGGCTCAATCGATCCAAAAATTGCCTAAATCATTTTCTCAGTTAGATTTAGCTTAAGATTTCGCCTCAAGAGAAAATCAAACAAATTCTAAGATTTTGGTAAAATTTAAGAAAATCATATACTTCACATGAATTGTTTTTAGATTTACACATAATTCAAAAATTAAGGACTTTTAGTGCTCATTAAGTGGATCAACATAATCAGAATTAAAATTAACTCACACATTAATTGCAAGTTTAAATAAAATTTAATTTTTCCTAAGAATCGCAAAAATTCACAATAATGAATGCAATCATGATAGACAAAAGAAAAAATTATTATCCAAAAATTCAGTTTCCCCCCAAACATGAATGAAGCAGTGTCCTTAATGCAAAAAATAGAAATAGGAAGAAGAAAACTCCCCGGTTGTAGGATAAGTTCATAGATGACCTTGATGATTAAACTTTTGAAAGGTGATCCCTAAAAAATTAACCTAGATAAAACAGAGAAAATTAAATCTTTTTTTTTTTTTTTTTTTGCAAAACATAAACTTAACAATAAATAAAAAATAATAATTAAAATGTTTGGGTTGCCTCCCAAGAAGCGCTTGTTTTATAATTTTCAGTCAATCTATCTCGGATGTTTTATTCGGAGGATGAAGTTCAATAGTGGTATTCTCGCTTGTTGTAACCACCTTCAAAGTAGGGCTTCAAATGTTGACCGTTCACTTTGAATGTGCCCTCAGTGTCATGCGCAATTTCAACTGTTCCGTATGGAAACACCTATGTAATTGTAAAAGGACCAGACCATCGAGACCGCAAGTTTCCGGGAAAAAGTTTAAGACAAGAGTTATAAAGTAAGACTTTTTGACCAGTTTTGAACTGTCTTATGAATATGTGCTTGTCATGCCATCTTTTTGTACACTCCTTGTACAACTTAGAATTTTCATAGGCCTCATTGCGAAATTCTTGCAATTCATTTAGTTGCAATAATTTTTCTTCACTTGCAGATTGCATGTCAAAATTCAAAAATTTCAATGCCCAATATGCTTTATGCTCTAATTCCACTGGTAAGTGACAAGCTTTTTCAAACACTAGCCTAAAAGGAGACATCCCAATTAAAGTTTTGAACGCTGTCCTATAGGCCCAAAGTGCATCATCAAGTTTTATTGACCAATCTTTCCTAGAATCATTCACTGTTTTTTTCTATAATTCTCTTGATTTCCCTATTTGAAACCTCTACTTGACCACTAGTTTTAGGATGATAAGGGGTTGCAACCTTATGTATGACACCGTACTTACTCAAAAGTGCTTCAAATTGTTTGTTATAAAAATGTGTCCCCCTATCACTTATGATTGCCTTAGGAATGCCGAATCGGGTAAAAATATTTTTCTTCAAGAATTTCACAACCTTAGCATTATTTATTGGCAATGCTACAGCTTCTACCCACTTAGGCACATATTCCACAACCACTAAAATGTATAAATTTCCATAAGAAGGTGTAAATGGTCCCATAAAATCAATACCCCAAACATCAAATAATTCACATACAATAATTTTGTTTAAAGGCATATAATTTTTTCTTGAAATATTTCCAGTTCTCTGACACCTATCATATGAAGCTACATAGGAGTATGCGTTTTTAAAAAGTGTGGACCAATAAAATCCAGATTTTAAAATCTTCGCTGCAGTTTTGGTGGCACCAAAATGGCCACCTGTTTCTTCATCATGACAATGATGTAGAACGTTTGCATTTTCTTCGTCTGGAACACATCTCCTTATGACCTAGTCTGCACATACTTTAAACAAGAAAGGTTCTTCCCAAAAATAATTTTTAACATCATAAAAGATTTTTTTCTTCTGTTGATATGATAATTCAGGAGGAAGAACATTACTTACTAAATAATTTACAAAGTCTGCATACCAAGGAATTTTTGTGGACTTGATGGAAAAAATTTTCTCATCAGGGACCTCTTCCAAAATTGGTCTTACCTCTTCCTTTGAATTTGGAATTCTTGATAAGTGGTCTGCAATTAGATTTTCAGTCCCCTTCTTATCTTTAATTTCCAAATCAATTTCTTGCAGTAATAGAATCTACTTGATCAACCTGGGTTTTGATTATTTCTTTTTAAGTAGATACTTAAGAGCAGAGTGGTCAGAATAAACTATAATTTTTGAGCCAATTAAATAAGAACGAAATTTATCAAAAGCAAATACTACCGCCAAAAGTTCCTTTTTTGTTATTGAATAATTCAATTGTGCACCTGACAAGGTTCGACTAGCATAGTATATGGTTCGAAAAATTTTATTCTTCCTTTGTCTCAAAACAACTCCTACTACAGAATCGCTAGCATCACACATTAGTTCAAAAGGTAAATCCCAATTTGGTGCTGCCATAATTGGTGCTGATATTAACTTCTCCTTTAAAGTGTTAAAAGCCTGCATGCATTCAATAGAAAAATTAAATGGAGTATCTTTTTCTAAAAGATTAGAAAGAGATTTAGCAATTTTTGAAAAATCTTTTATAAATCGCCTATAAAATCCCGCATGCCCCAAAAATCCTCTGACAAGTTTCACAGATGTTGGCGGAGGCAATTTTGCAATGACTTCCACTTTGGGTCGATCGACTTCTATTCCGTTTTGAGAAATTTTATGCCCAAGCACTATTCCTTCCTACTCCATAAAGTGACACTTTTCCTAATTTAAAACAAAGTTAGTCTCCTCACATCTTTGTAAGACCAAAGCCAAATTATTTAAACAAGAATCAAATGATAAATCAAAAACGGAAAAATCATCCATGAAAATCTCAATATATTTTTCAACCATATCAGAAAAAATAGCCATCATGCATCTCTGAAAAGTAGCTGGTGCATTACAACGACCAAATGACATTCTTCTAAAAGCAAAAGTACCATATGGACAAGTGAAAGTAGTTTTCTCTTGATCTTCTGATGCAATAGGAATCTAATTATACCCTGAATATCCATTAAGAAAGTAATAAAACTCATGCCCTGCAAGTCTTTATAACATATGATCAATAAATGGTAAAGGAAAGTGATCTTTTCTAGTGGCATCATTCAATTTTCTATAATCTATACACACATGCTACTCAGTAACTGTTCTAGTTGGAATCAATTCATTGTTGTCGTTTTTTTGAACAGTCATACCACATTTCTTTGGCACAACTTGTACATGACTTACCTAGGAACTATTAGAGATAGGATAGATGATACCTACATCTAGTAGCTTAATTACCTTAGCTTTCACTACTTCTTGCATCTTCGAGTTCAAACACCTCTGAGGTTAGATAGTGGGTTTATATTGTTCCTCCATCAAAATTTTATGCATGCAAATTGAAGGACTAATTCATTTGATATCAGCTATTTTCCATCCAATTGCACCCTTATGCCCTCTTAATACTCTGAGTAGTTTCTCTTCCATCAAATCTGTCAAAGAAGAAGATATAATTACTAGTAAAGAAGAAACCCCACGTAAATAAGCATGAAGAAGATATAATTACCGGTAAAGAAGAAACCCCATCTAAATAAGCATATTTCAAATGAGAAGGTAAGGGTTTGAGTTCAAGAATTGGAGGCTCTTCAATTGATGGTTTAGGCTTTGTAATGTGTGGCATCCCAAAAATTCAAGACGACCTCTAAGATGTATTAAAGCCCATGATTAGGTAAAGAAATTACTTATGGTTTATGCTTTAGCCATTAGTTTTCTCTTCAGACTAAGTGTTATATGCTTGTGTTCCTGAGTTTTTAAAATTTGTATTATAGGATAAATTAATAAGAAGAATTTATTCTTGGCTATGCACCTCATAGATTTAATCCCTATATATTAAATGTTACTAGATTATGGCCATATGAAATTGAAAATTTGGAATCTATAAAAGAAAGAATTAAAAGTGAATTATTAAAAGTAAAATTGGGGTTTAATTAGGGTTGGGTCTTAGGCCCAATAGCATGGACCTTTGATGGGCCAAAATGGCCGACCCATTGAAACCCAAGGAGGAGCTGTCGTCGGCCACAAGGGGGAGAGGCCGGCCCAATTATTCCAAGCCCACTCCCAAGCCCATCTTGCATGTCTTGCCAAATGGCAAAAAGAAGACCCCATGCATTGGCCATTGTGGGTGGCTATTAATCATGACTAATGATGGAGTTTAGGGGAAACAAAAGAGGGAGAGTGGCCGGTTGAGGGGCTATCTCCCAAGCCAAGAGAGAGAGAGAGGGTTGCGAGAGAGAGAGAGAGAGAGAGAGAGAGAGAGAGAGAGGAACCGAGAGAGGAGGAAGGAGCTGCTTGCCCGCTCGCCGTTCGTCCGTCCGTCGCCGACCGTGTGCCTCGTTTGCTTGATTTTGGAGGCAAGTTAGGATCCATTTTCTACTCTTGCATGTGTGTCTTGCATGTGTGTTTGAAATGATGCTGAAATTCGGGTGTTTAGGAGTGTGAAACCGAATCTAGTGTGTTTTGTTTTTGAAATAGCTTGCTGTTTTCGTGTATACCGCCTGACCCAGGATATTGTAGGGGTAGAGAGCTGACGTTTCTTTTTGGGAGTAGCCGCCACTGATAGATAGAGGATGACACGCGATTGTTATAGGGGTCGGAATATCCTTTTGGGATGTGGCCAAGTGTAGCTAAAAATCTTGGTTTTCTTTTGTTGTATCGACCCGAGAAAATCCATCATGAAAATATGTAAATAAAAGTGGCTCGGCTTTATCTTTTCCTATGGTACTTAGTGGTGTGCATTGTATCATGATCGTTGGAGGGAGAGATGGCGATATTGAATTATGCTTTCGCTAATAAGTTGCACTGGGACCGTGTTTAGTAAAAAAAAAAAATTATGCCTATGAACGGCAATGCTTCTACTAAGAGATGTGACTAGCTTTCATTAGGTATAGCAACAGGTAACTGTGGCGACCTTAGGTGTTTCGGGGTGCCACATAATGTGTTGTCCCAATTCCTCAAATTTAATTGCCTTTTGTTTTTAATATGGTGGAATTGTCTCCATGAAATTTGCGTACTCCTTTATCTCCTCATTATGAATATCTTTGTCCCTTGGTCGAATCGGACATGCTTCAATTAGATCTTTAAAAATATTTTCTTGAAAAACCTTATTTACCAACTTGTCAACTGTCTCAACTCTAAAACAAGAATTATCATCGATGGATATTTCATTGCTTTAAAAATATTAAATGAAACAAGATTATCTTGAACTCTAAGAATTAACTTCCCTTGTTGTACATCAATAAGAGCTTTTCCTGTTGCTAGAAAAAGTCGACCTAAGATAAATGGTACCTCAAAATCTTCCTCCATGTCAAGAATTATGAAATCTGCAGGAAAGATAAATTTGTCAACTTTTATCAAAACATCTTCCACAATACCTCTCGGATATTTAATTGATTGATCAGCCAGTTGAAGTGACACCGTGGTTGCTTTTACTCGCCCAATCCTAATTTCTTGAAAACTAAATGAGGCATTAGATTAATACTTGCACCTAAATCACATAATGCCTTTTCAAAGTAAGAATCCCTAATAGTGCAAGGAATAGTAAAACTCCTTGGATCTTTTAATTGCAGAGGTAATTTGTTTTGTAGGATGACTGAACACTCTTCATTTAACTTCACAGTTTCATAATCCTCCAATTTCCTTTTATTTGCCAAAATCTCATTTAAATTTTTTGCATAACTAGGCATTTGCGCTAAGGCATATGCAAAAGGAATGTTAATGTGCAATTTTTTAAATACATCAAGAAATTTAGAAAATTGGTTATCTATTTTGTGTTGCTAAAGTCGCTGAGGGAATGGAATTGGTAGCACATATGGCTTGGGATTATTTGGAAAAAGTTTACTCTTGCTTATCTCCTTTGATTGTTTATTGATCACATATTCTTTGTCTCTAAAAATCTCTTCTTCTCTCACTTGTTTACCACTTCTCAGGGTAATAGCCTTTATGTTTTTAATTGGATTTTTTTCTGTGTTGCTCGGCAAAGAATCCTGTTGTCTCCCTGACATCATGCTTGCTAACTGACCCGCTTGCATCTCTAAATTTCTTATCGAAGCCTCTTGGTTTTGAAATCTCATATTTGTGCTTTTGATGAAGTCATGAGTCGTATTAGCAAGTTTGGTGACTATATCTTCCAAATTTGACTTTATCTCTTCTGATTGTTTGAATTGCGATGGTCTCGTCACATTCTGATTATTCCAAGAAAAATTTGGATGATTGCCATCCCGAATTCTACGTGTTGGAGTAGGGGTTATTTTGTGACCTGTTAAAATTCCTAACAAAGTTAGAATTTTCATTAGATTGTTTAAAAGTTTTACCTACCTGACATTCTGTGCTAACATGTCCTCCACCACAAAAATCACATGTCAAATTCTGAATTTTCATGACTGAAACACTCATATTATCTAGCTTTTTGTTGAGTGCTTCAAATTGTGCAACAATTGCAACAAAAGTATCCACTTTGTGAACTCCGTTAACTTTTTGCATTGGTAATCTCTCAGTAGGCCTCTAATAACTATTGGATGCCGTCTCCTCTAATAGATTGTGGGCTTCTTCTGGTGTTTTATTATTTAAGGCCCCCCCCCCCCCAACAGCTGCATCAATCATAGAATGGAGATTTGTACTATAGCCATTATAAAAAGGTTGTACCTGCATTCACCCGGATAGTCTGTGATATGGGCATCTCCTAAAAAATTCTTTGAATATTTCCCATGCTTCATATAATGATTCATTATCCATATGCATAAAGTTAGTAATATCGTTACGCATCTTAGCAAACTTTGCAGGTGGAAAGAACTTACCAAGAAATTTCTAAGTCATATCATTCCATGTAGTGATTGATCCTGTAGGAAGATAAGAAAGCCAACTCTTAACTTTGTCTATAAGAGAGAATGGAAATAATCTCAATCTAATAGTATCATCTGTAACTCCATTATATTTAATGGTGTCACAGATTTCAAGAAAAGCATCAATGTGAGAGTTTGGATCATTGCTTGGTAGCCCACTAAATTGCACTGATTGTTGAAGCATTTGAATGAGTGACGACTTGATCTCAAAGTTGTTTGTTTGAATTGTAGGTCTTCTAATACTTGATGTTGTGCCTTGAACTGTTGGCGCAGCATAATCTCTTAAGTGTCTACATGAATTTTCATTCTCACTGTTTGCCATCTTCTTAGTGTGATTTCTCTGTTCTCTTAGTCGCCTTTTGAATGTACGCTCGATTTCTGGATCAAGCTCAACAAGTTTCACTTGTTGGCTACGTGTCATAAACCGATGTACACCCTAAAAAATAAAACAAAACGAAAGCTAGATTAAACTTGGAATTATTTAGTATCAATATTAATTAGTATTAAATAAACAATCCCCGGCAATGGCGCCAAAAAACTTGTTCATGAGATTCTAAACGTAAGTGAACGTGTCGAACAAGTAATATAATGATGAGAAAGAGTATCGTCCCACTAAGATCGATGATTAATAAATTAATTAAATATTAAAATAGATTAATTCAAAAATTTATCTAATAGATTAAAATATAATTTAGAATAACTTAAAAACAAAATTTGAAGACTTAATACAGTAAATCAATTAGATAAATATGTTAGAGCATCCGATTTCACCATAACCACTAGATATGAATTTCAGATTGTTGTGGATAGAAGAACGATATCAAACATGTGATAACGAAATTTCCTAATCTATTTACTATCTTATCTCTAGGTATAGCAAACTTACTCAGCTTATTAATCCACTATATCTTTATGCGAATTAAAATAAACATGAGTGCATTAAAAACTATGAATATTCCCGGCTTACAATGAGTCTTTTGGATCATCTTATCACCGAAAGCTACATAAATAACGCAATATATCTCTATCCACATTTAATTCATGGTTATTTATTACAATGAGCAGTTACATATTATCACTTCTCAGTCTTAAACATGCACATCAGATCATTCAAGTGGTGGCCAATCACTCAAAAGCATTATGCACAATAATATATAACTCACATGAATGAAATCAATTGCAAAACATAAAAATCATGAAATTCACATCATCATGGTTAGACTACATCGTAGCTCTAACAAAAGAAAATTAGAACATAATAGAAAAAGAAATACAAATATATATCAAACCCAGCATCTTGAATCAAAGAACAAGAATTCTGTCATCACTTTTGTCTTCTCTTCAAAATGCTTGAAAAAACTCTAAGAATAATGAAAAACAATTTAACAAAAACCTAACTGCTCTCTCTCAATGTTCTCCCCTTTAGAGGATGTATCCTAGCTCTAAGCAATTGCGCATACAATCCAGGAGTAAATCAGATGATTCTGATTTGATATCTATCTTCCACTACTTCTTGATTTGAATTCTTGATTTTTTTGCCATTCTTTTCCTTATATTCTCCATATCTCATTATTTTGCATAAACAAGGAAAATTCAAATAATCAGAAGGAAATCCAAATATTTTCTCATAGATATTGCATTAATTGTTGCCTAAAATAGGTAAAGTAATTATATTTTTATAGAGTTATCAATATACAGTGCATGCATCCCTTCATGAATGAATACACAATGACCTCATTTGAGAGTATGACTACGCATTAGAATATGAGACATCTCATCACAATGTGAGACCGATATTTTTCAAATCCAATCAAGTGTGCCACTTTGGCAGTCACAACCCAATTGAATCATTAAAACTTTATCATACTAGAGATATAAACTTTATAACTCACATTTACCTTATACATGTGATTTTAGACCGGATAATAGGGGTAATTCGTCACTAAAATCACATGTAATGCCAATCATATTGCTCTATTCATTAACCCATGCTAACCCTTATAGATGTTATTAATGAATCAATGCTCTACTGATGATATACATGTGAGCTCTCAACGTATTTCTAAAATCATAGAAAAATACATGAAAAATACGCAAAAATACCATAAAAATCACGTACCTTAGGGTTCCACATGCATTTTCATATCAATAAAAGCATCAAACATATAAAATAAATATATCACAGTGTAGAGAACATCCATATGAGCATAACAGTCCAAACCACCCGCCAATCCAACGTCGCATGCGCCCTTATGTGCCGCCGGAATGCGTGGCGCATGAGGTCCACGCGCTTGCCACCTTGAGCTAGCCTAAAACTAGTCCCACCGAGTCCAACTAGTCAACGGTCCAACCGGGTCGGACTGGTATGATTGGTCAACGGTCAGTCAACTTGATCAACGGATCATCGGGTTGGGTTGACCAGTCGGTGAGTGACGTCATTGGTGACGTCATCATCTCTGATTGACGTCATTCATGACGTTAGCATGGCAAGGCGGTGGCCCAAGTCAGCGAGTGATGTCATTGTTGACGTCACTAACCGCCATAGGCGATCATGCGCCCGGTGCATGAGCACGAGCTCACGTGGTGGCGTGTGGTGCCACCTCCTAGCTTCGTCTCAGCACGTGGAGGCGCGTGCGGTAGTTTTCGACATCTTCTCGACAAGTACGACCCACCAAAATGCTCGTCTCAGCATGTAGAATCCATATATGTGCTCAAAATCTACTTTCATTGGATCAAAATTCACAAAAAAAGGGCAAAACGGTCCAAGGGTAGGAGAAATTCGAAATGCTCATCGCCAATGCGTTTGGCCTCCGCCACCCACCGAAATGCTCGGTTCGATGGGACAAATTTGAATATGTTTTCAAAATCAAGTTTCAATAGGCAAATTTTCCGAAAACGGGCCAAATACAATAGTTCGAGTTTTAGGCTACGAGGCTTTGATACCAAATGTTAGCCGTCGTAGTGGCATCCCAGGATCAACATAGCTAGAAACCTGAACATGTAGAAGGAGAATACAAAGATTTGTGTACCTAATTTGGAATATATTGTTCTTTATGTGGAATGACGATGATCCGACGCTTAAATGATGAGTCGACGCTCAAGTTCTTCTCCTTTATGATTCTCGGTTCCTAGCTCGATGAGACTACCACTCATAGTTTGCCTTATGTGAGGTGAAAGAAAGTTTGTGGAAGAATGAGGGTTAGAGGAGGGACCTTAGTGCTATTTATAGAATTTTGGACGACCCCTCTCATCACGGGCTAGGCCCAACTCGGCCCACACAAGCTAGACCTGTATTTGACCATTAAGAAAACTTTATGCCTTACCTTATTAGAGCAACTCCGTAAAATGGTAAATTACAATCTCAATTAATGTAGCCCACGTAAGAAAAACTCTTACAGCTCCTTCATCCATGATAACTGACTTTGTGTATAGTTTGACAAAAGAATTCTCATCGATCAAACGACAAGTCCCAAATAAATTAACAAGTTGATGGGAACGAAGTTGCTTAGAAGAGATGGGCCCAACTAAAAATATGATGATCTTGCTATATTTTCCTTCATACGCCATGTGGGCATTTCTTCTTGAATGGGGATTTACTTAGGAAAACCAAGAAACACATAAGATGAAAACTAGGAAGAGTGATGATGGTGAGTGGGGTGTCTTACGAGGACCAAGGACGAGCAGCAACAGTAGGAACAGGCTTATGAATCTCATCTCCATTTCACTTCTCCTTCCTAAATCGACACTAACCGATGTCTTCGTGATAACAAAGTTCTGGTTGGAATTTAATTAGCAATGAGGCCCAACTGCCGTCTCATAAAGGAGTGAGAAAGTGACATAGGCGGGTCGAGCAGGAGTTTAGTCAACTTCCTAAAGTGGAGTGATGCGCCTCTTCTCATGCCAGGGGAAGCTGCGTGCTTTTCTCCGTTTGTCCTGTAAGGACGAAGTCAATTTTCTGTAGGTATGCCTTCCCACAGTGGGCGAACAACTCCCGTTCAAGCCCTTCAAGGACAGCCTTTCAGCAGAAAACCACTCAGCCCTTTAGTTCAGAGCCTAGAGACACTCAGAGATGCCAAGATGGAAACGTTTCTAACCTACCCGAGCTCCATTTCTCAGAGGATCCTACTAGGTTGGAGAAGAAGAGGAGTTTAGAAAGCCATAGATAGGTTTTTCACACAGCACACACTTTACTTCAGGGGACTTTGCCCAACACATTACACCTTCCTCGCCTTATATAAACAATAAGAGGTCACAAACGAACAAAGACCAAGCTCATGGGTCCAGGTACAAACAAAGGCACTGGAAACTTCCGGGAGGGAATTATTCGCACACTATGAACAGTACTTTTCCTAGCCTAGTGCTACAGTAAAAGTGAACGCTACAGTGAAATTGGATGGATTCATCGGTCTCGTCTGTCACGAGCATTGTAGTCATAGTCGGAGTCATCCAAGCTGTGTACTGTCGTTTGGCAATGTTCATCATACTTTTGTTCAAGGGCTCCAAGGTATTCTGGTGATAGAATCTAGTTGAGCTGACGAGATTAGGATGCGGAGGCTTCCTCATATGCCTAGTGAGATGCTTCTTCTTCGGCCCAGTTTGTGTCATTTCTTGTAGTGTCAGCAGGAATACTTGGCTGAGGCCAATTGGACGGCTGTGCATAAAAAGATGTGTCCATGCTTTGAGATAAGGTCGAAGGTCCTGGATCATAGGGGTCTTGGGAAAGAGGACCTCTCCAACGTGCATAGGGGTCTTGAGTAGATTGGACAATATCATCTGCACTTGTCATTTCATGATCTTGAGATGATGCAGCTTGTCTGCATTGCCTGAGTGCTTCCTTAGCTTTTGGTGCTAGGTCATAATGATCCCACGCAGTGGGTACATTATAATTCCATGCATATTCAGGAATGGTCTTGTTTTCTTGGCACAAAATTCTCTGGAGTTCTCGGTACTGGTGTTCACAACATCCAACCGATCCTGGATAAGATTTATGAATTCGAGCTTCCCTACTGTCCAAGTGAGGTTTATATGATGTGGTTCCTATATCCTGTGGTGAATTAAAAAAGTTGCCATTATTTCTGAGAAAATGCCATGGACGTCGGAAAAACAAGATAATGTGGACTTCGGGGTTTGGTGTCATGGTTCTTAGTTCTTTCTCCAAAAGATGTTTCCAGTGAGTGGGAGGATAAAACCAGTTGAGAAATTCTAAGAGATTTCTGTCACTCTCTTTTTCAATGTTTCTTCCGAGTAGGAATATCTTGGTGAGGTTGGCAATGAATCTTCTGGTTGGAATTTCAATAGCTATTAAGTACTTCTTGGTTAAGTACCATAATAACGTCTTGAGCTGATAAGGGAAATCATCTTCCTTCTAGATAAGAGGATGTATGAACGGGTAATCTGAATTTAATCCAAAAGGATAAAGAATCGAACTTCCATTAAATCTGAATAGATCTGTGTGGCACTACCACATGAGGTTTTCCAAGTTTTCAGTGAGGCTGTCATTCTGAATTTGTTCTACAATCTCCTGGGGATATTTCCAGCTTGGCAAATCTTTGATCTTCTCAATATTGTATTTTGGTCCATGATTGAGTATATGAAAAACAGGCCTCTTGATGTACATGTTGATTTCGGCTGATGCTTTTGGTCTTAACAAGAAGTCAGCAAGCACATTCTTCTTTCCAGGAATATGTTTGGTTTCAAAAGAATATTTGGAGAACCATTCAGCCCATCGAAGCAGTTGAGAATTTGGAATATGCTTCTGTTTAAACTTGGTCATCTAAGGGAAAGATGCTATGTCTAATTCTACCAGAAGTGATGGTCGATGAGATGGAATTCAAACTTTTTTATTCCATTTTTCACTGCAAAGATTTCTTAAAAAGTGGAATGGTAATGCATTTCAGCTTGAGAAAACTTTCCACTCTTATAAGCACAGAGGTGTCTCTTACCATAAATTTCTTCAAGCAGGATGGCTGCCCAGTATTCATCACTAGTGTCAGTTTGAAGGATTCTCTTTCCTGTTGATGGTATTTGCAATGGTGGGAGATTCTGCATAATCTCCTTAAGTTCAGCTACTGCTTTAGTCTGAGTTTTTCCCCAAGGTGGGGGATTCTTCTTCAGCATGGATTGCAAATGAATCAGAAGTTTTGGAATATTTTGGACACAATCCCTGAGATAATTGATTATCTCAAGAAATTGCTGAACTTGCTTTGTCGTGAAGTTATCTTCAGGAAACTTCAATAATTCTTGAGCAATATGTGGCCCTGGGTAGTATGTACCTTTGTTCAGGTGCATACCAAGAAATTCAATCTCTATTTGAGCAATATTCATCTTTCTTGAGAAAGCATGATGCCATGCTTTTTCACAATTTATGCGAACTGCTCAAGAAGTTGGCAATGAGATTGCTCATCAGTGCTGTAGAGCAGGATATCGTCAATGTATACTGCTGCACTTGACATGATTGGTTGGAAAATTCTACACATGGTCTTTTGGAAAAGGGATGGTGCTACCTTTAAGCCAAAAGGAAGAACTTTCCATTGGAAGTGCTGGTTTGGGATGCAGAACCCTGTTTTGGGTCTGTCTTCAAGATGAATGCCAAATTGCCAAAATCCGGCTTTGAGGTCGAATTTGGAATAGATGTGGGCCTTGGATGGTCCAGTAAAAAGGGAATTTCTGGATGGTAAAGGGAATTTATCATCTTGAAGGAAAATGTTAAGGGGCCTGGTAATTGATTACCGATCTCATTTTCCCTCCGTTCGCTTTCAAAGACGTTTGTTGACATAGAAGGCTTCACAAGCCCATTGAGAATTGGAGATTTCAATAAGGCCTTGTTGCAATAGTTTTGAGCAATTCCTTTTGCGCTAAAGCCAAGTGTTCTGGCTTCATTCTCACATGACTCACCTTTGTTGGATTGATGACTTCATTCTTTTTGAATGGAAGGCGAACAAAGAACTTTGGATTTTCCCATAGAGGATGAGAACATTTCTGGGCGAATTTAGAATGGGATTCTGAGCAAGATTCCAATAATTTTTGCATGATTGGATCTAATAGACTCATTTGAATGGAAAAGAGTTTCTGGATATTAACGAATTCATAGAATTGGTCTTTATACTTAAGACCTTTTCCAGGAATGATGCGAAGCTGTGAGATCTGAGTCATAATGTCCCAACCAATGATTAAATCTTTGTTGGGAAGACTGGATCCAAAGATTTTTGTGGTTAAGGAACACTGGGGGAAGAACTGGACAGTTATGGGGGTGGTTCTGACATTCGTGGAGAAAGTATTTCCTAAGGCATAATTGAAATATCGGATATAAGGAGTCCAGTATTCTTCAGGAAGAACTTTGGTGTCCATAATTGAATAACTTGCTCTGGTATCAATGAGAGCAATAACAGTGATCAGTTTGGCAAACTTTGAGGTGAGGATTTTTACAGGGAAATGGGGACAATGAGTCTGACTTGAAAATATGTCAAGACTTGGTTCTGGAGATGAGGGTGATATGTGAAAAATATCTTCAGACTCCGAATTTGATCCAGTTTCACTAAAAGTGTGATAACATGGAATGACACAAAGAGTTTGTTCAGATGGTTCTTCATCAGCAGAGAATAGTGATTTGATATCATCATTTTCAAGAGAAATACCTGTTTCATTCTCAATTTGATGTATCAAATGATGCCGACCTTTTCTTGCTTGGGGACGAGTTTTGGCAAAATGTCCTTTACGATTGCGATGAAGCAGCGATTTGATTTTTTGTGGCCTGTGCGATCCTTCCTTTTGCGTAGGTATCGCCATTTCTTCTTTCTTCGGAAGTTCTTGTGGCCATGTTTGGATTTCTTTAACCAGAACTTCTTGAAGTGTTTCTTTTTCCGGGAAGCTTTTCCACAAGTACCATCGCAGTCTTTCTTGGAACATTTGATTTTTAACTTCGGGCGAGAGCAGGCTGTCTCGAGTTCTTTGTCGTCTGTGATGTAGGTGCAGACCATATGGTGTTTAAGCACAATTCTTCAAGGCATAGATGGATTTCTTGCTGTATTTCTCCCAAAGGAATATCCTGTATTCTCCCCTGTCTTCCAAAAAAGGATATTTCAACCATATGGGATAGTTATTTAGGGATGGAAGTCAGGAAAACATGCTTCAGATTTGGATCAGCTCCAATCTAATAAAAAAGCTTAAGCATTTCACAATAATGCTTACCAAGATATTTCTTCTGGAGGGAGCAACATTTTCTTTCGAAAAATTCTCTTCTTTTTCAATTCTATAAGATCAGTGGGCTTTCCCACAAAGAAATGATATAAGAGAGTGATGGCATGGCTAAAATCAGGTGACATTAGAAAATGAATCTGGTCTTGTTCTGACACTGATTTCCACCAAAGTTTGAGGCTTCCTGTGAACCTCGTGACAAAATTTTAAAGGACATCATTCATATCATGATTGGTGATGGACTGAGTATTCAACCAAGTATGAAATTCTTCGAGTCTTTCTGGCCATTTGTGATAGGGGATATCATTAATGGTGAAAAACTGTTTTGATGTCATGGTCACATTGTGTCCAGGATTGTTTGTCTGGACAATCTCTGGCTCATAATAGTTTGATTCCATATCCTGATCTGGAGGATCAACCATGAATATTGATGAAGTTACTGGCGCAATAAGGAGCGAATCAACAGCATGAATTGAGAAGGATGAAGAGGAGGAAAGGGATACTGAATTTGATTCAGTATCAGAGATGTTAGAAAAAGTTTGTTCAGCTGGAAATAGAATCTAATCATTTGGAATGGTAGGATCAGGCTGTTGTTCTTGAGTACCCAAGTCCTTTAGAAAAGATTCTGATGGATTGGATAACATCATATGATCAGGCCTTTCTTTTATAACAATCGAACTTGATTCTGTAGGCATTTTCTCTTTTCCTCTGTCCTTCTGTAGTCGATTCAAGTCTTTGAGGCGATTTCTCATTTTTGTCATATCTGGTTCTTTTCTAAAAGAATCTTCTGGGATGGCAACAAAGATAGACGTCTGGGGTGGAGGAGGCAAATACCCAGTTCTAACAGTAGTTGCAAAATGATCAAAAGGTATGAACCTTCCTTCTTCAAGGAGTTGGATTTGTCTCTTGAGTTTTTCTATCTCTGGCTTTGGGCTCTCAAGATGATGATACCCTAGATGCTGTCCTGATTCCAAGGCATTTAGCCTTTTTTGGAATTCAGAAACCATTTTCTTGGTGGTCTCATCATACTTTCAAAGATCTTGTTGCACATTCCCAATCTTGGAATCAATTGCTTTGAAGGTATTGTTTTGTGCTAACAGAGTCTCCGATTGCCAATTTAGAACAGCTTCAGTAGCAGGAGTTCTTCTTTGTCTCCCATGTTCATCCACATTAGTGGGGGCAGGTATCTTAGGAGCATGATGGTATCTGCCTTGTGGATCAATGAATTCTTCTAGAGCAGGAGACGAGAGTTTGGAACTTTCACGGACAAGAGGAGGAAAGTCCGTATCATGAAACATAGCAATAGAAGAGGTAGATGGTGTTTCTGCTGGAACCTCAAGTGGGTAGGAGTGTTTCTTGGCCCACTTTAAGATTGGCTTATAAAATGGGGAGAGAGCTGGTTTTTTCTGAGGAGGAGATGGTGGAGGTGATTTCGGTGGATCTGGAAAATCTTGAGGTGTAAACTGAATTCTGGCGGTGGAGGTGGTGCATAAGAAACCGTGAATTAGTATTTATCACATTCACCAAGAGTGTCAATGGAGGGATCTCCGTTTAAGTATCTTTGGTACACCTTATCCTTTGGCCTTTTTATCGAGATGGAGGTTTTGCAAAAGGATCTACCTCGTCAGGGGAATTCGTACAATGGGAACATTGGCAAAAAAGATCCCAAAAACAATTACCATAGTTGTCTTTGTAGTAATGGACAGGATGTCCATCACTGTCGAAATATCGAACAAGCTTTTTTGGGTCTGGCTCGGAAATTGATTCAGGAACACATGGTTCAATCATAAAAAGGGTCTAGAAGATTGAAGGACTTTCTTCCTTTTCCTTGCCAAACTTGATGGAAATAGTTCCATCTTTTTTTCGGACGAACTTAGAGTCCGTAGACTGAAAAGGCTTGTAATGCTGATGTAGCTTTTCGTAGTTGGTGATCCAAGTCTCTGGAAGGAGCTTGGCCAACGTATCCTTTGGGATTTGTCTAGGAACATGGATGCATGACGCCTGATCATTATGAATGGAGATAAACAAAGCATCTTCGTTCTGTTGACACCTAAATTTTGGTTAGGGATTAATTTTAACCCCTAAAAATATTAATTAATTAATTAATTAATTGCATAGCATTTAGTTTTATGTGCATTTTTTTTATTTGCATTTACGGGACCGGTGGCGGATGGGTCGAATTAGGGCCTCGTTTGTTTGTATTTGTTTTTTCTGTTTTTGAACATTTTTTCTGTTTTTTTTTGTTTCTGAACAAAAAAAGGAATGTAAAACGCGTTTGGTGCGTTTCTTTTTTCCTTTTTTTTTGTTCCCTTAAACAAAAAGAATGGTAAATAAAAACAACAAAAAGTTGTTTCTTATTTCTGAAACAAAACTTAGAAACACTTTTTATTTTCTTCTTCTTTTTCTTTCGCCGCCGCCGGCCTCGGCCATGGCGGCGACCGGCCGACGAGGGCCGGCGGCCTCGCCCGGCCACGGCGAGGCTCGTCGGCCCAGATCCGGCGAGGCCGAGTCTCGCCAGCCTACGGCGAGGCTCGGCCTCGCTAGGGGCCGGCAAGCCTCGCGGTGGCGGGCGAGGCCGCCGGCCCTCGTCGGCCGGCCGCCGGCCATGGCCGAGGCCGGCGACCGGCCAAAAGAAGAAAAAAAGGAAAAATAAGAAAAAAATAGAAAAAAAAGTAAAAGAAAAATATTAAAAAATAAAAGAAATAAAAAAATTATACAAATTTACCAAACGTGTTTCCGTTTATATTTTATTCCCGGAACAAGTTTATCAAACTCGTTTTTTTGTTCAAAAATTGTTCCCCGGAACAGAAACACTTTTTTCTATTTCTGTTTCTTGGAACAATTTTTAAACAGAAACGCAAACAAACGCACCCTTAATGGTTTTGGGTTTTAAATTAATAGGCTGGACTAAGCCCATGAAGAATATAAATTGGCCCGAGCCCGTTTTTTGAAATTGAGATTTTATGCGATATTACAGTGGTTTTTGGAATCGGGTTGCAATCTTATCTTTAGTCTTTAGGTGATAAGATTGTTGGGAATATTAAGGAGATAAGGAAAATAAGAAGATTTTGGGTGATCGGGAGGTTATAGAAAAAAGCGAGATAAAATATTCTACGAAGATCACCTATTTTTACCTATAAAAGCAATCGTGTACGGTGAGAGAGGGGAGGCTTTTTTCTAGGGGGTTCAGTTTTTTGCTTTAGGAGGATTTTGGAAATCGAAAAAAGAAAAGAAAAGTGAACACCGAAAAAGAAAAAGCAGCAAAAAGGGTCTGACAAGAAGGAGAAGAGGGAGAAGAGAAGCGTAAAGGCAGAGGAAAAGGGGGGTGATTTGACCCCTATTGTTCATCGTCTCCCCAAGCTTGCTGCCCACGTTGCTGCTCCATCCGCGACGCCCGTTGCTGCTCCATCCGCGAAGACCCCCGCGCCCACCGCCGCTCCGCCAACATCCCGACCGGCCACCGACGTTGCCTGCCGGACGCCGCCGTCTCGCCACGCCAAGGCCGCCTGGAAGCCGAGGCCACCGCGACTACCTCGCTCAAAGCCTTGCCGTGTCCGCCCAAACTCTCCCGTTCGTGCCGCGCCGACCCACGATTTCGGTGACCCGTTGCCGCCGGAGACCGTTTTCGCCGCCGCCGCGACCCAAAGCCCGCTGCAGCTAAGCCTGACGCCCCCGCTCGCCTAAGTCGGTCCCGCACCAGCAACCGAACGTTGCTCCTTGGCCTCTCCTGAATCGCGACACCTGCTGCTCGGAGCCAAAGACCCGCGATCCACCTGCTATTCGGAGCCGAAGACCCATGCGTCGCCCGTCGCCCAGCCTCTAAAGTCCGAGCCCTCGCCTCGCCTTGGTTGATCCCGAGCTCACTCGACACCTCTGCTGTCCATACCGACGCGTACACACCCCTGTAGTCGTCTGGGTTCTACTCGCCGGTCCGAGATCTGCCGATCGATCACCTCGCCTCCCTCCGAGTGACCATCCGAACCAGATCTGGAGCCCTTCGCCCTGCGACGCGCGCCTCAGAGTTCTCTGCTGTTCCTGCAGCTAGACCCACATTCGCAATCACCGTGATTTTCAGATCTCGCGCCCCTTTTGCCTGTGCTCGAGCATTGTTCCTTTCACCTGTGCTTCGTCGTTGTCCCTGCCTAAGTTTTGGCGCCGATCAGCAACTGTTGTTGCGTCCATACCCATCGTGTTGCCTTCCTCCCTTTGGTTCTCTACCCTAGGTAGTTTTATTTTATTTTATTTTATTATTTTTTTTATCAAATTTACTTGTTATTATGTAATTTAGAGGATTCGGTGTTATTTTTTTGGAATATTATAGGCATTATCCATAGTGGTTTTCCCTAATGCCTACCATGAACATGAGTATATCCCTGTTGAGCCCATTGTCTGGGAAATTCAGGAGGGATCTGAAGAGTAACAAAATACTCTTTTTCAGTAGCAGGAATAGGGTGCTGGTCAAATTTGGAGGACTGGACGTACTCCTTTACTTGCTTTGGGGTTTGATGAATAAGCTGGCGGATAGAGCAGATAGGCGAGAAAGATGGGTGTGATTGGCAAAAGCGGAGTAAGGGTTCATGAGGGGAAGTTGGGTTTCAGAGATCTTGGTTTCATCACTAAGAGAAACTTCATAGAGATAATCTATCTTAGAAGCATTGGAAACACGAAATTCTGGAGGGGTTGAAGATGAAGGAGATGGCGTAAGAGAAACGGGTGCTTCGAGGATTTCTGGTTCTGTAGACATGATGTAAAGAGATCTTCTCAGCACTGGATTCCTCTGATCCGGAATCCGATCCCCTGGAGGTCGCATGGATCTCTGCCATTAATGCGATGGGCCTTGCATCTAAGTGGGTGCGTTTGGTTTAGTATTTTGAAAATCCATTATGAAAATGCAAAGCAGTTTAGTCTAAAGGACTTTGGGTAAATGCAAAGGTCGTTTGGTAAATTATATTTTAAGAAGCAACTTTGAGAGAAATGCCATTTAGTAAAAAACACATTTGAAAAGCCCTTTTCAAAGTGAGTAATATTAGTTTTTTAATTTTTATTTGTTTAAAATTGAAAAAATAATATATGTAACTTTTTATATACAAATTTTGACAATAATGCTAAAAAAATCAAATATATATAAATGCTAAAAATCAAATATATATAATTTTTTTTTTTAAAAAAGACCAAGGTGGCGAGTGTTCGATATAAAAATAATAATTAAGCTCCAAGAGTTTTGCTTGCATAAGCATTAGGTGTTCTTGGTTTATGAGTACATGATGGAAGGGGAGTGCAATTTGTGTTTTGAGAATTGATGCCACTAGGGTCACTATCGCTTTGGATGCTCAACCCGCTTTACATGCCGTGTGATTGGAATTACAAGAATCTTTCTCATTATAAGTTGAAGGCTTGTCATTTCAAGAAAAAAAGTTGAAGGCTTGTTAGTCAAAAGAAGAAAAGGCTGAAAAATTGGTCCATGACCTTGCCCTTACGATGGGTTAGAAATTTTTAGAGCCAAATATCACCGAGTAAAAGCGTCATCAAGACCGTGACTTCCAATTTTTAGAAATTCTTCATGTGATCTTTCTCCTTTTCTTCCGTCTTCTCAGCTTACTCAGCAGATTCGCTGATTTTGAGAACTTGACTGCTTCAAGCAGTATGAAAGCTTTTGTGGCACTTTCCATGTGTCTTGTTCTCCTCTCTTGTAATGCCCTTGTTTCCAATGCAGTAGACACCCTAACAACAAATCAGTCGATTCAAGAAGACGAGAGCCTACTCTCTGCTGGTGGGACATTTGAGCTGGGGTTCTTCAGCGCGGGGGATCCCCCAAAGCGATATCTGGGAATATGGTACAAGAAAATAACCACAAGGACAATATTGTGGGTTGCAAATAGAGACACACCCCTTGCGGACGCATCAGGCACTTTGAGGGTTACTAGCCATGGAAGTCTCGTCCTTCTCGATGGGAATGGAAGTGATATCTGGTCGTCAAACTTGCCAATACCGTTGCGTAATCCAGTTGCGCAGCTCTTGGATTCAGGAAATCTGGTTGTGAGAGATGCAGAAGGCAGTGATCCCAATAATTTCCTGTGGCAGAGTTTTGACTATCCTACAGATACCCTTCTAGCCGGTATGAAGCTAGGATGGAATAGAAGATCAGGCTTCAATCGTTATTTAACATCATGGAAGAGCATTGATGATCCTTCTCCAGGTAACTTTACGTTTCAACTTGATCCGAATGGCCGCCCACAAGAACTATTGAAGCAGGGTTCTGACATCAAGTTCAGGACAGGACCATGGAATGGTCTTCGATGGAGTGGGATGCCTTTTTTAAATCCAAACCCATATTACGGGTTTGAATTTGTGTTAAATAAGGAAGAGATGTACTTCCGCTACGAACTCCTCAACAGATGGGTCACTTTTAGGATAATATTGACGACCAATGGCATCCTACAGCGATTCGCTTGGATTGACCGAACGCAGGGTTGGATGCTTTACATGGCCACGCCAACAGACCAATGTGACAACTATGCATCCTGTGGTGCCTATGGTAGCTGTAGGGTCGATACTTCCCCAGTTTGTAGGTGCTTGAAAGGCTTTGTGCCCCGATTTTCTAAAGAATGGGATATGTTGGATTGGTCAAATGGGTGCGTGAGGAGAAATCCTTTGGATTGTGAAAAGGACATATTTGTGAAGTATTCTTGGTTAAAATTGCCAGATACTCGGTCTTCGTGGTTTAACGAGAGCATGAATCTTCAGGAATGCGAAGTAGTTTGCATGAAAAAATGTTCCTGTATGGCTTATTCGAACTTAGACATCCGAAATGGAGGAAGTGGTTGTTTGCTGTGGTTTGGCGAGCTGATTGACATTAGAGGGTACAGCGACTACGGGCAGGACCTCTACATCCGGATGGCTGTGTCAGAATCAGGTATTGTAGACATGAATTTGCTAGATACTGAAGGGGAAAATGGACACACATCTTTGAGGGAGAGCTTACAGAATTGTAATATCAGTTATACCTAGTTCTTCCTCCTGATCCTGTGTGCTCCTGCTTCTTCTCTTAGCTTTACTACCGTCACACCAAAAGAAGCATAAGCTGGTCATGGGCTTGGCGGTTTCTTTCGGGTCTGTTTTCCTTTTTCTGGTTCTCACCATCGGTGTTCTACAATGCAAGAAGAAGAAAATGAAGCTTCCTGAAGGTAAACCGTACTTTATGATACAGTGCTGTCAGATTTTGTATTCTGGTTCTCATCATTCCCAGTTTTTACATTAGTCATTTCGTCACTTACAAGTAGGTATTTTACAAGACCTCCCAGTACTTAATATATTATCGAGCACAATAATTCTTGTCTCGTGTTCATTACATTAGTCAGCCCCTTGCAGAAGTGAAGTTGTTGTTGTTGTTTTTTTTTTTTTTTTTTTAATTAGACTATCATTAGAGGGGATTCTGCATTCATGTCCCATTCAGCATTCATCCTTACCAGGCCCAACAGTTATAAGATTTTCTATATATTTTATCTTACTATTCCACATCTCCAATGAGAGGTCACTAAAAGATTCCATGATGAACTGACAAAGTCAGTCAGTCTCAACCAAATTGTTCGAGGCATTTGTGTGTCAGTGTCAGATGTGCGAAACAATGACAAACCACTGGCAATCGCGATCATATCGTCCTAATATGTTTGCAATTCAATGCTTTCATATTTAGCAATTAGCATGCCTTTGTAGCATCATGATTGAAGGAAATCTGAATTAATGCAGAAGCCACTTAGAGATATTTGCTAATCAATTTTATATAATTTGTGCTCCTGATAAAAGTAACGGTTTTGAATCAGGAGACAACTGTGAAAACAAGAAGGAAGATCTTGAGTTGCCACCATTTGACTTGTCTACAGTAGCTGTCGCTACCAATTACTTTTCGACCGACAATAAGATTGGAGAAGGTGGTTTTGGATCTGTCTACAAGGTACTAAAATTGTGCATGCTATTCTTGAGAAGGACATCGTTGCTATTTGAGGATTGTAAAGTACCGCCTCGCTGTTGCATTTGCATAATTTGTTTAATAAAATATTCCAGAATATATTGATGAGAGGCTGAATAACTTGATCCCAAAATGTTTAGTTACTGTGAGTGGAATTCTAGTGAGAAAAAGAGTAGGCAAGGAATTATTTTTCACTAAGCAAGTTGACCATATGCAGGGTGTGTTGAGGGGTGGTCAAGAAATTGCCGTGAAGATGCTGTCAAGGAACTCAAGACAAGGGCTGCATGAGTTTAAAAATGAAGTTCTATATGTTTCCAAGCTGCAACACCGGAACCTAGTGAAGCTTCTAGGATGCTGCATTGGGGAAGAAAATCTTTTGATCTATGAATTCGTGCCCAATAGGAGCTTGGACTTATTTCTCTTTGGTTTGCTTACTTTCTCAATTCCTTAAAATCATGAATTTTGTGAAAGCCCCAAAATACAGTCACTGAAGAAGCAAATTAGCAGATGACTAAATTGATGGCTTACTCCTTGTAAGTTAACAAACCGTGCAGAGTTTACTAATGTGAAATGAACTTTTGACAGATCCAACGCAGAGGGAGCAACTGGACTGGTCAGCTCGTTTCAACATTATCAATGGAATTGCTAGGGGGCTTCTTTACCTTCATCAAGATTCCAGACTCAGGATTATTCACAGAGATATAAAAGCTAGCAATGTATTGTTAGATTGTGATATGAACCCTAAGATCTCTGATTTTGGCTTGGCTAAAAGCTTCGCAGGGAATGAGACACAGGCAAATACTAACAGAGTGGTTGGAACATAGTACGTACTTTTATTGCAGTGATGTCGTCTGTGCTCAATTCGCTTTTAAACTGATGGTTTCAATAAATCATTTTCTGTAGTGGTTACATGTCTCCAGAGTATGCTCTTGATGGAGTTTTCTCAACAAAATCTGATGTCTTTAGCTATGGTGTATTGGTGCTCGAGATCGTAAGCGGGAAGAGAAACAGAGGGTTCCGTCATCCAGACCACTATCATAATCTCCTCGGACATGTAAGTTTGTAATACTGTTCGCCTTCCAGCCACAAGAATTTCCCCTAATGGTTGGTTTCAATGTGGTCAGGCCTGGAGACTGTTCACAGAAGGCAGGTCCATGCAGTTGCTCGATAAGTTGGTCCAGAATTCGTGCAGTACTTCTGAAGCATTACGCTCTATTCATATCGGCCTATTGTGCGTGCAGCGATGCCCCAATGATAGGCCGAGTATGTCTGCGGTGGTTATGATGCTGGGAAGCGACATCGAATTGCCTCTTCCAAAAGAACCGGGGTTTTTCAATGAAAGGAATCTACTCCAAGAAAACACTTCACAAAGTCAACCAAACGAAATCACCATGACACAGTTATCTGCTCGATGAGAGAGTCATGGGCATGACTTGCATTCTTTCTCTTTATGTGAACCTCACACTCCATGTGGAAAACGAAGCAAAAGTTCTTCAATGTCCTCCCCCAGCTAGTCTCCCGAAAATACCGCATCTCTCGTTTGGCTGCAGTTTGAATGTACATGGAATGTCTTAAGTCCACAGATTCCGACAATCCTCTTTTACAAGTTTGTATTCCAAAGGCCAAGAGTTCCCGTACAAGGGCAACTTTCCCCAGAAACTCTGCATCATTGGCCGAAAAAGAAAAATGTCGTCAACTCTATATCTTCCATAAGCTCAGTACTTTATCTCCACGTCAGAGAACAAATTTCCATCTGATTGAGTTCCCTATCGCCATTGAAATCACTTTTCTTCAAGAACGACGGCATGGACTTGGCACGTGAACCTGGTCTATGTTGAACATATCAAAATTTGCATGAGGGCAATCTTTGTAATATGTGGGCTTTAAATAAAAAAAAAACAAAAGGGTAAAAGAAAGAGTTTGAAAAGTCAAAAAAGGAAGCCGAAGGAAAGTGGAGGAAACTTCGGCTGTGTTTTAAAAAGATAGAGAGAGGGAGAGAGAGGAGCACGGGCAGAAGCAGGGGAAAGAAAGAAACAGGGGAGAGGAGAGAAAGAAGAGAATGGAAAAAGGGAAAAAAGGGAAAAAATTTGGTGCGTTCGTGATCCGGACACCTCATCAAGCCGACTCAAGTGTGTTTTGCAACGCTGGTAAGAAATCGAAGCCTTTAATCACCTACTTGAAGAAATCGCCGCAATTAGCGCTCGAAATTCGGATTTCTTGGATATTTGTGTGGCGAAGCCTGATTTTTGAGTCGTTGAGCTGTATATTTTTGTAGAAATGGTACTTTGGGATGTTGTGAAGTTATAGCATCTTACGGATCGTGATTTGAGCTTGTGGTTTGTCTGAAACAAAAATTTAAAGTTGGGGGCGCAATCTAGAACTGTAGCGAACAGTAGCTTCTAGCCTGTTTTTGTTGTTGTTTAAGGTACTGTTTTGGGGCGGCTGAGTTGGGATTATTGTTGTATGTTAAGAGAGCTTTCTAAAGACCGTAAAACGGCTTGAAACGGAATTTTGTGGAGGAAGTTATGGCGTGATGAAGTTGGCGCATGGACCGCGCCTAGCGGAAAATGATGGGTTTCCGCTAAATGTGAGCTTTTGCGACGCATATGTGTCATTTTATCGACAGATAGGCCTAGTTGATTTTCTCAACATTGTCTTCCCTATGATGACTAGGTCCTCGACGTAGACGAGGCTAAGGGGCTGTTTGGCAACGTGCCAAACAGTTCTTGATTCTGATTTTTTATTCCCAGAATCAGTTTGGGACGAGAATCGCGTTTGGTAAATTTTTTTCCGGGAACAAATTTATTCCTGGGAACAGATTGGGAAGAGAATTGAGAATAAAAGGAAAAAATGTGATTCTCCTTCTAAGAATCAAAAAAAGAATCAAAATAGTGAAAGTCTCATTCTTCCCTTCCGTCATACCGTGATTGCTGTCCACCACCGCCCGCCCGCCGCCCGTTGCCGTCCGCCGTCGCCTGCCGCCGCCCATCGCCCGCCGCCGTCGGTCGCCGATCGCGGTTGCGGAGGTCCGGTGAGCTCGCCGAAGGGGCGAGGCTCGGCCTCGCCCGGCCTCGGCGAGGCCGGCTGGCCATTAGTGGGGCTGGGCGAGCCTCGCCGCGGCCGGGCGAGGCTCACCTAGCCCCGTCGAGGCTCGGGCCGAGCCTCGCCGGTGGCTAGGCGGGCCTCGCCCGGCCTCGCCAAGGCTTGCTTGGCCACCGGCAAGGCTCGCCCGGTCCCGCCGGTGGATAGATCTGGCGAGACCGAGCCTCGGCAGGGTTGGGCGACCCTCGCCCAGCCGCCCGGCGAGGGCCGGCGATGCCGGTGAGCATTGCCAGCCCTCGTCCGGACCGGCGCGACCGGCCACATGAAGAAGAAGAAGAATAGGAGAAAATGGAAAAAAAGAAAAAAAAAAAAGAAAAAAAGGAAAAAAATTATTTAAAAATTAAAAGAAATTGATTTGGAAGAATCAATTAGCGCGATATCAAACGCAATTCTATTCTAGAATAAAATTTTTTGGACAGTTATCAAACGCATTTTTTTACTTAGAATTAGTTCCCGGGAACATAATAAAAAATAATCATTTTTGGTCAAAATCGTTACCAAACTCGCCATAATCGGCTCTTTCTAGCTTTTTTGAGGAAAGTGGAAGAAGTTGTTATAAGAATATCCTTTTTTACTTGGCCTTTTGATATTGTTTTTCCGTTAATTGTTAAGGATCCGAGTGCGTGGTTCGAGTATGCGTCGTAGTTGATTTTTGGCTTTTCCAAGTGAGTGACACTATTTCTTCTTTGTATTTTAAACTCATATTTTGAGAAACGTGGTGGATTATATATTTTAAACTTGGAGGGGCCGCGTGAGGCTAGCTTCATAGAGCAGCGAAAACCTCCCGCTCCCGATAGTGAGAGGATAATGGGCCGGTGCCGCTCGGGCCCATCATGACCCAATGGCCTGAGCCTACTGAGCCACGCACTCGAATCCCTAACAATTAACGGAAAAAAAATATCAAAAGGCAGAGTAAAAAAGGATATTCTTATAACGACTCGCCTATACTAGGCCTATTTGTCGATAAAACAACACCTATGCGCCACAAAAGCTCACATTTAGCGGAAACCCATCATTTTCTACTAGGTGCGGCCCATGTGCCAACTTCATCACGCCATAACTTCCTCCATAAAATTCCGTTTCAAGCCGTCTTATAGTCTTTAGAAAGCTCCCTTCACATACAACAACAACCCCAACTCAGCTGCCCCAAAACAGTACCAAAAACCCAAAAAAAAAAAAAAAAAAAAAAAAAGGCTCGAAGCTACTGTTCACTACCGTTTCAGATTGCGCCCCCAACTTTAAAATTTCGTTCCGGACAAACTGCAAGCTCAAATCACGATCCGTAAGATGCTATAGCTTTAGAACATCCCAAAGTACCATTTCTACAAAAATATACAGCTCAATGACTCAAAAATCAGGCTTCACCACACAAATATCCAAGAAATCCGAATTTCGAGCCCTAATTGCGGTGATTGCTTCAAGTAGGTGATTAAAGGCTTCAATTTCTTACTAGCGTTGCAAAACACACTTGAGTAGGCTTGATGAGGCGTCTGGATCACGAGCGCGCCGAAATTTTTCCCTTTTTCCCTTTGTCCTTTCTCTTCTTTCTCTCCTCTCCCCTATTTCTTTCTTTGCCCTGCTTCTGCCCGTGCTCTTCTCTTTCTCTCCCTCTCCCTCTCTCTATCTTTTTAAAACACAGCCGAAGCTTCCTCCACTTTCCTTCAGCTCCCTTTGTCGACTTTTTAAACTCTTTCTTTTACACTTTAAAAAAAAAAAAAAATTTAAAGCCCATACATTACAATCTTTGAACTAAATGGGGTCATAGTTCACACTAAATAGAAATGAGGGAACATTCATCCGTTTCTTGGAAAGATAGGAAGAAGTTTAGGTTGGGGGCGTGCACTACCATGTTGGTTGTTTCAATGGCTAGAATCTTGAGCTAAGCCTGATTTTAAACTTGGAATTGGGAGCTCAGACACCTTGGCCCCAGAACTGGCGACCTCGAAAACTGACAAGTTTGGTTCTAGCAATGACTGTTGATGAAAAACACAATATGTGCACATGGAAACCAAACTTTTCATTAGTTGGTAATACCATGAACAGTCTAAAAGACCTGGGAAACTCACCGGTATGAAAATAAGTTGTTTCGAGGTTTGGGAAGAGTGGGATAAGTACACTAATGGTGCCATAAGTTGTGTACGGCGCTCACTTTGGTGCCAAAAGTTTCCGTCGGATCACTTAAGTGCCAAATTGGAGGAAAAACGCTTACTTTGGTGCCACCGGCGAAAGATTCCAGCCAAAATGATTTTTAAAAAAAAAAAAAAAAAATCGATAGGCCTTTAAATGACGTCGTTTCGGTCCTCTTGAAGAAAACGACGTCGTTTGCCGTCCTACGTGGATGGCTTCATGGAAACGACGCCGTTTAGCTCACATGGGGAAAATTTAGGGTTTCCGCCGCTCTGCCACCGTCGTTCGCCTGCCGTCGCTCGGACACCGTCGCTGCTCAGCCACCATTGTAGTTGCTCGACCAGGTGAGCGAGGAGATTGTTGCAGGAAAAATCGAAGGCGAGGGCGGAGGAGGAGGAGGAAGAAGATGGGTCGAAGGGGTTCTTTGGTCTTGCGCTTGTTGCTGGTGCGTTGCTGGTGTCGTTGCTGGTGTGCTGCCGGTGCTGTTGCTGGTGCCGTGCCGGTGTCGTTGCTGGCGTGGGTCTTCGAGGAAGAAGAAGACATGAAGACGAGCTTCCCTCTCTCTCTCAATTTGGGGATTAGGGTTTCAAAGTTGGGGGAAAGATGCCAAACGGCGTCGTTTTGGTGTTTGGATGCCGACTCGGCTCCGACGAGCCACGTTGGCGTCAAAAATTAATAAAAAAGGCCACGTCGGATTTCCGGCCAATTTCGTCGGAGTTGGCACCAAAGTGAGCGTTTTTCAAATTTTTTGGCACTTAAGTGATCCGACGGAAACTTTTGGCACCAAAGTGAGCGCCGTACACAACTTATGGCACCATTAGTGTACTTATCCCGGGAAGAGTTAACATCAACTCAGGATAATTCTTATTGATGCAAGAGTACGGCCGAGCAACTACTCTGAGATAAGCCAACTTCACCATAGTTTTAATATATGGAAATTTACTGGAAAATTTAAAAATTTATTATAATTATGCCAATTTAGTTCTAAATTTTTTTTTTGGCCAAATGACTCTTAGACTTTTTGTAACTATATCAATTCAGTTAATCCAGCCAATTTTGGTTGAGCGGCATTGACATGGACACTGGCTGTCTTACATGGCATCACCGGCATCGACATGGACAAATTTTAACAATATTTTAATGTTTTATTTATTTTTTTAAATTTTTCCTCACTTTTTATTCCCGCCGCCCCCTCTCTCTCTCTCCTTTCTTCCTCTAGCTGGTCACTGCCTTGGTGACTGGCCTAAGGTAGGGCCGTCCATGTTAGTGCCGGCTAGCCAAAATTGTCTAAAGAGACTGAATTGACACTAATGCAAAAAGTTGACAACTCATTTAGTCCAATAAAAATATTCATGATTGAATTAGTATAATTATAGTAGGTTTATCGTTTTTTTTGGGTAACTTTCCCGTCTAATCTGATTGCATGTATGTGCATCACCAGCATTCACCATTAAAAAACTTAACCCGAGATTGTGGGAATCTTGAAAGCGCCCTTTCTTTAAATTACTAGAAATTGCTTGATTAAATATACAGGTCACCTTGTCTTTTGGTCATGGTTGCTTCGGTTAGGTTTCTGAGTTTGTCAAATGTTTCCTAATCAGAAGGTGTTGAACGAGTTTGGGTTGTAAGTATCTTAAGTCAAGAAAAGTGAACACTTGTCAATGACTTGGAAGATAGGGATTGTGAAGTAGATGTTACGATGGGCGACTTCGTTGGGGTGATGACTAAGAAGTAGTGGATTTTTCCAATGACTTGAAACAGTCGATAATGATGTTGGGATATCCAGTACTTTATAAGAAGTTAAAAACACTTGAAGAGTCCTTCGCTCTTCCGCAATCTCTCGTCCTTTTGGTCTCCATCGGCTATCCAGGGAACAAATATGAGAGCATCAGCGATATTTTTCATGTATCGTCTTCTTTTCTCTTTGTTGTATACTGCTCCTATTTTCAATGTGGACGAGGTACCATGACTACAAAATCAGTCTAGACAAGATGGCGATAGCTTAGTATACTTCTTCAGCCCTGATGATCCCCAGAAGCAATATCGCATTATACCGTACAAAAGAACCTACAAGGACATAGTATGGGTTGCCAATGGAGCCACCCCTCACAGATTCGTCGGGTACCTTAAAGTTTACTTTTGAACGGGAACAGAAGCAAAATTTGGTCCTCAACTCGCCCGGACATGCCCGAGATCCAGTTGAACAGCTCTTGGATTTGGGAAATCTCGTGGTGAGAGATGTGGATGGAAGTGTTCTAGGGCAAAGTTTTGATTGTCTTACAAATACACTTCTAGTGTCACATCCTCAAACCAACAAGAAGAGGATGACATCATCGTCTTTCCATTTGAAGAACGTAGAAGCAAATAGAAATCAATAAAAGAATATGTACATTTCGAACTAATAACTAAACCTAGAAAACTCGGACATAAACAACTCATGTCCAAAAATCACATTATCAAAATGTCCTCCCAAAAATGTAAACGCTCTCATCCTACTTGCGGCTACATGAAAAACCTAAAAGACAAGCGAGGCGAATGGAATGAGCAACCTTAGCCCAATGAGTAATACATATTTTCTAAGCAGATTGAGCATCAATTATGCACGTTTAAGACACAAAAACATAAATCATTTACACTAAATCTAGAATATAACAAACTTGCAAGATTAAAATGAATTATATATTGTTTCAACATAACTATATTCATATAATAAATATCCATTTTAACAATAATATAAAAATAACTATTAATGGTCCTAACCACTAATCAATCTTATCCGTTGACTAATCTCGTGCTCAAATATCGAACCATAATCACACATAATGCCCCATGACATAGGCGACCAAGATTTCCTTTGGTTAGGTCTCTACCTATATTATTAGTGGCCTGTTTATAAGGATATCCTAAAATTAGCATGCATATTTACAGACCCCCCAATGGGCTCATAGAGACACTAAGCATCAATATAGACCCACAACCACATCCTCTAAAATCCATAAAACCAATCTAGAATCTATATCACAAATCAGTTTTATAAATTAAAATGGAAAATCTTCCTAAACCTTGTTCATCAAACTGATCACAATGCATTTCTCAAGTCGTTTCAAAATTCTTCATAAACTAGACTTACAAATCGATATGTATAATATTTTGGAATGCATTTCATAAAAAGGTTTCCCAAACTATTTACAAAAAAAAGAAAAAGAAAATGAAAGTTAGTAGATGTCTAATCAAAACTTTTATGCAACAAGAGTATCATTTCATAACTCAAACTTTATATAATCCATATTGCTTTCGGACTAAACAATGTAGCTCTACAAGCTGACGATCTCATAATTCTATCAATTAAACGAGAATCGACATCAAAACCAACTAAACACTATAACAATGACTTGATTAAAGTAAACTACGCTTAATCATTAACAAAATGACTCCCACGTGTCAACAAATTGTCACCCAAAGCCATTATTTAAATATATCTGCAACTGTAAAGCTCACTTGCAAAAATCTAAAATTTCGCTCCGACTAAACCGTTACTTCAAATTGATTCACATTAAACCCCCCGGCTCCACAAAATCCTAATCTATCAATTCCTCATATTTCTTAGCTTAAAACTCCTATATTTAACCCATCTACTAAGAATATTGAAGGATTCGAAATTAAGGCTTGGTTTCGAAACTTTCTCCGATTAAATGAAAGAAAGTGTGAACACTTACCAGGCTTTGCAAAACGAAGGAAATCTGGCTTGGCGAGACTCCATGGTGTGTATGTACAAAAGCCCTCTTTCCTTTTCTTCTTTTTTCAGTATTTCTTTCTTTCCCTCCTTTTCTTTCTTGTAGGTGCTCTCCTGTCCTTTAGGACAAATACCATAAAAAAAAGTCCAAACTATGCTTTCTATGATGCAAATATTCAAAACCTTTTTCTATTTCACCAAAAACCTTAAACTTACTCATTGTGCCACAAATACCTTAATTTTTTTTGTGTCATGAAAAATTCCAAACTTATACATGTATGTCATATATACTCTATATTTCAGTTTTATGCAGAATATATGTATGGCATTGGTATAAGTTTGGCATTTTTTATGACACAAAATTTGGGTATTTGTGCCATAATGGATAAACTTAGGGTTTTTTGTGATATAAAAAAGGTTCAGGGTATTTATGTCACAGCTAGAGCATAGTTTATAGTTTTTTGTGATAGTAACCCCTCCTCAATAGGCTGAGCACTTTTACTTTCGTCGATGACTCAAAATTTCCTCTTTATTTTTTGCCCAGCTTTTTGACCCGGTCAATATTACATCTAGTCGGTATGAAGAAAGGAAGAATAACACAACAGGCTTCAACACTGTCTATCATCGTGGAAAAGCATTGACGATCCTGATCCTGGTGATTCCACATTCCAACTTGACCCAAATGGATTCCAACAGCTCCTATCAAGGCAGGCTTCTGTTATCACGTTCAGGTCAAGACCATGGAATGGGTGTTTGATAGAGTGGCTCACCAATTTAAATCCTGACCAATCTTGCATAGCGCTCTGCACAATGAGAAGGACACGCACTACAGTTATGAGTTCCTTAACAGTTCGATCGTTTTTGTTTTGGTATTGAATTCAAATGGCATTCTACGGCGGCAAAATTGGATTGACTGAGCAAAGGGTTGGACGTTACTTCTCACTTTCCAGTAGACAATTGTGACACCTCTGCATTTTGTGGAGGCTATGATATCAGTACGGTTGATGAGTTCCCTGTGTGTAGCTGCTCGAAAGGCTTCACACCGAAGTTTTCTCGAGAATGGGAAATTGTGGACTCGTCATATGGGTGCGTGAGAACTCCCTTGAATTTTGATCATATTTGTGAAGTATTCTGGGGTGAGATTGCCAGATATACGCAGCTCCTGATTTTAACAAGACGATAGATCTTCAAGAATGCAAAGTAATTTGCAAGAAAAACTATTCTTGTATGATTTTTCAGACTTGGATATCAGAAGGGCAGGAAGTAGTTGCGACTGGGGTTGGAGAGCTTATGGGCATAAGAGAATACAATCAAAACGGGCAAGACAAATACACGAGGATGGCAATTTCTATGGAAAGGACCGATGATGGGACCGGGTGGGGCCAAAGTAGCTTGGAATGATGTATGCCTCCCGAGAGAGGAGGGAGGGCTTGGAATTCGGACTTTGAGAGAGAATAACTTGGCCCTTATGCTCAAGCATATTTGGAAGCTCTTCTCGGATAAAGAATCTCTTTGGTGTAAGTGGATTTATTCTACCTTTTTAAATCGGAAGAATTTCTGGATTACACATATTCCCACTTGTTGTTATTGGGCTTGGAAAAAGCTTCTTCGCCTTAGAGGTGTTTATCAACAGCATTTTAGATGGAAGATAGGTAATGATAGAGCTGTATCGTTCTGGTTTGACCCGTGGCACCCTAATGGTCCGCTCAACCTGCTAATTTCTAACCAAGAGATCTATCGATCCGGTATTTCCCGCACTGCCTCGGTTGCTGATGCTTTCTCCACGCCTCTTGGGTGGTATGTTATTAATATAATGGCTAATTGGTGGGATCCCTTACCTGAGTTCAACCAGCAAGAAGATCGTTTCCAATGGATACGGCATCCTTCGGGGCGGTTCTCGACAACGTCTGCATGGGACCTTCTCAGACCCAAACGAAATATGGTGTCGTGGTCCTCGTTTGTGTGGAGTTCATCTATGCCACCGAGATACCAGACCCACTTGTGGCTTATTTCTCGTAATAGGTTGCCAACTCAGATTCTGCTCCTCTCATTTGCTTCGATTCCAGTAGCTACCTGTCCGTTTTGCTCAAGCAGACCCGACTCGGTTAATCATCTCTTCTTTGCGTGCCGAATTCTAGGTAATCTCGCCTCCTTCTGGGCAGCAAAGTTCAATGTCTTATGGCGCAACAAATCGTGGCGTGAGAACCTTGATTGGGCCTCCTCTCATTTTTCGGATCGGGACTTCTACCACACTTTGGCTCGGTTTAGTTTTGGTGCTCTTTGCTATATCATATGGAAAGAACGCAACAACATCATCTTCCGGAATCAGACTCTTTTTATCTCGGCGATGAAGATGCATTTTCGCAAGGCTATTAAGGACAAAGCGATGACCTTCAAGCATGTCATGGATACCCCAAAGAATAGAAGGCTGCAGCAGAGCTGGGACTTGAGTCCTTCTATCTTTGATTGATGGAGGGTTGGTCGGTCTTAGTTGAGCCTTTGTCTGTTAGGGTTTCCTTTTCGGTGTTGTTCTTGTTGTTGTTCATTGGATCCAAGGCACCCCTACACTCTTCTTGACTTCAGTCTCTTTGAGTGTCTGTTTTGTTGGTGCCTGGTATCCCACCCCCCCTTTGTATATTTTCTGCAAAATCTATTCATATCTTACCTTTACCAAAAAAAATACACGAGGATGGCTGCCTCGGAATCAGGTAGGGACATGTTGTAAGATCCTTGCAATTACTAATTATAGTCGTTGATTTGTATGCTCTTCTTGTTAGAATATTTTGTTAATTTAAATGAGATCTCAATTTTGTATTTCCCAATTAATTTCGATTTACTGCCTAATTTATTACTCGCATTTATTATGTGATAATTGTTCATTAATATGTTATCATAACGATTTTGATAGAAGATGTCGGTAATATAAGAAACAGAACAAAAACGTCATGTTGTCTAGTTCAAACCCTATCACTACAGAAAACATACCACCAAGTTTTGAAGGGTGTTAGCTAGTGGAACAAGACATATAGATCTGGTAATTTCATATTCGTAGATCAATTACGCTCCGCTCATTCGTTCAAAGTTTTGGATTTTTCGCATTTATAGATTTTCATCAATGGCTGGGGGTATGTCGATCATTTACATTTCCGCAAAATTGTGCCCGATTATGCTTGTATATGTTTGTGAATAGTAAATCAGAATCGTTAGCTTTTATTTAGATTTACTCTAATAATTGATATCAGAGCATGCTTACGATCACTACCTTGGTGAAAATTTTGGCATTTTGTATGTTTTAATTGGACTATGAATGGATAAAATTTGGATCTTTTGTGGCTTGGAAAGGAATTTTAAATTGCGGTCAAATACGAGCAACCCACCACGCAATCACGGATCTGCATGGTCACATCGTCATTAGTTAAAAAAGCCTTGAGATTACTTGGCATATTACTATTTGCCGAAGGTTAATTGAGTGGTGAAATTTTCAGTGGTTAGGGTTTTAGGGCAAATCATTTTAGGCTTAATTCCAATCAATTTGTTGGTTGATTTTGTCGAATCTTGGAACTATGCATTCGTCTGGCATTGTCTTTGAAACCCATTGATCAATTTGATCAAACATGGGCTGTGGAAGAAGACTCAGGCGGCGAAATGGAAGCTGGTCTTAGCGAAGCAACAATAGAAGAAAATCACATGGAAAGAAGACCTCATGCGCATGCGCCTAGCTAATGGGCACGCGTGCAACAACCCCAAGGTAAAAATTTCCAATTATGCCCTTGTCAACTAAATTACAATTTTGCTCTTACCGCAATTTTACCCCGTTAGGGTGAAAATTTATGATTTTTCCCTTTTGGTCGTAAAAATCCTATTTTACCCCTTACAAATGAAATTCCAATTCTGCTTTTGCAAGTAAAATTCCAGCTTTAATCCTCTTACACGTGATTTTACTATTTTGCCCTTACATGCAATTTTATGAATATTTTCATGTGAAATTAAATGTCTACTGATCCGTATATATTTAATTAATTGAAGATTAGCCATGGCATCTTTGATTATATTAAATCATATACATTAAGAGTATTTGGATCGCATATAGTCAAAGACACTAATTGTGACTAGTAGCATTACTATTATGAATATTATCCTATGGGAATTTTCAATATATGAATGTGATTAATTAGGATGAAGTAATTTATCTTTCTTAATTTATCCACGGGGATTGAGGAAGGAAATATAATTTGATAGTTTCATAATGAAGTAATTATGAATATATTTAAATTAAAAACTTAGCTCACATGCAGTTTTTTATGTTATGTGATTTGTATTTTATAACATGTTTTACGTTGGTAAAATATTATTTAAGTTTATCTGCCTCAAATATATTGATACATAAGTTTTCCTTTGATTATAATGCAGTCTTACCACTTAAGATTAGTTTTAGTATAATTGTTCCCGAGCTGAATGATAATAACTGTAAAGAATGGAAGAAATTAATTCTTCTCCAATTGGGGTGCATATATATTAATTATGCTCTACAATCAGACGAACCACATGTTCCTATTGAGGCTAGCACTTAAGCTGAATATACTCTTTATGCACAATGAGAGTAGTTTAACTGCATCAATGTGATGTACATAACGATAAAACTTTTTGATAGCAATCGTGATTCAATCATTCAGCATAACAATGCCAATAAATTGCTGGAGGCTATTGATGAGCAATTTGAGTTTTAAGAAAAGACACATGTCATGATCTTGATTATGAAGTTCTCATCATTGAAGTTTACTAGTGTAAGAGGTGTGCATAAGCACATCATGAAAATGAGGGACATTGTAACTCAGCTGAAAAATATTGAGGTTGGGATATTAGAATTTTTTCTTGTATACTATATCCTGAACACTCTCCCACAAGAGTATACCCCTTTCAAAATCTCTTACAAGACACATAACACTAAATGATCAATCAATAAACTCGTCACCATATGTATTCAAGAGGAAGAGAGGCCGCTAATGGAAAAAGGAGAAAGTGCTCAAGGTAAGTATAAAGGGCAAGCCAAGTAGAAGGGAAAAAGTAAAATACCTCTACCTCCCCGATGTGGCATTAAGAAGGAATCCAAGTGCTTCTTTTGTAAAAAAAAAAGGGACACATGAAGAAGGATTGCGCCAAATTCAAGGCCTGACTCAAGAAGAAATGTAACATATTCTCATATGTTTGTTATGAATCTAATATGGTTGATGTGGGTCATAACACTTGGTGGATTGATTCTGGTTCTACAATTCACATTTCGAATTCCTTGGGGTTTTTAGAACCAGCGGAAACGAGCAGGAAGTGAACAAAGTAATTATTCAGGAAACAAGATATGCTCGCGTGTGGAAGCTATTGGGATATATAAATTAGTTCTCAATAGTGGTTTTGTTTTAAATTTAGAAATGACCTTTTATAATCCAAGTTTTTTTAGGAATTTAATTTTAGTTTCAAGAATTGTACTTTTTGGATACTCCTTTTGAATTTTCAGGTTTAACATTCAGTTTATCATATAAATCTGAAATTATTGAGAGCGGTGTTTTGTTTGATGGTCTTTTTCGAATTAATTTACAAGACAATGACATTTATAATGAAATGCACCTTCACGATAATACTTTTATAAAGCAATGTGTTGTGAGTGAAGATTCATCTATGTTGTAGCACTAGAGATTGAGACATATTTCCATCGATATAATTAAGAATTAGTAAATGATTGAGTACTTAATACTCTAGATTTTACTAATTATGCAACTTGTGGACTGCATAAAGGGAAAGCAGACTAACAAGTCAAAGAAATGTGCCAAGAGGGGTATGGAAATATTAAAAATCATACATACATATATTTGTAGTCTATATTTGGACTCAAATGGATAGAGCTACTCCATCTCTTTCATAGAAGATTATTTATGATTCATGTATCTCTACTTGATTCGTAATAAGCACAAAGCGCCAAATGCCTTTAAGGTATTTAACACTAAAGCAAACAAGATAACGATAGGTCTTAGAAGCTTCTGTCTGTCCTTCTCGACGAAAACGAAGACTCTCTCTCTCTCTCTGTTAAGTTATTGTTGGTCTTCTTTTCTTTTTGCCCAAGCGATAACGTCACCTTTAGAAGACCAAAAGCGACTATGATTTCGCAGGACTTAGGTCCTCCATCTCCATTTGGTTTTATCTGCTCCAAGTAATTTCCTCCTTCGGCCACAACCGGGTATGCTTTTTTTTTTTTATCAATTTATTCAGAAACCGAGTTTGCAAAGGACTGAATCTTGGATCCTCATGATGAGCCCGGTAAAATTAAGGAATGCGATTTTGGATTCTTAATGAGAATAGGTGAGCGACTGCTTTGGAATTTGGAATAGAAAGTTTCAGAATAATTGGCAAATTCCAAAACTCATAGTAAAAGGATTTTCAGAATCCGATGCTTTTAAAAATTTTCTTGAATTCTCTCATAATATGTGTGTATATATATAGTAGGTTTTTTTTTTTTTTTGGCCAAAGCAAAGTATCCTTTTTTAATTGGTGAAAAATGGCGAGAAGAGATGTCCTATTTCTCTGAGTGTTATCATAAGTTTTCACACATTATATGCAAGTTTCAGTTTCTGAGCCATCACTAATCATTCATCCATAGGTTTACGAGTCTATTATTATATCTCTATAAGTGTGCTAGAAGTTGGGAAATGCTTATTAAGTCATAAGCTAGTTAGTGATTTGCTCAGAACGTAATTCGAATTTGTGACTTATAGTCTTATAAAAGATAAAGGGCGATAATTATCAATTCTCAATCTTTTAATTTAATAAATTTTTTCTTAAATCTTTTGATAATTTGCCAATATAGTCTATTCGGTTAATTTTTGTTGGGAATCATTAATGTGCATGCTAGCCGTCTTATGTGGCGTGGATAATTTTTATAATTTTTAAATAATTTGTCTGTTTTTCTTTTTATTTTTTTTAAATGAGGTCTCCAATGGATTCTAGGGCAAGGGCAGCCACCATTGAGGCTGTGGGTTGGTAGAGGGAAATAAGAGAAAAAGAAAAAGAAAAAGAACAGAGAACGGAAAAAGGAAATATTCATAATAATTATTAAATATTGCAATACTGTTTATGCCAGCGTCGACGATGCCGTATAAGACAATCGATTTCCAATTAAAATTGGCCGAAAGGAATATACTAGAAATTGTCAAAATACATGGGATTAAATTGATCAAATTTTTAAAAAATAGGATTGGGTTGGTTAGAGTTTAGAGTTTTTTTTTTTCGAAATTTCCCCGAAGATAATGAAACCAATCTACCATTAAATTACTACGTTTGGTATAATTCACGCTTCTTGTTTTATTTTTTCGGATCCATGTAATTAGCAGCTCTTAAAAGAGCATACTAAGTACTCTTTACATAGGATTAGAATCTTCGTCTTCACAATTTTATGTTTCAAAACATTACTTGCATTCTTTAAAATGTTCCGCTCATTCCGTTACCTTTTCTTTTACCGGCCGATCTTCCTAACATGGACCGTCGAATTGTTGATGCGAACATCGGAGTACACATTTCTTGATTTGATTTGCTCGAAAATATTTTGTGTCGCCTTCGGACAGCAAAAAGCTAAAGAAAAATTATTTTAGAAAGAGGGGGAGAATCCACCATTGATGCAAAGGGCGCAAGCTCTGCCCCCGGGCAACCCATGATCAGCCCTCGAGTCTTAACCTCAGAAAAAAGGAAAAAAGAAGAAGAGAAAGAAGAGAGAGAACATCATCGTCTAAAGGCCTTGAGTTCCTGTTCAAGAGCATCTTCCAAGAACGACTCCGCGTCCTCCATGAGCTCGGGGCTCAGCCTGAACATCAGGACGCAGAACTCCATCTGGCTCAGCACCCCGTCGCCGTCGAAGTCGCCTTCCCTCAACATGGACCGCAGGTCGTCGTCGCCCAGGCCGTGCAGCCCCAGGAGGGCGGCGTTCCTCTTGAGCGAGTCGAACGTGATGACCCCCTTGTCCTCGTCCATCAAGAGGCGGAACCCTTTGCACAGCTCCCCGATCAGGCCGTCCCCACCGAGCTTCTCGGCCATGCCCGGCAAGTAGTCGTGGAAGCTCGGAGCCGGAGCCGGCCCGCGCGACGCTGGTGAAGACCCCATCGGCAGAAGATTCAAGAACAGAGGAGAAAGCAGAGAGGTTTGAGATGGGGAAGCCAGAGGGCGAGAGGATATATAAGCTGGGTCAGTGGGGGTTTCCAAGAAAGGGAGGCCATGGGAAGACAAAAAGCGATGGAGGTCCAGGCAGAAGGATGAGAGCAAAATCCAGGTCAATCATGGGGAGACTCCCTGCGAATAAAGCAACTTGCAAGAGGTTTCGGGGAAGGAGGAGAGACCCACGATCAAAAGGGATATAATTGGACATTCAACATCGGAAGGTGCTTCTGAAGCATTTTTTTTTATATAACTCGACAATGATTCTATTTACTTTCCTTTTCTGCATATTTATGATTCTTTTTACTTTCCTTTTCTGCATATTCTTTTCAAACATATTATCCTTTTCCCCGGCTGAACCTTCCTTTCAACATCGGATAGAAATTAACTGGTTGTTTCGAGGATCGTCCCCATATTTAATAAGAGACAATTGGACTTATGATGACAGAGAGTGGCTAAATTGTTAGGATAATTTATTGCCCTGAGTACTGATAAAGATATTCATGCGTATCATAATGAAAATCATAAGAGATTATTATAGTATTTATGGACAGTAACCCTAATAAAAGAAGTATGGGATTCATGTTTATTTCAGAGGATAATCAAAAGAAAAAAAGAAAGAAAGAAACTGTAATTTTCCTCATAGGGCGAGGAGGCATTTTTTATGGGCGACCCAATTGGGAATTTGTCCTATTTTGGAGCATTATTTTGTCCTGGTTTCAGTACCTCGTGGCTGGAATAAATTTCACCTGTCAATGCGGTGGCCCAGTATTGGATGTGGACTCGGGGGAGCGATTGACCATTTATGAGAAATTTTCATTTATACTTGACAACGAAGGCTATATTGACTCAAAACGTTCGCCAACACAGGCTTCTCCCTTTCTAACACTTTTCTTTTTTTGGGATAAGTCAGTGACCTCCCATTAATTTTGGGAAAGTTATCCAAAAATTCTTAAATATATTACAATTTCGTCAATTTTATTATATTTATTTTTTATTTTTAATCAATTGAGTTAATTTAGTCAATTTTAACTTGAAATCACTAAAACAGATGTTAGCCTTTCTAGTGGTGCAATTAGCGTTAATGTGAAAAAAAAATTATATTTTTTTTGAATTTTTGAATTTTTTTCCTTTCTTCCTTATTCTTTTTTTTTTTTTTTTTTTAACAACTCTAGCTAACGAGGAGTTAGTGACCCTCACCGTTCACAAACAAGGGCCGCCAAGCCCTTGTTGGCCTTTGATGGGGCCATTGCGGCTGCAAGTAAGTCAGCCTGGCCCACAGTCGTGATGATGATTTGGGCAAGGACCATGAAGTATTCACTGGTCGCGGCCCTTGCCCAAACTTGGTGAGGGCTCAGTGACCGTCCCCAACCACAGTAACATAAAAGAAACAAAGAAAAGAGAAGACAAAGAAAAAAATAAAAAAATTCAAGTCAATGTTGATCATGTCAAGTAGGATAGTTAGGATATGCATTGGCAATTTTAGGATAAAATTAGTTGGATGGACTCACTTGGCAAAAAATGAAAATGTTTAGGATTTAATTGGCAAAATAATAAATTATGACCTTTTGGATAGTTTACTCTTTTATTTTCTATAGCTTTTAAACTGACCATATACTACTTGAGATGCTTGTTATTTATGTGCTAAATCTATAAAATTAATGTCCTAGTTGCATCAGTCAAAAAGTCCTAAACATATGTTTAGCTTGGATCCCCTTCATTCAAAGAAGGGGATCCAAGCCAAAAAGTCAAACCGGTGTGAGATAATACTAAGAGTCGCAACAACATTTCCATAATGTTTGAGATAATATCGTGAGAGCACAAATTCTGACCGAATGTTCTCGACTTATGATTTTATGTAGACTTATTACACGACAATCAGCTATTACTGTTATTGGCTCCTAATCAGTCCGGCCAGGCTGCCTTCCGGGGGATGCATCAGCAAGGCTTGCGGCAGAAGCAGCGGTGCCGGAAGCCTCTACACTTACCGTCGTCGAAGCCCTCTTCCTTGCAGACCACCACACAGGTGCGGTCGCTCATGCACAGTCCATGGAATTTGTGGCTCTGCGACTCGCACATCCTTCCTTCAACTCGCCACACCACCTCTTCTGCATCAACATGTATATGCAAAGAAGAGTATTCGAGTTAAAACCCGATCAAGGGGCGACAGCAGCCCTAGAATTTAAGGAAGACAAGTTCTTTTTCAAAAAGATTAAAATAACGTTTATAGATATTAATTTTGTTGGGTTAAATAGAAAAGCCCTACTCATCCCCGCTTAAGATTATTACATTTTATTTTGTAGAATTGACATGTCTTTGATGGACTGATTTTCTCCGTCTCTTTTCTTTTTTAATTATCGTGTGGCGTTTTGAATCGGTCTCGTGACCTAAGCAGGAAATTTGAGGCCCTATACATCTTGAGATATAAGACTCGGTCATTTTACCACTTGCCAATTCGTTTAGTCTTTTTGGATAACTGATCGAAAGAAGGAAGTTATTGATCTAAATTCACTCATTTAAAAAAGAAAAAAAAAGGGTTTTAAGTTGACTTGATAGATGGAAAGTGACTAACTTGGTCATCAATATAATGAGTAGCCCGTTGGATCCTTCGAGTCACAAAAACATAATCAGTCTAGTTTATATCGCGATCTTACCTTTTTATATGACACAAGTCCAAATTGATCATTACATAGTTACGAGTTGTATGTTATAACTCGCTGACATTTCTTTCATTGTAGTTGGCCAGCGTGTTAAGTCTATTAAAAAATGTACCTGGATGGACTACCGGATCCAATGTGGGTTGTGCTCCTAACGGTTTAGATGCATTTAGATACATGTAACATGAACCACGGGCTTACTCATTTGTAGCGGCACATGCACAAATCGAACATTGGAGAGTCGCAAGTTGTATGTTACATCCTATTCCACATTTTTTTTGGGGAGGGGGGTTTCTCCTGGTGTAGAGATTATTTAGTAAAAGGAAAAAAATTAACACAAGTTGAATACCAGGAGAGTGAGGATGGTGGGTAGGGTCTTGCGAGGAGCAAGGAGGAGGAGCAACAGCAGGACCAGCCCCATGCATCTCTTCTCCATATCTACTTCTCCTTCCAGAATCGACACCGACCGATGCTCCTGATGATGACAATCTCTGGCTGGATTAGCAAATGAGGTCCGATTGCCAGCTTATAAAGGAGTGAGATAGCGAGAAGTTTGTTTAGCAGAAATTAATTACAAGAGTAACCGTCGTGATTAGTCAATTTTCCAAGTGTAGTGAGACTGAGACACCTCTTTCCTCGTTGCCTAGTGAAACCGCATTCTTAATCCATTTGTGCGATAAAACCTATTTCGAGGCGTATTTTCGTGAAAATCCGATCCCCCCGATCCACTAGGTGGATCTCCACAATTAATGCCGTGACCTGAAATTTTCACACCATTTGAACATCAAAAGCAACAAATACTTTGACCTCACAATGATGTGCACAATTCTTTTTCTTTTACTATACAGAATCAAAACTTCCCAATATAGAAGACATTCTCCTACTTTTGTTGTGCACTCTAATCTAATCCTCTTGAAGAAGTTGCTCATTTGAATGTCCCTGAATTCTGAATTGGACCGATCTAAAACATATTTTGGTTGAAGACTAAATTCAGTGAGGCTTAAAGTAGGAGATCATCTTGCCACTTGATTCGATATTAAACAAAAGAACATGAACTCAAGACGAGTGCATAATATTTTTATATACAAAATGAATATGGTAAATGCACCCGCTTTTCTATCGTGATTTGTAAATGAAAATTACAGGTCAATGTGGCATAGAATTATTCACTGAAGTGCAAGTAGATGGCGTATTATTTCGCAATGCACAAGTAGCTTCCCAATATACAAAGCGAGTACCTAGCCCTCTTGTCTCTAAGTAGGACTCATCTCAACTAACGAGATATTGTCATTACCAATCTATGGGGGTAGAATCATAAATGTCTTAACCCATCCATCATGAATGTGCTCTAGATTAGCGAGGATAAATATACCATGATACAATTACATGATGATAATAATTTCATACTTATTCTCATAACAGGTTACTCAAGTCATATTAGACCATACATGCCATATTATCTCGTGTATAATCACAGGACTTCACGACCTCTCAATCTTGTAAAGACTTATCGTAGATGGTAGAACATCTATTTTTTCCTAGAGCCTTATATACATGCTCATACAAGGGAATCACTCTCTAGCGAATAGGTCGTGGCAAAGATATCCCTAACATGTGTTAGGGAAATCCCTTATGATGTTTTGAAGATGACAAAATAAATCAAAGGCTACTAACATGTTTGATGGTTAAGTAATAGACCATGCAGATTATAGAACATGTAAAGGATATTGTCAAAGTGTGAAGACGACCATAAGACTGAACGTAACTCATGTCCAAAGTATATTCTGAAGATATCCGGACTTACGTGTCAAAGTCTCAAGGCGGCAGACTCAAGACAAAGTCGAAGGCAGGACTCAGATTGTAAAGTCTGAGACTCAGACTTTACATCCAGATTACGATGAATCGTAACTCAAGCCCAATCATACAACGGCTAGTGATCTGGTTTGGATTCCACATCAAGATTGATTTGATTGATTCAATCTAATTGATTGACGATTGGATCTTGAAGACAAGAACTTTCTATACGAAGAAGCTTTACTTATGGAAACCAAGATTTCGTTTGTATGGGCGATCGGAATCAATTTGGGATTTTACCTTTGTCACTCAACGGCTACCAAATCTTCTAGATACTGAGCTGTCCAATGGGTATATTGGAAGACGATTCTCCGGGATGCTGTCCAACGGGTAGTTTGGAAGTGGAGGAGTACTTAAGGAGATGAAGGACCGATGAGCAAGTAAGAGACGGAGTGTAGAATTTATAATTCCAAAGTCTGAGCGACTTTCGATCATATACTTGTCTCTTGAGAGCTTAAATGTTTGTAATCATGAGAGAAATACCAAAAGAGTGACTTAGTGAGATAGTGTGATCTACTACTAAGTGTATGCACTCAAAGTTGTAATCTCTTGTTGATTGCATAGTGGAATCCAGCCAAGAAGGCTGTTAGCGTGGGAGAGTGGACGTAGGCTTGGATTAAGCCGAACCACTATAAATCTTGTGTTCTTATTCTCTTCCCTAACTCCTTTATTTTATTCATACTAGCACTCTCAACATGGCCTCTCCAACATGCAAATCTTTATAAGATAACAATTCCAATATACAATTTATCATCACAATCTCTTGGCATTTCTCGCATGGACAATGGAAACCAAATATCCATTTATCATCATTTACAAATCCACAAACTCTTATTCATCTCATCACAAGCAACATCACTACATAACAATTACCATGTAATTATTGTGCAAAAAATAACACACCAATCTTTGGGCATTTCTTGTGTAAACCGTAGCGAAGAATTAAATATCGAAGGCCATTCATTTGTTATCTAAAACATATAAAAACTTTACTTATGCTATGGACATGTCATGGACTTCATAAAATTACGAAAACAGCCCACTTTTAAACTAATTATGCAATTAAGTCCAATTTTATCTAGTTAAATAATTTGTTAAAATTATCATCCATGTAAATTATTTATGGATCTTTACATCCTAAGTATTATCAACTAATGTAGAAAATTCTGGATAATTAAAGTAATGGACTTCACATCGTTTGACTATTGTGATTGGTATATGCTCCATAAACGTGGGTTCGATTGAGCAATTCTCTGGTAATAACTAGCAAATAATATCGTCATCTTTCTTGGAACACCCATTCTTATTCATTTAAAATGGAGAATTTACGAACTCTTTCGATAATGCAGCAAATTGCATTTTCTTATCTTCAACTAATCCAGGGGGTAAAAATTAGTGCCCCAACTAGTAAACAAAAGTTTTGGACTTTAAGAGCACTGCTCATGAGCTCAATCTGGTTCTTGCATCTCTAGCAATATGCTAACAAAGGAAAAAAATCAAGCGTGAACTTTGGACTATCTTCGGTGTAAACTTTCCTTAATTGATGATGTTTTCGCAGGGCGTGTCATATTTATCGTTATTCGTCTTTTTTATAATTTGAATGCATTTCGGCCTAAATACATTGTCATCTTTCTTGCCGGATTTAAAGATTTGCGTTGCATAAAATATTACTACTCCTATGTCTTAGGAGTCGTTTCAAAAGGAGACAGAATCACAAGCATCGTCGTCCAATATCAGAAAGTGGGTAGGCATTCTTGCCCTTTTTGATTCTCAAGAGGTTTTAGGTACTTTCGAAATATTGCAGATACATCTCCACTCTCGAATTATGGAACGATGAAACTCGTGTTTTTAAGTAGAACTAAAAACAACGAAATCATCTCGGCCTTGAGTGTCGGCTCTTACTAGTAATTGACCTTTTATTTTCTTTAGCAATTAGACTTACCATATATTATATCAGGCGCTTGTTATCTATGCACTAAATCTGGAAATTAATGTCCCTAATTGCATCGGCATTATCTTCATTCTTTGAAGGGGACCCAAGCGAAAACTCTAACAAGTCATGGATTCTATCGATACCATCGTCTAACATGTCAATATATTGAGATATCGTTTGTGATAGCGCATTTTCTCTCCGAACATGTTCGGCATATGATTTCACAGACTTATTACAGGATAATTAGCTACTGCAGTTAGCGATTCCTAATGAACCCGGGCTGTCCCACCAGGTGGTCGCTCTCCATATGGTGGTGGTCGCTCTCCAGGTGGTGGTCCCTCTCCAGGTGGTGGTTCCTCTCCACCAGACTTCAAGCAAAAGCAGCGGCGCCGGAGGCCTTTGCACTTGCCGCCTTCGAAGCCCTCGTCCCTGCAGACCAGGCCAAAGTGGCGCCTGCTTTTGCACATTCCTTTGAATTTTAGGTTCTTTGACTCGCACTTCGGTCCGTCATATGCACTCACAACATCCTCTGCACAAATATCCTTGTTAGACCCAACATATGCATGCAAGAGTATACAAGTTAGACCCGATGCGGAGCGGGACGGGGCCACCGCTGGCTCCCTAGGTCCAGCGCCGTCAACGGCCATCTTGAATTGAGCTCACACTAGAAGGTTCGACAGCTCAATCTTACTGTCTTGGGTTAAAAAAATTAGTGAACTTTCTTTTGTAAAACTGACACGGCATTGGTGGATTGCTTTACTCCGATCTCTTATGGACAATCAGATTTGACGGATCTCATGTGGATCATAATAACTTTGACTTTCCATATACATTTTAGAATATATACACACAAAAGTAGTTTCGCCTTATGATTGTGGCTTTTGGCAGCCCCTTTAATACTTCTTTCTTTAGGTATGTTATCAAATTTGTATGTATTAATTTCACAAAAAAAAAAAACAAAAAAGTACTCATGAAGACTTTTGTTAGATAGAAAACACAAGACACAAGCGTCACTTCTTATAAAACTTTCATGAGATAATGTGTCTTGTAAGAAAATATCACACAAGCGCCACTTTTAAATAGGTGTCAAAGATGCTACACTCGCAAATAATGTTGCTCCTGTTGATCGTCGTAGCGGCGTCCTAGGATCAACATAGCTAGAAACCCTAACATGTAGGAGGAGAATACAAAGATTTGCGTACCTGATTTGGAATCCATCGTTCTTGTTGACACATAATTTTTGTTTTCAAATACATAAAAAGAATTAGAGAAAAAGAGAAAAAGAGAGAAAAAAATAACAAAACAAAAAAAAAAAAAAAAAGAGAAAAAAAGAAAACGTGGAAGGGGCTGGGCCGGATCTTGCCTTGGCCCAGCCCATGCTGCCTTCTCCCTCGCCCATCTTTGCAAAAAAACCCTAGGGGAGCGACGGCGGCGGGGAGGAAAAAACCAGGGAACGGGAATAGAGGGAGGGGACAGCAACAAAAACAGAGAGAAGGGGGAGCGAGGAGAGAGAGAGAGAGGAGAGAGAGAGAGAGAGAGAGAGAGAGAGAGAGAGAGAGAGAGAAAGAGAAAAAAGAAAACGTGGAAGGGACTGGGCCGGATCTTTCCTTGGCCCAGCCCATGCTGCCTTCTCCCTCGCCCATCTTTGCAAAAAAACCCTAGGGGGAGCTGACAGCAGCAGGGGGAAAAAACCAGGGAACGGGAACAGAGGGAGGGGACAGCAACAAAAAACAGAGAGAACAGGGGGAGAGAGGAGAGAGAGAGAGAGAGAGAGAGAGAGAGAGAGAGAGAGAGCTTGAGGAAAAATGGCGACAACACCGTCGCCGTTGGCAGTGGTGCTCGACCGACGCCAACCCCGCCATTGCTTATCAAAACCTGGATCTGAAGGCGTCGTGTAGAGAAGAGAAAAACCAGAGGAAACATCATCGACGCCACCCGACGCCGTGTGAGCCACCGCCCTTCGAGTGACACTGGGTGCTTCACCACCGCAGTTGCTGTTTCGCGGTCGTCGGAGCTCTGGACGCCGTTGCCATTGCAGCTTTCAGCCAAGCCGACGCCCTGCCCATCACTGTGCTTCTGCCCAACACCTGCAACCCACGTTGTCGTACCTTCGCCCATCTCTGCAGTTGCACGTCACAGCGTAGCTCTGAGCCACTGCTGCTACTATCGCCCAGCTTGAACCCGCGAGTGCAACTATTTGTGCTGTTGCCATTCTGCCATCCCTGACGACTGCCGCCGTGTCTAGGTCCCCTTCGTGTGTCGACCTACAGTACCCGCCGCCGCTGCTCCCAACATTGAACTTGCGACACCATCGCGCTAGCCGCTCGACCCCTCTGCCGCCGTCGTAGCACCAGCACCATACCGTTGGCGCCCGTGTCGCCGCGTCGCCGCCAGCAAACCCTAGGGAGAGGAGGTATGAGTCGGGTTGCGGCCACCAAGCCGGGTCGGGCGTTCGGTCGCGAGCCGGGTAGGGTTTCGAATAATGTGGGCTAGTTTTAGGCTTTGAACATGTGGGCTTGTGGGCTTTTGAACTTGTGGGCTTATAGGTTTATGGGCTTATGGGCTTCTTTCTTTTAAAAAAATTAGACCGGACTGGGCCTACATATTAGGCCTAGCTCGGCTAGTTTCTGTGGGCTTGGGCCGTCTGGCCCGATTCGGTCCGGGTTTGGGCCCTCTGGCCCAATCCCGGGCCTTTCACACCGAACCGGGTCAGACCCATCCCGGGGATCTGACTCGTTTTGTTTTAAATATATTATATTATTATAATATTAAAATAATATTTTAGAAGATAAAAAAATTAAAATTTTTTTGAAAATTAAAAAAGTGTAGGGTTTGGTTAGGAATTGCTATGTATTTCATTTTTAGTGTAATTAGGCCTTTATTTGCTCATATATTGATTTATAACACATTTAATTTGCATATTTAATTATGTTTGTGGATGTTCAATTGCACGTGTTCAACTTTATTGCAATTAGGATCTTGGTGGCCATGATCATTACTTTAATGATTGTACACCCGCATGATCACCTCATATGTTAGTGGATAGGTGTAAAATCAATCCAAACTACCTACCAAAAATCATGTTGTTAAAATGAACAAGATTAGGTACTAAAAGGGTACTAATTGGTCAATTAGTGTAATTAAGTCCCCGACCCTAGACTCTTTGGTTGCGTAGGAAGTGAGGTACACTCCCATGCCTCACTTGGATTCTAGCCGACCCCAATAGGCTAGTGGCGACTCTTTTTGTGCAAAATTCCTAAAAAAATATTTCAATATCACGCGAGGTATGGGCTTGGGAGAACTCACACCTAATCATGGGCCTTAGACCCGTCCTTAGGCAATACCCCTAAACTTGTTCCCTCCCCCCAAGGGTAGCTCGCGACAGTTCTTTATGCGGAATGACGACGATCTGATGCTCAAACGACGAGCCGACGCTCAGGTTCTTCTCCTCTATGACTCTCGGTTCGTGGCTCGATGAGACCGCCACTTACAGCTTCCCTTATGTGAGGTGAGAGAAAGTTCATGAAAGAATGAGGGCTAGAGGAGGGACCTTAGTGTTATTTATAGAGTTTTGGACGGGCCTTCTCATCACGGGCTGGGACCAACTTGGCCCACACAAGCCAGGCCCATATTTGACCATTAAGGAAACTTTATGCCTTACCTTATTAGACCAACCCCGTAAAATGGTAAATTACAATCTCAATTAATATAGCCCACATAAGGAAAACTCTTACATTCTCCCACTTGAGCTATGTTAATTGATATTGTACTATATGTGCACACCTTTATGTTGGTTTAATGACAATTCTTAATAGTCAATCCTGTTGGAGAAATCTTCTTGAAGTGTTTTGAAGCTGACAAAACGTTTCCTTCAGTCTAGTCTGAAGGTTTTGCAGACTCTGCTATTTAAAGTCTGAAGACCTCGGGACAGCCAGACTCAAGACTCAAAGTCTATCCTCATTGACAGTCTCTAATCCGTTGAAGAAAGGTTATCCAAATCTGAATGATTCTTTAAGGGGATGTCCTTATCAACTGGAGAAGATCTCGTGGCTGGAGAAGACATATCGGAATCATTTGATTGATCGAGATTGACTAGATGATTGAAGATCCGATAATTGTCTGGATATTCTTGGAAGGTTCTACTTATGGAAACCGAGATTCTGCTTGTATGGGCGAACATGATTGATGGGCTATCGACACGTTCCTTTAATAGCTTGATTAATCTTCTTAATTGATTCCGTCCAACGGGTAGATTGGAGGAATTCCTTTGGTAAGTGCCAACGGGTATGATGGCATGAAGGAGTATATAAAGAAGACGTCTTAAGTTGTTGAAGGTGTGCGCGATAGAAAAATTCCAAAGTCTGAAGCCTCCTGTTGTTTAGACAATCTCTTTGAGCGATCCATTGTATTCAAAAGAGAGTCAATATTTGTAAGAGACCTTGAGGAAGTGTAGTAGAACATCTATGCTGTGGAATCAAGGAAGTGCTGTGGTGTAACTTCTCTTTTGATTATAGTGAAATCCAGCCAGTAGGCTGTCAGTGCGGAAGAGTGGACGTAGGCTTGAAATAAGCCGAACCACTATAAACTCTGTGTTCAATTTTCTCTTCCTTACTCTCTTTACCTTGATCGTATTTCATCTTGTTAATCAATAAAGAATTTCCTTTTATCATTTGCCAAGTATTGCTTCCGTATCTCAATAAATTGTTTATGCACCTATTCACCCCCCTCTAGGTGCTTATACTAGCTATCTTAATTGGTATCAGAGCTTGTGTACTCACTTTGTTTGAAGTGTTTTACTTCAGAGTAAAAGATCCATGGCTAGTATGCTGGCTCCAGGGCTTGTAGAAGGGCAAAGCAACACGAGACCACCTTACTTTGATGGGAAGGATTATAACATATGGAAGAACAAGATGAAGGCGTTTCTAAGATCAAAGGATCCTTTGGAATGGGACGTTGTAGAAAAAGGAATCATTCCTAAAGCTGCATCAGTTTCAGAAAGAGGAAAGGAAACTATTGAGACCAGCGACATGAGTTAGGAAGAGAAAATCAAGAGACAAACTCTTGATGCAAAAGCAATCTATTCTTTATATTGTGCTTTATCACCTACTGAATATAACATAATATCTTCTTGTGATACAGCCAAAGAAGTATGGGATAGATTATACATTACTTATGAAGGAACCGATCGAGTGAAAGAGACTAGAGTCAATATACTCCTCGGTCAATATGAAGCCTTCAGAATGAAAATGGGAGAATCTATAACTGACATGTTTAGTCGTTTTACAGATATCATGAATGGTCTGGAAAATCAAGGTCAACCAGTTTCTGATTCCATGAAAGTAAATAAACTGCTGCGAGGACTTTCTAAGGATTGGAATCACATAAAGACTTCAATCAGAGAGACCCAAAGAATCATGCCATTGTCTGTCGATGAGTTGGTTGGGACCCTTCAATCTTATGAAGTGGAACGAATCAATGAAGACGAAGATCCTAAAGGTAAGAAATCTATTGCATTAAAATCTAATGATGATTCGATGTAATAGATTCGAAGACGACATGGATGATGAAGAACTTGCTCTCATGATAAGAAGGTTCAGAAAAGCTGAATAGAAAGGGAAGAAGATTCAATGCAAGGAAACAAGGTTTTCAAAAGCAAAGAGACTAAATCTATTGAGGATGATGAATCAAACAAAGATGTAGTTTGCTTTGAATGCAAGAAAAAGGACACATCGGACCTAACCTGTCCTCTTTTAAGGAAGAAGAAAGGAAAAGCTGAAAAGTATCGAAAGGCTCTTAAAGCGAGACTGAGTGATACGGAGTGCGAAGATAGTGATGATGATTATGCCAACATATGTCTAATGGCACAATCGGATTCAGAATCAAACTCCGAGACTGATTCAGATTTAGAAAGTGAATTCGAGGTAAGTAACTTCAAAATCCCTATGAAAGTTTCAAAATACATTGATGAATTATGTTTCAGTCTTAAGACCTCTCTTAAAAGAATTTTGGAACTCAAAAAGGAAAATTCTGCTTTAAAACATCAAGAGAATGTTTTAAAAGAAAAAGTGAAATGCTTAGAACATAATGTTTCTTCTCTTATTGAAAGTAAAGATAATATTTCAAAAGAAAATACATTTTTGAAAAATGACATTTCAAATATTTCCAAAAGATTTTCTTTGGGATCTGAAAAACTTGACAAAATACTTTATGTTCAAAGACCTTATTTCAATAAATCTGGTTTAGGAATGACTGCTGAAACTATTCCTTTAATCGATTTTCCTAAAGTAAAAGAAAGAATCAAACAAAGACCCTCAAAAAATGCTTACAAAAATCATTTTGAAAGGACCTTTGTAAAACCAGTAGGTCGCAATGCTCTTAGATGTTCAAAATGCAATAGTGTAGATCATTTTGAAAAAGAGTGTCCTATGATATGGAGACCTGTCAATAGAGTCTGGGCAAAAACAATTAATCAAACTAACTCAAAAGGACCCAAGAAAATATGGGTACCAAAGAAAGTTTGAGTCTCTTTTTATATGCATGTCACCATCAAGAAAAATGTGAAATGGTACTTGGATAGTGGATGCTCGACAGGAGATTCAAATTGCTTCATAAAGCTTATACAAGTGAATGGTGGAAAAGTCTCATTTGGAGGAAACATCAAAGGAAAAATAGTAGGCTTTGAACTGTGAAGATCGGGAACCTCACAATAAGCAATGTTTCTTTAGTTGAAGGGCTTAATTACAATCTGCTAAGTGTTAGTCAGCTGTGTGATGCCGGTTTTAGAATCAACTTTCAAGAAGGTATTTGTTTAGGAACTAGTAAAGACTCTACTTAGTCATTTATGGGTCGAAGACATGGAAATATCTACCTCTTGGACTTAAAACCAGATGAGTCGCAATGTTTAATCTCAATTCAAGACGAAGCAAGCATGTGGCACAGAAAGCTTGGACATGTTAACATGAAGCAGATAGCCAAGATCTCAGCAAAGAAGCTTGTTCGTGGTTTACCCAATTTATCATATCAAAAGTTTGATCTATGTACACCATGCATATTGGGAAAACAGGTAAGAAATTCCTTTAAATCAATAAATCAAGTTTCCACTAACCGTGTACTACAGCTCTTGCATATGGATCTCTTTGGACCAACAAGAACGCAGAGCATTGGAGATAAGAAATATTGCCTAGTAATTGTGGATGACTATTCATGATTTACTTGGGTATATTTCTTAGCAAGTAAGTCTGAAACTTTCTCTTACTTTAAGAAATTTGCTAAGATGGTTCAAAATGAAAAGGGATATGTTATTTCTAGTATAAAAACTGATCATGGAGGTGAATTTGAAAATCAAGATTTTGCCAAATTTTGTGAAGAATCTGGTTTTCAGCATTTATTCTCTTCTCCTTATACTCCAGAGCAAAACGGAGTTGTGGAAAGGAAGAATAGATCTCTTCAAGAAATGGCTAGAACCCTCTAAATTGAAAATAATATATCTTTACGATTTTGGGCTGAAGCAGTATCAACATCATGTTATATTATCAATAGAGTTTTTCTAAGACCTATTCTAGAAAAAACCCCCTATGAACTTTTTAAAGAAAAGAAGCCTATCGTTTCATATTTTCATGTATTTGGGTGCAAATGTTTTATATTGAAAAATGCAAATGATCGAGTTGGTAAGTTTGGAGAAAAGTTAGATGAAGGCATCTTCCTTGGATATTCAACCACGAGCAAGGCATACAGAATTTACAATAAGAAGACTCAAACAGTGGAAGAATCAATGAATGTCAAATTCCAAGATTCTACACAAAATGAGTCCATTCAGACTCATCTCGAAGAATCTGAACCTGCTCCAGACTCTACAAAGTCTAAATCTCAAGAAGCAGCTCAAACTTTGAAGGACTAGCAACAAGTGATCGTTGAAGATTCTAGTGAAGGAAGTAACCATCAATCTGATACTTTAACCAAAGAACTGGAAACATAAGTCCAGTCATCCCAAAGATCTTATCATTGGCGATATCAATGAAGGAATTCGCACAAGATCCAAAAGGCGAGAAGAGTTTAGTGCTGTGGCTCTTATTTCTGAAATAGAACCCAAGAGCATAGAAGAAGCTTTATCCGATGAAAGCTGGATTGAAGCCATGCAAGAAGAACTCAGACAATTCAAAATTAATGATGTCTGGGAACTAACTCCAAAACCAAAAGGCAAATCTGTCATTGGAGCTAAATGGGTATTCAGAAACAAGATGGACGAAAAAGGTAAAGTAGTAAGAAACAAAACAAGACTTGTGGCCAAGGGATACACTCAAGAAGAAGGGATCGACTATGATGAGACCTACGCACCAGTAGCGAGGTTAGAAGCAATTCGTTTATTACTTGCATTTGCTTGTTATAAAAATTTCAGGTTATTCCAAATGGATGTCAAAAGTGCTTTCCTAAATGGATTTATCCATGAGGAAGTTTATGTGGAACAACCACCTGGGTTTGAAGACCCAAGGAAACCAAACTCAATATTCAGATTAAAAAAGGCCCTATATGGCTTGAAGCAAGCACCTCGAGCCTGGTATGAAAGATTAAGTAAGTTTTTATTACAAAATGGTTTTGTCAAAGGTAAAGTAGATACTACCCTTTTTATTAAAAGAGAAAGCAAAAGTTTTCTGCTTGTTCAAATATATGTTGATGATATTATTTTTGGATCGTCTAATGAAAATCTGTGCAAGAAATTTTCTAAGACTATGCAGGATGAATTTGAAATGAGCATGATGGGTGAGTTAACCTTCTTTCTTGGACTTCAAATAAAACAACTGGAGGAAGGAACTTTCATTCATCAAGAAAAGTATGCAAATGATCTTGTTAAAAAGTTTGGGTGGGCAAGCGCAAGACAGCTAATATACCAATGTCAAGTTCCTTGAAGATAGACAAAGATGAAGGAGGAAAGAAAGTTGATCAAAAGCTGTACAGGAGTATCATCGGATCACTTCTTTATCTTACTGCTTCTAGACTTGACATTTTGTTTAGTATTTGCATTTGTGCGATTTCAATCGGACCCAAAAGAATCTCATTTGAGTGCTGCGAAACGTATTATCAAATATATCTCATCAACTTCAAGTTTCCAAAAAGGGGAGACTTTACTATTCTTGGATATTCAGATGTAGACCTTGCTGGATGCCGAGTTGATAGAAATAGTACTTCAGGCACTTGTCAACTTCTTGGAGGTAGGACAGTGTCTTGGTTTTCAAGAAAGCAAAGTACAGTAGCTCTCTCCACAGCAGAAGTAGAATATATAGCTCTCGGAAGTTGTTGTTCGCAAATTTTGTGGATAAAACAACAGCTAAGAGACTTTGGAATTGAAGAATCATGCACTGAGATCAACTGCGACAACACAAGTGCTATCAATCTCACAAAAAATCCAATTCTCCACTCAAGAGCAAAGCATATGGAGATTCGACATCACTTTATTAGAGATCATCTTCAAAATGGAGATGTTTCAATTCAATATGTTGATTCAAAGAATCAATTGGCGGATATATTTACAAAGCCTATGGAGAAAAATCAATTTGAATTGATTCGCTCCAGACTTAACATTTTAAGGTATGAGGAGATCAAAGTGTAAAGGCTCTCAGACTCAGACATACAAGACCTTAACTGTAAGTTAGTCTTGGTACGATCATCAGACTGTAAGTTAGTCTTTCTCTCTCTCTCTCGTATTTTATCTTGAAAAGGTACGATTGTCAATCATGGTTTATTGCTATCTTTAATCGACGTAATTATTGCATTGTTTCCTTTTTGAAAAAGAAGTTATTCTTTGAAATGAAGATTTTCTCGAAAAGAAGGTTAGTTATTTTAAAAAGGCATCTTTTCACCTTCCTTTGTGACGGTTCGTTTATCTCTCTTTATAGTGCTCTGTTTACCCCTCTTTTTTTTTTTTACTCTCGAAAACCCTAGAAAGCATCAATCCTCCATTCCCGATTTTCTCACTTGTTTAATCCGTGAAAAAGTTGTCATCTTTCTTGAGAAAAGTCAAGCAAGGAATCTTCCAAAAACTAAGAAAGATGTCTTCCTCGAGAAAGTCATCGAGAATCGCTAACAGGGGACCACTACGAATGGCTGAGAGGCCTACGCACTTCGATCTTACCGAAGAAGAAGTATCTCCTGAACAACAACTGAGCCCACAACATTCTCAACAGCGTCATTCATCTAGTCCTCAAGGCGTTGATCATCAACATCAGGAAGAAATCATTGAGGATGCAGATCCTATGTGTTAGGAGTTAAAAGAGGAAGATATCAGCCGATCAAAGTTTCCATTGCTCGGGCTACTCTGGAACTTGTGAAGGATAGGAGAACAGATGAGAAGATCACCTATCTAAGGATGAATGCATTCAACATCCTACTTCACAAGATCGTGATCAATTGCCTCCGGCCCAAATCAACCTCGAAGACTGATGTTTCAAGTTTAGAAGCGAAATTGATGTATGCCATCCTCACTGGAAAAATGTTTTCTCTTCCTCACACTATCATGTTCCACATGTATAGAGCAATGATGAAGGACAGAGGTCAACTACCTTATCCAAGCCTTGTGACAAAGTTGTTCGAGACATCGAATATTCAGCCTCCGCAAATCTTTTGTGTTCGATCATGCGATCATATGGTGGTAGGATGAAGATGGTGACCAAAATGCGTTTGAAGGAACCGAGCAAGGAGTTGGAGAAATTCAAGGAGAAGACTCCGAGTCATATCTCATCAAACCTCTTCTTCAAAAAGAAAAGGAAAGGAGCCATTGATTGCTTCAAAGCAGAAAAGAAGAGCTCTTATTGTGGAAGATGAAGAAGATGATGATCTCATCATTTCGGCAATAGCTTTGAAAAGGCTAAGTCGTTCTATCCCAGACTCAACAGAACAGCGTGAGATAGAAGAAGAAGGAGAAAGAGAAGGTCAAGAGAGAAGAGATGTTGAAGAAGAAGCACAAGAAGAAGAAGAAAGAGAAGAAGAAAGGAGAAAGAAGAAGAAGCAAAGAAGAAGAAGCAAGAAGAGATGAAGAAGAAAAAGGAGATGAAGAAGAAGAAAGAGCGGTTGGCGAAGCGAGAGGAGGAAAGACCTGGAAATGAAAGAAGACATGAAGGAGAACCGAGGAACTCTCTTCTCCTGTAGGCATGAAAACAGGGGGAGATCAAGAGAAAGGAGGGAAGTCCTCATATCCCGACACAAGTGAAGGAATCAGTCGATCTCCTACAGACCCAGAGGATGTTTATGCCTCCCAATTTCTAGAAGAAGGTCATGAGGTTTCAACGCCAAACTTGCAAGATTATTCAGACATGCCATCATCTGCAAAACGTACGGAAGCTAGTACGTAGACTGATAACTCAGCCGACTTTTGCAGAATTCTCGATATTCTTTTGGAGATGCGCGGTCAGATTTATGCCTTGGGATGCGAGGTTCAATCTTTGCAGAATGCTGGTCGAGTTTCTTCAGTGTCCTTACAAGATCAGATCCAAGCCCTATCTGTTCAGATTTAGGCCAATGCCAAGGGTGAGGAGATTGCTCAAGGCGAAGGAAGATCTGAAAAAATTTGGAAGGGATCGTTCGAGTCAATGGAAGATTTCCAGCTTGTTCGTGTTCCCAAGAAATCTTGACTTCATTTTAATCTCATCCTTTTCAATGATGACAAAAAGGGGGAGAAATGCAAGATATTTGAACAACTTGAACAACTTTAACTTTTTCTGTTTTGTTTGTTTTGGATTAATGTTTGACTTTAAACTTTGTGTCTTTTTGTGTCTGGATTTAAATTTGGATTATTGCTATTGACTGCTATTAATATCTTATGGATAGTTTATCATATTCAAGACTAACCTATTTTCTGTGGATGCAGATTTTAGTGTTAGCCATTTATCTCTATAAGATATGCACATATGTTTGAGATATGTTTTGCAGGTCAAAGTTGTCCAAATCTGCAGGAAAGTTTTGTCACCATCAAAAAGGGGGAGATTGTTGGAGAAATCTTCTTGAAGTGTTTTGAAGCTGACAAAACGTTTCCTTCAGTCTAGTCTGAAGGTTTTGTAGACTTTGCTATTTAAAGTCTGAAGATCTCCGGACAGCCAGACTCAAGACTCAAAGTCTATCCTCATTGACAGTCTCTAATCCGTTGAAGAAAGGTTATCCAAATCTGAATGATTCATTAAGGGGATGTCCTTATCAACTGGAGAAGATCTCGTGGCTGGAGAAGACATATCGGAATCCTTTGATTGATCGAGATTGACTAGATGATTGAAGATCCGATAATTTTCTGGATATTCTTGGAAGGTTCTACTTATGGAAACCGAGATTCTGCTTGTATGGGCGAACATGATTGATGGGCTATCGACACGTTCCTTTAATAGCTTGATTAATCTTCTTAATTGATTCCGTCCAACGGGTAGATTGGAGGAATTCCTTTGGTAAGTGCCAACGGGTATGATGGCATGAAGGAGTATATAAAGAAGACGTCCTAAGTTGTTGAAGGTGTGCGCGATAGAAAAATTCCAAAGTCTAAAGCTTCTGTTGTTTAGACAATCTCTTTGAGCGATCCATTGTATTCAAAAAGAGTCAATATTTGTAAGAGACCTTGAGGAAGTGTAGTAGAACATCTACGCTGAGGAATCAATGAAGTGCTATGGTGTAACTTCTCTTTTGATCATAGTGAAATCCAGCCAGTAGGTTGTTAGTGCGGAAGAGTGGACGTAGGCTTGAAATAAGCCGAACCACTATAAACTCTGTGTTCAATTTTCTCTTTACCTTGATCGTATTTCATCTTGTTAATCAAGAAAGAATTTCCTTTTATCATTTGCCAAGTATTGCTTCCGTATCTCGATAAATTGTTTATGCACCTATTCACCCCCCTCTAGGTGCTTATACTAGCTATCTCAAATCCTATCTCATAAAGTCTCCAATACTGAATTATGGCTGTAATTGTATGTACTCACATAGAGCTTTTTATGATCACAAGTGCTTTCAACTTTATTGATATGAATTCAATATGGTTGTGTGGCAAACGGATAACACATCATAAAGAGTAATACCTTATGTGTTATCTCCCTTATTGGTCATTATTCTCTTACCTTAAATGTCACAAAAAACTGGATGTGCCATTAAAGAATATCCTTATGGTTCCAATGAACCCACGTATGTCTTATCCTTATAGTTAACCTTTCTTTATGTGTAATCAAGACATATGTTCAAGGCTGATAACCAGATGCCCCCAGCCTCTACTTAAGGCTTACACAATACCTTGAGATTTCCATTACATATAATCAACTCAATATGGTGACCACATATTCATGATCACTTTATTAAAAGTGTAATATATATATAAGCTTTATTAGAGCAAAATTAAAAGAAATCTAACTAAACAGCAGCATCCAATGGGCGAAAGTCTTTAATTAGTAGGTCTATAACCATATCATCTATGGAGATATGCTTTACTATTGTGTCACCATTATGTATAATTTCTTTATGGTCAAAAACTCGACCACCACATATCTAGATCCCTCGAGACTTTTATTGTTGTTGATAAGCAATATTGAAATGTTATTGTCTCGATACAATCATATGGGTCTATTCATAAAATCAAATATGGTTAACTCCTTAATGAGGTTCTGAAGTTAAATATCCTGAGTAACAATTGAAAAACATGCTACAAACTCCATTTATACGGTAGATGATGATATAGATTTATGTTTATCGCTTTGTCATAATACTGCAGTTTCTGTTGATATAAAGATATATTACATTGTCAACTTTTTGTCATCCTTATAGCTAGTAAAATCTGCATTTGAATACTCTATTAGCTCCAGATCTTGAACATGTTTTTCAGCATACGGTTTTCTTGTCCTTTTCAATCTCAAAACCTTATTGGCAGCAATCCAGTGATCATGTTCTAGACTTGATTGATATCTGCCTAAAAGTCTTGCAACAAAAGTAATATCTAACCTGATGTAGACTTGAGCATATATGATACTTTTAAGTGCACTAACATAAGGTATATCATTCATTTGGGTTTTCCTAAGATTTGAACAAGGACAATGCCAAAGATTCAATCTATCAGTCCTAACGATAGGAGCGACTCCTGACTTGTTGAATCTTTTTAAAATGCAATCAACATATGCAATATGAGATAAACCTGACATATGCAGAGAATGATTCCTATAAATCTCAATGCTAAAGCAAAAAGATACCTAACTAAGGTCTTTCAAGCCAAAATTTCTGGATAACATTTGCTATGTCCTATGTAGTATTCCGATATTGTTACTCGCAAGCAAGATATCATTTACATAGAATGTGAGAAAACAAAATTTTCTCCCATTGATATTGCAGTATATATACCGATCTACTTTATTCTCAACAAAACTGAATGAAGTAGCAATATTATGAAACTCCAAACATCATTGTCTACAAACTTGCTTAAGATCATAAAGGCTTTTCAGTTTACACATAAGCTCACCTGAATCATTTGCTGTAAAACTTTGGGTTATATCATATAGACTTATTTATCAAGGTATCTATTGAGAAATGGAGTTTTAACATTCATCTAGCGCAACTCCATGTCACAAATTAGCTATTAATACCATATTCATTCTGAAATAGTCTTTAGAAAAGACTAAACTTCTCTCTAAGTGAAACCTTTCTCTACTAGTCAGAGTTTAAATTTCTCAATATTTCCTTTGGAATTTCATTTAGTCTTGTACACTCATTTGCAACGGATGAACTTGTGACCCTCAACCAATTTAATAGGCTCCCAAACACTATCACGTTTTATAAATTACATATCATCTTTCATCGCATTTAACCACAAATCTGACCAAAGACAAGAAACAACATTTATACATAAGTCACTAGATCGACCACGCAGTAGATATCGTAGTCATACTCTCACCAGATAGACTATATAGTCTGGTTGTATAACTGAACGTCTTTCTCTAATAAATCTTTTAAGTGGAGTTATTGCAACCAATCCATCCTGTATCTGAGAGGCTTGACAAATTCTATCAGAAATTGTATCAATACCAATATCTTGAACCTCAACAGGCTTAATTTGTGGTGTAAAAGACTCCATAATTATTTGCATAGGCAAAGGCAAAGACTTAATAGTCCCCACCGTACTATTATTTTTGATAATCTAAGAGTAGCCATCCTCTGCAGTTATGTCGAATTCCAAAAATTTCACTGCTTGTAATTTCACAATTCTTGTACCTCCATTAAGATCATAAAATTGATATCCCTTCAAATGACCTGGGTAAGATACGAAATAACACCGAGAGGTTCTGTAGTTCAACTTACTTAATGTTGGATTATATAACCTCACTTCTTCAAGATACTTCAAATGCTAAGAAGGTTCAAGTTAGGTTTACGTCCAACCCATGACTCAAAATGAGTCAACGTAACATCTTTGGTAGAAATTCTGTTTAATGCATATTGAGTTGTTTCATCCCACATAAAACCTGATAAGTTAGTCCTAATAATCATACTCATTATCATGTCCATTATGGTGCAATTACGCTTTTGGCCACACCAATTTGTTCAAGATTTACGGGTATAGTAAACTAAGTTACTATCTCAGAATCTTTCCAAGCATTTGACAAATGACCCTTTAAGCTATTTAGCATTGCCATATTTGTCAAAATACTCACTACTACGGTCATATCTAACAATCTATAAGACTTGTTCCAATTGTTTCTTGATTTTAGTCTGAGAGAACTTGAATCTATCCAAAGATTTCGACATTTCTTTAGAGAAATATATGTCTATGACTATGTTGAAATGATAAATTCTATATAACGTTATTGTATATGGTCCACTAATATCAATGTGAATGACCTCCAACAGTTCAAAACTTCAGATTGCAGTTTTTTTGCTAATCTTAATCATTTTGTTTCTACAGTAGTGTATACAAGTCTTTAGATAACCTTTAAGAGTAGAAAAAATATCAACCTTATCAATCTTTCTACTCTTTCTTTAGACATATGATTGAGAAGTTCATGCTATAATGCATAAGACTATTCCTTAGGTAAAGATCTATTGAATACAATTTTTTCAGCTATAAAAACGACGTATATAACGTTGAGAGATTAACACAATTGGTACAATCTATTGATATATTGCAACACCCAACTTTATTTGACTTGGAAAACATAGAAACAACATTGTTCTATACTTCAAAAGAGTAGCCACGCACTTCCAGACATGATACGGAAAGTAAGTTCCGTCTAAAGGAAGGTACATAAAGTGTTTCTCAAGATTAAATGCAAGCCAGAATCCATAATTCATAGTCAAAACAATACCTCCCATTAAATTGACATTAAATGTTGTTTCCTATGATGAGTTATGATTCATTCTGATTTGATTTTCTTAGATTTATAAATCCATTTATGGTAAACAACATAATTTGTTGTACCGCTATCTAGCTATTAAAAACCAGATAAGGCTTTTGATAGGAATTGGATTCATAAATGAATGCCAATGAATCATCAACTCCAGACTCACGCTTGGACAATTGAGCTTGTCTTAAAGCGTGCCTTATGTGTCATTTTTTTTTTTTCCACAAGAGTAATAAATGACACAATTTCTCTTAAAGTGTGCTATCTTCATATCAGATTGTCAGAATGATAAGTGATTTCATGAATTCCTTTATGAGTATGATTTTTGACTTCAAATCTACTATCCTTAAGACGTAATCCTTAACCTCATTAGAATCATTACACCTTATGTTGAAGAGTCATTGCATTTATTTCAACCTCGGCAATAGACAAGACACAATTTCAAGCTACCAAGGTTTTTATTATCTTTTTAGCAGTGTAGTCAGCTAATAAACCACTTTCAAGTGTTCCTAAATGGAACTCCTCATGGTTAACGGACAAATTCAATTGTCATTTTCCCAAGCAACAAAAAATGCTTTATAGTTCCATATAACTAATAGTGAGATCAACTTAAACTTAGTAAGAGCAATATGAACACCAACTCCATCCCAAACAGAAAATCCTATTTTCATTATTTAAAATTTGACAAAATAGGAACCTCAATCACAACGGAATTGCCATTATAGAGAATATGACTTAATAACAAGTAACATATGCAATTATCATCATGGGAGTACCGTGTGTCATGACCAAAATTTCGGGTGCACCACTTAAAGTTTAGGTTAATGGATTGTTAAGCCTAGGTTTAACTCGGCTCTCCCAAGCCCATACCAATTCGCAACTTAGATTTAAGTTTTTTTAACATGCAGATAGATTTTATCTAGGAGTCGCTACTAATTTATTTTTTGGTGGGTCGATTAGAAACCCAAGTAAAGTAACGGGAGTTTTACTTTACTCATACGAACCAGAGATATGGGTATGAGGACTTGGTTACACTAGATTTCTCTAATGCCCTTTCGGTACCATTATTTTATTTTCAATTTTTTTTTTTGCAGGCAGCTTAGATTGATTTTAAATATATTTCCTAACATGTGAGGTGACCATGCAGGTGCGCAAAACACTAATTTAACACTCAAGAAAGTAATGAATAAATTACGAGACTTACCTTGTAGTAACGAAAGCATCTGCGTTGTTAGATCAGAATTCACATCATCAATCCTAGTGTGATTTCTAATTAACACTCAATTTCTTTTTATTTTTATTTAATTAATGAGAATTATGCTTTATGCAATGCAATATAACTAAATGACCTAATTCTAATGACATGCAATTTCTAATTAAATGGACCTAGCAACAATCACTAAATGACATGCATTTCATGAATCTAATTCTATATGAGATGCAATGACATTTTTTGTGTTTTTTATAAAAAAATTCATAATTAAAAATCTAACTAGCATGAGATATTATTTATCTTAAGTTATGAAATAGACTAATTTGAATCCTATCTTAACTCAGAAATTTATCTCGACATGCAATTTAATTCAAGGATATTATCAAACCTAGATACCATCTAAACATGCTTTCTAATATAATCAGAAAAGAATCTTAACTATTCTATCATGCAATTCTATCTAGGAAATTTATTGTAATCTACATGATATGCAAATGCAAATTTTTTGGTATTTTCGGGATAAATAAAGCAATTAAAAAATAAACACCAAATCATTCAAAATCATCAAAGATATCATACATCGTTCAAATCAGGGAACAATATCCAAATAAGCTTAATTATTTCGCTAATAAAATTGATAAATTGATCTTAAGCCTTAAAGATCAAGATATCAATTTTATTCCGCGTGATTAATTATTCTATCTAAAGCCTTATAGATGGAATAAAAAATCAGTGTGCGGTTGCGAATTATGAAATATAACCCAATGAATATTATACCTCTTTACTCAAAAGGTTTAAATTAGATATCAATCTCATCAATCTAGGCAATATGATGTTTAAATCAAATTAAGATGAGATTTTTTACCTAATTGCTGAATATACTTCCAAATCCGAATTTGTCAATGGATGGCTTGCGAATGGTGATTGCTTCGACTGAGGAATAGTTTTGGACAGTAGCTGGGGTGTCGCCGACTGCAAGATACGAATGGCGGCCATTATTTGCACGCTTGCTAGACTCGCGTCACAAAAACGAGAGATGTGGGCTTCGTGAGAATTGGTTTGCTTGGACTGGTCAACATGAATGGTCTGCAGAGAAAAAGAAAGTGATCTTTTTATTTGCTCTTTATGTGCCCCCCACTTTCTTTTCGTTGGTGGACTTCATGCTTGCAAACGATGGCCGCAAAAACATGACGTGGTATTCATGCTGAACGGGAGATGGTAGCCTTGTTGGACCTCGGCGAAACCTGCGAAGAATAAGTACAAACGAAGCAGCCAAAGTCTGAATTAGGTAGCAATGGTTGAAGCGTCCCTAGGATGTGCTGGTTCGTGGTATCGAGCACAACAACAAGCGAGGACTGTTGTGACGGTTGGCTTGGGTTGTTGTGTTCATCGGAAAAACCTGCGAAAATTCAACCAAGAATACAAAACCGGCGTTGGCTGCTCACGGCCAAGGAGGACTCGTAACGCGGGTGAGGCGATTGGTGGACGAGCTGGACGTCTCTAGTTGTTGACTTCAATGCGATTTGCTACGTGGTTTTTGCTGAGGAGCTTGCGGGCTTCTTCGCTCGATCTGCGGAATTGGCGTCGAGAAGGGCTCCGGAGTTCTCTGGGACGTTGAGGTTTCACGGGGATTGCACGGATGGTGCAACAACGGATGAGGTGTCGATGAAGTATTGGTGAGAACCTTCTCTCTATTGCTCTCTCTCCCCGTAAGAGCTGCGGCAGCACTCTCCTTTGCTCTGCTCTGAACACACTCTCTCTCCAAGTGAAGCTCTGAATTATGGCCGCTCTCTCCTTTTCTTATTCTCCTCTTGGCTATCGTCTCTCAATGTGTTGTGGCCGTATATATCCTGAAGAGCCGCCTCATTGTGGCCGTGTGTATCGATTGTTGGTGCCCCCCCTTCTTCTTACGATTGTCTCTTGCTTCTTATTTATGTGTGTGAATCCTGTTTGCAAAAAGGCAAGAGATATCTTGGGCTGGCGTGAATGAAATCCACCGATTGATATTCTCAATATTATGCTCAGCCCCTATTAGTACGTGAATCTCCCACTTCCCTTTGAGTCATTGCTGAATATTTCCCTCGAATAATGAGAAAATCCCATTGAATTTGCTTTTTCTTTCTCAACCGCCATGCACCAATCTCCTTTCTTGATTTTCCTTTACTTTGTTGGTCAAATTTTCCTTTTATGCTCTTGAACGAACATTGACACAATATTTCTTTTGGTCTTGTTCCAATTGTGATTTTTCCCCAAAATATTTGATGAAGATATTCATTTCTTGTTTGAAATAAAGAAATATCACATCGAAGAATAGAATACCTTCGTATCTATTAAGCTTAAAACCATTCGTTCAAGTCCGTTCACCATTGTCGATCCAATGCGAATGCCATAAAATAAAATAAAATAAAATGAATGCACCTAAAATTATATGCTATGTAATTAATATTTGTTTTTTTAGGGCTTAAAAATTAATCCATGATTTTTAATGCGATAAGTGAATAAACAGATCGCCAAAATTTATGTGTCAACACCGTGTAACTTGAAAATCTTATAAGTACACATTCTAAAAGTTACATGCATCATTAGATAAACAAATTTGGGCAAAATACAGGACATGCAATTGTACACTCTTCACATGACAATAGTCATGAGAATATATTATGGCCTTTCACGAATTCACCACCTTTGGGCATATGAACCATTAGGGCCAGTCACTCCTCAATCATATACTGTGCATGCTTCCCTCCATGAATTAATACACAATAAACTTTTTTGAGAGTATGACTACGCATTAGAGTAGGAGACATCCCATTACAATGTGAGACTGATATTTTTCAAATTCAATCAAGTGTGCCACTTTGGCGGTTACAACCCAATCGAATCATTAAAACTCTCTCATATCAGAGATATAAACTTTATAATTCACATTTACTTGTGATTAACCCATGCTAACCCTTATACATATTATTAATGAATCAATGCTCTACACAATCTTTATGTGATGATATTGAGCTCGCAACGTATTTCTAAAATCATGGAGAAATACATGAAAAATACGCAAAAATATCCCAAAAATCATATACCTTAGGGTTTCACATGCATTTTCATATCAATAAAAGCATCAAACATGTAAAATAAAAATATTACTATGTAGAGAATATCCATACAAGCACAACGGTCCAAACCAAGTGTCAATCCGATGTCGCACCCGCTCTCACATGCCGTCGGAATGCGTGGTGCATGAGGTCCACGCGCTTGCCACCTTGAGCCAGCCTAAAACCAGTCCCACCGGGTCCAACTAGTCAACGATCCACTCGGGTTGGGTTGACCTGCCGGTGAGTGACGTCAGCACGGCAAGGCGGTGGCCCAAGTTGGTGAGTGATGTCATTGCTGACGTCACTAAAGACCATAGGTGATCATGCGCCTGGCGTGTGAGCACGAGCTCGCGCGGTGGCGCATGGTGCTGCCTCCCAGCTCCATCTTGGCACGTGTGGCAGTTTTCGACCTCTTCTCGACATGTATGACCCACCAAAATGCTCGTCTCAGCATGTAGAATCCATTTATGTGCTCAAACTCTACTTTCATTGGATCAAAATTCACAAAAACAGGCAACACGGTCCGAGGGTAGGTGAAATCCCAAATGCTCATTGCCGGCGCGTTTGGCCTCCGCCAAAGGCGTGCCACCCATCGAAATGCTCGGTTCAACAAGACAAATCTGAATATGTTTTCAAAATCAAGTTTCAATGGGAAAATTTTTTGAAAACGGGCCAAATACAACAGTTCGAGTTTTAGGCTACGAGGCTCTGATACCAAATGTTGGCTGTCGTAGCGGCATCTCAAGATCAACATAGCTAGAAACTTGAACATGTAGGAGGAGAATATGAAGATTTGCGTACCTGATTTGGAATCCATCGTTCTTTATGCAGAATGACGACGATCTGACGCTCAAATGATGAGCCAAAGCTCAAGTTCTTCTCCTCTATGATCCTTAGTTCCTAGCTCGATGAGACTGCCACTCATAGCTTGGCTTATGTGAGGTGAGAGAAAGTTTGTGGAAGAATGAGGGTTAGAGGAGGGACCTTAGTGTTATTTATAGAATTTTGGATGGTCCCTCTCATCACGGGCCCAACCCAGCTCAACCAACACAAGTCAGACCCATATTTGACCATTAAGAAACCTTTATGCCTCACCTTATTAGACCAACCCCGTAAAACGATAAATTACAATCTCAATTAATGTAGCCCACATAAGAAAAACTCTTACAGCTCCTTCATCCTTGATAACTAACTTTGTGTATAGTTTGACAAAAGAATTCTCACCGATCGCACGACATGTCCCAAATAAATTAACAGGTTGATGGGACCGAAGTTGCTTAGAAGAGATGGACCCAACTAATAATATGATGATCTTGCTATATTTTCCTTCATACGCCATGTGGGCATTTCTTGAATAGGGATTTACTTAGGAAAAGCAAGAAACACAGAAGATGAAAACCAGGAAGAGTGATGATGGTGAGTGGGGTGTCTTACGAGGACCAAGGACGAGCAGCAACATCAGGAACAGGCCCACGAATCTCATCTCCATTCTGCTTCTCCTTCCTGAATCGACACCGACCCACGTCTTCGTGATAACAAAGTTCTTGTTGGAATTTAATTAGCGATGAGGCCCAATTGCCGTCTTATAAAGGAGCGAGAAAGTGACATGGGCGGGTCCAGCAGGAGTTTAGTCCCAAAGTGGAGTGACGCGCGTCTCTTCTCATGCCAGGGGAAGCTGCGTGCTTTTCTCCATTTGTCCTGCAAACCTTTTCTTGAGGCGTATCTGATCCGGAATCTGATCTCCTGGAGGCCGGATGGATCTTTGCCATTAATGCGATGGGCCTTGCATCTAAGTGGGTGCGCTTGGTTTAGTATTTTGAAAATTCATTATGAAAATGCAAAGCAGTTTAGCCTAAAAAACTTTGGATAAATGCAAATGCCGTTTGGTAAACTATGATTTAAGAAGCAATTTTGAGAGAAATGTCGTTTAGTAAAAAACACATTTGAAAAGCTCTTTGAGTAAGTAATATTAGTTTTTTAATTTTTATTTGTTTAAAATTGAAAAAAAATAATATATGCAACTTTTTGAATATAAATTTTGACAATAATACTAAAAAAAAAAAAATCAAATATAATAAATGCTAAAAATCAAATATATATAATTTTTTTTAAAAAAAAAAAAAAGACCAAGGCGGTGAGTGGTCGATATAAAAAAATAATAATTAAGCTCTATGATTTTTGCTTACATAAGCGTTAGGCGTTCTTGGTTTATGAGTACATGATGGAAGGGGAGTGCAATTTGTGTTTTGAGAATTGATGCCACTAGGGTCACTATTGTTTCGGATGCACAACCCGCTTTACACGTCGTGTGATTGGAATTACAAGAATTTTTCTCTTTATAAGTTGAAGGCTTGTCATTTTCAAGAAAAAAAGTTGAAGGCTTGTTAGTCAAAAGAAGAAAAGGCTGAGAAATTGGTCCCTCACCTTTCCCTTACGATGGGTTAGAAATTTTTAGAGCCAAATATCATAGCGTAAAAGCGTCATCAAGACCATGACTTCCAATGAACCATTGACCACGTATTGATCCCAAAGTCAACACACATGGAAACCCCAAAAGATCTTGACCTCTTGATGGATGTGCACAAGATCCATCCTTACATGGTTCAAATCCTTTTCTTTCGGCCGGTATGCTTGTTCAAATTCTAACCGAATCATAAAATTGCGAAATTTAGAGATTACCGTGTTTGTTCCAAAATTGGTGGCATAACTTCTAAAATACAAATTCCTAAAATTACATCGATGATTTTCCTTACTCAAAAATCCATTATGGTATTAATTTAATATTAAATCACCAATGTGATTTGCCAAGAATCAATGCCACATATGAATTTCAGTTAAAAAAAAAATGTAACTTAAGTGATTTAATTTTAAAAAATATGATACTTAAATGTTTTCTTTAAAATTTTTAACATTATTTGTGTCTTTATATAGTCCAATTTGATCAAGCGTGCGATGGTGACCGACAGCTGCGGTTGTGCGACCCTCATGGGACCCAAGTGAGGGCCACTTGAGGCCGTGAGACCCATCGTGGGTCGCCTAGGTTGCCTAAGGTTGTAGACCTCCAGTGGCAAGGGCTATCGGAGGTTGCACAACCACATACGACTTCGATTGATGGCCGTCGGTGCTAGATCTAGCCATTGCTGGCCATAGCCATTCGTCGGACTGGCGAATGGTTGGTCTTTTATAAATATATATATGATTTTTTTGAGCATTTATATATATTTGATTTTTTAAAGAATTTTTTTAGCATTTTAAAAAATAAGAACGAGGGTAAAATTGGAAATTTAAAGAATGGGTGAGAATAGTTTTGGAAGAAAAAAAATATGAGTTTCGGCATTTGGCTAAATGCTAAAAGCTCAATGCTAGTCCGACTTTCGACCTTCCCAATGCTAGTCTTCACTTAAAAGCTACTTTAAAATTATTGCCAAATGATTCAACATTTCCCTAAGGGGTTTTGGAGGCTGAAAGTCCATTGGGAATGTTGAACCAAATGCACCATTACTTAATCCGAGCCATTCCCATATAATAAATTGCAAATGATGTGTCAAATTTTTTGGAACACCCATTTGTCGAAATTAAAATTTTTTGTCGAACTCTTTATGTCACTCTCCAAATTTAACAAAAATAGGAGATGACATGGTTGTCCGTTTATCTAAAGGATGCAACCTCAAATATAACCAAATAAAAAACCTACTATCAAGATATATATTTCCAAATATATGATAAACTAGCAGGTTAGTTCAAATATCGGAATTTATATAATACATTATAAAGGATATGTACATCTCCAACTAATAACTAAACTCAATAAACTCATCTCAATCATATACAACGTAGAAATATACAACTAACTTAGCTTACACCCAAAAATCCTCTATCAAAATGTCTTGACAATAACTCGAACGTTATCGCTCTATTTGTCACTAACCAAGGAATCTGAATTGCACACGAATAACATATGTAACCCAATTCAGTGAGTAGTATATATCTTCTAAGTAGATTGAGTATTCATTATGCACATATGAAGAGCACTGTTAGAAACTCATAATCCAAACCCAAGATATAATATACATTTTAAATAAAATATGAGTTGTTTCATTTTAACAAAATTTTATACAATTTAGAAATACTTTTTTAATCCACCATCACAATTTGAATATCTAAAGTCAAGTCCATTGATCAATCTTTATCAAATCACACGCCAATGATTCATTTCATTGACTAATTTATTACTTAATATCTTACCATGGTCATGATATAACACTTGGTGATAAGGTGATCAAAATTCTCCCATCGGCAAAGTCTCCATTTATTATCAGCCAAAGGCTTGACCTTAGAAGGATACTCTAAAACTGAGATTTGGAGTTGATAAGCTTTGGAATTATATGGAGATGGTAGATTATGGCATTATGGAGTCGTGGGGTTTGACAAATATGGGGAAAATTCCAAATAAATGCTTAAAGTGTCTTCATTTTCTCAAATGAGGGTATGGAGTAGACATTATTTCAAATAGGACTTGAATGGAGACCTTAGTATCAAAGAATGACCTAACCTCACTAGTAGTCTCAAATAGGGCATGAAGTGTCTTCATTTTCTTAAATAAGGACATGAAATTGATTTTGTTTCAAATAAGGACATGAAGATGCTATATTAGTTTCAAATAAGGATTTAACCTTATCGACTGGTTAAAGGCATTTTCATCTTTCACTTTTTCTTATTTTCTTTCATTTTTCCTTTAAAAAACTCAAAAAAGCTAAAAATTGAAAAAGAAAAAGAAAAATATAGGTAGGCTCCCCCACCTACGGCTGCCACCCTATCGCCGATGGGCATTTGCCATGGCTGGCAAGTCACCAGCATCTCAGCAAGGACTAACTAGTGGCGAGGACCGATCGAAAAGGGCCATGGCCGTAGCCTAGATCTGGGAGAATGTTGCAGCCTTCTCTAGATTCTAGTGGGGGGTTAGGGTTGGTGAGGCGCTAGCGACCTTGTCGACCATGGTTGACGCCCCACTAGCAATGGTGTGGCGGTCACAGGCGAGAGCGCTAGCCTTAGCCTTTTCCTTGGGCTTATTTTTTAATTTTTCTTTTTTATATAGTTTTAGTCTTCTTTTGGTTTTTTTAGTTTGTCTTTTTTGGAAAAAAAAAAAAAAGAGAAAAAGGAAAAAAAAAAGGGAAGAAAATAAGAAAATATAAAGAACGGAAATGCCATTGACTAGCCAATGAGGCCGGGTCCTTCGTTATGATTGACATGGCCACTTTAAGTTCTTATTTGAGAAAATGAGGACATTTCGAGCGCTTATTTGAGACAAGGTTTACTCTAATTCCTTATTTAAAAAATTGATGGCATTTCAACATTTATTTGGAATTTTCCCTCGAATATATAGGACAACTTTGAAAATTACTCTGACTATATGAACTATGGACTTGAATTCTTACCTAACACCGCAAAATGTACTTAATTCGGACCGTTGAGTTTGAACTTTTCCTCTTCTTTTCCTTTCTTCTCTCTACGTTTTCATTTTGTTTTTGCTTTTTGACTAGTTGACTAGTCAACACAGCAATATTACACTTTAAATAAGGCAAGTTAACTTCATAAGGGGTAAAAATAGTCCTCAAACTAGCCAATAAGGGGCCGTTTTTTTTTCAAATAGTGTTGGGTTCTATTCTTTTATTCCCCGGAACAAAAAAAGAACATAAATCTATATGATAAATTTTTTGTTCTAGAAAACAAAAATCCATTTTTTATTCCCACAAATAGATTTGGAACCAAATCAAGAAGTAGAAAAAAATTGCTTATTGTTCTTGGGAATAATTCATAGAATCAAGTCTATTTTTCTTCTTTTTTCTTTCCTCCTCTCTTCTTCTTCCTCCTAGCTGGTCACCGGCCATTGTCGACGACCACCGCTGCTGCCGTTGGCAATAGCTAGCGACCGGCTACAAAGAAGGAGGAAGAAGAAGAGAAAAAAAAAAAAGAAAAAAGAAAAAAAGAAAAAAAAAGAAAAAAATAAAAAAGTAAAAAAAAAAAAAAAAAAAATTAAGAATCCTACCAAACGCATTTTCACCCCGGGAACATAAATTTTGGATAGTTATCAAGTGCCTTAAAAAACTTAGAAATTGTTTTCAAGAACAGAATAAAAAAAAAAAAATCATTTTTGAGCAAAAATTGTTCTTGCTAATAGAATGGTTACCAAAGGTGTCCAAAAAGTTCAAGCAATTGCATAATGATAGGAGCTCAATCTCATTCTTACATCAGTAGCACTAAAGTGAGAACCTATCGTATTTATCTTTGTTCTTCTTTCATAATTCGAATGCATTTTGTCGTGAATTTATCTAAAGATTTAAAGATTTGTGTTACACAAAAAAGATTACGAGATTTTCAATGAGTCAGGATTGGCAATGAATAGGAATTAGAATTAATTTAAATCAGTAGCGTGTTAAATTTTGGGATTTTTTTACGTAGATGTCACAATTAGCAGTCAATTGGTGCACTGACTTGGAACTTACTGGCTTTTTTCCGATGGCTTCTTGTCAGTTCATGGAAAAAGCCTGTGGCTCCAGGTCAGCCTTGAAATTGCAGGGGTCTTCATTATTCAGTGATCTCTCTTCTCCCTTTCTTCCGTCTTCTAAGTTCACTCAGCAGATTCACTGATTTTGAGAACTTGACTGCTTCAAGCAGTATGAAAGCTTTTGTGGCACTTTCCATGTGCCTTGTTCTCTTCTCTTGTAATGCCCTTGTTTCCAATGCACTAGATACCATAACAACAAATCAGTCGATTCAAGACAGCGAGACCCTAATCTCTGCTGGTGGGACATTTGAGCTGGGGTTCTTCAGTAGGGGGGATTCGCCAAAGCGATATCTGGGAATATGGTACAAGAAAATAACCACAACGACAATAGTGTGGGTTGCAAATAGAGTTGCACCCCTTGCGGACGCATCGGGCACTTTGAGGGTTACTAGCCATGGAAGTCTCGTCCTTCTCGATGGGAATGGAAGTGATATCTGGTCGTCAAACTTGTCAATACCGGTGCGTAATCCAGTTGCGCAGCTCTTGGATTCAGGAAATCTGGTTGTGAGAGATGCAGAAGGCAGTGATCCCAATAATTTCCTGTGGCAGAGTTTTGACTATCCTACAGATACACTTCTAGCTGGTATGAAGATCGGATGGAATAGAACATCAGGCTTCAATCGTTATTTAACATCATGGAAGAGCATTGATGATCCTTCTCCAGGCAACTTCACGTTTCAACTTGATCCGAATGGCTACCCACAAGAACTATTGAAGCAGGGTTCTGACATCAAGTTCAGGACAGGACCATGGAATGGTCTTCGATGGAGTGGCACACCTTATTTAAATCCAAACCCATACTACAGTTATGAATTTGTGTTAAATGAGGAAGAGATGTACTTCCGCTACGAGCTCCTCGACAGATCAGTCATTTCCAGGATGATATTGATGACCAATGGCATCGTACAGCGATTTGCTTGGATTGACCAAACGCAGGGTTGGATGCTTTACTTCACTGCGCCAATAGACCAATGTGACAACTATGCATCATGTGGTGCCTATGCTAGCTGTAGGGTCGATACTTCCCCAGTGTGTAGGTGCTTGAAAGGCTTCGTGCCCCGATTTTCTCAAGAATGGGATATGTTGGATTGGTCAAATGGGTGTGTGAGGAGAAATCCTTTGGATTGTGAAAGGGACATATTTGTGAAGTATTCTTGGTTAAAATTGCCAGATACTAGGTCTTCGTGGTTTAACGAGAGCATGAATCTTCAGGAATGCAAAGTAGTTTGCATGAAAAAATGTTCCTGTATGGCTTATTCGAACTTAGACATCCGAAACGGAGGAAGTGGTTGTTTGCTGTGGTTTGGCGAGCTGATTGACATTAGAGGGTATGGCGACTACGGGCAGGACATCTACATCCGGATGGCTGCGTCAGAATCAGGTATTGTAGACATGAATTTGCTAGATACTGAAGCGGAAAATGGACACACATCTTTGAGGAGAGCTTACAGAATTGTAATATCAGTTATACCTTGTTCTTACTCCTGATCCTGTGTGCTCCTGCTTTTTCTCTTAGCTTTACTACCGTCACACCAAAAGAAGCATAAGCTGGTCAGGGCCTGGCAGTTTCTTTCGGGTCTGTTTTCCTCATTCTGGTTCTCACCATCTGTCTTCTACAATGCAAGAAGAAGAAAATGAAGCTTCCTGAAGGTAAACCGTACTTTATGATACAGTGCTGTCAGATTTTGTATTCTGGTTCTCATCATTCCCAGTTTTTACATTAGTCATTTCGTCACTTACAAGTAGGTATTTTACAAGACCTCCCAGTACTTATTCTATTATTGAGCACAAGAATTCTTGTTCATTACATTAGTCACCCCCTTGTAGAAGTATAGTTTTTTTTCTTTTTTTTTCAATTGGACTATCATTAGAGGGGATTCTGCATTCATGTCCCATTTAGCATTCATCCTCACCAGGCCCAACAGTTATAATATTTTCTATTTATTTTATCTTACTATTCCACATCACCAATGAGAGGTCACCAAAAGATTCCATGATGAACTGACAAAGTCAGTCAGTCTCAATCAAATTGTTCGAGGCATTTGTGTGTTAGTGTCAGATGTGCGAAACAATGACAAACCACTAGCAATCGCGATCCTATTATCCTAATATGTTAGCAATTCAATGCTTTCATATTTAGCAATTAGCATGCCTTTGTAACATCATGGTTGAAGGAAATCTGAATTAATGCAGAAGCCACTCAGAGATATTTGCTAATCAATTTCATATAATTTGTGCTCCAGCTAAAAGGGACAGTTTTGAATCAGGAGGCAACTGTAAAAACAAGAAGGAAGATCTTCAGTTGCCACTATTTCACTTGTCTACAGTAGCTGTCGCTACCAATTACTTTTCAACTGACAATAAGCTTGGAGAAGGTGGTTTTGGACCTGTCTACAAGGTACGAAAATTATGCATGCTATTCTTGAGAAGGACATTGTTGCTATGTGAGGATTGTAAAGTACTCCCTTCGCTGTTGCATTTGCATATTTTGCTCGAGAAAATATTCCTGAATGTGTTGATGAGAGGCTGAACAACTAGATCCCAAAAAATTTAGTTGCTGTGAGTGGAATTCTAGCGAGAAAAAGAGTAGGCAAGGAATTATTTTCACTAAAGAAGTTGACCATATGCAGGGTGTGTTGAGGGGTGGTCAAGAAATTGCGGTGAAGATGCTATCAAGGAACTCAAGACAAGGGCTGCATGAGTTTAAAAATGAAGTTCTATATGTTTCCAGGCTGCAGCACCGGAACCTAGTGAAGCTTCTAGGATGTTGCATTGAGGAAGAAAATCTTTTGATCTATGAATTCATGCCCAACAGGAGCTTGGACTTATTTCTCTTTGGTTTGTTTACTTTCTCAGTTCCTTAGAAGCATGAATTTTGTGAAAGCTCCGAAATACTGTCACTAGAGTAGCATATTAGAAAATGAATAAATTGATGCCTTACTCCTTGTAAGTTATTACTAATGTGAAATGAATTTTTGACAGATCCAACGCAGAGGGAGCAACTGGACTGGTCAGCTCGTTTCAACATCATCAATGGAATTGCTAGGGGGCTTCTTTACCTTCATGAAGATTCTAGACTCCGGATCATTCACAGAGATGTGAAAGCCAGCAATGTATTGTTAGATTATGAGATGAATCCTAAGCTCTCTGATTTTGGCCTGGCTAAAAGCTTCACAGGGAATGAGACACAGGCAAATACTAACAGAGTGGTTGGAACATTGTAAGTACTTCTAATGCAGAAAGTGATGATGTCTGTGCTCAATTCACTTTCAAACTGATGGTTTCAATACATCAATTTCTGCAGTGGTTACATGTCTCCAGAGTATGCTCTGGATGGAGTTTTCTCAACAAAATCTGATGTCTTTAGCTATGGTGTATTGGTGATCGAGATCGTAAGTGGGAAGAGAAACAGAGGGTTTCGTCATCCAGACCACGATCATAATCTTCTTGGACATGTAAGTTCATAATATTGTTCACTTTCCAGCCAAAGCATTGTTCCTAATGGTTGGTTTCAATGTGGTCAGGCTTGGAGACTATTCACAGAAGGCAGGTCCATGCAGTTGCTTGACAAGTTGGTTGAGAACTCATGCAGTACTTCTGAAGCATTGCGCTCTATTCATATTGGCCTATTGTGTGTGCAGCGATGCCCTGATGATAGGCCGAGTATGTCCACTGTTGTTATGATGCTAGGAAGCGACATCAAATTGCCTCTTCCAAAAGAGCCAGGGTTTTTCAATGAAAGGAATCTACTCCAAGAAAACACTTCACAAAGTCAACCAAACGAAATGACCATGACAGTGTTATCTGCTCGATAAGAGTCATGGCCATGACTTGCATTCTTTCTCTTTCTGTGAACCATACATTCCCATGTGGAAAATTGAAGTAAAAGTTCTTCAATGTCATCCTCTAGCTATACTTCCAAAAATACCGCATCTCTCATTTGGCTGCAGGTTGAATGTGCATGGAATGTCTTTAGATCTACAGATTCCGACATCCTCTTTTACAAATTTGTATTAGAAAGACCAAGAGTTCCCGTTCAAGGGTATCTTCCCCCAAAAACTCTGCATCGTTGGCCCAAAAAGAAAAATCTCGCCAACTCTATATCTTCCATAAGTTCAGCACTTAATAGGACTGTCATAGTAACGGCCGCTGTTCACAAGGGAATCTCCACTTCAGAGAACAAATTTCTATCTGTTGAGTTCCCTTGTGCAACGTCCTTCCGCTTTTCTGGGTCCTCAAACCAGACCTATACAAAACTTCTTCACTTTCCTTCAACAATGATGGCATGGACTCGGCACATAAACCTGGTCCATGTCGATTTCAAACCAAAATTTTCGTAACTATGATTTTGAACTAAAACAGGGTCCTAGTTCACACTAAATAAAAATAAGGGAATAATCACCCGTTTTTTGGAAAGATAGGAAGTAGTTTGGGCTGGGGGCGTGCACGGCCGAGTTGGTCATTTGCATGGCTAGAATCTTGAACTAAGCCTGATTTTAAACTTGGAAATGGGAGCTCAGACACCTTGGCTCTAAAACTGGCCAACTCAAAAACCGACCAGTTTGGTTCTATTAATGACTGTCGATGAAAAACAGAATATGTGCACATGGAAACCAAACTTTCATTAGTTGGTAATACAATGAACAGTCTTAAAGACCTGGGAAACTTGCTGGTATAAAAATAAGTTGTTTTGAGGTTTGGGAAGAGTTGACATCAACTTAGGATAATTCTCATTGATGCAAGATTATGATTGAGGAGCTACTTTGAAATAAGCCAACTTCACCTTAGTTTAATATGGGGAAAATTACAAAAAAAGTCTTAAATCCATTGTGCTTGTGCCAATTCAATTTTAAACAATTTTTTTTTAGGCCAAATGTGTATTAAACTTTTTACAATTGTATCAATTTAGTTAATCGGGCCAAATTTTGGTAGGCTCACACTGACATGGGCATTGGCCATCCTACATGGCGCCAATGGCACTAACATAGATAAATTTTAATAATATTTTAATATTTTTGAATTTTTTCCTCTTTTTTTCTTTAATTTTTTTCCATTTCTTTCTCTTTACTTTTTGCTCCCTTCCATTCCTTCTTCCTCCAATTATCGCCAGCTTTGTGACTGACCAAAGATAGGGCCGTCCACGTAGGACAACTAGTCTCCATGTTAGAGTTAGCCAGCCAAAATTGATCGGAGGAACAGGATTTACACAAATACAAAAGGTTCATAACTCATTTAGCCAAAAAAAAAAGAAGTTTAGGATTGAATTACTCTAATTGTAATATATTTATGATTTTTTTGGGTAATTTTCCTCGTGCATCACCAGCATTCACATAAAAAACTTAACCTGATATCGTGGGAATCTTGAAAATACCCCTCCTTTAAATTACTAGAAACTGCTTGATTAAATATATAGGTCACCTAGTCTTTTAGCCATGGTTGCTTCAGTTAGGCTTCTCAGTTTGTCAAATGTTTCCTAAACATAAGGTGTTCAATGAGTCCGAGTTGGAAGTATTTTAAGTCAAGAAACGTGAACAATTGTCAATGACTGGAAAGATACGGATCGTGAAGTAAATGTTACGATGTGCAACTTCCTTGGCGTGATGACTGGGAAATAGTGGATTTTTCCAATGACTTGAAACAGTCGATAAAGACGTTGGGTATCCAGTACTTTAAAAAAAGTTAAAAACACTTAAAAGAGTCCTTCGCTCTTCCGCATTCTCTCGTCCTTTTGGTCTCCATCAGCTATTCAGGGAACAAATATGAGAGCATTAGCGATATTTTTCACGTGTCGTCTTCTTTCCTTTTTGTTGTATACCGCTCCTATTTTCAATGTAAACGAGGTACCATGACTACAAAACAGTCTAGACAAGATGGCGATAGCTTAGTTTAGGCCGGTGAGACATTTGAAGTAGGATTCTTTAGCCCTGGTGATCCCCTGAAGCAATACCGTGTTATGCTGTACAAAACAACCGACAAGGACAGTAGTATGGGTTGCCAATGGAGCCGCTCCTCACAGATTCATCGGTTACGTTAAAGTTTCCTTCTAGACGGAAACAGAAGCGAAATTTGGTCCTCAACTCGTCCGCACATGCCCGTAATCCCATACATTTTGATTATCTTACAAATGCACTTCTAGTATCACACCACCAAATCAACAAGAAGGTAATAATGCAGCCATCATTTTATCCGAAAGATGCAATCTCAAATAAAAATCAACAAAAGAATATGTACATCTCCAACTCACAACTAAACCCAGCAAACTCAGACATAAACAACTCATATAAAAAAATCCCACTATCAAAATGTATGGGAGAAGGATACTAGAAGTGTGATAAGTTGTGTACAATACTTACTTTAGTGCATTCACCGAATTACTTAAGTACTAAATCGGAGAAAAAAATTACTTAAATACTAATGGCAAGAAAGTCTTGCCAATTGACACATGGCTTTTTTAGTTAAAAATTTAATATAAGTTGACATTTTTTCCAAAAAACTGGTCCACGTGGCATTTTTATGTGTGCATTTCTCTTCCTCTACCTCCACATCATTTGTTTTATTTTTTCTATTTTGTTCTTTTATTTTCTTCTTTTGCCCCTCGTTGTTTCTTGTGATGACCAACCTGGCTACCAATCACCAGACCATCGCCAAAACATCACCCCAGTCACCATTTTTGCGGCTAATAGGGATCTAACTTTAACAGCCTTAAATTGTGGGCATCCCCGGAAAATGGGCTGGGACTCCAACGTAGATGCTCATCCGTGGTCAGGGCTGGCAATCGAAGGACATGCCATAAAACCATAGGGAATCACAGATTCAGACATAGTTTTAGTTATCAAGGAAGAAATCTCGAATCGACCCTAACTCTGAACATCAATTTCATGAAAACAACTTTATCAGCTCATTCAGGCAAATAGTCGAACATATGCTAGGCGTTTTAAAATGTAAACGTTGGACTTGAGTTCAATGTATTTCTCAGCCTACACATAGTACGCAAACTCTTAAATCATCTCTATTTGTCATGATACCATCTCATTTTGTCACAATTTGCTAACGAATTAACTTTGAATCCAACGGTTGAACTTGGTGATGGTAATCCCCGAGAAACAAGGAAAAACGGGGCAAAATTAAAGAGCAACACTTCTTCTCCTTCACCATCCTCTCCACTGCCGCCCATGGAGCCACCGCCCGCCATGCCAAGCACCACCATCCTCTTCACTGAGATCACAACAGTTGAAGACGAGACCTCAGTGTTGCCTCACACAAACAAAGATATGATGGAATCTCAAGGGAAAGAAGAAGAAATCCACCAAAGCGAAAGTCTGGATTCTAGCCATTAGATCCATTCGTGGGACGCAGTGAGGAGTTCCAATCGCAAGGGACTTGTCATGTGCGAGCCCGGATTCCGGAACTCAAAGTTCGATCCCACCCGATTTGCAAAGAACGAACGACGTGGACGAGTGAGAAAGAAAAGCAACAGAAGGACAATCGTGAAATTGGTAAATGAAACTCGTTAAACTAGGTCGCTTTAGGTTTTTTATCGTTAAACAACGCGCACGTTGATTTGTATGCTCTTCCTTCTCTTAGATCTACTACAAACGTGAAAGGAGCATAAGCTGGTCATGGTCTTGGCACTATCGATCGTGACTGGTCAACATCGGTTTTCTTTTTCTGAATTTGGCGACATGTATACCTATGAAGATGGCAGAATCATATGCTGGAAGGTGAGCGAGAGTGGTAAAATTGCCATTGCCTCTTTTTTTCACTGTCATATGGGAACTGTTCGTCTCTTGGGGAGCCAAGAGGGAAGCTAAGTTAGGATTCACAACCTTAAGCCTGTCAACTCTGCTTGCTCTCAAATTTGCTTCGATGGTCATTCTTTGTTATCAAGGGATGACTGGCATGAGTCAATCAGATTTATTCACCCGTATTAAGATACATAGCATAGGAAAGTCGATTGGTCTTCTACAGGTGCAAGTCTTGACGTCATTTTCGAAAGATACAAAACCATGATGGATTTCTAACAGTCCAGACAGTCTATTCAACTTTTCAAGTTAGTTTACTTCATAATTTCCTGGGTGTTGATTGTTCAAAAGTTCAATAAAGAAAATGTTCATGAAGACTTGAAGAGTGTCATTACCACGACACAAGACCTTGTATGTTGTACGAGCATAGTCCACAAGAAATCAACAGTGTGGTCCTTCCTTCGAACTTAAGAGTAATTCAGGAGATCAGTCAATTTATGAGCCGATTCCGCAAATACCAAAAGTTGACTCGGCATCAGCCCTCATGCCCTGTGTCCAAATGAAATAAGTCAAGAAGATTGAGAACAAAGAAATAAAAAAAGTGCCTGTTTTGCTGAGCGGCAAGCAACACATGCTTCCACGGCACACAATTTCAATCCACGTGAAATTAGGGTGAAACTCGGTCCATAGATCCATGCCGCATCGTTCGTGTGCCACAAGCTGGTCCTCGTGAAGTTTTCCTTTGACAAGAATTTTCTACCCCTTTTGCATGCAACTCCTTTTAGTTCTTTATTCGATCTCTAGGATCAATCAAGAAGTCTTTGATAAGGTATGAAATGAACATCAATTGGGCGATCGCATGCGAGATGGTGTCAGCTGTCAAAAAGGCGATTATAATGGTCGGTACTTTCCAATCTTTCTGTTGCTTGAATTGGACATCCAATCTCGGGGAACCGGTCAAGATCAACGCCAAGTCCACACCCCTCAACACGTGAAGCCAAGGTATCATCCTGTATGCGTCCTGTTTAGACCAGAGAGCTCTGGACACAAGATCCCAGGACAGGACCTCATGGGACCCTGGTTCACTGAGGAAACCTCGTTTATGGGTAGAGTACCACCCCCAAGATGGTAGATGAAGTTCATTAAAATTTGAACAGCCGGCCAATAATTACTTCGTCACTTAGGATACGTGTTTCCTTTTCATGCATTTTTGTATTGATCATGTTCATTACGTTCAGGTAAAACTAATGCAGATTTCCTTTCGTTCGACCTTAGCTGCGCATCCGAGTTGATTATAATCAGAAGCCCGGTGATGAGAGCCCCCCCCGCGGCTATGCTTGACTAAGGTCTAAGCTACATGTTTGGCTGAGATCCGGGGGTGTTCCAGTATCAGATTTTTCGATGGCCATTTACAAGCTCAAACTTACCTCGGCGCTCTACTGAGCAACACGTTTGTGTTGGAGAAATCCTGCCAGAATATTTTGAAGCTGACAAAACGTTTCTTTCAGTCTAGTTTGGACCTTTACAGTCTTTCAGTTTAGAGTCTGAAGACAGTTGGACATCAAGACTCAAGACTCAAGACTCAAGACTTAAAGATATTCTCATTGACAGTTTCTTAATCCAGTGTCGAAAGGCTATCCAGAACCAATTGGTATCAGAGCCTGTGTACTCACTTTATTTGAAGTGTTTTACTTCAGAGTAAAAGATCCATGGCTAGTATGTTAGCACCAGGGCTGGTGGAAGGGCAAAGCAATACCAGACCACCCTACTTTGATGGAAAGGATTACAACATCGGAAGAACAAGATGAAAGCTTTTCTACGATCAAAGGATCCTCCGGAATGGGACGTTGTAGAAAAAGGAATCATTCCTAAAGTTGCAGCCTGTCTTAGAAAGATGAAAAAAGAAGTGGAAGCTAGCGGAATGTCTCGGGAAGAAATAATCAAGAGACAAACTCTTGATGCAAAAGCAATATATTCTTTATATTGTGCTTTATCACCTACTTGAATATAACATAATATCTTCTTGTGATACAGCAAAAGAAGTGGGATAGGTTACATATCACCTACGAAGGAACTGATCGAGTGAAAGAGACCAGAATCAATATTCTTCTCGGTCAATATGAAGCCTTCAAAATGAGATCTGGAGAGTCAATAACTGACATGTTTAGTCGTTTTACAGAAATTGTGAATGGTCTACAAAATTAAGGTCAACCAATTTCTGATTCCATGAAGGTTAACAAGCTTCTGCGTGGACTCTCAAAGGATTGGAATCACATAAATACTTCAATAAGAGAGACACAAAGAATCATGCCACTATACGTCGATGAGCTGGTTGGAACTCTTCGTCTTATGAAGTGGAACGAATAAACGAAGACGAAGATCCAAAAGGTAAGAAATCCATTGCATTAAAATCAAATGATGATTATGATGTTACAGTTCGAAGACGATATGAACGATGAGGAGCTTGCCCTAATGATAAGAAGATTCAGAAAGTTGAATAGAAAAGGAAGAAGATTCAACTCTAAGAGACAAGGCTTTCAAAGACAAAGACCAAGGCTGTGATGATGATGAAGCAAATAAAGATGTTGTTTGCTTTGAATGTAAGAAAAATGGACACATCAGACCCAACTGTCCTCTTTTAAAGAAGAAGAAAGGAAAGGCTGAAAAGTCTCGAAAGGCTCTAAAAGCTGAAACCTTGAGTGATACGAGTGTGAAGAAAGTGATGATGAATATGCCAACTTGTGTCGATGGCGCAATCGGACTCGAGACTCAAACTCGAATCGAGACTCGGACAACGAATTTGAAGTAAGTAATTTCAAAATTCTGTCAAGGTTTCCAAGTATATTGATGAGCTGTGTTTAAGTCTTAAGACTTCTCTTAAAAGAATTTATGAACTTAAAAGGGAAAACTCGGTTTTTAAAACAGCAGGAAAATATTTTGAAAGAAAAAGTTAAATGTTTAGACATGAATGTTTCTACTCTTAAAGAAAATGAAGAAAATCTTTTGAAAGAAAATTCTCGTTTAAAAATTGACTCATCGAATATTTCAAAGAAATTTTCAATAGGTCTCGAGAAACTTGAAAAAATTCTTTCGGTACAAAGACCTTATTTCAATAAGTCTGGGGTTTGGGTATGACCGAAGAAACTATTCCCTTAATTGATTTTCCTAAAGTAAAAGAAAGAATTAAGCAAAGACCTTCAAAGGAAGCTTATAAAAATCATTTCAAAAGGTTTTTGTAAAGCCTGTAGGTCGAGATGCTCTCAGTGTTCTAAGTGCAAAAGTCCAGATCATTTTGAAAAAGAATGTCCTATGGTTTGGAAACCCGTTAAGAAAACTTAGGCTAGTACTTTGTTTATCTTACTAACACAAAAGGACCCAAGAAAATGTGGGTACCAAAGAAAGCTTGAGATATTTCTTTGAATGTAGGTATCTATCAAGAGAAAGGTAAAGTGGTATCTAGACAAGTGGATGTTCAAGACATATGACGGGAGACTCAAAATGCTTTATAAAGCTTGTTCAAGTAAATGGTGGAAAAGTCTCATTTGGAGGAAATAGCAAATGAAGAATTGTGGGTTTTGGGGCTGTGAAAATTGGAAATCTCACAATAAGCAATGTTTCTCTAGTGGAAGGACTCAATTACAATCTTCTCAAAGATCGATCAACTATGTGATCTTTTGGTTTTAAGATCTTCTTTCAAGAAGGAATATGTTCGGAACCGAGTAAAGACTCTACTCGGTCTTTCTTGGGTAGAAGGCATGGAAATATCTATTTTCTGGACGTAAAACCAGAAGAATCACAATGCTTGATTTCAATTCAAGACGAAACAAGTCTGTGGCACAGAAAGCTTGGGCATATTAATATGAAGCAATTAGCCAAAATCTCATCAAAGCAGCTTGTTCGTGGTCTACCCAAATTGCCTTATCAAAAGCGAAATTTGTGTACTCCATGTATTCTGGGAAAGCAAGTAAGAAATTCATATAAGTCTATAAATCATGTCTCAACTAATCATGTACTGCAGTTACTTCATATGGATCTCTTCGGACCAACCAGAACCCAAAGTATTGGAGGTAAGAAATATTGCTTAGTAATCGTAGATGATTACTCTCGCTTTACTTGGGTATTTTTTCTATCAAGTAAATCCGAAACCTTTTCATATTTTGAAAAATTTGCTAAAAAGGTTCAAAATGAAAAGGGATGTGTTATTTCAAGCATAAGAACAGATCATGGTGGTGAATTTGAAAATCAAGATTTTACAAAATTCTGTGATAAATCTGGCTTTAAGCATATGTTCTCTTCTCCATATACTCCTCAGCAAAATTGAGTTGTGGAAAGGAAGAATAGATCTCTTCAAGAAATGGCAAGAACTCTTTTAATTGAAAGCAAAATTTCTTCTCGATTTTGGGTCAATTTGTTTTCAACAGCTTGCTATATTATTAATAGAGTCTTTTAAGACCTATTTTAAAGAAAGCCCCTTATGAATTATTCAAAGGTAAGAAGCCTATTGTTTCATACTTTCATGTATTCGGTTGCAAATGCTTTATATTGAAAAATGCAAAAGATTATGTTGGTAAGTTTGAAGAAAGATCAGATGAAGGCATCTTCCTTGGATATTCTTCATCAAGCAAAGCCTACGAGTCTATAACAAGAAGAGTCGACCGTGGAGGAGTCAATGAATGTCAAATTTCAAGACTCGGTTCAAGATGAATCCAATCGACTCATCATGAAGAGTCCGATCTTGCTCCAACCTCTCCAAAGTCTTCAACTCAAGAGGCGTCACGGATTCGGGAAGACCAGCATCAAACCATTTTGAAGACTCGGGCAAAGAAAGGGATCATCGGCCAGATAAATCAACCAGCAACCTGGAAGCATAAGTCCGGTCATCCCAAAGATCTAATTATTGGCGAACTTAATGAAGGAATTCGCACCGAGATCCAAAAGGCGTGAAGAGTCTAGTGCCGTAGCTCTCATTTTTGAAATTGAACCAAAAAGCATAGAAGAAGCTTTGTCGACGAAAGCCGGATTGAAGCCATGCAAGATGAGCTCGAGCAGTTTAACATTAATGATGTCCTGGGAATTGACACCTAAACCAAAAGGTAAATCATTATTGGAGCCAAATGGGTGTTCGAAACAAGATGAATGAGAAAGGTAAAGTCGTACGAAACAAGGCCGGACTCGTAGCCAAAGGATATACGCAAGAGGAAGGGATAGACTATGATGAGACTTACGCACCGGTAGCAAGGTTAGAAGCTATTCGATTTTTGCTTGCTTTTGCTTGTTATAAAGATTTCGGAGTTATTTCAAATGGACGTCAAAAGTGCCTTCCTAAATGGATTTATCCATGAGGAAGTCTATGTGGAACAACCACTGGGTTTGAAGACCCAAAGAAGCGGACTCGGTCTTGGGACCGAAAAAGGCATTGTATGGTTTAAAGCAAGCACCTCGAGCGTGGTACGACAGACTCAGTAAGTTTTTAATACATAATGGATTTGTTAAAGGTAAAGTTGATACTACTTTATTTATCAAAAAGGAAAACAAAAGTTTTTTTCTTGTTCAAATATATGTAGATGACATTATCTTTGGATCATCTAATGAAAGTCTGTGCAAGAAATTTTCTAAGTCTATGCAGGATGAGTTTGAAATGAGTATAATGGGAGAGTTAACATTCTTTCTTGGACTTCAAATTAAACAATTGAAGGAAGGAACTTTCATTTATCAAGAAAAATATGCTAATGATCTTGTCAAAAGATTTGGGCTTGAAAAGTGCAAAAAGACAGACATACCAATGTCTTGTTCCTTGAAAATAGACAAAGATGAAGAAGGGAAGAAAGTTGATCAAAAATTATACAGGAGTATCATCGGTTCACTTCTTTATCTTACGCTTCTAGACCGACATTTTGTTAAGTGTTTGCATCTCGTGCTAGGTTTCAATCGGATCCTAGAGAATCTCATCTCGGTCTGCGAAACGTATTATCAAATACGTTGCTTCATCTTCAAGCATTCGTCTCTCGGTATCCTAAGAAGGGAGACTTTAATCTTCCAGGATATTCGAGACGCGAGATCTAGAGTTGCGAGTTGATAGAAAGAGTACTTCAGGTACGTGCTAGTTACTTGGAAACAGGACAATATCTTAGTTTTCAAGGAAGCAGAGTCGTGGCTCTTTCAACAACGAAGCGAGTATGTAGCTCTTGGCAGCCCGCTGTTCGCAAATTCGTGGATTAAGCAACATGACTTCAAGATTTCGGAATTGAAGACTCATGCACAGAAATCAGATGCGACAGCACTAGTGCAATAAATCTCACAAAAAATCCAATTCTTCACTCAAGAGCAAAGCATATAGAGATTCGACATCACTTCATCAGAGATCATGTTCAAAATGGAGAAATCTCGATTCAATTTGTTGATTCAAAGAGTCAAAGCGGCGGATATATTCACAAAGCCTTTGGAGAAAAATCAATTTGATTTTATTCGCTCCAGTCTCAACATTTTGAAGCTTGAGGAAGTTAAAGTCTAGAGACTCTCAGACTTTCAGACTCAGACTCAGACTCATGGGTATTAACTGTTAGTTGTTATTTTATTCTGTATCGAAAAGGTATGATTATTTAACCAATTTATAATTACCGAGAAAAAGGGAATCGTGTCTTTTTAAAATTATAACTTCTATTAAAAATGGCAATTATTGATTTTAAAAGAATTAGTTGGTTCACTTTCCTTCGTACCGATTGGTTTTTCCTTTTGAAACAGAGTTATATATATACAGTTTTTCTTCTCTCTATCTTCTAAACCCTCGAAAAGCATTCTTCTCTCAATCTCGTTTCCATTTTGTGTTCAAACTTGAGAAAGTTGTCAACTTTTCTTGGGAAATCGATTAAAGAAATCTCTCAGTGTCAAAGAAAGATGTCTTCTTCAAGGAAGTCCTCAAGGATAGCAAGCTGGGGACCACAAAGAGCGAGAGAGGGTCCTACCCATGTTGATCTCACCGAAGAAGATGAGTTATCAAGTCAGCAACAAAGCCCGATTCGCTCTCCAGCACGTGATTCTTCTTCATCTACCCCACAAAGTGCGGGTCACCATCGAGAGGATGAGATAATCGAGGATGCAGAGTCTGTAAGAATACAAAAACCCTCTTTTATCTATAAACTCTATCGTGCTTTGAAAAGCATAGGAACTCCGTTGAACCACGTGAATGAGTTTCTCAAAAGTAAGAACTATGGGAATGAGTATCTTTTTCTGCGACAAATGGAGGAGTTGGGAATTGCTCCTAGAGGAAGGGCGGAGGAAGCACTTGCTAGTATTCCTAGTGATCCTCGTGTGGCGGGACAGACTCCTACCGATGGAAATGACGATGATAAAATGTTCTATGATTTTCAACCGAGATTGGGTGTTTTTGCAAAGGTGAAAGGAAAGATGATGGATTTGTTTAAGTCCAAAGAACAAGAGAATTTGTTTTTCAGGCTGTTGAAGAGAGGGGTGATAAACCCTAGAAGCGTTGATTTTGATTTTCTGGATGCTATTCATGTGAACTTAAGGGAGAAGTTCGATCTCGCAACTTGAGCAATTTTGCTCGACACTCTTGAAGGATATGCTCAATCGACTGCATATTTCTATTCGAATCTTAGCTTTTGGATGCGAATAGAATGTCCTTTAGTGTCCGAGACCAAGACTTCATAGTAGATGTGGACATGTTGGCTGATATCATTGGAGTAGAGAGAGGATCATATCAAGCGATTAAAGTTTCCGGTGCTCGTCTTATGCTGGATCTTGTGAAAGGCAACAATACGAAGGGAAAATTGTCTACACGAGAATGCGTGCTATCAACATTTTGCCGCACAAAATTGTCATTAATGTCTTAGGCCGAAATCGACATCAAAGACAGATGTGTCAAATTCGGAGGCAAAATTGATGTATGCAATCATCAAAGGGAAGAAATTCTCTCTTCCTCACATCATTCTCTTTCACATGTATAGAGCAATGGTGAAGGACAAGGGACAACTGCCTTATGCAAGTCTTGTGACCAAGATCTTCGAGACACTTAAACATTGAGCCCCCACAATCTCTGTGTGTTCGAACATGCGATAAAATGGTGGTGGGTCTGCGAATGGTGACAAAAATGCGTCTGAAAGAACTTGAAAAGGAAATGGAGCAGTTCAAAATGAAATCTCCAGTACCTTCGGCATCCAAAAGGAAAGGAAAGGAGCAAATCAATCCACCATCCAAAAAGCAAAAGAGGAGACTCTTGGTGGATGAAGAAGAAGAAGAAGAAGAAGAAGAAGAAGAAGAAGAAGAAGAGGAAGATTGCACTATTTCTGCATTAATAAGGAGAAGACGTTCTGTATTTGAATCAACGGAACGTCAGGAGAAGGAGAAAGAAGCAGAGGAAAAACATAGAGAAGAAGAGAGACAAGAAAAGGCCGAGAGAAGAAGAGAAAGAAAGAGCAGAACAAGAAGAGAAAGAGAGAGAAGCGACGAGAGAAAGAAGAAGCGAGAGAAAGAAGCTGAAGAAGAAGAGGAGGCAGCCAAAGAAAAGTCTGCGAGATGAAGATGAAGTTTTTCAAGATCTTTGCAGAGATTGACCCTCATTCTTTCCCATCCGAGGCTTTCGAAACAGGGGAGAAGCATTAGAAACGGGGGAGGAGTTGAGCACGAAAGACTACATCTGTTCCTCGTGAAGATGTGAGTCGCTCTAAAGCAAATCCGAAGATGTTCAAATGCCTCGGAGAAGGTCATGATACATCAACATCGAAGCCGCGCGATTACACGTAAGATCCATCGTCTGCGTTTACTCCATCGAGACGAGCAAATGTCAGTACACAGATGGATAATTCGGCAGATTTTCGTCGCATACTTGATATCCTTCTAGAAATGCGTGGTCAAATCTATGCTTTGGACTATGAAATTCAAGTCTTGAAGAATGCTGGAAAAGCATCTTTGTTTCCCTTCAAGATCGATCAAAGATCTCTATCTTCAAATCCAAGCCAATGCCAAAGGAGAAGAGGTAGCTCATCTAAGGGAAGACTTGAAGAGGCTGGAAGGATTAGTTCAATCCATGGGAGATTTCCGGATCGTTCGCATTCCCAAGCGAGAATTGACTACTTTCTCACCTTTTTAATGATAACAAAAAAAGGGGAGAATGCCAGCTTTGAACTCGAACTTTGAAACTTTTGAACTCGAACCTTTTGAACTCGAACTTTAAATTCTATTTTTTATGTGCTTATTGTAAGCTTGAACTTGAGACTTGGTCTGATTTAAGTGTGGATTTTGATATTTGAATGCTTGCAGTTACATCAAGTATTGTTATATGGTTTTACTTGTGAAGGACTAACCAATCTTCCTGTGGATGCAGAGTCTGGTTGTTCTTTATTAATTCTTATGAGATAACCATATTACTTGAGTAATATTTTGCAGGTCAAAGTTGTTCAAATCTACAAGAAAGTTTTGTCACCATCAAAAATGGGGAGATTGTTGGAGAAATCCCGAGAATATTTTGAAGCGACAAAACGTTTCTTACGATCTAGTTCGGACCTTTGATCTTTCGGTTTAGAGTCCGAAGACAGTTGGACATCAAGACTCAAGACTCAAGACTCAAGACTTAAAGATATTCTCATTGACAGTTTCCTAATCCAGTGTCGAAAGGCTATCCAGAACCTAGGTGTTTGGTTAAGGAGATAGTCCTATTCTCTGGAGAAGATACCTGGCTGGGTTAAGCTAACGGATTCTTTCTATTCAAGATCCGATGATTGACGAAGTAATCTTGGAAAGTTCTATGCTTGGAAACCAAGATCTTGGTTGTATGGGCGAACAGGATTGATGGGCTATCGTCAAGTTCCTTTAATAGCTCGAAAGATCTCCTTAATTGATTCCGTCCAACGGGTAGATTGGAGGAATTCCTTTGGTAAGTGCCAACGGGTATGATGGCATGAAGGAGTATAAAAGGAAGACGTTCAAGCTATTTTAGTGCATGCTCGATAGACGAATTCCAGAGTCTGAAGTTCCTTGATATTCAGTCGATTCATTCTGAGCAAAACTGTATACACAAAAGAGTGTTTATACTTAGTGGTATATTGAGCAAGTGTGGTAGATCATCTACACCTTTGAATCAAGGAAGAACAACGCTGTAACACTTCTTTGTTCATAGTGGAATCCAGCCAATAGGCATCGGTGCGTAAGAGTGGACGTAGGCTTAAACAAAAGCCGAACCACTATAATCATTGTGTTCAATTCTCTTTTCCCTTCTCTCAGTCTTTCGATTGCTGTTTATATCCATCGATTGTCTAAGTATTGTGTGATTTAAGTAAAAATCATTTTATACCTATTCACCCCCCTCTAGGTACTCGTTCTAGCTATATCAGTTTGATCCAAGCAATGGTTCCCCATGGGTGTTGTCCGAGAAGTACTAAGTTCTTGACATGTTCGTGCGTGGTTCATTACAAAGATAACGATAGATCTTAGAAGCTTCCGTCCGTGCTCTTTGACGAAAACGAAGACTCTTTCTCTCTCTCTCTCTCTTTTAATCATTACTTTTATTTTTATTATTGTTGGTCTCCTTCTCTTTTTGCCCAATCGATAACTTCACCTTTTGAAGACAAAGCGAGTTTGGTTTTGCGGAAGGAATTAGGTCCTCCATTTCTGTAAGGACTCTCGGCCTGTACATATATTATCTGCTTTGAACACTAAGTTTTCACAGTTTTGTTCTTCTTAGGGCAACTCATACTATCCCAAGAAAATGCGTATATACAGCTAGAGGGATCCAATCTTTATAAGTTAGCTTAGAGCACAAGATGCTTGTTGTGGCCCCACACGCACAATCAGGAATTGGTTATGATACCACCTGTTAGGACCCTGGACCCGCCATTGTACATATATCATTTGCTTTGGATACTAAATTCTCAAGATTTTGTTCTTCTTAGAGCAGCTTATACTATCCTAACAAAATATGCATATATAGTTAGAGGGATCCAAGCTTTATAAGTTAGCCCATAACTCTCTCCCCAGACAATGTGAGAGAAGAGACATGCCCCCTTCTTGTGCACATCCGGGGACTTAGGCGTGGATGCACCGCCATCCCTCCTCCTCACGCACCACTGCCTAGACCTTCACAATTTCCATTTGGTTATTTCTGCTCCAAGTAGTTTCCTCCTTCAGCCACAACCGAGTATTTTTTTTGGGTTCAGAAACCGAGTATACTTTGCAAAGGACTAAATCTTGGATCCTCATGATGAGCCCGACAAAATTTTCAGAATAATTGTCAAATTCCAAAACTCAGTAAAAGGATTTTCATAATCCAATGCTTTTTAAAATTTTCTTGAATTCTCTCATAATATGTATGTGTATCTATATGGTGCGTTTGGTAACGCTTTTGTTTCCGAGAAAAATTTTTCATCGGAAATGATTTTTTATTTATTTATTTCTGTTTCCAAGAACAATTTCTGATAAGAACGCGTTTGGTAAATGCACAAAATTTCTACTTCCAAAAAAGAAATGTGTTTGGTAAAATTATATAATTTTGTTGATTCTTTTAATATTTTAATATTTTAATTATAGTTTTCCTTTTTTTTTCTTCTTTTCTCTCCTTCTTCCTCCTTTGTGATTGGTCCTTGGCACTCGGTGACTTGTTGGGTGAGGTCCGGCGAGCTCACCGAAGCCTCGCTAGGCTAGGGTGAGGGCCGACGAGCTTGCTGGAGGCTCGCTTGGCCACCGTGAGGCTTGACCTCGCCTAGGTGGCGCAAGTTTGACCTCGCCGGTGGCTAGGAGAGCTTGGCCTCGTTGGATCTGGGTGAGGCCGAGCCTCGCCATGGCTTGGCGTCGCTAGGGGCCGGCGACGCTACAGTGAGGTCGCCGGCCCTCGTTGACTGGTCGTCGACCATGGTTGAGGTTGGCGACCGGCCAAAAGGAAGAAGAAGAAAACAAAAGAGAAGAAGAGAAAAGAGAAGAAAAAAGAAGAGAAAAGAAAAAAATTGTTCTTGGGAACAAGAAGTTACTTTTTTCTACTTTTTATTTTTGTTCTAAATCTATTTGCGGGAACAAAAAAAATAGGTATTTTGTTTTGAGGTATAAAAATTTTGCCAAACATGTTTCTATTCTTTTTTCATTCCTTAGAACAAAAGAACAAAAATAGTTGTTCCGAGGAATAGAAATAATTTTTAACAAATAGGCCCATAATTGCTTTCTTTTTTCTTTTCTTCCTCTTTTTCCCTTTTTATACTTTTGGCTAAAGCAAAGTATCTTTTTTCAATTGGTGAAAAAGGGCAAGGAAAGACGTCCAATGGAGCTCATCGTTATCATAAGTTCTCACATATTTTAAGCAAGTTTCGTTTTTTGAACCATTACTAATTATCCATTCATAGGTATACGAGTCCGTTATCAAATCTCTATATGTGTGCCAGAAGTTGGGAAGCCTCTCAACATGAGGAAGCAAGTGCCTAAGTCACAAGCTATTCAGAAGTTTGCACATAACATTACTCAAACTTATGAATTGTGATCTTAGAGGATAATGGGGATAATTGATAGTTCTAAATCTTTCAATTTAACCAATTTTAGCCTAAATTTTTTGACAATTTGCCAATATGATCTATTTGGCCAATTTTGGTTGGGTATCATTGATGTATATGCTAGCTGCCTTATGTGGTACAGTTAATATTGATGTAGACAATTTTTACAATTTTTAAATAATCTTTCTATTTTTTCTTTTTCTTTTCTCATTTGTCCTTTTCTTTTTATTTTTTCAAATGAGGTTTCCAATGGATTCTCGTTGGCACTGGGCAAAGGCATTGCGGCTCTCACTAGCCATTGTTGATGGTGGAGAGAAATAAGAGAAAAGGGAAATAAAAAGAAATATTCAGAATAATTATTAAAATTTGCAAATATCGTTTATGCCAGCTTTGATCGTGCCATGTAGAATAGTCAATGTACATGCCTATGATTTTTTATTAAAATTGGCCAAAAATAATATACTGATAAATTGTCAAAAGATTTTGAACTAAATTGATCAAATTAAAAATGTCCGGGGTTAAACCTCAGTTTGAACCTTCTTAGTCAATCAAATGATTTTCTCAAAACTTCAATGTGGTCCCAAAATTGTCAATTACTTGATTGCTAGGCTATCAAACTGTGTCAAAGTGAAATAAGTCAAGAAGATTGAGGACAAAGAGATTAAAAAAAAAAAAGTGCCTGTTTTGCTAAGCGGTAAGCAACACATGCTTCCAGAGCACACATTTTCACTCTACGTGGAATTAGCGGTAAGCAACACATGCTTCTACTGAGCAACATGTTTGGTCTAAGTAATGGTTCCCTCTAGGTGGTTGTCTGAGAAGTACTTGACATGTTCGTGCTTGGTTCCTTAACAAGATGAGGATAGGTCTTAGAAGCTTCCGTCTGTCCTTCTCGACGAAAACGAAGACTCTCTCTCTCTCCCTCTCTCTCTTTTAATCATTGTTGGTCTTCTTCTCTTTTTGCCCAAGCAATAACGTCACCTTTAGAAGACCAAAAGCGACTATGATTTCGCAGAAGGACTTGGGTCCTCCATCTCCATTTGGTTTTTTCTGCTCCAAGTAATTTCCTCCTTCTGCCACAACCGAGTATGCTTATTTATTTATTTATTCAGAAACCGAGTTTGCAAAGGACTGAATCTTGGATCCTCATGATGAGCCCGATAAAATTTAGGAATGCGATTTTGGATTCTTGATGAGAATAGGTGAGCCACTGCTTTGGAGTTTGGAATAGAAAGTTTTAGAATAATTGTCAAATTCCAAAACTCACGGTAAAATGATTTTCAGAATCCAATGCTTTTAAAAATTTTCTTGAATTCTCTCATAATATGCGTGTATATATATAGTAGGGTTTTTTTTTTCTTTTCTTTTTTGGCTAAAGCAAAGTATCCTTTTTTAATTGGTAGAAAATGTCAAGAAGAGATGTCCGGTGGAGCTATTTCTCTGAGTGTTATCATAAGTTCTCACACATTATATGCAAGTTTCGGTTTTTGAGCCATCATTATGAAAGGGCTAGTACGAACACCTAGAGGGGGTGAATAGGTGTTAAAAGAATTTTTTTTTTTTTGCAAGAACGTTTGTAAAATACTTTTATGTTGAAACAGAGTATGAAAGCCAATGAACTTGAGTGAGTTTTGAATCTCTAACGAATAAACAAAATTACGAATAAGTAAAGGAGTTTAGGGAAGAGAATAAAAACACAAAATTTATAGTGGTTCGGCTTAGATCAAGCTTACATTCACTCTTCAACGCTGACAGCGTATTGGCTGAATTTCACTATGAATCAAAAGAGATTTTTACAGTCATGCAATCTCGATTTCACAGTGCAAAGACTTTATTACACTCTTCCGAAATTTCACAAATGTTTGCTCTCTCTCTTGAGTACAATTTGAGCTTCAGCAAATGAAACAATAAAGAACTAGGAAGCTTTATGAGATAGCTAGTATAAGCACCTAGAGGGGGGTGAATAAGTGAAAAAAATAATTTCTCGAGATAAGAGAGCAATACTAAGCAGACAATAGAAATGAAGTTCTCATTTGGTTAACAAAATAAATTATGATCAAAGTAAAGCAGAGAGTAGGGAAGAGAAAATTGAACACAAGGTTTATAGTGGTTCGGCTTATTCCAAGCCTACGTCCACTTTTCCGCACTGACAGCCTACCGGCTGGATTTCACTATGAACAAAAGAGATGTTATAGTAATGCTCTCCTTGATTCCACATTGTAGATACTCTACCACACTTCCTCAAGGTTTCTCACGAATATAGACTCTCTTTTGCATACAAGATTTCGCTCAGTAAATGAATTGACTAAGAACAAAGAGTTTCAGACTTTGGAATTCTTCTATCGTGCATACACTCGAACGACTGGAACGTCTTCCTTATATACTCATTTATGCCATCATACCCGTTGGCACTTACCAAAGGAATTCTTCCAACCTTCCCGTTGGACATAATCAATTAGGAAGATCATTCGAGCTATTTAAGGAACATGTCGATAGCCCATCAATCCTGCTCGCCCATACAATCAGGATCTCGGTTTCCATAAGTAGAACCTTCTAAGTATACTTCGCCAATCATTGGATCCTTAATCTCTGAATCAATCATGATCAAATAAAGGATTCCGTTATGTCATATCCAGCCAAGAGATCTTCTCCAGTCGATAAGGTCAAATCCTTAATGAAACATCTAGTTTTGGATAGCCTTTCTTCAATGGATTAAAAACTGTCAATGAGAATAGACTTTGAGTCTTGAGTCTGGCAGTCCGAAGGTCTTCAGACTTTAAATAGTAGAGTCTGCAAATCTTCAGACTAGACTGATGGAAACGTTTTGTTAGTTTCAAAATACTCCAGGAAGATTTCTCCAACAATCTCCCCTTTTTTGATGGTAACAAAACTTTCCTACAGATTTGGATAACTTTGACCTGCAAAATATTACTCAAGCAAATATGGATATCTCATAAAAATAAATGGCTTAATGATAACACTAGAATCTGCAACCACTGAAAGTAGGTTAGTCTTGCATGTGAGTAAAGCCATTCATAAGATATCAATAGTACTTAATATAAGCAGTCAAACCCATATCCCAAATTCAGTCCACATCCAGACACAAAAGTCAAGTCAAACATCAAAATAAATCAAAAGTTCAAGTTCTAAGTTTCAAATCTTGCATCTCTCCCCCTTTTTGTCATCATAAAAAAGGTTGAGATGGAAAGAGAATGGAATCAAGAATGCTTGGGAACACGAACAAGCTGGAAATCTCCCATTGACTGGACAATGCCTTCTAGCTTTTTCAACTCTTCCTTCAGTTGAGCCACCTCTTCACCCTTAGCATTTGCTTGAATCTGAAGAGTAAGGGCTTGGATCTGGTCATTCAAAGAAACTGAAGAAACTTGACCTACAGTCTGCAAATTCTGAACTTCGCATCCCAGAGCATATATCTGACCATGCATTTCCAAGAGAACATCAAGAATTCTGCGAAAATCTGCTGAATTATCAGTTTGCGTACTGGCTTTTGCACTATCAGATGGAGTAAAGGCAGACGATGGCAAATCAGCATAGTCACGTAGATTGGGTGATGAAACATCATGTCCCTCCTCAGGAAATTGAGAGGCATAGATGTCCTCTGGATCTGTTGGAGAGCGACTGACTCCTTCACTAGTAGCAGGATATGAGGACATTCCTCTTTTCTCATGGTCTCCCCCTGTTTCCATGCCTTCAGGTGGAGAAGAGAGTTCCTCATGCTCTCCTTCCTCTTGATTTTCTCTTTCCTCTTCTTCTTCTTCTTCAAATCTTTCCTCCTCTGCATCTCTTTCTTTAACTTCTCTCTCCTTTGTTTCTTTCTCTTCCCTTTCTCTAGTCCTCTATTCTATGTCTTTCTCTTGTCGTTCCATTGATTCTGGAATAGAACGACTCAGGTTCTTCAATGCCATAGTAGAAATGGTGATGTCTTCCTCATCATCTTCATCTTCAACGATGAGAGCTCTTCTTTTCTTGGATGGAGCAACCATGGGCTCATTCCCTTTTCCTTTTGTTGTCGAAGAGACTTGATGAGTTTTGATTGGGATTTTCTCCTTGAATTTCTCCAACGCCTTGTTAAGTTCCTTCAGACGCATTTTAGACACCATTTTCAGTCCCACCACCATTTGATCACAAGATCGAACACAGAGAATTCGTGGAGGCTGAACATTCAAATGTTTGAATAACTTTGTCACAAGAGCTGGATAAGGAAGTTGACCATTGTCCTTTACCACTACTCTATACATGTGGAACATAATAGTGTGAGGAAGAGAAAACTTTTTCCCAGCATTAATGGCATACATCAGCTTTGCCTCTGAGTTTGAAACATCAGTCTTTGAAGTAGATTTTGGTCTGAGGCAATTTATCACAATCTTGTGAAGCAGAATGTTGAATGCACTCATCCTCGAGTAGGAAACCTTTCCCTCTGTCCTTCTATCCTTAACAAGTTCCAATGTAACATGAGCAATATAGATATTGATAGGTTGATATCTCCCTCTCTCAACCCCAATCACATTAGCCAACATATCTACATCCACCACATAGTCCTGATCTCAGACACAAAAAGAGAATCTATTTGCATCCAAGAAACTAAGATTCGAATAGAAATAAGCAGTGAGTTCAGCATAGGCTTCTGTAGAATCAGAACAGAACTGTTCAAGTTGAAGAAGATTAAATTTTTCCCTTAAATTAACATTCACAGCATCAAGGAAATCAAAATCTACACTTCTAGGGTTTATCACCCCACGCTTCAACAACTTAGAGTATAGATGCTTTTGTTCCTCCGATCGAAACAAGTCTATTCTTTTTCCCCGAATTTTTGCCGCAACACCCATTCTCGGTTGAAACTGACTGTACAACTTGTCATCATCATTCCCATCTATCTGATTAGCCCTCCAACACGCGGATCACTTGGGATATTAGCAAGGGTTTTTTCTGCCGACCCCGCAGGGGCAATTCCCAAACGTTCCATATTTCGTAAGAAGATGTACTCATTACCATACCCTTTGTCCTTAAGAAACTCATCGATGTAGTTCAATGAAGTACCGCTCCTCTTTAAAGCACGGTAAAGCTTATAAGTAAAAGATGGCTTATGAATTCTTACAGGTTATGTACCTTCGAGATTTCTTCATTTTCTCGATGAGCAACATCCTGTGGACTGGATGGAGGAGATGGACGCTGTTGAGAATGTTGTGGGCTCTGCTGCTGACTAGGAGACTCTTCTTCCTCGGTGAGATCAAAGTGTGTAGGCCCCTCACGCATTTGCTGCGGTCCCCTGTTTGCGATCCTCGAAGACTTCCTTTGAGACAACATCTTTCACAGTCTTTGAAAGATTCCAAACTTGACTTTCCCAAGAAAGATGACAACCTTTTGAAGATTAAACAAGAGAAGAAGACAGGAGTGGAAGATCGATGCTTTTTAGGATTTTTGGAGTTAAACGAAGAGGAATCGATAGTATATAGGTCAGTCGAAGAGAGGCATACAAAACGTTGTAATAGAAAGTAAAAAGATGCCCTTTAAAAATAACTGCCTTTTTCAAAAATAGATAACTGCCAAAAAAAATTAACTCATTTTTGAAAAAGAAAGATTGCACTTATCACGGAAATTGAAAGTAGCAAAAATCAATTATAGATAGATGATCGTACCTTTCCGAGATTTAATATGAGAGAGAATAAAATAACTTACAGTTAAAAATCTTGTTTGTCTGAGTCTGAGAGTCTCTAGACTTTAACTTCTTCAAACCTCAAGATATTGAGTCTGGAACGGATGATTTCAAATTGATTTTTTTTTTTTTTCCAAAGGCTTTGTAAATATATCCGAGTTGGTTCTTTGAGTCAACAAACGAATCGAAACTTCTCCATTTTGAACATGATCTCTAATGAAGTGATGTCGAATCTCTATATGCTTTGCTCTTGAGTGAAGAATTGGATTCTTGGTGAGATTGATTGCGCCTGGTGTTGTCACAATTAATCTCCGTGCATGAATCTTCAATTCCAAAGTCTCTTAGCTATTGTTTTATCCACAAAATTTGTGAACAACAACTTCCAAGAGCTACATACTCGCTTCGCTATAGAAAGAGCTACGTATTTTGCTTCCTTGAAAACCAAGACACCGTCCCGCTTCCAAGTAATTGACAGTACCCGAGGTGCTCTTTCTATCAACTCGCAACCAGCTAGATGCGTATCGAGTATCCAAGAAGAGTAAAGTCTCCCTTTTAGGATACCGAAGACCAAGGCTTGAAGTTGATGCAATGTATTTGATAATACGCTTTGCGGCACTTAGATGAGATTCTTTAGGGTCTGCTTGAAATCTGGCACAAATGCAAACACTAAACTAAATGTCAGGTCTAGAAGCAGTAGGATAAAGAAGTGAGCCAATGATACTCATGTATAGCTTCTGGTCAACTTTCTTTCCTCATTCATCTTTGTTTATCTTCAAAGAACTTGACATTGGTATATCAGTCTTTTTGCAATTTTCCAGTCCAAATTTTTTGACATCATTAGCATATTTTTCTTGATGAATAAAAGTCCATTCCTTCAATTGTTTCACTTGAAGTCCAAGAAAAAAGGTTAGTTCACCCATCATGCTCATTTCAAATTCATCCCGCATAGACTTAGAGAATTTCTTGCACAAACTTTCATTAGAGGATCCAAAAATAATATCATCAACATATATTTGAACAAGTAGAAAACTTTTTGTTTTCCGTTGATAAACGAGTAGTGTCTACTTTACCTTTTACAAAGCCGTTTTGAATTAAAAACTTACTCGGCTGTCGTACCAAGCTCAAGGTGCTTGCTTTAAACCATATAAGGCCTTTTTCAATCGAATACGAGTCTGGGTTTCCTTGGGTCTTCAAACCGAGGTGGTTGTTCCACATAGACTTCCTCATGGATAAATCCATTCAGAAAAGCACTTTTGATGTCCATTTGGAATAACCTGAAATTCTTATAACAAGCAAAAGCAAGTAATAATCTAATTGCTTCTAACCTTGCTACTGGTGCGTAAGTCTCGTCATAGTCTATCCCTTCTTCTTGCGTAGATCCCTTGGCCACGAGTTTTGCTTTGTTTCTTACGACCTTTCCTTTCTCGTCCATCTTGTTCCTGAAAACCCATTTAGCTCCAATAATAGATTTACCTTTCGGTTTATGTGTCAACTCCCAGACATCATTAATACTGAATTGCCTGAGTTCTTCTTGCATAGCTTCAATCCAGCTTTCATTAGATAAAGCTTCTTTTATGCTTTTGGGTTCTATTTCAGAAATAAGAGCCACAGCACTAAACTCTTTGCGTCTTTTGGATCTTGTGCGAATTCCTTCATTAATGTCGCCAATAATGAGATCTTTGGGATGACTGGACTTATGCTTCCAGTTACTAGTTGATTTGTCAGGTTGATGATCACTTCCTTCATTTGAATCTTCAATAATCACTTGTTGCTGGTCTTTCAAAGTCTGAGCTGTTTCTTGAGATTTAGACTTTGTAGAGTCTGGAGCAGGTTCAAATTCTTCAAGATGAGTCTGAATAGATTCATTTTGTATAGAATCTTGGAATTTGACATTCATTGATTCCTCTATAGATTGAGTCTTCTTGTTGTAGACTCTGTAGGCTTTGCTTGAGGTAGAATATCCAAGGAAGATGCCTTCGTCTGATTTTTCTTCAAACTTGCCAACTCGATCATTTGTATTTTTCAATATAAAGCATTTACATCAAAACACATGAAAGTATGAAACAATAGGCTTCTTTTCTTTGAATAACTCATAGGGGTTTTTTCAGAATATGCCTTAGAAAAACTCTATTAATAATATAACATGCTTTGTAGAAACCTGCTTCAGCCCCAAAATCGTGAAGAGATATTACTTTCAATTAAAAGAGTTCTAGCCATTTCTTGAAGTGACCTATTCTTTCTTTTCACAACTCCGTTTTGCTCGGAGTATATGGAGAGGAGAACACATGCTGAAAACCAGATTCATCACAAAATTTTGTAAAATCTTGATTTTCAAATTCACCTCCATGGTCTATTCTTATACTTGAAATAACATACCCTTTTTCATTTTGAACCTTTTTAGCAAACTTTTCAAAGTAAGAGAAGATTTCAGACTTACTTGCCAAGAAATATACCCAAGTAAATCATGAGTAGTCATCCACAATTACTAGGCAATATTTCTTACCTCCAATGCTCTGAGTTCTGGTTGGTCCAAAGAGATCCATATGTAGAAGCTGCAGTACACGATTAGTGGAAACTTGATTTATTGGTTTAAATGAATTTCTTACCTACTTTCCCAATACGCATGGTGTACATAGATCAGACTTTTGGTATGATAGATTGGGTAGACCACGGATAAGCTTCTTTGCTGAAATTTTGGCTATCTACTTCATATTGATGTGCCCAAGCTTTCTGTGCCATAAGTTCGCTTCTTCTTGAATTGAGATTAGACATTGCGATTCATATGGTTTCACATCCAAGAGGTAGATATTTCCATGTCTTCGACCCATGAATGACTGAGTAGAATCTTTATTGGTTCCTGAACATATTCCCTCTTAAAAGTTGATTTTAAAACCGGTATCACACAGTTGACTGATACCGAGCAGATTGTAGTTGTGTCCTTTCACTAAGGAAACATTGCTTATTGTGAGGTTTTCAATCTTTATAGTTCCAAATCCCACAATTCTTCCTTTGTTGTTTCCTCCAAATGAGACTTTTCCACCATTTACTTGAACGAGCTTTATGAAGCAATTTGAATCTCCTGTCATAAGCCTTGAGCATCCATTATCCAGATATCATTTTACATTTTTCTTGATAGTGACATGCATTTAAAAAAGAGACTCAAACTTTCTTTGGTACCCATATTTTCTTGGGTTCATTGGTGTTAGTATGATATGCGGTTTTTGCCCATACTTTCTTAACAAGTTTCCAAACCATAGGACATTCTTTTTCAAAATGATCTGCACTATTGCACTTTGAACATTTGAGAGCATTGCGACCTACTGGTTTTACAAAGATCTTTTTAAAATGATTTTTGTAAGCGTCTCTTGTGGGTCTTTGCTTAATTCTTTCTTTTACTTTAGGAAAATCAATTAAAGGAATGGTTTCCACAGTCATTCCCAAACCAGATTTATTGAAATAAGGTCTTTATGCTGAAAGAATTTTTTCAAGTTTCTCAGATCCTATTGAAAATCTTTTTGAAATATTTGATATGTCATTTTTTAAAAATACATTTTCTTTTAAAAGATTATCTTCACTTTCTTTAAGAGTAGAAACATTCATGTCTAAACATTTCACATTTTCTTTCAAAACATTTTCCTGTTGTTTCAGTGCAGAATTTTCCTTTTTAAGTTCGGAAATTCTTTTAAGAGAAGTCTTAAGACTAAAACACAACTCATCAATGTATTTAGAAACTTAATAAGGGATTTTAAAGTTACTCACCTCAAATTCACGGTCTGAATCTGAGTCTGTCTCAGAGTTTGAATCTGAATCCAATTGTGCCATCAGAAATATATTGGCATAATCATCATGACTTTCTTCACATTTTGTATCACTCAAGGTTTCTGCTTTAAGAGCCTTTCGATACTTTTCAGCTTTTCCTTTCTTCTTCCTCAGAAGAGGACAGTTGGGTTTGGTGTGTCCCTTTTTCTTACATTCAAAGCAGACTACATCTTTATTTGATTCATCATCCTCAACAGACTTAGTCTGTTACTTTTGAAAACTCTGTTTCTTTAGATTGAATCTTCTTTCTTTTCTGTTCAGCTTTCTGAATCTTCTTATTATGAGAGCAAGCTTCTCATCATCCATATCGTCTTCAGAATCTGTAACATCAGAATCATCATTGGATTTTAATGCAATGGATTTCTTACCTTTAGGATCTTCGTCTTCATTGATTCGCTCCACTTCATAAGACTGAAGAGTCCCAACCAACTCATCGACAGATAGTGGCATGATTTTTTGTGTCTCTCTTATTGAGGTCTTTATGTGATTCCAATTCTTGGAGAGTCCACATAGTAGCTTGTTTACCTTCATGGGATTAGAAATTGGTTGACCTTGATTTTCAAGACCATTCACGATTTTTGTAAAACGACTAAACATTTCAGTTATAGATTCTCCTGATTTCATTTTGAAGGCTTCGTATTGACCGATGAGAATGTTGATTCTGGTTTCTTTCACTCGATCGGTTCCTTCATAGGTAATATGTAATTTATCCCAGCCTTTTTTTCGCTGTAACACAAGAAGATATTATGTTATATTCAGTAGGTAACAAAGCATAATATAAAGAATAAATTGCTTTTGCATTAAGAGCTTGTCTCTTGATTATCTCTTCATGAGTTATTTCACTGACTCAACAGCTTCTTTTCCTCTCTCTGAGACAGGTGCAGCTTTAGGAATGATTCCTTTTTCTACAACGTCCCATTCCAGAGGATTCTTTAATCTTAGGAACGCCTTCATCTTGTTTTTCCATATGTTGTATTCATTTCCATCAAAGTAAGGTGGTCTGGTATTGCTTTGTCCTTCTACCACCCTTGGAGCTAATATACTAGCCATGGATCTTTAACTCTGAAGTAAAACACTTCAAACAAAGTTAGTACACAAGCTCTGATACCAATTGAGATAGCTAGTATAAGCACCTAGAGGGGGGTGAATAGATGAAAAAAATAATTTCTCGAGATATGAGAGCAATACTAAGCAGACAATAGAAATGAAGTTCTCCTTTGGTTAACAAAACGAATTATGATCAAAGTAAAGAAGAGAGTAGGGAAGAGAAAATTGAACACAAGGTTTATAGTGGTTTGGCTTATTCCAAGCCTATGTCCACTCTTCCGCACTGACAGCCCATCGGCTGGATTTCACTATGAACAAAAGAGATGTTACAGCAATGCTCTCCCTTGATTCCACAGTGTAGATACTCTACCACACTTCCCTAAGGTTTCTCACGAATATAGACTCTCTTTTGTGTACAAGATTTCGCTTAGTAAATGAATTGACTAAGAACAAAGAGCTTCAGACTTTGGAATTCTTCTATCGTGCACACACTCGAACGACTGGAATGTCTTCCTTATATACTCCTTTATGCCAATATACCCGTTGGCACTTACCAAAGGAATTCTTCCAACCTTCCCGTTGGACAGAATCAATTAGGAAGATCATTCGAGCTATTTAAGGAACATGTCGATAGCCCATCAATCCTGCTCGCCCATACAATCAGGATCTCGGTTTCCATAAGTAGAACATTCCAAGTATACTTCGCCAATCATCGGATCCTTAATCTCTGAATCAATCATGATCAAATAAAGGATTTCATTATGTCATATCCAGCCAAGAGATCTTCTCCAGTCGATAAGGTCAAATCCTTAATGAAACATCTAGTTCTGGATAGCCTTTCTTCAACGGATTAGAAACTGTCAATGAGAATAGACTTTGAGTCTTGAGTTTGGCAGTCTGGAGGTCTTCAGACTTTAAATAGTAGAGTTTGCAAATCTTTAGACTAGACTGATGGAAACGTTTTGTCATCTTCAAAATACTCCAGGAAGATTTCTCCAACACTTTAGACTTTGAAAAATTTCTTTCATGCACACTATCGAACAATTAGAGAGTCTGCCTTAAATACTCTTTCATGCATTCTCAACTGTTGACATTTTCCAAAGAAGTTCTTCCAATTTACCCGTTGGACAGAATAAATCAAGGAGATCTCGAGTCATTATAAGAATGTGATAAAAGCTTGTCAATCATGTTCGCTCATACAATCGGGATCTTGATTTCTATAAGTAGAACCTTCCAAGTTTGTTTGCCTTCCAAAAGATTTGATTATCGAAATTGATTCCAATAAATATAATCAATCATATAAATGCTATAACCAGCTGTAAGGTCATCCATAAACCATACGAATCGAATCTTTGAAGATAATCTTGCATCTAAATAAATCTTCATTCTTTAGTGTCGTTTAGTCTGGAATTTGTCAGCGTGAATAGACTTTGTTCCTAAAGTCTGTCAGTCTTCAGACTTTAACTTTAAAGTCTTGGAGTCTTCAGACTAGACTATGGAAATGTTTTGTCAACTTCAAAACAGTAAGGGAGTTTTCTCGAGGTTGGGACACCTGGAGTGCCATAACTTGGCATGGAGGGACACTTAAGTGTCATAACTTTGAAATGGTACACTTAAGTGCCAATATCGGAGTAAAATGGAACACTTAAATACCCAATCTGGCTAAAAATTGGCCCAAATGTAGACGTGGCATTTTTCGGCGACATGCTTAACCGACGTGGCAATTTTTTTATAAAAAAAAAGCACACGTGGAGGAGGAAAACGACGTCGCCCCATCCACTGTGCATTTGGCCAAACTAAATGACGTCGTTTTTCCTTAGTGCTAAATGACGTCGTTTTGCTTATTTGGATTTTAATCTTTCGTCAGTTCACACCAGATTTGACGTCCTCTCCATCGTCGTTCACAGGTCGCCGTTCGCAGGTCATCGCTCGCCGTCGTCGATTTGCTCAGGTTTTTTCTCTTCTTCCTCTCCCTTTTGGTGAAATTAGGGCTCCGACTTGTTTATTAGGGCTCGGACTTGAAATTTGGGGGTCGGCTGGGAAAGCTCAGGCTTGGTGTGAGATCTATGGCTCATATGTGGTGCTACAATCCTATTAGAGGGTTCGAATTGATAGTTTAGGAGCGGCCTTGAAATGTAGGCTCGGTGTAGGGCTCGGCGGGAGGAAAATTAGGGTTCGGTGTAGGGCTCGATGTCACCTCATCCACTGTGATGTGTGATTCATTTAGGGTGTTGAATTGTGATGTGCGAAAGTAATTTGTAGTGGTCGGATGTGAAATGTGCGATGGTGATTGGTGATTGTTAGGGTTCAGAGTATTGGACTTTAGACATGTTCGAATCGAATCTCTTGTTGTTGTGGGGATGGGGACTTCTGGGTATTTTTTTAATAAATTGCATTGTTGAGGACCCATGCTGAGGAATCTCTCCATATTTTAAAGGAATGCGACGGCATAATCAAAGTAGTTGTCGGGTCCCATCTATATTTGTCCTTGTCCTGAGGCCTCTTTTCAAGCTGTAGCTGTCGTCTGACCTATGCATCTTTCCTCTTTCTTTCTTCTTTTCTTCAATAAAGAGTGTATGGACCTCCACTTGCAATTGTCTGTCCTTTGTGAATGTGGTCCCAAAAGTTAATTGTATATTTGTCCTCTTTTGTTGCAGAAATGGCTCATGATAAAGACTATGGTGCTGTCATCGTTTACTAAGGTGGGGATTTTGTGATTGGGGAGGATGAGTGGGAGTATGAGGGGGGAATGAGGGTATTATCTTTGTAGATATAAAGAAGGCATCTTATATTGGATTTGTTATGGATATAGTGACGTTTTTGCCTTGTAGAGTACAAAGTTACTTGTATTGTGTTCTGGGAAAGGCTTGAGAGATGGTTTGAGAGTTTTGGAAGATGATAATGGTTTTAGGGATGTCTTATATCATTATCTTCATGGCGAAGAGGCGAAAGTATTTGTTGAAAACAATAGTGATAGTGAGAACGGAGATGATGACAGAAATAACACCCAAGTAGGAGAAGGAGGAGATGGTATTCAAGCTAGTACTGAGGTTAGGGATGAAGTAGGGCATGATGGACAGGATGGGGAGGAGAGGGACGCAGATGCTATTCACCAGAGCGATTGTGACATAGGTGATGTCACCATCGCTAAATTAGATTGGGAAGTAGCTGAATCCAGTGATGGTGATGATGACGATGATGATGAAGGGTTGGCTGCTGAAGCTGAAAATTTATTAATCTTAAGTGACGCCGACGATGAGGAGCTTACATAGTCAAGGAAAAAACAAAGGGACTTTTTGTTAGATAGATTTGCAACTTTGCATGTAGCTGATGAAGTTCCAAACAGAGACGAAGGCCCTACATATGTTGGTGTTGTTGGCTAGGTCTTGGAGACAGATTATGAAGAAAGCATCGACACCGCAACTTCCGAGGACAAAGTTGAAGAAGATCAACGAGCTGTGCGTAGAAGGAAAAGTAAGTTTCCTTCCTATGATCCATCTGTTGCCTCTCCTACTTTGTCAGTAGGTATGAAATTCCATGATGCGATACAATTTAGAGAAGCTATACTGAAGAACTCCATTGCTGCACAAAGAAATATTGATTTCATTAGAAATACCAAGAAATTTGTAAAAGCTAGGTGTTCGCAGCAAAACTGTCCATGGAAGATTTACGGTGCGTTTGTTAAGAAGAGTGGGTCTTTCCATATTAGAGCTTACCAAGAGGAACACGCTTGTTTCATTAATTTTCAAAACAAAAGGGTAACAAGTGCATGGTTGTCCAAGCACTTCTTTGATCTGATCAAGTTGATGCCCAAGATGAAAATTACTAACTTTAGGATGCTGGTGAAGGAGCGTGTAGGCATCAATGTATCTAGGAATCAGTGCAAAAGAGAAAAGCAAAAGGTGATAAAGATACTTATTGGTTAGTATGCTAAGGAATATGGGCAGGTGTGGGAGTATGCTTGGAAGTGTAGGCTGCAAAACCCTACAAGTAGAGTGTATGTAGAGGTGGTTGAGAGACCGCTTCTTGATCATGTGACCAAGTTCGATAAGTTCTATGTGTACTTTGATGCATGCATACGAGGATTTTTAGCTGGTTGTAGACGTATTATAGGATTGGACGGCTGTTTCTTGAAGGGCTTGTGCAAGGGAGAATTGTTGGCGGCGATTGGAAGAGATGCGAATGACCAAATGTTCCCACTAGCTTGGGCTATTGTAAAGATTGAGAATAAGGACAATTGGTCCTGATTCTTGAAAAATCTAATGGCTGACTTGGAGATAACAAATGGGGAAGGGTGGGCATTCATGAGCGACCAACAAAAGGTAATGCTTGCTTTTTGAAAAATTTAGTCAATAGTTTGCTTTGTAATATGAACATGTAATTTGCTCTAGTATTTCTTACTTTGAATTTTTGCAGGGGTTGGTTCCAGCAGTAGTCGAGTTGTTGCCCCATGCTGAACATCGAATGTGTGCGAGGCACATATACGGAAATTAGGCAAAGACCTACAAAGGGGATAAGCTGCAATTGTAATTTTGGCAATTAGCAAAGAGTGCAAACATGGCTGACTTTAGAATAGCCAAAGAAGGACTGCTTCAGTTGACAAAGGAAGGTTGTGCTACCCTATTTCAACTAGAACCGAAGCATTGGTGCAGGGCATTCTTCAGTGAGAAGTTCAAGTGCGATAACGTCGAGAACAACATTTGTGAAGTATTTAATTCAAAGATAATAGATGCCAAATGCAAACCAGTCATCTCAATGCTTGAAGATATACGAGTTGCGGTTATGACTCGGCTGCAGAAACAAAGAGATGAGGCTGCAAAGTGGACAAGACAATATGGTCCTAGGATTGCCAAGAAATTGGATGAGAACTTGGCTGCAAGTAGGCATTGTCATCCCATTCGGAATGGAGATGACGGATATGAGATAATGAAGGGTGCTGATAAGTATGTTGTCAATCTAGGAAGTAGGAAGTGTTCATGTAGAGCATGGCAAGTAAGTGGAATTCCATGTGTACATGCCATATGTGCCATTCAGTTGAAGGGCGACAATACAGATGATTACATCGATGATTGGTACCATAAATCAAAATACCTTGCTTCCTAGCAGTTATGATGCAGCCACTTAGAAGTAGCAAGTTTTGGGAGTCCACGGATTATGAAGCACCTCAACCTTTGCCATTGAAGAAGAAAATTGGAAGGACAAAACGAAGATGAAGAATGGCAGAGGGAGAGGTCTCGGGTCAGCAAAGAATGAGCAGGTAGGGTGCAAAGATAACGTGCTCTTATTGTCGCCTAGCAGGCCACAATATTAAAGGTTGTCAATTGAGGAAGCAACAACAACCGTTGAGGCAAGGTAAAGGGCCTATTGAAGAGACGGTTGGAGAAATGCACAAGGTAGGGCCAAGTGAGTCGACTATTCTTCAGTCAACAAGTAGAACCCTAGTAAGTCATGAAATTTATTTTATGTTTATGTTGCTTTGTCATTTATCATAAAAATGTACATAATATCCTATTTGGCCTTGTATGCAATGTGTTTGTTAGGTCACAAGAAGAACCTCAGTAAGTCATGAAACTGAACAACTTGTTCGAAGAAGGCAAGGTAGAAGACAACCAGGTGAAGGATTGGCCCAAGCAGCATCATGGCTAGCTGAAGGATTGACCCAAGTAGCATCACGGCCAACTGAAGGATTAGCCCAAGCAACATCACGGCTAGTTTAGTTGACTGTTCTTCAGCAGCGAAAAAAATACCCAGTGGTAAATTCAACCATTTGTATTCAGTTTTTCATTTTTCTTTATATTATTATATGTCTCGATATTATATTTATGGTGTCTTTTGCCTTTTTCTCAGGTTTGAAGAAAGTAAGTTGGAACTCAACTGCCAACTGAAGAGCCATCACAAGAGCCACCTCAAGGATCATCACAGGGGCCACCAGAAGAATCACTGCAAGGGGCATCGCAAGTACCACCACCAGTACCACTAGAAGGCCCAACAGAAGGAGGTGTCATTGAAGTTGAAGGGTTACACAGAAGGACAACTAGAACAAGGCCAGGTGAAGGGGCATCTATACAAATGCCATCTAGAAGACGCCCAGCTGAAGAATTGGTCGAAGAAGCCTCGACTGTAGCTGAAGGGCCCAAGAAAGCAAGAAAAAGAGCCAACAAATCACAAGTTCCTGAAAATGACGCCCATATTCAAACAAGAGGGGCACTTGGGAAGAGGTTAAGACAATATAGCTATGGCCTTTATACAGATGAGCGTACTGGAACAGTTATTCTCAATGTAAGTTTTATTGGCTGCATTTAATTTAATTTATGCTGTAGACTTTTGCTAACAATTTATTGTTTTTTTGTAGCCTGGGAGAAGTTAAGAGGTTATTATCTCAGGCCCAACTCTAGAATCAACGGCTGCACCAATAAAAAAGAAAACATCAACTATGCCAACAATGAAAGAAGAGAAAGAACCCAGTTGCAGCTCCAGCTCTAGCTCCTTTTGAATCAATTTCGCCTGGGACATTTGCAGCTCCATCTGAGTTAGTGGATACTGAGAAGGTTGAAGAAGAAGTTGCACGTCCAGTTAGAAAGAGTGCAAGAATTATGAATAAAGTGAAAGGCCCATCGAAAGGAGCACGGATAGGGGGTGTCGTGCATATTGATTGATGAGATGAGATGTGATAGGATTTGTGGAGCTTAGGAGTCAAAACAGTTATGTAAACGTTGATGTTGTCAGACTTGCTATGGATGGTTATCTTTTTTTTTTTTTTTTTCTTTAGTTTGTCATTCATTGATGTTGTCGACTTAATTTCAATATCAATGAAATGATCTTGCGCCGCTTGTCAATTTATGTTGTTGTTGTTTGTCATGGATTCTCTTTTTTACTTGCTGTTCTTCTTTGTTGGTGTTCGTGGTGATAGCCGGAGTGTTGGTGTATCCGGTGGTGGTGGATGGTGATGTTTGGTGGTAGTGAGTTTGTTGTTGGGGTGCTAATGTGGTGGTGGGGTGCTTTGGTGTGGTGGTGGTGATGCCCGGTGATTATGGGCTTGTGGTGGGGGTTATAGGCTTAAGCAGCTGCACTTACACCTGGTATAAGTGTGCAGTTTGCACATCTTACACCATGTGTACTGGTGCAAGCTAGTGCAAAGCTCAGCTTGCACTAGTACCTTGTGCAGCAACACAACCAGCATGGTGGTGGCTAGAGCGCCTAGTGTGTAGTGTGGCTAGTGGTGATGGTTGGTGGTGCGGCCGGTGGTGGTGGCTGGCACAAATTTTAGAGAAAACCAAAAAAAAAAAAAAAATTGGCACTTAACTGGTCATATTCTAAAAAACTTGGCACTTAACTATTCACTTTTAACTACAAGTGACACTTAACCGATCACTTTAATAATAACTTGACACTTAAGTAATTACTAAATACAACTTATGGCACTCGGGTAATCACTCATGTTTGTTTTGTGTATATGTTGGTCTGCATCAAAACAGAGAAGATGATGGTAATTTAACTTATGGCAACTCCATATGACAGCACAAACAACAACAAAGCCACAATGATCTTGTGGAACAACACAAACTTCTTCGCATTTTTCAAAAAGAAAAAAGCCTACGTTTAATCCAGAACAACACCATTTTTAACTATGGCAGTCGGAGAAACTTTTTATCATTTTCAAGTACTTTACATTTCATCATAAAGTACAATAGACAACAAAACAACACCATAATAAACGCTTGGTAACACTTTTGTTCAATTTTCATCATTGAAACTTCATTCTTGAAAGGTTTAGTTGAAGATGCTTGAGCATGCATTGAGACTTTATTCTTGAAAAGTTTAACTGAAGACGCTTGAGCTTGCATTGAGTCAACATCGTCCAAGTCGTCCACGAACACAGATGGGGATTGCTGTCTTTTATGAAGTAGATTCAATATCACCTCTGTGGCTCGGTCAGAGAACTTCGCATTGACCCATTTGAAGTATTTGCACTTCGACGCTTCTTTATATCGAGCGAATTCATAAAATCTTCTCCCAAGATTGATTTGAGTCCACGATGTTTTCTTGGACTTGGTAACCCACAAAAACAGAAATGCTGGCCTTCTCCTTCGCTTTGGTGAGATGAAATTGAGGCGTTGTTGCGAGTCCTGCTCTCCATTTCCAAGATTCGATGAAGGAATTTTGGGCAAATGAAAATTAGGGTTCGAGACTTGGATTCGAGCACTTCAATAGGGATTTTGGCCGATTTAGGGTTTTAGATGTGGGGCATTTGGGGAGACGACGTCGTTTTTGGAAGATTTGGGGCTTTTATTATGCAGACGACATCGTTTCTAGTGAGTTAGAGCCGACTCAGCTCTCCGGCGAGCCATATAGGTAATAAAAAATAATAAAATATTGCCATGTAAGATTTCCGGCAAGGGTCGCCGGAGGTGGCACTTAAGTGTCCCACTAGAAAAAGAAAGTGGCACTTAAGTGTACCGTTTTGAAGTTATGGTACTTAAGTGTCCCCTCGTGCCAAATTATGGCACTTGGGCTATTCTTCTGTCGAGTTTTCTCTAACAATCTCTCCATTTTTGATGGTGATAAAACTTTCTTGCAGATTTAAGAACTTTTGACTTGCAAAACAACTCTTAGGCAATACAAAATATTTTATAAAAATAAGTTGATTATGACCTAGATAGCATCGATTCTACAACCACAGAAAACATGTTAATTTTGAACCGATAATTATCCAACGACAATCATTACCACAAAATAAATTCAACAGTCAAACCAAACAATCCAAAAGTCAAACTTCAAACAATCAAACAAAAATCCAAACCAAAGTTAAAAAGCCATTAAAAAAGTTAAATCTGCACCATTCTCCCCCTTTTTGTCAACATCAAAAAGTGGAGAACCTCAAAATGAGAGTGAAATGAAGTCAGGGCTGTTTGGGGATGCGAATGAGTTGAAAATCCCCTATAGACTTAATAGTCTCCTCTAGCCTCCACAGAGTCTCCTTCAACTACTTAATATCTTCACCCTTTGCATTATCTTGAACTTGTAGCTTAAGGGCTTGTACTTGCTTGTGTAGAGAGACTGAAGTGGCTTGTAGTGCAGATTGAATGTTCTGAATTTCACACTCCATCTCATATTGTTGAGCCTTTATCTCCACAAGAAGCTCGAGCAGTCTTTTTAAAGTCTACTGTAGTGTCTATTTGAGTACTAGCTTGAGCACGTTCAGTTTGAGGAGTGTTAATTGATGAGGGAATCTCAGTTAGAACATTCAGACTTGGAGATGATGCCTCAACATTAGCTTCAAGAAATCGAGAGGCACATACATCCTCTAGATCGGTAAGAGAATGACTAACATCATCACTAGTAAAAATAGGTAAATAAATACCTCTTTTTTTTTTTTTTTTTTTTTAGCAACTCCCCTTGTTTCCCTGCCTATAGGTGGAGAAAAGAATTCTTCTTCTTGCTCTTTCTTTGCATCAACACCCAAGTGATGTTCTTTCTCTTTTCCAGCTCCTACAGTTCCACTCCTAGTCTTTTTAGAATTCTCTGACAAGGATACTGCTAAAGGTGGCTCAAAAGAGTCATCTTGACCCTTTTATTCTCTTGATCTTCTTCCTTCTTCCTCTCCTTCTCTTCCTTCTTTTTCTTCTCTTCTTTCTCTTTCCTCTGTTCTTCGTTCTTCACTCCCTTCTCTTGTCTCTTCTCTCTCTTCACTTCTCTGCTTTGTCTTTTCTTGTCCTCTTGTCTCTCTATCCTCTGGCTACTCAAAATTAACAAAACTCTGAAGATTTTTCAAGGTAAAAGCAGAAAGAGTAAGCTCGTCCTCATCCTTTTCATCATGAAGAATAAGAGCTCTTTTCTTCTTGGTTGATTCAATCATGGGTTCCTTGCCTTTTCTTTTCCTCACAGCAGAGTCTTGTTTTGATTTGCTCGGGGACTTCTCCTTAAAGTGCTCCAGGGCCTTGTTTAGTTCCTTCAGTCTCATTTTCGACACCATCTTCAATCCTATCACCATAGGAGCAATGGTTCGAGTATAGAGAGATGCAGGAAGTTGAATTTGAAAGTGTCGAAACAATTTGGTGACCAGAGCAAAGTAAGGGAGTTGTTCCTTATCTTTCACAACAGTCCTGTACATGTGCATCAGGGTTGTGTGTGGCAGTGAGAATTTCATCCCATTACTGATGGCAAACATCAGTTTAGCTTTTGAACAAGAAACATTAGTCTTGGAGGTTGACTTGGGTTGAATGCAGTTTATCACGACCTTGTGCAGCAAGATGTTGGAGGCAGTCATTCTTTGGTAAATGATGCCACCCTCAGAAAGTTTGTCCTTTACAAGGAAACTTGTAGCATGACTAACATTCACGTTTATTGGTCAGAAACTCCCTTTTTCCACACCAATAACGTCCGCCAATGTGTCTACGTCCATCACAAACTCTCTATCCCTTATAGTAAAACAGAATTTATTTGCATCTAGGAATGATAGATTCGAATAGAAATAAGCAGTTAATTCGGCGTAAGCAACAACGATCTCCGAACAAAATCTTTCAAGTTGAAGAAGAGCAAATCTCTCCCTCAGGTTCACCTTCATAGAGTCTAAAAAATCGAAATCTATAGTTCGAGGATTCATCACCCCTCTCTTCAACAGTTTGGAGTAAGTTCTTTGATGATCTTTGGACCAAAATAAATTCATTCCCTCACCATGCATTTCTGCAGCAACGCCCATCCTAGGCTGAAAGTTCACATACAACCTCTCATCTTCATCCTTATTCTTAGGCTGATTAAAAGAGCCAAATTGATGATCTCTTGGAAAGTTGGCAAAAGTCTTATCTGCCAAACCTTCAGGCACAATGCCTAACCATTCCATTGATCTCAAAAACTGAGTCTCATTCCTGTAACCTCTCTTGTTCAAAAACTCATCAATGAAAGTCATAGCGGTGCCACCCTACTTTAACTAATTGTGGAGTTTAAAGAGGAACTTGGGTTTTAGGGTTCTTATGGGTTCAACGTTTTCCACAATCTCTTCTTCTACTAGTTGGCGCGGAGAATTTTGAGTCGGATGCTGTTGTTGATGCTGAGGAGAATCTTCTTCATTGCTCAAGTCAAAGTGGGTACGACCCTCAGGCATGCTTCGTGGTCCCCTGCTTGCGATCCGAGAAGACTTTCTTTGGAAAGACATTGTTGTAGTCGAGGAGGATTTCTCTAACTTATTCGTTTAAGAAAGGTGAAAACTTGGAGAACGATCTTGAGAGTAGAAGTGAGAAAGTGGAAATTTTGTATTCTAGGGTTTGTAAAAGTGTAAATGAAGAAGAAAGACTCGACGGTATAAAAGGCAAATGAAATGGGTTATCCGAACCGTCGTACGGAAACGAATCGTCACACCAAAATTTCCTTTCTCGAAAATGAAAACTGTCAAAAATTCAAAATTTTGAAAAATATAACTTCTAAAAATAAAATAGGCAAGCAATGATTGAATATCAACGTACCTTTTCGAGAGCTTCATACTAAAATTAAATTGCTTCTATTTAAGAAGTAATAACTTATAGATGTAAATTTTGGATATTATAAGTTTGACCACCTTCAAACTTTAATCGGTAGAAGATATATTATTCAATCTGGTGTGAATAGACTCAAATAGGTTTTTCTCCAATGACTTTGTAAATATATCTGCAAATTGATTCTTCGAGTCAATGAATTGAATCATGATTTCTCCATTTTGCACATGATCTCTTATAAAATAATGTCGAATCTCTATATGTTTTGCCCTTAAATGAAGAATTGGATTCTTTGTGAGATTAATGGCACTGGTGTTGTCGCATTTGATCTTGGTACAAGATTCTTCAATTCCAAAGTCTCTTAGCTATTGTCTTATCCACAAAATTTGAGAATAACAATTTCCAAGAGCCACATACTCTGCTTCTGCTGTTGAAAGAGCTACATACTCTGCTTCTGCTGTTGAAAGAGCTACAGCACTCTGCTTCCTTGAGAACCAAGACACCAGCTTGTTGCCCAGTAGTTGACAAGTGCCAGAAGTACTCTTTCTATCAACTCTACAACTTGCTAATTTTGCGTTTGAATATTCAAGGAGAGTAAAGTCTCATTCTTTAGGATACCACGGAACTAGCTTTGGAGTAGTTGCAACGTATTTGATGATGCATTTTGTAGCACTTAGATGAGATTCTTTAGGATCTGATTGGAATCTAGCACAAATGCAAACACTAAACAAAATGTCAGGTTTAGAAGCAGTAAGGTAAATAAGCAAACCAATAATACTCTTGTAGAGTTTATGGTCAACTTTCTTTCCTCCTTCATCTTTGTCCAGCTTTGAAGAACTTGACATTGGTATCTTAGGCTGCGCATGACAAAATTTCTGAAACATAAATTGATTTCTGACCAAAAATCAATTTCTTAATTTCTATTCCCCGGACAAGTTTATGAGCAAAGAAACCCGTTTGATAACGACTCAAAATTTCTATTTTTGAAACAGAAATCCGTTTGATAACAGAACAAAATTTCTATTTCTAGGAATAGAAATTGATTAGATAACAACATAGGAAATCCTCAAATACAAAATACTAGTCGAAATAATACTAATACATTATAAAAGTTGAAAATACAATTTCATAAAATTTCCGGCATATTATTATCCCTTGCCATTTTATTAGCAATTGTTTTCCTAAGCGTATTTATTTGGTTTCCCTCCTTGATCAATGTATTGTTTGCAAGATCATCCTGCATAGGTTCAGACAAGTATTGCAGAAGCATGAATATGGGTGCCATCAATGGCGCTTATACAGCCTTGTCATTTTATAAAAAACTAGTATTATACAAGATTATCAACAAAATAAAATTAATGATGTAAAGGAATATATAAGAATTCTACCTTAAAGTAACGTTTATGGTTAGGAACCAATCGGGGGAAGGTCGGTTTATTTTGATTCTCGAATTGAATCAATCCAGTTGCTCATCCCTAATTTCTTTATTGTTGCTCAATGAACCTTTAATGGTCTTTGCATAGCAAAGAGAGATTCTCTTGAATCTCTTGCCTTCGAATTAAAATTCAAGATTGTGTAACAATCTAATTATTTTGATTTTGCAAGAATTTTGAATCCGTAAAAAATAAGGTTAAATTTCTAGGCACGTTTTTATTCATCTATTACGTAAGAACTTTTCTTCAAGCGGCCATGCGCGTGCCTTTTTAGGAGGAAAGAGCCCCATTGTTTTTAAGTAAGCATTTAAGAACTTTGGTCATTTTTTAAAATTGGGAACCCATCCGATTGCCTTTCATACTAAAGAGGAAGTTATAAAAAAAAATGCAAAAAAAAAAAAAAAAAACACAAGCAAAATAAGAAAAAGAAAATTAGCAATAATTTGTGAAGTTGTGGTTATGAGTGAATTAAGTTAGCAAGAAAGAACAAGGTTCTTTTATAAGGTTTGATTGCAGTTTCGATTTCTATTTTAAAGCGAGAAGTTAAAAATTTTAGCTTCGATTTCTTCAATTTCTCTATTTCTCGGAATAGAAATCTGTTTTGAAATAGAGAAATCAAATTGCGTTACCAAATGGATTTCTGTTTCAAACCTGTTCCGGAAAATAGAGAAACAGAGAAATCAAGAAACAGAAATTTTGTCATGCGCGCCCTTAGTCTTTTTGCAATTCTCCAATCCAAATTTCTTGATGAGATCTTTTGCATTTTTTTTTTTTTGGTGAATGAAAATTCTTTTCTTCAATTGTTTGACGTGTAATCCGAGAAAGAAAGTTAATTCACCCATCATGCTCATCTCAAATTCATCCCGCATAGACTTAGAAAGCTTTTTGCATAGATTTTCATTAGGAGATCGAAAAATAATATCATCGACATAAATTTGAACTAATAAAAAGTCTTTTCCTTATTTCTTTATGAATAAAATAGTATCTACCTTTCCATTTACAAAACCATTTTGGATTAGAAATTTACTTAACCTTTCATACTAGGCCCGAGGTGATTGCTTCAGTCCACATAAGGTCTTCTTCAGTTTATAGACTGAGTCTAGCTTTCTTAGATCTTTAAAACCAGATGGTTGTTCCACATAAACTTCTTCTTGAATAAATTTATTTAGGAATGCACTTTTGACGTCCATTTGGAATAACCTGAAATTTTTATAGCAAGCAAAAGTAAGTAATAATCTAATTGCTTCTAACCTTGCTACTAATGCATACATCTTATCATAGTCTATCCATTCTTCTTGCGTAAATCCTTTGGCTACGAGTCTTGCTTTGTTTTTGACCACTTTTCTTTTCTCGTCCACTTTGTTCCTGAAAACCCATTTAGTTCCAATAATAGATTTACCTTTTGGTTTAAGGATTAGCTCCCAAACATCGTTGATGCTGAATTGTCTGAGCTCTTCTTGCATGGTTTCAATCTAGCTTTCATCAGATAGGGCTTCTTTTATACTTTTGGGTTCTATTTCAGAAATAAGTGTTAGTGCGCTAGACTCTTCTCGCCTTTTAGATCTGGTACAAATTCTTTCATCAATGTTGCCAATGATGAGTTCCTTGGGATGACTAAATTTATGCTTCCAGATACTAGTTGGTTTGAAAGTCTGATGATCCTCTGTTTTAGTTGAATCTTCTAGTTCTGTTTGTTGCTGATATTTAAAAGTCTGAACCACTTTGGGGGAAGTAGACTTTGTAAAGTCTGGAGCAGATTCAGATTCTTCAAGTTGAGTTTGATCCAGTTGATTCTGCATAGATTCTTGAAACTCGACGTTCATTGATTCTTCCACAAATTGAGTCTTCTTGTTGAAAACTCTATATGCTTTGCTTGAGGTAGAGTAGCCAAGGAAAATTCCTTCATCTGATCTTTCTTCAAACTTCTCGGTTCGATCATTTGGATTTTTCAAAACAAAACACTTATAACCAAATACATGAAAGTAAGAAATATTTGGCTTTTTCTTTTTATACACTTCATAAGATGTTTTCTCTAATATAGGTCTCAAGAACACTCTGTTGATGATATAGCAGGCTGTTGAAAATGCTTCAGCCGAAAATCGAGAGGAAATTTTACTCTCAATTAAGAGGGTTCTTGCCATTTCTTGCAAAGATCTGTTCTTTCTTTCCACAACCCCATTCTGTTCTAGAGTGTATGGAGAAGAGAAAATATGTTGGAAACCAGAATCATTACAGAATTTTGCAAAGTCTTGATTTTCGAATTCACCTCCATGGTTTGTACGTATACTTGAAATATCATATCTTTTTCATTATGAACTTTTTTGGCAAACTTTGAGAAGTGAGAGAAGGCTTTAGACTTATTTGCTAGAAAATATGCCTAAGTAAGACGAGAGTAATCATCCACGATTACTAGGCAGTATCTTTTTCCACCGATGCTTTGAGTCTTGGTTGGTCCAAAAAGGTCCATATGTAGAAGCTGCAAAGTTCGATTAGTAGAAATTTGATTTATAGATTTAAAGGAATTTCTAACCTGTTTTCCCAAAACACAAGGAGTGTATAATTCAAACTTTTGATAAGTCAAGTTGGGAAGACCACAAACAAGTTTCTTGGATGAAATCTTGGTAATCTACTTCATGTTGACATGACCAAGTTTTCAATGCCATAGATTTACTTCGTTTTGAATGGATATAAGATACCGAGAACTTTCTAATTTTATATTTAGGAGGTAAATGTTCCCATGCCTTCGTCCAGTAAAAGATTGAGAAAAATCTTTATTTGTTCCCGAATAGATGCCTTCTTGGAAGTTAATTTTGAATCCAGTGTCACAAAACTGACTAATGCTGAGTAGATTGTAATTCAGTCATTCCACCAAGGAAACATTGTTGATAGTTAGGCTTCCAATCTTCACGATTCCACAACCAACGATTCTTCCTTTACTATTTTCATCAAAATAAACTTTTCCACTATTTATTTGAACAAGTTTTATAAAGCAGCTAGAGTCTCTTGTCATGTGCCTCGAACAGCCACTATCAAAATACAATTTGATCTTTCTTTTGATAGTGACTTGTGATCAAGAAAAGAACTCAAATTTTCTTTGGTACCCACATTTTCTTGGGTCCAGGGGAGTTAGGATTAAACACTGTATTTGCCCAATCCCTCTTAATAGGTCTCCAGACCTTGGGACATTCCCTCTCGAAGTGTTTTGAGCTGTTACACTTTGAATATTTGAGAGCACTTTGGCCAACATGTTTTACAAAAACTTTTTTAAAGTGATTTTTGTAAAATGTCTTTATAGGTCTTTGTTTGATCATTTCTTTAACTTTGGAACAATCAATTAAAGGAATAGTTTCTAAAGTCCTTCCCAAACTAGATTTGTTAAAATAAGGTCTTTGTATAGAAAAAAATTTCTCCAATTTCTCAGATCCTTTTGAAAACCTTTTTGTGATATTAGAAATATCTTCATTTAAAAAGAGATTTTCTTTAGAAAGAGAATCAAAGTTTTCTTTCAAATCAGCAAAATTTTTGTTCAGACTTTCGAACTTCTCTTTCCAAGAAGATTCTTGTTGCCTTAGTTTGGAATTTTTCCTCTTTAGGTCGAAAATCCTTTTGAGAGATGTTTTGAGACTAAGATAGAGTTTATCTATATACTTGGAGACTTTAACATGGATTTTTAAATTACTAAACTCAACTTCTTTGTCTAAGTCTAAATCAGAGTCTGTTTCAAGGTCTGAGTCTAATTCAGATTTGGCCATTAGATATATGTTGGCATATTCTTCATCACTTTCCTCGCATTGAGTGTCGCTCTATGTTTCTGCTTTGAGAGTCTTTTGTATTTCTCAGTTATTCATTTCTTTTTCTTCAACAAAGGGTAGTTGGGTCTGATGTGCCCATTTGTCTTGCATTAATAGCAAATCACGTCTTTGTTGACTTCATCATTCTCAGTTGATTTGTTCTGGAATTTTTGAGTGCCTTACTTCTTCCAGTTGAATTTTCTTCCCTTTCTATTCAACTTTATGAATTTCTTAATCATAAATGCTAGTTCTTCATCGTCCATGTCTTCTTCTGAATCCGTATCATCAAAATCATCGTTAGATTTTAAAGCAATTGACTTCTTACCTTTGAGATCTTCTTCCTCATTGATTTGCTCCACTGCATATGATTGAAGTGTGCCAACAAGTTCATCTACTGAAAGAGGCATAATCCTCTGGGTTTCTCTAATTGAAGTCTTCACATGATTCCAGTTATTGGAGAGTCCATGCAGTAGTTTATTGACTTTCATTGGTCTTGAGATTGGTTATCCTTGATATGCTAATCCATTCACGATTTCAGTGAAATGACTGAATATATCAGTGATAGATTCTCTAGGCTTCATCTTGAAAGCTTCCTATTGTCCAAGTAGAATATTGATTTTTGTTTCATTTACTCGATTAGTTTCTTCATTAATGTGCAATCTATCCCAAACTTCTTTCGTTGTTTCACATGAAGAAATTTGATTATACTTAGTAAGAGATAAAGTACAGTATAAAGAAGTAGATAGTTTTAGTAGCGAGAGCTTGTCTCTTGGTTAATTCTTCTTATGTCATATCGCCAGCATCTACAGCTTCTTTTCCTCTTTCTAAAGTTGATGTAGCTTTGGGATTGATTCCTTTTTCTACCACATCCCATTCCAGGGGATCTTTCGATCTTAAGAACTCATTCATCTTGTTTTTCCACATATTGTATTCCTTCCTATCAAGTAAGGAGGTTTGGTGTTGCTTTGGCATTTAACCAAACTTGGAGCCAAAATACTAGCTATAGATCTTTAGCTTGGAAGTAAAAACACTTCAATAAAATGAGCACATAGGCTTTGAGACCGATTGAAAGGGTTAGTACAAACACCTAGAAGGGGGTGAATAGGTGTTAAAAGAATTTTTTTTTTGCAAGAACATTTGTAAAATACTTTTCTGTTGAAACAGAGTCTAAAAGCCAACGAAATTGAGTGAGTTTTGAATCTCTAACGAATAAACAAAATTACGAATAAGTAAAGGAGTTTAGGAAATATAATAAAAACACAATGTTTATAATGGTTCGGCTTAGATCAAGCCCACGTCTACTCTTCAGCGTTGACAGCCTACTAGCTAAATTCCACTATGAATCAAAAGAGATTTTACAGTCATGCAATCTTGACTTCACAGTGCAGAGACTCTACTACACTCTTCCGAAGCCTCACAAATGTTTGCTCTCTCTCTTGAGTACAATTTGAGCTTTAGCAAATGAAACAGCAAAGAACTAGGAAGCTTCAGACTTTGAAATTTTCTTTCACACATGCTATCAAACAACTAGTGAGTTTGCCTTAAATACTCCTTCGTGCCTTCTCGATCGTTGGCACTTTCCAAAGGAGTTCTTCCAATTTACCCATTGGATAGAATCAATCAAGGAGATCTCGAGCTGTTTTAAGAACGTGATAAAAGACCGTCAATCATGTTCGTCCGTACAATAAGGATCTTGGTTTTCATAAGTAGAACTTTCCAAGTTTGTTTGCTTTCCAAAAGATTTGATTATCAAAATTGATTCCAATAAGGATAATCAATCATATAAATGCTATAACCAGCCATAAGGTCATCCATAAACCATTCGAATCGAATCCTTGAAGATAATCTTGCGTCTGAATAAATTTTCATTCTTCAGTGTCTTTCAGTTTGGAATCTGTCGGTGTGAATAGACTTTGTTCCTAAAGTTCGTTGGTCTTCAGACTTTGATTTTAAAGTCTTGGAATCTTCAGATTAGACTATGGAAATGTTTTGTCAACTTCAAAACAGTAAATGAGTTTTCTCCAACACATTAATCATCCATCCATAGGTTTACGAGTCTATTATTATATATCTATAAGTGTGCTAGAAGTTGGGAAGTGCTTATTAAGTCATAAGCTATTTAGAGGTTCGCTGAGAATGGAACTCGAGTTTGTGACTTATAATCTTATAAAAGATAATGAGGATAATTACCGGTTCTAAACCTTTTAATTTAATCGATTTTTTAAAACTTTTTGATAATTTGCATATATAGTTTATTTGGTTAATTTTGGTTGGGAAATATTAATGCGCATACTAGCTGTCTTACGTGATACGATCAGTACTGTTGTGGATAATTTTTACAATTTTTAAATAAAATGTCTATTTTTTTTTCTAATTTGTCCTTTTCTTTTTATTTTTTTAAATGAGGTCTCCAGTGGACTCTTGGGCGAGGGCCTTGCGACCCTCACTAGGCACCATAGAGGCTGTGGGTTGGCAGAGGGAAATAAGAGAAAAGGAAAAAAAAAAGAATGGAAAAAAGAAATATTCAAATAATTATTAAAAATTGCAATACTATATATGCTAGCTTCGACGATGCCATTTAGGATAATCGATTTTTAATTAAAAATGACCGAAAGGAATATACTAGCAATTTGTCAAAAGATTTTGGACTAAATTAATTAAATTAAAAAATTTAGGATTGAGTTAGCATAAACGTAATAAGTTTAGAGCTTTTTTTTTTTTTTTTTTTTTTTTTTTTTTTTAAAATTTCCCCAAAGATAATGAAACCAATCTACCATCAAATTACTACGTTTGGTATAACTCACGCTTCTTGTTTTATTTTTTCGGATCCATGTAATTAGCAGCTCTTAAAAGAGCATACTAAGTACTCTTTGCATAGGATTAGATTTTTCGTCTTCACAATTTTAAGTTTCAAAACATTACTTGCATTCTTTAAAATGTTCCGCTCATTTCGTTATCTTTTATTTTACCGGCCGATTTTCCTAACATGGACCGTCGAATTGTTGATACGAACATCGGAGTACACATTTCTTGATTTGATTTGCTCGAAAATATTTTGTGTCGCCTTCGGACAGCAAAAAGCTAAAGAAATTTTTTTTAGAAAGAGGGGGAGAATCCACCATTGATGCAAAGGGCGCAAGCTCTGCCCCCGGGCAGCCATGATCAGCCCTCGAGTCTTAACCTCAGAGAAAGGAAAAAAGAAGAAGAGAAAGAAGAGGGATAGAGAACATCATCGTCTAAAGGCCTTGAGTTCCTGTTCAAGAGCATCTTCCAAGAACGACTCCGCGTCTTCCATGAGCTCGGGGCTCAGCCTGAACATCAGGACGCAGAACTCCATCTGGCTCAGCACCCCGTCGCCGTCGAAGTCACCTTCCCTCAGTATGGACCGCAGGTTGTCGTCGCCCAGGCCGTGCAGCCCCAGGAGGGCGGCGTTCCTCTTGAGCGAGTCGAACGTGATGACCCCCTTGTCCCCGTCCATCAAGAGGCGGAACCCTTTGCACAGCTCCCCGATCAGGCTGTCCCCGCCGAGCTTCTCGGCCATGCCCGGCAAGTAGTCGTGGAAGCTCGGAGCCGGAGCCGGAGCTGGCCCACGCGACGCTGGTGAAGACCCCATCGGCAGAAGTGTCAAGAACAGAGGAGAAAGCAGAGAGGTTTGAGATGGGGAAGCCAGAGGGCGAGAGGATATATAAACTGGGTCAGTGGGGGTTTCCAAGAAAGGGAGGCCATGGGAAGACAAAAAGCGATGGAGGTCCAGGCGGAAGGAAGAGAGCAAAATCCAGGTCAATCATGGCGAGACTCCCTGCGAATAAAGCAACTTGCAAGAGGTTTCGGGGAAGGAGGAGAGACGGAGACCACGATCAAAAGGGACATAATTGTACATGCAACATCGGAAGGTGCTTCTGAAGCATCTTTTTTTGATATAACTCGACAATGATTCTATTTACTTTCCTTTTCTGCATATTTATGATTCTTTTTACTTTCCTTTTCTGCATATTCTTTTCAAACATATTATATTTTTCCCCGGCTGAACCTTCCTTTCAACATCGGATAGAAATTAACTGGTTGTTTCGAGGATCGTCCCCATATTTAATAAGAGACAATTGGACTTATGATGACAGAGAGTGGCTAAATTGTTAGGATAATTTATTGCCCCGAGTACTGATAAAGATATTCATGCGTATCATAACGAAAATCATAAGAGTTTATTATAGTATTTATGGACAGTAATCCTAATAAAAGTTAATCGTGGTGACGAGACTTTGGACATGAAGTATGGGATTCATGTTTATTTCAGAGGATAATCAAAAGAAAAAAAGAAAGAAAGAAACTGTAATTTTCCTCATAGGGCGAGGAGGCATTTTTTTTGGGCGACCCAATTGGGAATTTGTCCTATTTTGGAGCATTATTTTGTCCTGGTTTCAGTACCTCGTGGCTGGAATAAGTTTCACCTGTCAATGCGGTGGCCCAGTATTGGATGTAGACCTCGGGGGAGCGATTGACCATTTATGAGAAATTTTCATTTATACTTGACAACGAAGGCTATATTGACTCAAAACGTTCGCCAACACAGGCTTCTCCCTCTTTAACACTTTTCTTTTTAGTTTTGGGATAAGTCAGTGACCTCCCATTAATTTTGGGAAAGTTATCCAAAAATTCTTAAATATATTACAATTTCGTCAATTTTATTATATTTATTTTTTATTTTTTAATTAATTGAGTTAATTTAGTCAATTTTAACTTGAAATCACTAAAACAGATGCTAGCCTTTCTAGTGGTGCAATTAGCGTTAATGTGAAATTTTTTTTTTTATAATTTTTCGAATTTTTCAATTTTTTCCTTTGCTTCCCTATTCTTTTTTTTTTTTTTTTAACAACTTTGGCTAACGAGGAGTTAGTGACCCTCACCGTTCACAAACAAGGGTCGCCAAGCCCTTGTTGGCCTTTGATGGGGCCATTGCGGCTGCAAGTAAGCCAACATGGCCCACAGTCGTGATGGTGATTTGGGCAAGGACCATGAAGTATTCATTGGTTGCGGCCCTTGCCCAAACTTGGTGAGGGCTCGGTGACCGTCCCTGACCACAGTAACATAAAAGAAACAAAGAAAAGAGAAGACAAAGAAAAAATAAAAAAATTCAAGTCAGTGTTGACCATGTCAAGTAAGATAGTTGGGATATGCATAGGCAATTTTAGGATAAAATTGGTTGGATGGACTCACTTGGCAAAAAATGAAAATGTTTAGGATTTAATTGGCAAAACAATATAATTATGACCTTTTGGATAATTTACTCTTTTATTTTCTATAGCTTTTAAACTGACCATATACTACTTGAGATGCTTGTTATTTGTGTGCTAAATCTATAAAATTAATGTCCTAGTTGCATCAGTCAAAAAGTCCTAAACATATGTTTAGCTTGGATCCCCTTCATTCAAAGAAGGGGATCCAAGCCAAAAGGTCAAACCGGTGTGAGATAATACTAAGAGTCGCAACAACATTTCCATAATGTTTGAGATAATATCGTGAGAGCACAAATTCTGACCGAATGTTCTCGACTTATGATTTTATGTAGACTTATTACATGACAATTAGCTATTACTGTTATTGGCTCCTAATGGGTCCGGCCAGGCTGCCTTCCGGGGGATGCATCAGCAAGGCTTGCGGCAGAAGCAGCGGTGCCGAAAGCCTCTGCACTTACCGTCGTCGAAGCCCTCTTCCTTGCAGACCACCACACAGGTGCGGTCGCTCATGCACGGTCCATGGAATTTGTGGCTCTGCGTCTCGCACATCCTTCCTTCAACTCGCCACACCACCTCTTCTGCACCAACATGTATATGCAAAGAAGAGTATTCGAGTTAAAACCCGATCAAGGGGCGACAGCAGCCCTAGAATTTAAGGAAGACAAGTTCTTTTTCAAAAAGATTAAAATAACGTTTATAGATATTAATTTTGTTGGGTTAAATAGAAAAACCCTACTCATCCCCGCTTACAGATTAAAAAAGATTATTACATTTTATTTTGTAGAATTGACATGTCTTTGATGGACTGATTTTCTCTGTCTCTTTTCTTTTTTTATTATCGTGTGGCATTTTCAATCGGTCTCATGACCTAAGCAAGAAACTTGAGGCCCTATACATCTTGAGATATAAGACTCGGTCATTTTACCACTCGCCAATCCGTTCAGTCTTTTTGGATAACCGATCGAAAGAAGGAAGTTGTTGATCTAAATTCACCCATTTAAAAAAGAAAAAAAAAGGGTTTTAAGTTGACTTGATAGATGGAAAGTGACTAACTTGGTCATCAATATAATGAGTAGCCCGTTGGATCCTTCGAGTCACAAAAAGCATAATCAGTCTAACTTATATCGCGATCTTACCTTTTTATATGACAGAAGTCCAAATTGATCATTACATAGTTACGAGTTGTATGTTATAACTCGCTGACATTTCTTTCATTGTAGTTGGCCAGCGTGTTAAGTCTATTAAGAAATGTACCTGGATGGACTACCGGATCCAATGTGGGTTGTGCTCCTAACGGTTTAGATGCATTTAGATACATGTAACATGAACCATGGGCATAAGTCTGCGAATGAGTGTAGAGTAAGAATAGAGTAGGACTGACAAAAAAAAAAAAACATGAACCACGGGCTTACTCATTTGTAGTGGCACATGCACAAATCGAACATTGGAGAGTCGCAAGTTGTATGTTACATCCTATTGCACATTTTTTTTTTTTTTTTTTTTTTTGGGGAGGGGGGTTTCTCCTGGTGTAGAGATTATTTAGTAATAGGAAAAAAATTAGCACAAGTTGAATACCAGGAGAGTGAGGATGGTGGGTAGGGTCTTGCGAGGAGCAAGGAGGAGGAGCAACAGCAGGACCAGCGCCATGCATCTCTTCTCCATGTCTACTTCTCCTTCCAGAATCGACACCGACCGATGCTCCTGATGATGACAATCTCTGGCTGGATTAGCGAATGAGGTCCGATTGCCACCTTCTAAAGGAGTGAGATAACGAGAAGTTTGTTTAGCAGAAATTAATTACAAGAGTAACCGTCGTGATTAGTCAGTTTTCCAAGTGTAGTGACACCTCTTTCCTCGACGCCTAGTGAAACCGCATGCTTAATCTATTTGTACGATAAACCCTATTTCGAGGCGTATTTTCGTGAAAATCTGATCCTCCTGATCCACTAGGTGGATCTCCACAATTAATGCCGTGACCTGAAATTTCCACACCATTTGAACATCAAAAGCAACGAATAGTTTGACCTCACAATGATGTGCACAATTCTTTTTCTTTTACTATACAGAATCAAAACTTCCCAATATAGAAGACATTCTCCTACTTTTGTTGTGCACGCTAATCTAATCCTCTTGAAGAAGTTGCTCATTTGAATGTCCCTGAATTCTGAATTGGACCAATCTAAAATATATTTTGGTTGAAGACTAAATTCAGTGAGGCTTAAAGTAGAAGATCGTCTTGCCACTTGATTTGATATTAAACAAAACAACATGAACTCAAGACGAGTGCATAATATTTTTATATACAAAATGAATATGGTAAATGCACCCGCTTTTCTATCGTGATTTGCAAATGAAAATTACAGGTCAATGTGGCATAGATTTATTTACTGAAGTGCAAGTAGATGGCGTATTATTTCACGATGCACAAGTAGCTTCCCAATATACAAAGCGAGTACCTAGCCCTCTTGTCTCTAAGTAGGACTCATCTCAACTAACCAGATATTATCATTACCAATCTATGGGGGTAGAATCATAAATGTCTTAACCCATCCATCATGAATGTGCTCTAGATTAGCGAGGATAAATATACCATGATACAATTGCATGATGATAATAATTTCATAATTATTCTCATAACAGGTTACTCAAGTCATATTAGACCATACATGCCATATTATATCGTGTATAATCAGAGGACTTCATGACCTCTCAATCTTGTAAAGATTTATTGTAGATGGTAGAACATCTATTTTTTCCTAGAGCCTTATACACATGCTCATACAAGGGAATCTGTCACGACCCGATCCTCGAGTACGCACCCATCCCTTACCTCGGTCGATTAATAGTGACGTCCCAAGATGCATCGCCGACCCCTTTCATTTAATATACGCATGTGGAAGCATATAGAATCTCCAGACAATAAAACAATAGGATATGAAAGTAGGATTTCGAATTTCCATCTTAAAAGCATCCACACTTATATACATTGCCAATCATAGTGCAAATATATACAAGTTGAATTGTTAATTCAGATTTAAACCATGGGTTTCTAAAACGGTGTCTACAAAATGGAATTGACTTCTATTGAAAGAGAATTGCCCAATGACTAGCTAGTTTAATAGGATCGTCAATTCTTTAGGCTTCCCCATTCCACACTTTGGGTCTCCAGTCCTTCCTCCAATACCATCTAAGGACCTGAAAATGGTTATTCAATAACCAGTGAGACAACGTTTTAGCAAGTTCTACTCCCTAAGACTCGATTAGTAAATTAATACATTATATAGGCTTCCTATGCACGCACAGGTCAGAGGACTTATCTTGGCTTCAGATTCCACCTGTATATTAGTACAATTTAAATAGGCAGCCAATCAAATGCTACCGATCAAAGCATCGGTTAATCGACATAGTCGATTTACATGTCAAACGGACCATTCTTGGTCATTTCAATCAATTTTGTCCATTCTCTAAAATAACTCATCGGGTTACCAAGCTAGTATTTTATACGATTCATTCTTCGAAATAACATTATAAGTCACCGAGTATATTCATCATAATGTCCATTCTACAAAATAAACCATCGGGTTACCGAGCCGTTATGGCATATCGTCCATCTACAAAATGACCTATAGGGCCACCGAGCCAACATTGGATACCGTCTGTCTACAAAATGACCTATATGGTCACTGAGCCGGTATTGGATACCGTCTGTCTACAAAATGACCTATATGGTCACAGAGCTGGTATTTTGCGTGATACTTCGAACGTACAATCAATTTATCCTTTTATTCATTTCTGACAAAAGTATACGTGCGTTGGCACACGGTTGGCCTTAGCCAAAATATATATTTTTCCTTTCTATAACTCCCACATTTTTTGTAGTCCACTCAAATCCTTTTGGCATGATCAATCGATGCCTGTTTATTTTTCAATTAATAACCAAAGATTATTCAATTAAAGAATAATTCCCAATTTCACAAATAATTCAATTCAACACAAAATAAATCTCAATTAAATAAATGGACTACGCCATGACAATCAGCATAAAATTTCGGTGGTCGACCATCCCTGCCTAATTTCCGAAAAATAAATAAATTAATTAATTAATTTCGAAAATTAATAAATAAATACTAAAAATCCAATTTAGGCCCGTAATGCCTAATTGAAGCCCAAGTTGGGTCGGGAAAAATCCTGAAATGCATTCCATAAATAGAAGTGCATCTCTATTTGCTAATTATACTAATCAATCACCTAACATGCACCAATAAGTCACTAATCTAATTACTCTAAACTAATCAAACCACCTAATTGCACTTAATTAAATCTAATCAACCCTTAAGCATAATTAGCAAACTAAGAAAGCATTAGTGAGCAAAACTCACTTGATTAAAAGTGAAAACTGGAACACTGCGACGGCGGCCGGATTCCAACTTTTTGGCAGCGTTGACGGGCACACGGACCGGGCCCAAAGGCCTTGCAAGCCCACATAAAAAGCTGGGCTTGGGCCGAACTTGGGCCAACTAGCTTCGCAAGTTGAGCTGATGAAACTTATTGGGCTTCAAATGGGCCTGACATGTGAAGATGGGTTGCTGCATTTCACGGGCTGACCAAGAAAGCCCGAAGGAGCTGCTGGGCCTAACTGAAACTCATATGGGCTGAGCTGATCCTAACCAACTGTGGACTGGAAATCATGTGGGCTGAAGCTTTGACTCAATGGAGATGGGCTCACGACGTTGGAATAAAGAAATCGAGCAGCAGCTTTGGCGAGTGGAAATGCTTCGTGCGGCTGGCGTTGAAGATCGAAGGGAATGGCAGCTCGGTGGAATTCTGGCATGAGGCCACGTGAGCTTCGGTCAACAATCTGGCTGGAGAAGACCACGTAGGGATAAGACGTGGACGTGGCAGCTTGGACGGTGCTTCGGTGGGCTGAGGGCAGCTGTTTCGGTGGAAGAAAAATCGGTGGTGTTGAGCTGGCGATGTGCGGGCATGCGTCGTTGAAGGTTTCTTGATCAATAAACGGCAATAGGACAAAGATGGTGGTGTGTTGGCGTGAGCGGAGAGGGAGATGGAGGCTTCGGTTGAACTAGGGGTGAGCGGTTTCCAGTTCCTTACAGGTTCCACTTGGCACCTGGAACCCACCCTCGGGTACAGGTTCTTCATTTTTTGGAACCTGGAACCTACTGGAACCTGTCACACAGTTCCGGGTCGGTTCTAGGTTCCAATAGGTTTTTTTTTTTAATTAAAAAAATGGAATTGAATGCAGTAATAATAAACAAACTTGTCATTCATCAAAGAGAATATAACACAAACAGCAAACAGCATTTTAGAAGCAATAATAAACAAACTGTTTTTACACTCATGAACAATCCAGTAGTTCGAGCACATGATGGATGAAATGTGCTTTGATAGTGACCATAATTGCACTGCAGGTATAAGAGCCAGACTTAGCTTCATCTACTTATAATGAACACAGAGTTCATAAAATCATAAAGGTAAGTTCACCTTTATGCAGACACCATATCTATGGTGGCACACATTACACTCGTCAATACTGAAGTCATGTGTTTATCATGATGAGCACAACTTAAAACAGACATTATCTTATTGCTTGGCTTACCTTCACTTTTTCACGTTTAATGATTCTCTCACAAAGAAGCCGCAACCTTTCCAATTCAACCTGCAAAAATCATTGAGTGAAGTTCAGTAACCTGATTGACAACATAAACAGCAAACATACATATAACGCGAATGAACAGCATAGTCACATATTCATCATATGCAAGAGAAAATCAGCCATGACTTGCCATAACAAGCAAGATGTTAGTCAGAGGTAAAAAAATCAAGCACAGTCAAAACCCATATCTTCATAATACATGTAGATTATATGATATTATTTAATAGTTATCTGTTCGAGAAAAGTGAATGATAACAAGTTTGCAAAAAGAAAGCTTGATAACACATACTAAACTTCATATGCCTTCTTCTGGCTTTTGAAAACTTTTACCCATACGTCCACTTTCTACATTTTTCCGAAATTTAAGCGGTGCTCTGATTTGCTAAGTACACAAAATTAGGCCATGCATCGAGATCAACGTAAATATAACTGTACCCGGATTTGCTTGTTGCTCTTTGGCTCTTCAATTCCATACTTTTGCGATGCAGCCTGTTCAATATTTTAGAATACAAAAAATATATGAATACATGAGATACACAACTCAATATCTATGATCTCCAGAATTGACTTAATAAATGCACATGCAATATGCAAGACACACCTTTGCCTTCTGCTCTACACTGTGCTTTCCACAATAAGCCCGGTGTTGCAACTTGCCACCAACTGTTTTTACACTCATGAACAATCCAGTAGTTCGAGCACATGATGGATGAAATGTGCTATGCCAGTGACCATAATTGCACTGTAGGCATAAGAGCCAGACTTAGCTTCATCTACTTATAATGAACACAGAGTTCATAAAATCATAAAGGTAAGTTCACCTTTATGTAGACACCATATCTATGGCGGCACACATTACACTCGTCTAACACCTTTTGGAATTGAATCCTGCCATTTTGTCAAATACATCGCTTTATGACATTAGAGAAAATAAACAGGCATGAATATGAGATACATGTCTACAGGGACAAATAAAGAATTACACGGAATTAAATAGTTCAAATACATAGCATGACACATACCATTCCTTCGACTTGTCCTCTTGTGAAGGTAGCTTCAAAGACCCACTAGAACCATGAATAGCGCATAGGAGAGTAGCGCCCAATACACCGGCAACTCTCATCATATGAAATGGGTTCAATGTCACAAACAAGAGCATAAATAATCAAAACAGAGAGAGAACACTCACAAGAAGAGGTCAGCGGTGGCGTTGAGCAGAGGTCACCGGTGGCTCGCCGAGCAGAGGTCAGCGGTGGCGTCGAGGGCGAGCGGCGATGGCGTCGAGCAGAGGTCAGCGAGCGATGGTGGCATTGAGGGCAAGCGAAGGTGGCCTCGAGCAAGGGTCAGCGAGTGGTGGCGTCGAGGGTGAGCGGCGGTGGCGTTGAGGGCGAGCGACGGTGGCATCGAGGCAAGTGGCGAGCCAGAGGTCAGCGGCAATGCTGTCGAGGGCGAGAGGAGGTGGACTCGAGCGGGGGTCAGCGAGTGGTGGCATCGAAAGGTGAGCGGCGGTGGTGTCGAGGGCGAGCGACGGTGGCTTCAAGGGCAAGCGGCGAGCCAGAGGTCAGCTGCGGTGTCATCGAGGGCGAGAGGAGGTGGACTCGAGCAGGGGTCAGCGAGCGGTGGTGTCGAGGGTGGGCAGCGGTGGCGTTGAGGGTGAGTGACGGTGGTGTTGAGGGCAAGCGGCAAGCTAGAGGTCAGCCGCGGTGGCGTCGAGGGTGAGTGGAGGTGGCCTCGAGCAGAGGTCAGCTGCGGTGGCGTCGAGGGCGACCGGTGGTGGCGTCGAGCAGAGGCGGAGAACGGACGGGCGAAGAGAGAACTGTGAGTGAAAAGTGTCGTGCGGAAGTGAAAGTGAAATTTGATTTGGGGCTTTTTGAGCCCTAACCGGACCGGTTCCGATTCGGTGCCGGTTCAGTTCCGGTTCCTAGAAAAGGGAACCGGGAACCGGAACCGGTTCCTGATTCTGCCTGTGAACCACGCTCACCCCTAGGTTGAACGGCTTCGAGGGACACGGATGCAGAGGAGCAGCACTCATGGGGGTCGATGAAGCCATTGGTGAAGGCTGGAGTTTTGAAGCCGCGTGGAGCTTCAGTCTTCGTGGGCGTGGGGTTTCGGTGAGTGGAGAGAGATGAGGAGATGCTGAGGAAATGAAAATGAAAGCAAAAGCCTTCGGTGGGGAGGGACGTCGACGGGAAGGAAGCAGCTGGTGGCTTGGTGTGCTTGGCAAGTTTGGAGGCTTGAAGTCAAAAGATATTATCCATATGCATTAAAACCTTGTCCCCATAATACTTTCCAATAAGATTTCCCCAAATATCCCTATAATTATCTTCTTGTCCCCAATTCTTTCTTGCTCAAATTCCCACAAGAATATCCAATTTAAATGTCCAAAATGCAGCCTTCAAGCCTAGATCCGAATTTCACTTAACTTAGACTTCAATTTCATCCTCAAATTCTCCAAATTTCGAAGTCCAAAATTGATGAAGAAAAGCCTACAAAATTTCCACACTTTCCTGTCGTCAAGTAGCTCGGTTTGGAAGTCCAAATTCCTTTTAATTAAGCCCACCTGAATTTCCGTAAATTTTCCGAATCGTTCGAGACGATTTTTGTAAAAATCTCGGAATCTCTAAAAATTCTTCGGAGGATAAGTCGACATTTCTAAAATAGGTCGTGACATGACAAGACTTTCAATTTCTGAAATCGGACTCGAATTCACGATTAATTTCCATTCGGCGCGTTTTTAGCGTGACCTAAACTACTATATAGTTTTCAGAACTTTTTAGGGCAAATGACCCGTGGTTGATTTTCTTTGAGCCACAATGAACCCACTCGACTCATTGATGACTCTCGATTGTCGTGAAAATCTCGAGAATTCAATTACGGACACAGGGTACCAAAACGACAATAAAATCATATTAGTGCCGGTCGACGAGAATTTTCCAATTTAGTAGAGTCACCAATGATCGGCCACACATCTCAGTCGAATAGATCTATCTCTGATTTCAAATTGATCTTATACTGTGCCGAAATGGTCTCTAAAGATGAGTACGGTCAAGAATTCGATTCCTGGTCAAATTCTCAAGTCTATTGCCTTAAAATTTCTTAATGGCTTCGCTAGATAGTCTAGTTATCTCGAGAGTGATCGACTCTGAGAATAGCTCTATAGGTGCGTCAATGAAATGCCTAATTAATTTAGTAAAAAACAGGGTCGAAAATCTGGGATGTCACAGAATCACTCTCTGGCGAATAGGTTGTGGCAAAGATATCCCTCACATGGCCTCTCCAACATGCAAATCGTTATAAGATAATAATTCCAATATACAATTTATCATCATAGTCTCTTGGCATTTCTCGCATGGACAATGGAAACCAAATATCCATTTACCATCATTTACAAAGCCACAGACTCTTATTCATCTCATCACATGCAACATCACTACATAATCCATGTAATTATTGTGCAAAAAATAACATACCAATCTTTGGACATTTCTTGTGTAAACCGTAGCAAAGAATTAAATATCGAAGGCACATTCATTTGTTATCTAAAACATATGAATACTTTACTTATGCTATGGACATGTCATGGACTTCATAAAATTACCAAAACAGCCCACTTTTAAACTAATTATGCAATTAAGTCCAATTTTATCTAGTTAAATAATTTGTTAAAATTATCATCCATGTAAATTATTTATGGATCTTTACATTCTAAGTACTATCAACTAAAGTAGAAAATTCTGGATGTCAAAATTAAAGTAATGGACTTCACATCGTTTGACTATTGTGATTGGTATATTCTCCATAAACGTGGGTTCGATTGAGCAATTCTCTGGTAATAACTAGCAAATAATATCGTCATCTTTCTTGGAACACCCATTCTTATTCATTTAAAATGGAGAATTTACGAACTCTTTCGATAATGCAGCAAATTGCATTTTCTTATCTTCAACTAATCCAGGGGGTAAAAATTAGTGCCCCAACTAGTAAACAAAAGTTTTGGACTTTAAGAGCACTGCTCATGAGCTCAATCTGGTTCTTGCATCTCTAGCAATATGCTAACAAAGGAAAAAAAAAAAAAAAATCAAGCGTGAACTTTGGACTATCTTCGGTGTAAACTTTCCTTAATTGATGATGTTTCGGCAGGGCGTGTCATATTTATCGTTATTCGTCTTTTTTATAATTTGAATGCATTTCGGCCTAAATACATTGTCATCTTTCTTGCCGGATTTAAAGATTTCCGGTGCATAAAATATTACTACTCCTTTGTCTTAGGAGTCGTTTCAAAAGGAAATAGAATCACAAGCATCGTCGTACAACATCAGAAAGTGGGTAGGCATTCTTGCCCTTTTTGATTCTCAAGAGGTTTTAGGTGCTTTCGAAATATTGCAGATACATCTCCACTCTCGAATTATGGAACGATGAAACTCGTGTTTTTAAGTAGAACTAAAAACAACGAAATCATCTCGGCCTTGAGTGTCGGCTCTTACTAGTAATTGACCTTTTATTTTCTTTAGCAATTAGACTTACCATATGTTATTTCAGGTGCTTGCTATCTATGCACTAAATAATTAATGTCCCTAATTACATCGGCATTATCTTCATTCTTTGAAGGGGATCCAAACAAAAACTCTTACAAGTCATGGATTCTACCGATACCATCGTCCAACATGTCAATATATTGAGATATCGTTTGTGATAGCACATTTTCTATCCGAACATATTCGGCATATGATTTTACAGACTTATTACATGATTACTAGCTACTGCAGTTATCGATTCCTAATGAACCCGGGCTGTCCCACCAGGTGGTAGCTCTCCATATGGTGGTGGTCACTGATAAGATTGATAATATTATCGGTAAACCATCGGAAGATTAGATTAGAATATGATTTGATTATGATTTGATTCTGCCATCGGAAGATTAGATTAGAGTATGATTTGATTCTGCTATTGAAATATTAGATTAGAGTGGTAGATATGATTTGATTTCGGTCAATTTGTCAGATTAGATTTTCGGAATATAAAATAGGAAATCTAGTTGTCTTCTTAATATAAATAGCATTATGTATTGTAAAATAATAGCACATATTATGGCTTTCAGTGTCCTAGGAAATTTATCTTTGAATAATTGTTTTCTTGAATCCTCTTATTTTCTTCATGGTATTAGAACTTTATACTGAGCCAGTTTAATCATATTTGCCTTCATCCTTTTCCTTGAGTTCATCTATTCTTCATCTACACAATCATGGCGAAAAACCCAAAATCGAGATACCCATACCCGATACACGTAAATCTCTCAAACTTTGTGACTATCAAACTTTTTGAAGGAAATTTCCTTCCATGGCAGACGCAATTTCTTCGCTTCATTAGAAGCCAGGATCTATTGGGTTTCATCAATGGCCTCAACCTCCACCATTGAGAATCTTACGCGCGGAAGGGGAAAATTTTGAAGATGTCTTTAATCCAGAGTATTAGCAATGGTATCATACGGACCAACTTGTGTCGTCATGGATCACTAGATCCATGTCTGAGGATGTGCTGGGACTCATAATCGATCTTGAATCGGCTTTTGAGGTATGGAATACATTATGTAATCGTTTTACTCAGAGATCTGTGGCCAAATAATTCATTAAGGGGTAAGCTTCAATCTTGTCAAAAGCGTAATAGGCCCTTAACCGAGTATTTACATGAGTTCAAATTGATTTGTTGCCAGTTAAACGCGATCGGCAAACCAGTTGATGAAATCACAAAAGTCTTTAGTGTTTTAGAGGGTCTTGGAAGTGACTATGAGAGGTTTAAGACAACTATGTATTGTCTCAAACCTGAACCGAGCTACGAAGACATTATTGCTCAGCTTGAGAGATATGAAGCGCGACATCAAAATTATTTGTCAAATAAAATAAACCCTAATTTGGCATTTACTTGTGAAAAGATTGATCATTCAAAACTGTGAGGCTAATTCGGGTTCATTTAATTCAATATTTGCTTTTGTTGGCCAAAGAAATTTTAACAGAGGTTTTGAAGGTGACATGTTTAACAATAGAGGAAGAGGCTATGGTTTTTGTGGAATGAGGTTTGGAAATTATCCCAGATCTCATAACTATGGACCCTTAGTAACTTTTGGTGATTCATTTGGTGGTTATCAATCTGGTGGAAATTATAGACCAAATTCACATTCTTAAAATCAAGGCTTTCGACCCTATACAAACACTCCGACCAAGGTTGCTGATTCAAAGGAATATCTGCCTGTGGGTGGTAATTCTACTTCGGACAAACAGTTTTATGTGAATAATGCGAAGCTTCAATGTCAAATATGCAAGAGGCCGGGACATGACACTTTACGTTGCTGGTATTGCTTTGATAATACTTATCAAAGTGAGCTGATACCAAATGCCTTAGCTACTCTTCACTTGGAGGATGATCAAGGAGGAGATTGGTTCTCGGATTCTGGGGCAACATCCTATATCACATCATCGACTAGTAATCTCAATTCTTTCTCTCCTTACTATGGTTCAGACAAGGTAATGGTAGGGAATGGAGTTTGTTTGCCCATTACCCATATTGGCTCAACATCTTTATCTACTAAACTACATTCATTTCCTTTAAATGAGGTTTTAGTGGTCTCGGAGATTAACAAAAACTTGATTACGGTGTCTAAGTTAACTGATGATTATCCCTGCTCATTAATCCTTGATGAACTTGGTGTATCTATTAAGGACCATCTAACGGATTCGGTAATCAATCATGCGAGGGCCTTTACAAGGTAAATTAGGCACAAACACAGGTGTGATACTCTCAAAGATAGTAGATCGCCAGTAGTGAAGTCTGACACCTTCGGCTTGGCCACTCAAACTTTCAGATAATAAAGTTTCTGGAGAACAACAATCAGATCAAATCTACAAAGGTGACAAAGAGAATATGTGAAAGTTGCCAGGTTGGAAAAAGTAGCAAGGTGCCTTTCAATATCTCGGAGTCTCTAGCTAGTAAACCACTTGAAAAAATCTATTGTGATGTGCGGGGGCTTGCCCCAGTAGAATCTTTTCAGCAGATTAAATTTTATATAGTCTTCATAGACAGTTTTTCACGATTCTCATGGGTGTGTCCAATGAAGAGTGTTGGAGAAATCTTTTTGGAATATTTTGAAGCTGACAAAACATTTCTATCAGTCTAGTCTAAAGATTTGCAGACTCTTCTATTCAAAGTCCGAAGACTTCCGGACTGCCAGACTCAAGACTTAAAGTCTATTCTCAGTGACAGTTTCTAATCCGTTGAAGAAAGGTTATCCAGAGCTGAATGCTTCTTTAAGGGTTTAGCCTTATCGACTGGAGAAGATCTCTTGGCTGGATATGACATAACGGATTCCTTTATTCGAATCAAGATTGATTAAGGATCCGATGATTGGCGAAGTATTCTTGGAAGGTTCTACTTATGGAAACCAAGATCCTGATTGTATGGGCGAACATGATTGATGGGCTATCGACATGTTCCTTTAATAGCTCGAATGATTTTCCTAATTGATTCTGTCCAACGGGAAGATTGGAAGAATTCCTTTGGTAAGTGCCAACGGGTATGATGGCATAAAGGAGTATAAAAGGAAGACGTTCCAATTGTTCGAGTGTGTGCGCGATAGAAGAATTCCAAAGTCTAAAGCTCCTTGATTCGTAGTCAATTCATTTGCTGAGCGAAACCTTGTACGCAAAAGAGAGTTTATATTTTGAGATACCTTGAGGAAGTGTGGTAAAATATCTATATTGTGGAATCAAGGGAGAGCATTGCTGTAACATCTTTTTTGTTCATAGTGAAATCCAGCTAGTGGGCTGTCAGTGCAGAAGAGTGGACGTAGGCTTGGAATAAACTGAACCACTATAAACCTTGTGTTGAATTTTCTCTTCCTTTCTCTGTTTTACTTTGATCATAGTTCGTTCCATTAACTAAAGAAGAGCTTCCTTTCTATTGTCTACGCCTAGTATTGCTTTCATATCTCAAGAAATTATTTTTACACCTATTCACCCCCTCTAGGTGCTTATACTAGCTATATCAATTGGTATCGAGCTTGTGTACTCACTTTGTTTGAAGTGTTTTACTTTGAGTTAAAGATCCATGGCTAGTATGCTAGCTCCAGGGCTGGTGGAAGGGCAAAGCAATACCAGACCACCTTACTTTGATGGAAATGATTACAACATCTGGAAAAACAAGATGAAAGCGTTCCTACGATCAAAAGATCCTCTAGAATGGGACGTTGTAGAAAAAGGAATCACTCCTAAAGCTGCATCTGTCTCAGAGAGAGGAAAAGAAACTGTTGAGTCAAGAGAAATGACTCAGGAAGAGATATTCAAGAGACAAGCACTTGATGCAAAAGCAATTTATTCTTTATATTGTGCTTTGTCACCTATTGAATATAACAGAATATCTTCTTGTGTTACAGCAAAAGAAGTCTGGGATAGATTACATATCACCTATGAAGGAACAGATCAAGTGAAGGAGACTAGAATCAACATTCTCCTCAGTCAATACGAAGCCTTCAAAATGAAATCAGGAGAATCTATAACTGACATGTTTAGCCGTTTTACATATATCGTGAATGGTCTTGAAAATCAAGGTCAACCAATTTCTGATCCCATGAAGGTAAACAAGCTACTGCGTGGACTCTCCAAGGATTGGAATCATATAAAGACCTCAATAAGAGAGACACAAAGAATCATGCCACTATCAAATTAAAATAGCCGATGAGTTGGTTGGAACTCTTCAGTCTTATGAAGTGGAGCGAATCAATGAAGATGAAATCCATTGCATTAAAAGCCAATGATGATTCTAATGTCACAGATTCTGAAGACGATATGGACGATGAGGAGCTTGCTCTTATGATAAGAAGATTCATAAAGCTGAACAGAAAAGGAAGAAGATTCAATCCAAAGAAACAGAATTTTCAAAAGCAACAGACCAAGTCTGTTGATGATGATGAATCAAACAAAGATGTAGTCTGCTTTGAATGTAAGAAAAATGGACACATCAGACCCAACTGTCCTCTTTTGAGAAAGAAGAAAGGAAAAGCTGAAAAGTATCGAAAGGCTCTCAAAGCAGAAACCTGGAGTGACACAGAGTGTGAAGAAAGTGATGATGATTATGCCAATATATGTCTGATGGCACAATCAGATTCAGACTCAAACTCTGAAACAGACTCAGACTCAGACAGTGAATTTGAGGTAAGTAACTTTAAAATTCTTGTTAAAGTTTCTAAATACATTGATGAGCTGTGTTTTAGTCTTAAGACTTCTCTTAAAAGGATTTCCGAACTTAAAAAGGAAAACTCTACACTAAAACAACAGAAAAATGTTTTGAAAGAAAAGTTGAAATGTTTAGACATGAATGTTTTTACTCTGAAAGAAAGTGAAGACAATCTTTTAAAAGAAAATGCATTCTTAAAAAATGACTTGTCAAATGTTTCAAAAAGATTTTCATTATGATCTGAGAAACTTGAGAAAATTCTTTCAGCACAAAGACCTTATTTCAATAAATCTGGTTTAGGATTGACAGAAGAAACAATTCATTTAATTGATTTTCCTAAAGTAAAGGAAAGAATTAAGCAAAGACCTACAAGAGATGCTTACAAAAATCATTTCAAAAAGGCTTTTGTAAAACCAGTAGGTCGAAATGCTCTCAGATGTTCAAAGTGCAATAGTGCAGATCATTTTGAAAAAGAATGTCCTATGGTCTGGAAACCTGTTAAGAAAGTATGGGCAAATACCGCATATCATACTAACACCAATGGACCCAAGAAAATATGGGTACCAAAGAACGCTTGAGTCTCTTCTTTAAATGCATGTCACTATCAAGAAAAATGTAAAATGGTATCTAGATAGTGGATGCTCAAGACATATGACAGGAGATTCAAATTTCTTCATAAAACTCGTTCAAGTAAATGGTGGAAAAGTCTCTTTTGGAGGAAACAACAAAGGAAGAATTGTGGGATTTTGAACTGTAAAGATTGGAAACCTCACAATAAGCAACGTTTCTCTAGTGGAAGGACTTAACTACAATCTGCTCAGTATCAGTCAGTTGTGTGATACTGGTTTCAAAATCAATTTTCAAGAGGGAATATGTTCAAGAACCAGTAAAGATTCTACTCAGTCGTTTATGGGTCGAAGACATGGAAAATATCTACCTCTTGGATGTGAAACCAAATGAATCACAATGTTTAATCTCAATTCAAGACGAAGCAAGCTTATGGCATAGAAAGCTTGGTCACATCAATATGAAGCAAATAGCCAAAATTTCAGCAAAGAAGCTTGTTCGTGGTCTACCAAATTTATCTTACCAAAAGTCTGATCTATGCACACTATGCGTTTTGGGAAAGCAGGTAAGAAATTCTTTTAAACCAATAAATCAAGTTTCCACTAATCGTGTACTGCAGCTTCTGCATATGGATCTCTTTGGACCAACCAAAACTCAAAGCATTGGAGGTAAGAAATATTGCCTAGTAATTGTGAATGATTACTCTCGATTTACTTTGGTATATTTCCTGGCAAGTAAGTTTGAAACCTTCTCTTATTTTGAAAAGTTTGCTAAAAAGGTTCAAAATGAAAAATGGTATACTATCTCAAGTATAAGAACAGACCATGGAGGTGAATTTGAAAATCAAGATTTTACAAAATTCTTTGATGAATCTGGTTTTCAGCATGTGTTCTCCTCTCCATATACTCCAGAGCAAAATGGAGTTGTGGAAAGAAAGAATAGATCTCTTCAAGAAATGGCTAGAACCCTTTTAATTGAAAGTAACATCTCTTCACAATTTTGGGCTGAAGTTGTTTCAATAGCATGTTATATTATCAATAGAGTTTTTCTAAGGCCTATTCTAGAAAAAAACCCCTATGAATTATTCAAAGGAAAGAAGCCTATTGTTTCATATTTTCATGTGTTCGGATGCAAATGCTTTATATTGAAAAATGCAAATGATCGAGTTGGTAAGTTTGAAGAAAAATCAGACGAAGGAATCTTCCTTGGATATTCTACCTCAAGCAAAGCCTACAGAGTCTATAACAAGAAAAGTCAATATGTGGAGGAATTAATGAATGTCAAATTCCAGGATTCTATGCAAAATGAATCTATTCAGACTTATCTTGAAGAATCTGAACCTGCTCCAGACTCTACAAAGTCTAAATCTCAAGAAGCAGCTTAGACTCTGAAAGACCAACAACAAGTGGTTATTGAAGATTCAAATGAAGAAAGTGATCATCAATCTGACAAATCGACCAGCAACTGGAAGCATAAGTCTAGTCATCCTAAAGATCTCATTATTGGCGACATTAATGAAGGAATTCGCACAAGATCCAAAAGGCACAAAGAGTCTAGTGCTGTGGCTCTTATTTCCGAGGTGGAACCCAAAAGCATAGAAGAAGCTTTATCTGATGAAAGTTGGATTGAAGCTATGCAAGAAGAACTCAGACAATTCAACATTAATGATGTCTGGGAATTGACTCCTAAACCAAAAGGTAAATCTATTATTGGAGCTAAATGGGTTTTCAGGAACAAGATGAACGAGAAAGGAAAAGTCGTAAGAAACAAGGCAAGACTCGTGGCCAAGGGATATACGCAAGAAGAAGGGATAGACTATGATGAGACTTACGCACTAGTAGCAAGGTTAGAAGCAATTGATTATTACTTGCTTTTTGCTTGTTATAAGAATTTTAGGTTATTCCAAATGGACGTCAAAAGTGCTTTCCTAAATGGATTTATCCATGAGGAAGTCTATGTGGAACAACCTCCTGGGTTTGAAGACCCAAAGAAGCCAAACTCGTATTGGACTGAAAAAGGCTTTGTATGGTTTAAAGCAAGCACTTCGAGCTTGGTACGACAGGCTAAGTAAGTTTTTAATATAAAATGGTTTTGTCAAAGGTAAAGTAGACACTACCTTGTTTATCAAAAGAGAAAGCAAAAGTTTTTTGCTTGTTCAAATATATGTTGATGATATTATTTTTGGATCCTCTAATGAAAGTCTGTGTAAGAAATTCTCAAAGTCTATGCAGGATGAATTTGAAATGAGCATGATGGGAGAACTAACCTTCTTTCTTGGACTTCAAGTGAAACAATTGAAGGAAGAGACTTTTATTCATCAAGAAAAATATGCTAATGATCTTGTCAAGAAGTTTGGATTGGAAAATTGTAAAAAGACTGATATACCAATGTCAAGTTCCTTGAAGATAGACAAAGATGAAGGAGGAAAGAAAGTTGACCAGAAGCTATACAGGAGTATCATCGGTTCACTTCTTTATCTTACTACTTCTAGACTTGACATTTTGTTTAGTATTTGCATTTGTGTTAGATTTCAAGCAGATCCTAAAGAATCTCATCTAAGTGCTGCAAAGCGAATTATCAAATATATTGCTTCAACTTCAAGTATCGGCCTATGGTATCCCAAAAAGGGAGACTTTACTCTTCTTGGATACTCAGACGTAGATCTAGCCGGTTGCAGAGTTTATAGAAAGAGCACCTCGGGTACCTGTCAATTACTTGGAAACAGAATAGTATCTTGGTTTTCAATAAAGCAAAGCACAGTAGCTCTTTCTACAACAGAAGCAGAATATGTAGCTCTTGGAAGTTGTTGTTCACAAATTCTGTGGATAAAGCAATAGCTAAGAGACTTTGGAATTGAAGATTCATGTACAAAGATTAATTGTGACAACACCAGTGCAATCAATCTCACCAAAAATTCAATTATTCACTCAAGAGCAAAGCATATAGAGATTCGACATCACTTCATTAGAGATCATGTTCAAAATGGAGAAGTTTCGATTCAATTTGTTGACACGAAGAACCAACTGGCGGATATATTTACAAAGCCTTTGGAGAAAAATCAATTTGAAATCATTCGTTCCAGACTCAACATTTTGAAGCTTGAAGAAGTTAAAGTCTAGAGACTCTCAGACTCTCAGAATAAGACTATCATGAGTCTTGACTGTAAGTTATTCTATTTCGTATTAAATCTCGAAAAGGTACGATCATTTATTTATGCTATCTTAAATTTCCGTGAAAAGTGCAATTTTACATTTTCAAAAATTAATTTCTATTTAAAATGGTAGTTATTTGTTTTTGAAAAAGGCAGTTGTTTTTAAAAAAAGACATCTTTTCACTTTCCTTTATGACGTTTGGTATTTCGACTGGGCTATTTATAATCGGTTCCTCTCTGCATAACTCAAAACCCTAAAAAGCATTGATCCTCCATTTCTGTCTTCCTTCCTTGTTTAATCTTCGAAAAAGTTGTCACTTTTCTTGGGAAAGTCAAGCAAAGAATCTTTCAAAGACAAAGAAAGATGTCGTCTTCAAGAAAGTCTTCGAGGATTGCAAGCAGGGGACCACGGCGAATGAGTGAGGGGCCTACTCACTTCGATCTCATCGAGGAAGATGAGTCACCATCTCAGCAACAGAGGCCGCATCATTCTCAACAGTGTCATTCCCCTCCATCTAGTCCACAGGGTGTGAGTCATCAACAAGAAGAAGAAATCATTGAAGACGCCGATCCTGTAAGAATTCAAAAGCCCAACTTTATTTATAAGCTTTACCGTGCTTTAAAGAGTATTGGTACTCCGTTGAACTACGTTGGTGCGTTCCTTAAGGACAAGGGATATGGGAATAAGTACATCTTTTTGCGAAAAATGGAAGATTTGGGAATTGCTCCTAAGGGGATGGCAGAAGAAGCCCTTGCAAATATCCCTAGTGATCCGCATGTTGGGGGATTTAATCCGACAGATGGAAATGATGATGACAAATTGTACAGCCAATTTCAACCGAGAATGGGTGTTGCAGCGGAAATTCGAGGAAAGAGGACATATTTGTTTAGATCAAAGGAACATAAGGATCTATACTCCAAATTGTTGAAACGTGGGGTGATAAACCCTAGGAGTGTGGATTTTGATTTTCTGGATGCTGTGAATGCGAACTTGAGGGAAAAGTTCAATTTTCTTCAACTAGAACAGTTCTGTTCTGACACCACAGAGGGCTATGCTCAATTAACTGCATATTTCTATTCAAATCTTAGTTTCTTGGATGCAAATAGAATATCTTTTAGTGTCCGAGATCAGGACTTTGTGGTTGATGTGGATATGCTGGCGGATGTGATTGGGGTTGAGAGAGGAAGGTATCAACCCATCAATGTCTCTATTGCTCGTGCAACATTAGAACTTGTTAAAGACAGAATGACAGAGGGAAGGATTTCCTACTCAAGGATGCGTGCGAACAACATTTTGCTTCACAAGATTGTGATCAATTGTCTTAGACCGAAATCAACTTCCAAGACTGATGTATCAAACTCAGAGGCAAAGTTGATGTACGCCATCAATACTGGGAAAAAGTTTTCTCTTCCTCACACCATCCTGTTCCACATGTATAGAGCAATGGTGAAGGACAAGGGACAACTTCCTTATCCAGGTCTAGTGTCAAAGATATTCAGACATTTGAATATTCAGCCTCCACAAATTCTCTGTGTTCGACCATGTGACAAAATGGTGGTAGGACTGAAAATGGTGTTGAAAATGCGTCTGAAAGAACTTGACAAGGCGTTGGAGAAGTTTAAGGAGAAAACCCTTGTCAAAACTCATCAAATCTCTTCTGCAGCGAAAAGAAAAGGGAAGGAGCCAATGGTTGCTTCATCCAAAAAAAGAAGAGCTCTCATCATTGAGGATGAAGATGATGAGGATAACCTCACCATTTCTGCTATAGCATTAAAGAAGCTAAGTTGTTCTATTCCAGAATCAATGGAATGACAGGAAAAAGAAGTAGAAGAGAGAGAAAGAAGAAGAGAAAGGAGAAGAAGAGAAAGAAGAAGAAGAGAGAGAAGTAGAAGAAAGAGAAGAAGAAGAAAGAAAGAGAAGCGAGAGGAGCAAGAAGGAGAAGAAAAGAAGAAAAGAAAAGAGAGAAGCTGAAGAAAAAGCAGAGGAGGAGAGGATTGAAGAAGAAAAAGAAGAGAGAGAGAATCAAGAGGAAGAAGAGCATGAAAAACACTCTTCTCCACCTGAAGCCATGGAAACATGGGGAGATAAGGAGCAAAGAGGAACAACCTCCTATCTTGTTATCAGTGAAGGAGTTAGCCGTTCTCTAGCAGATCCAGAGGACATTTATGCCTCTCAATTTCCTGAAGAGGGTCATGATGCTTCATCGCCAAATCTGCATGAATATGCTGATATACCATCGTCTGCCTTTACTCCATCAGACCGTGCTGAAGCTAGTACGCAGACTGATAATACAGCAGATTTTCGTAGAATTCTTGATGTTCTCTTGGAAATGTGAGGTCAGATATATGCTTTGGAGTGCGAGGTTCAGAACTTGAAGAATGCTGGACAAGTTTCTTCCGTTTCCCTATCTGATCAAATTCAAGCCCTTTCTACTCAAATTCAAGCCAATGCTAAAGGAGAAGAAGTGGCTCATCTAAAGCAAGACTTGAAAAAGCCGGAAGGCATCATTAGTCTATGGGAGATTTCCAACTTGTCCGCGTTCCCAAGCAAATTTGACTTCATTTTCATCTCAACCTTTTTTATGATGACAAAAATGGGGAGAGATGCAAGCTTTGAAACTTTGAACTTAACTTGTTTAATTTTTAGTTTGTTTTGTGTCTGGATAATGACTGAATGAGGTGTGGATTTGGATTTGACTGGATTTGACTGCTGTTTTGATTAAGTATTATTGATATCTTATGAATGGCTTTACATGCAAGACTAACCTATTTTCTGTGATTGCAGATTATAGTGTTATCATTAAGTCATTAAACTTTATGAGATATCCATATTGCTTGAGTAATGTTTTGCAGGTCAAAGTTATTCAAATCTGCAGGAAAGTTTTGTCACCATCAAAAATGGGGAGATTGTTGGAGAAATCTTTCTGGAATATTTTGAAGCTGACAAAACGTTTCTATCAGTCTAGTCTGAAGATTTGTAGACTCTTCTATTCAAAGTCTGAAGACTTCCGGACTGCCAGACTCAAGACTTAAAGTCTATTCTCAATGACAGTTTCTAATCCGTTAAAGAAAGGCTATCCAGAGCTGAGTGCTTCTTTAAGGGTTTAGCCTTATCGACTGGAGAAAATCTCTTGGCTGGATATGACATAATGGATTCCTTTATTCGAATCAAGATTGATTAAGGATCCGATGATTGGCGAAGTATTCTTGGAAGGTTCTACTTATGGAAACCAAGATCCTGATTGTATGGGCAAACATGATTGATGGGCTATCGACATGTTCCTTTAATAGCTTGAATGATCTTCCTAATTGATTCTGTCCAACGGGAAGATTTGAAGAATTCTTTTGGTAAGTGCCAACGGGTATGATGGCATAAAGGAGTATAAAAGGAAGACGTTCCAGTTGTTCGAGTGTGTGCGCGATAGAAGAATTCCAAAGTCTGAAGCTCCTTGATTCGTAGTCAATTCATTTGCTGAGCGAAACCTTGTACGCAAAAGAGAGTTTATATTTTGAGATACCTTGAGGAAGTGTGGTAAAATATCCATACTGTGGAATCAAGGGAGAGCATTGCTGTAACATCTCTTTTGTTCATAGTGAAATCTAGCCAGTGGGCTGTCAGTGCAAAAGAGTGGACGTAGGCTTGGAATAAGCCGAACCACTATAAACCTTGTGTTGAATTTTCTCTTTCCTATTCTTTGTTTTACTTTGATCATAGCTCGTTCCATTAACTAAAGAAGAGCTTCCTTTCTATTGTCTACCTAGTATTGCTTTCATATCTCAAGAAATTATTTTTACACCTATTCACCCCCTCTAGGTGCTTATACTAGCTATATCAAAGAGAAAGTCTAAGTTCTTTTCATCTAGTCTATGTTCTTTTCCATCTTTATCATGTTCCAAAATCTTGTTGAGAACCAATTTGAAAGTCGAATTAAATCTTTCCAATGCGATGGTGGAAGTGAATTTAATAGCAGCCAATTTATTAATCATTTGAATGAGAAATGAATTAAAATGCTAGTCTCTTGCCCATATATGTCGGAATAGAATGGAAATGCCGAAAGGAAACATTGGCACATCATTGAGTTGGATCTTTCTATGCTCTATCATGCACGAGTACCGTTGATTTATTAGGTCGATGCGATTCTCACTGCCACATTTCTCATCAATTTGCTGCCATCACTAGTGCTAGGAATGAGTAGTCCGTTTGGTAAGCTCTTTGGTAAAAAGCCTGACTATGGGTTTCTTCGAGTCTTTGGGTGCGAGTGCTATCCACACTTAGACCGTATGGTGCAACAAAGTTTGATCCATGCTCATTACCTGTGTTTTTCTTGGGTATAATCAGAGACATAAAGGTTATCGATTTCTTTATTTGCCAACATGAAGGGTATATGTAAGTCGTCACGTGATATTTGATGAGACGAGATTCCCATTTTCTAATAAATTAGGGACCGTTTTTCCTGGGCATTCACAGTTGTATCAGACTTGGTTACAAGGGATTAAATTCTTTACTAGACAATTTGGAACAACAGTGAGTGAAGGGCAAACATCACAACACCCAAGCATGGGATTTCTATTTGATGATAACAGCTATGGACAACAAAATTATGAGCCACCTAATAAGACAAACGTGCAGCAACCACAGTTGGGTTCACAAGAACCATGCTTAGACTGTGAAACACATGAAGAAGCAACAGTCTCTGTCTCAAGTGATTTACCAGTTCCATCTACTCAATAGCAGTCTACTCACCCAATGCAAACAAGGTAGAAATCGGGAATAAGGAAGCCCAATTCTGAAGTATGTTCTCTCCATATCCCGTGAGATTCCAAAGGACCAAAAATAGTTAAAGGAGCATTAAGTCATCCGGGTTGGAGGAAAGCTATGATAGATGAATTGGAGGCTCTCGAATTAAATCAAATGTGGGAGCTAGTACCAAGATCTTCAAATATGAATATCGTCGGATGTAAGTGGGTGTTCAAAGCCAAATTGGATGCGGAAGGAAACCTTGATAAACTAAAAGCACGATTAGTGGGGAAGGGGTACCATCAAGAGGAAGGTGTTGATTTCGTCGAAACTTTCAATCTTGTGGTTAAACAGGCAACCGTGAGAATTGTTCTCTCCATGGCAATTGTTAAAGGATGGTTTATCCATCAACTAGATGTGAAGAACACATTTCTTCATGGGTCATTAAATGAGATAGTGTTTATGGAACAACTACTAGGCTTTTGTGAGTTCTACGATGCCTAACTTGGTTTGTTGACTTAAGAAGGCATTATATGGCTTAAAACAAGCTCCGCGAGCTTGGTTTGAAAAATTCAGCAACTTTTTGTTGGAATGGGGATTTCATTGCAGCTCTATCGATCCGTCGTTATTCATTCTTCACACGGGTCAGCACACCTTGGTGTTATTATTATACGTTGATGATATTATTTTGATCGGCAGTTCATCATCTCTACTTCGGGAATTAATAGAAGCTTTAAGCAGAAATTTTTCTTTGAAAGATCTCGGACGACTTCACTATTTTCTCGGTATTGAAGCCAAGTTTACTAGTCTGGATCTATTTTTAACACAATCTAAATATGTCGGTGATTTGTTGCAAAAAGTAGAATTGCATGATAGTAAGCCGGTTGAGACCCCATTGCCTATCAAAATTCATCCAACAGTACAAGACATGGAGCCTTTTCATGATCCTAACTTTTTTTGAAGTCTTGCAGGTGGATTACAATATCTCACAATTACAAAACCGGACATCTCTTATTCAGTAAATCAAATCTGTCAAAAAATGCATTCTCCTACGAATGGTGATTTCAAACTGTTGAAACGGATGTTGTGGTATGTAAAAGGAACTCAAAAACTAGGGCTTTATCTTCACTATAAAAGCGCACTAAATTTATACGGGTATGTGGACTCTGATTGGGCTGGCTGTTTTGAGACTCGGAGGTTAACAACCGGGTTTTGCACTTTCTTGGGATCAAATATCATTTCATGGTCCGCAAAAAGGCAAGCGACAGTGTCAAGATCATCAATGGAGGCTGAATATAAGGCCTTGGCTTTTGCCACAGCAAATCTTACATGGGTCTCTTTTGTATTGAGAGATTTGGGTATTCCGCTCAATGGGCTAACTTTGCTTTATAGTTATAATCGCTCAGCCATTTCATTGATAGCGAATCTAGTTCTTCATGCAAGGACAAAGCACGTGGAGATTGATTTTCATTTCGTTCGAGAGAGAGTCACTCTCAAGTTACTTGAAGTTTGCTATATTCCTGCTACTCAATCAACTTGCTGACATATTTACAAAAGCTTTACTGCGCTTTGATCATTGCAGGCTACAATACAAACTGGGACTAGGTTTTCCACCTAATCCCAGTTTGAGAGAGGCTGATAAGATTGATAATATTATTGTAAACCATCGGAAGATTAGATTAGAATATGATTTGATTATGATTTGATTATGCCATCGGAAGATTAGATTAGAGTATGATTTGATTTTGCTATCGAAATATTAGATTAGAGTGGTAGATATGATTTGATTTCGGTCAATCTGTCAGATTAGATTTTCGGAATATAGAATAGGAAATTTAGTTGTCTTCTTAACATAAATAGCATTATGTATTGTAGAATAATAGCATGTATTATGGTCTTCGGTGAAGAACATTTTTCTCCTGGGAAATTTATTTTTGAATCGTTGCTTTCTTGAATTCTCTTATTTTCTTCATGGTATCAGAACTTCACAAATATCCTTGTTAGACCCAACATATGCATGCAAGAGTATACAAGTTAGACCTCGATGTAGAGCGGGATGGGTCCACCGCTGGCTCCCTAGGTCCAGCATCATCAACGGCCATCTTGGATTGAGCTCACACGAGAAGGTTTGACAGCTTAATCTTACTGTCTTGGGTTAAAAAAATTAGTGAAATTTCTTCTGTAGAACTGACATGGCATTGGTGGATTGCTTTACTGCGATATCTTATGGACTATCAGATTTGATGGATCTCATGTGGATCATAATAAATTTGACTTTCCATATACATTTTATAATATATACACACAAAAGTAGTCTCGCCTTATGATTGTGGCTTTTGGCAGCCTCTTTAATACTTCTTTCTTGAGGTATGTTATCAAATTTTTATGTATTAATTTCGCAAAAAGAAAAAAATAAAAAAGTACTCATGAAGACTTTTGTTAGATAGAAAACACAAGACACAAGTGTTACTTCTTATAAAACTTTCATGAGATAAAAGAAAATATCACAAAAAACCTATAGGGGGAAAAATGTTTACTCATAAAGAAGACTTTTGTTAGATAAAAAACACAAGACACAAGTGTCATGTGAGTGTATTTAAAACTTTCATGAGATAATGTGTCTTGTAAGAAAATATCACACAAGCGTTGTCACAACCTACCCCTAGGGGGGAAGGAACATGTTTAGGGGTATTACTTAAAGAATGAATTTAAGGCCTATGATTAGGCGCAAGCTCTCTCGAGCCCATACCTCGCGTGACGTTTGGGTATTTTTAAGAATTTTGTAAAAAGGAGTTGCCGCTAATCTATCTAGATCGGCTAGAAACCAAGTGAGGCATGGGAGTGTATTTCACTTCCTACGCAACTAGAGAATCTAGGGTCGGGGACTTGATTACACTAATTAATCAATTAGTTTCCTTTTGATACTTATTGTTGTTCATTTTAAAAGAATTTTTTTTTTCGTTAGGTAGTTTGGATTGATTTTATACCTATCCACTAACATGTTATAGGATCATGTGGGTATACAATCATTAAAGTAATAATTTGCAACCAAAATCTAATTGCAGTAAACTTTAGCACATACAATTAAATATAATATAATATGCAAATTAAACACGCGATATAATTAATATACGAGCAAATAAAGGCCTAATTACACTAAAAATGCAAGACATGGAAATTCCTAACCAAACCCTACATTTTTTTTTTAATTTTCAATTTTTGTTTAATTTTTTTAAATATATTTTTTATTTTTTCAGCCGGGCCGGGTGAGTCTGGTTTGACCCACCCCACCGGCGGGTTGATCCAACCCACCCGAGTCTGGCCTGGATGGGGGGCAGGTTGGTTGACCCGCCCGAAAAAGGCAAAACCCGACCAGATGGTCGGGCCTGTATTTAATTGTGGGTTGGGCCCCTTCGACGAGCCCAAACCCTTTTGCAAAAGGGCTCCCTGTAGGCCCATGACCCAGACCGTCTTTGGGTCATCGGTCTGTGGGGCGAGAAGGGGGTTGAGCAGGCTAGATCTGGCTCGGCTTGGCCCATCTCCTCTAGTTTGTAACTTCCTAGTCGCGACCAGAGGGCATTGTGACGGCGTGCAGCACCCGGTGGCTTTCGGGCAGATGGCGGTGATGGCTGGCGGTTAGGCAGCCCGTCGGAGGTGGCAAGGGTTTGGTCGAGGGCCCCGGCGGTCTGCGACTCCGGTTCAATGACCGTTCGGTTGTGACGAGAGAAGGTAGTGGCGATGGATGGTGTAGGGGGGGCATCTAGCTAGGGCTCGACAGCCCTATTTCAACTAGGTGAGGGCAAAGCCTAGCTTCTAGGCGGACGACGGTGCCATTCCAGTGACCAATCGTCTCGGCCGAAGCTCTAAATGACGAAGTTAGGCGCGAGTTTCGGCTAGGCAATTGGGCAAACAGGTGGGGGGCACTCAAGAGTCGCAAGATTCTAGACCCAACTAGGACTTGAGGCAGGGCTGGGATCCTCAACAATTGACCAACAACCAACGACGACCTAGCTAGGACCTACGGAGGTTGGAGCTCACCCAAAACGGGCGGAACGAGCTCCAACTAGCTCGATTTCAAAAGCTGCACACCAAGTTTTGATAGAATGCCAACCTAGGTTCTAGGGAGACGACAACCATCGGTATCGATTGAATGGCTTACCAGCGGTGGCACAATGTCTCAGGAGGCTCTCGGCTCCTTGGCTAACCTCCACTCACCTTCTTTCTTTCCCTTTTCCTCGGTTCTCTCACTTTTCCATTTTTTTCCTTCCCCCGTTCTCCCTTGGCTCCCCTCCCCGGCTCCACCTCTGTCGCTGCGGTGCCCTCTGCTCCTTGGTTTCCTCCTCTGTTGCTTTGCTGTGATCTCCCCCTTTTCTCCTGTCTTCTCCTATCTTTTCTTCTTTGCCCCCTTGCTCTTGCCCTGCTCTCTACTGTGCTTTTTCCTTTTGCTGCAGGTTTGCACGTGAAGGAGGAGGAAGACTAGCCGGGGCACGCTGGGTTGAAGGGGAAACAGGCCGGGCCCAGGGGGGGGGGGAAGGCTTTGGGCCACAAGAGAAAAGAAAAAGGAAAAGACTGGTGTCGGGCCCGGGCCCACACGGGAAAAGGGAAGGAGAGGCGGGCCGGGCCAAGGTTGGATTCGGCCCGACCCGGCCTCTCAATTTTTTTAAAATTTTTTTAAAATTGATTAAATTAAATTAAATTAAATTATTTTTTTATATGTACTTGAAAATGCAAATTAGGTGTCAACAAGTGCCACTTTTAAATAGGTGTCAAAGACATTACATTCTCGAATAATGTCGCTCCTTCATCCATGATAACTGACTTTGTGTATGGTTTGACAAAAGAATTTTCATCGATCACACGACATGTCCCAAATAAATTAACACGTTGATGGGAACGAAGTTGCTTAGAAGAGATGGGCCCAACTAATAATATGATGATCTTGCTATATTTTCCTTCATACGCCATGTGGGCATTTCTTCTTGAATAGGGATTTACTTAGGAAAAGCAAGAAACACAGATGATGAAAACCAGGAAGAGTGATGATGGTGAGTGGGGTGTCTTCCGAGGACCAAGGACGAGCAGCAACAGCAGGAACAGGCCCATAAATCTCATCTCCATTCTGCTTCTCCTTCCTGAATCGACACCGACCCACGTCTTTGTGATAACAAAGTTCTGGTTGGAATTTAATTAGCAATGAGGCCCGATTGCCGTCTTATAAAGGAGTGAGAAAGTGAGATGGGCGGGTCCAGCAGGAGTTTAGTCAACTTCCCAAAGTGGAGAGACGCACGTCTCTTCTCATGCCAGGGGAAGCTGCGTGCTTTTCTCCGTTTGTCCTGTAAACCTTTTCTTGAGGCGTATCTGATCCTGAATCCAATCCCCTGGAGGCCGCATGGATCTCCGCCATTAATGCGATGGGCCTTGCATAAGTTGAGTGGGTGCATTTGATTTAGCATTTTGAAAATTTATTAGAAAAATGCAAAGCAGTTTAGTCTAAAAGACTTTGGGTAAATGCAAGAGCTGTTTGGTAAACTGTGCTTTGAGAAGCAACTTTGAGAGAAATGCCATTTAGTATAAAACACATTTGAAAAACCTTTTGAGTGAGTAATTTAGTTTTTAAATTTTTATTTGTTTAAAATTGAAAAAAAAATATACGCAACTTTTTAAATAAAAATTTTGACAATAATGCTAAAAAATCAAATATATATAATTTTTTTAAAAAAAAAAAACCAAGACCAAGGCAGCGAGTGTTCGATATAAAAAATAATAATTAAGCTCCATGATTTTTGCTTACATAAGCGTTAGGTGTTCTTGGTTATGAGTACATGATGGAAGGGGGAGTGCAATTTGTGTTTTGAGATTGATGCCACTAGGGTCACTATCGTTTCGGATGCGCAACCCGCTTTACACGCCATTTCGGATGCTTACATAAGCTCCATGATTTTTGCTTACATAAGTGTTAGGTGTTCTTGGTTATGAGTACATGATGGAAGGGGGAGTGCAATTTGTGTTTTGACAATTGATGCCACTAGGGTCACTATCATTTCGGATGCACAACCCGCCTTACATGCCGTGTGATTGGAATTACAAGAATCTTTCTCTTTAAAGTTGAAGGCTTGTCATTTTCAAGAAAAAAAGTTGAAGGCTTGTTAGTCAAAAGAAGAAAAAGCTGAAAAATTGGTTAGAAGTTTTTACAGCCAAATATCACCTAGCAAAAGCGTCATAAAGACCATGACTTCCAATGAACCATTGATCACGTACTGATCCAAAAGTCAACACACATGAAACCCCAAAACATCTTGACCTCTTCATGGATGTGCGCAAGATACATCCTTACATGATTCAAATCCTTTTCTTTCGGCAAGTATGCTTGGTTAAATTCTAACTAAATCATAAAATTGTGAAATTTAGAGATTATTGTGTTTGCTCCAAAATTGGAGGCATAACTTCTAAAAAACAAATTCCTAAAATTACATCAATGATTTTCCTTATTGAATAATCCATTATGGCATTAATTTAATATTAGATCACCGATGTGATTTGCTAGGAATAATGCCACATAGGAATTCTCAGTAAAAAAAAAAAAATGTAACTTAGTGATTTAATTTTAAAAAATATGATACTTAAATGTTTGCTTTAAAAGTTTTAACATTATTTGTCTTCATATAGTCCAATTTTATCAAGCATGCGATGGTGACAGACAACTGTCATTGCGCGACCCTGGCAGGACCTAGGCAAGGGCCTCTTGAGGTCGTTAGGCCCAAGTGAGGTCGCTTGGGTTGTGGGCCACTTAGGTTAAGGGCCTCTTGAGGTCGTTAGGCCCAAGCAAGGTCGCTTGGGTTGTGGGCCACTTAGGTCGCTTGAGGTCGTGGACCTTTGATGGCAAGGGCTATCGGTGTCAGATTTGGCCACCGGTGGCCATAGCCCTTCGTCGGACCAGCGAAGGGTTGGTCTTTTGTAATATATATGATTTTTTTAGCATTTATATATATTTGATTTTTTAAAGAATTTTTTTAGCAATTAAAAAATAAGAACTAGGGTAAAATTGGAAATTTGAAGAATGAGTGTGGATAGTTTTGGAAAAAAAAAATGAGTTTTAGTATTTGGCCAAATGTTAAAAGCTCAATGCTAGTCTCTACTAGCATTAGGCCTTCAGCCTTTCCAATGCTGATTTTCATTTGAAAGCTATTTGAAAATTATTACCAAACAGTTCAACATTTTCTCAAGAGGCTTTGAAGGCTAAAAGTCCATTGGGAATGCTGAACCAAGCACCATTGCTTAATTCGAGCCATTCATGTATAATAAATTGTAAATGATGTGTCATATTTTTTGGAACACCTAATTGTGGAAATTAAAAAATTTTGTCGAACTCTTTATGTCACCCTCCAAATTTAACAAAAATAGGGGATGGCATGGCTGTCCTTTTATCCGAATGATGCAATTTCAAATATAACCAATAACCTACTATATATATATTTCAAAATATATGATAAACTAGTAGGTTAGTTACAATATTGGAATTTCTATAATCCATTATAAAGAATATGTACATCTCCAACTAATAACTAAACTCAATAAACTCATCTCAATCATATACAGCATGGAAATGTACAACTAACTAAGCTTACACCCAAAAATCCTCTATCAAAATGTCTTGACGATAACGTGAACGTTATCGCTCTATTTGTCACTAACTGAGGAATCTGAAAAAACATTAAACATAAATAGCATATGTAACCGCAATTTAGTGAGTAATATATCTCTTATAAGTAGATTGAGTATTCATCATGCACATATGAAGAGCAATGTTAGAAACTCATTTTCCAAACCCAAGATATAGTATACATATTAAATTAAATATGAGTTGTTTCATTTTAACAAAATTTTATACAATTTAGAAAATACTTTTTTAATCCACCATCACAATTTGAATATCTATAGTCAAGTCCACTTATTAATCTCTATCAAATCACATACCAATGGTTCATTCCATTGACTAATTTATTGCTCAATATCTTACCATGGTCATAATATACCGCTTGATGATAAGGTGATCAAAATTCTCCCCTTGGCAAAGTCTCCATTTATTATCAGCCAAAGGCTTGACCTTAGAAGGATATTCTAAAACCAAGATTTGGAGTTGATAAGCTTTGGAATTATATGGAAATGGTATATCGTGGTGTTATGGAGTCGTGGGGTTTGACGAATATGGGGAGAATTCCAAATATGCGCTTAGAGTATCTTCATATTCTCAAATGAGTGTATGAAGTAAACATTATTTCAAATAGGACTTGAATGGAGACCTTAGTCTCAAAGAACGACCTAACCTCACCGGTAGTCTCAAATAGGGCATGAAGTGCCTTTATTTTCTCTGATAAGGGGCATGAAGTTGATTTTGTTTCAAATAAGGACATGAAGTGGCCATAGTAGTTTTAAAGAATGACTTGACCTTACCAACTAGTCAAAGGCATTTTCATCTTTTACTTTTTCTTATTTTCTTTCATTTTTCCCTTAAAAAAACTCAAAAAAGCTAAAAACTTAAAAAGAAAAAGAAAAATATAGGCAGGTTCCCCAACCTATGGCTGCCACCCATTGCCGATGGGCATTGGCCATGGCTGGTAGGTCACTAGCATCTCGGTGAGGGCTGACCAGTGGTGAGGGCCGGTTGACAAGGGCTGTGGCCTTAGCCTAGATCTGGGAGAATGTTGTAGCCTTCTCCCAATTCTAGTGGGGGGTTGGGGTTGGTGAGGCGTCAGTGACCTCGCCAGCCATGGTCAACACCCCACTAGCAATGAGGTGGCAGTCATAGGCGGGAGCGCTAGCCTTAGCCTTTTACTTGGGTTTATTTTTTAATTTGTCTTATATATATAGTTTTAGTCTTTTTTTGGTTATTTTAGTTTGTATTTTTTGGGAAAAAAAAAGAGAAAAAGGAAAAAAAAAAAAGGGAAGAAAATAAGAAAATATAAAGGACGGAAATGCCATTGACTAGCTGATGAGGCTAGGTCCTTCATTATGATTGACACGGTCACTTTAAGTTCTTATTTGAGAAAATGAGGACATTTCGAGTGCTTATTTGAGACAAGGTTTATTGAAAAATTGATAGCATTTCAACCTTTATTTGGAATTTTCCCTCGAATAAATAGGATAACTTTGAAAATTACTCCGATTATATGAACTAAGGACTTGAATTATTACCAAACATTGCAAAATGTACTTAATTCGGCTTGTCGAGTTTGAACTTTTCCTCTTCTCTTCCTTTCTTCTCTCTATATTTTCATTTTGTTTTTGCTTTTTGACTAGTTGACTAGTCAACATCGCAATGTCACACTTTAAATAAGGCAAGTTAACTTCATAAGGGGGGTAAAAATGTCCTCCAACTAGCCAATAAGGGCCTTTTTGTTTTCACTTCAATAGTGTTTGATTTTATTCTTTTATTTATCGGAATAAAAAAAGAATAGAAATCTGTTTGGTAAATTGTTTATTCCAAAGAACAAAAATCCATTTTTTTTATTCTCGTGAATAGATTTGGAACAAAATCAAAAAAAAAAAAAATTGATTATTGTTCTCGGGAGCAATTTTTAGAATCAAATCTAATTTTTCTTCTTTTTTCTTTTCTTTTTTTCTTTTCTCATTCTCTCTTCTTCTTCCTCCTAGCCGATCATTGGCCATCGCCGGCCATCGCTACCGTGAATCAAATCTAATTTTTCTTCTTTTTTCTTTTCTTTTTTTTTCTTTTCTCCTTCTCTCTTCTTCTTCCTCCTAGTTGGTGATCGGCCATTGCCGACCATTGCTATTGCTGCCATTGGCAATAGCCGGCAATTGGCCACAAAGGAGGAAGAAGAAGAGAAAAGGAAAAAGAAAAAAGAGAAAAATATAATAAAAGTATTAAAAAATCAAAAGAAACAAAAAATTTAAGAATCCTACCAAACAGATTTTTATCCTGGGAATAGAAATTTTGGACAGTTACCAAGTGCTTTCAAAAACTCAAAAATTATTCTAGGGAACAAAATATTAAAAAAAAAAAAAATCATTTTTGAACAAAAATACATAATGATTACCAAATGCGCCCTAAAAGTTCAAGCAATTACGTAATGACAGGAGCTCAATCTCATTCTTACATCTGTAGCATAAAAGTGAGAGAAAAAAAAAAAAAAAAAAACAAATCGTTGAACTTTAATATTTTCTTTCTCTGCTCTTTTTTGTAAATTTTTATTAATTGATCATGTTCTGGTTGAACGTATCGTATTTATCTTTGTTCTTCTTTCATAATTTGAATGCATTTTGTTGTGAATTTATTTAAAGATTTAAAGATTTGTGTTGCACAAAAAAGATTACGAGATTTGCAATGAGTCAAGATTGGCAATCAATAGGAAGTTGGAATTAGTCTAAGTAGCGTGTCCAATTTGGGACATTTTATGTAGATGTCACAATTAGCATTCTTATTGGTGCACTGTCTTGGAACTTAGTGGCTTTTTCTGATGGCTTTTATTAGTTCATGGAAAAAGCCTGTGGCTCCAGACCAGCCTTGAAATTGCAGGGGTCTTCATTCTTCAGTGATCTCTCTTCTCCCTTTCTTCCGTCTTCTTAGTTCACTCAGCAGATTCGCTGATTTTGAGAACTTGACTGCTTCAAGCAGTATGAAAGCTTTTGTGGCACTTTCCATGTGTCTTGTTCTCTTCTCTTGTAATGCCCTTGTTTCCAGTGCACTAGATACCATAACAACAAATCAGTCAATTCAAGACGGGGAGAGCCTAATCTCTGCTGGTGAGACATTTGAGCTGGGGTTCTTCAGTAGGGGGGATCCGCCAAAGCGATATCTGGGAATATGGTACAAGAAAATAACCACAGTGACAATAGTGTGGGTTGCAAATAGAGTCACACCCCTTGCGGACGCATCAGGCACTTTGAGGGTTACTAGCCATGGAAGTCTCGTCCTTCTCGATGGGAATGGAAGTGATATCTGGTTGTCAAACTTGTCAATACCGATGCGTAATCCAGTTGCGCAGCTCTTGGATTCAGGAAATCTGGTTGTGAGAGATGCAGAAGGCAGTGATCCCAATAATTTCCTGTGGCAGAGTTTTGACTATCCTACAGATACACTTCAGGCTGGTATGAAGATCGGATGGAATAGAACATCAGGCTTCAATCGTTACTTAAAATCATGGAAGAGCATTGATGATCCTTCTCCAGGCAACTTCACGTTTCAACTTGATCCGAATGGCTACCCACAACTCCTATTGAAGCAGGGTTCTGACATCAAGTTCAGGACAGGACCATGGAATGGTCTACGATTTAGTGGCACCCCTTATTTAAATACAAACCCATTCTACAGATATGAATTTGTGTTAAATGAGGAAGAGATGTACTACCGCTACGAGCTCCTCAACAGATCAGTCACTTCCAGGCTGACATTGACGACCAATGGCATCATACAGCGATTTGCTTGGATTGACCGAACGCAGGGTTGGATGCTTTACATCGCCTCGCCAATAGACCAATGTGACAACTATGCATCCTGCGGTGCCTATGCTAGCTGTAGGGTCGATACTTCCCCAGTGTGTAGGTGCTTGAAAGGCTTTGTGCCCCGATTTTCTCAAGAATTGGATATGTTGGATTGGTCAAATGGGTGTGTGAGAAGAAATCCTTTGGATTGTGAAAAGGACATATTTGTGAAGTATTCTTGGTTAAAATTGCAAGATACTCGGTCTTCGTGGTTTAACGAGAGCATGAATCTTCAGGAATGCAAAGTAGTTTGCATGAAAAAATGTTCCTGTATGGCTTATTCGAACTTAGACATCCGAAATGGAGGAAGTGGTTGTTTGCTGTGGTTCAGCGAGCTGATTGACATTAGAGGGTACAGCAACTACGGGCAGGACCTCTACATCCCGATGGCTGTGTCAGAATCAGGTATTCTAGACATGAATTTGCTAGATACTGAAGTGGAAAATGAACCCACATCTTTGAGGGAGAGCTTATAGAATTGTAATATCAGTTATACCTAGTTCTTACTCCTGATCCTGTGTGCTCCTGCTTCTTCTCTTAGCTTTACTACCGTCACACCACAAGAAGCATAAGCTGGTCATGGGCTTGGCAGTTTCTTTCGGGTCTGTTTTCCTCATTCTGGTTCTCACCATCCGTGTTCTACAATGCAAGAAGAAGAAAATGAAGCTTCCTGAAGGTAAACCGTACTTTATGATACAGTGCTGTCAGATTTTGTATTCTGGTTCTCATCATTCCCAGTTTTTACATTAGTCATTTCGTCACTTACAAGTAGGTATTTTACAAGACCTCCCAGTACTTATTCTATTATCGAGCACAAGAATTGTTGTCTCGTGTTCATTACATTAGTCAGCCCCTTGCAGAAGTGAAGTGTTGTTGTTGTTTTTTTTTTTAATTAGACTATCATTAGAGGGGATTCTGCATTCATGTCCCATTCAGCATTCATCCTCACCAGGCCCAACAGTTATAAGATTTTCTATTTATTTTATCATACTATTCCACATCTACAATGAGAGGTCACTAAAAGATTCCATAATGAACTGACAAAGTCAGTCAGTCTCAACCAAATTGGTCGAGGCATTTGTGTGTCAGTGTCAGATGTGCGAAACAATGACAGACCACTAGCAATCGCGATCATAGTATCCTAATATGTTCGCAATTCAATGCTTTCATATTTAGCAATTAGCATGCCTCTGTAGCATCATGATTGAAGGAAATCTGAATTGATGCAGACGCCACCCATAGATATTTGCAAATCAATTTCATATAATTTGTGCTCCAGCTAAATGGGATAGTTTTGAATCAGGAGACAACTGTGAAAAGCCAAAGGAGGATCTTGAGTTGCCACTATTTGACTTGTCTACAGTAGCAAGAGCTACCGATAACTTTTCGACTGATAATAAGCTTGGAGAAGGTGGTTTTGGACCTGTCTACAAGGTACTAAAATTGTGGATGCTATTCTCGAGGAGGACATTGTTGCTATTTGAGGATTGTAAAGTACTGCCTTCACTGTTGCGTTTGCATAATTTGTTTAAGATTCCTGAATATGTTGATGAGAGGCTGAATAACTTGATCCCAACATGTTTGGTTACTATGAGTGGAATTCTAGCGAGAAAAAGAGTAGGCCTGGAATTATTTTCACTAAACAAGTTGACCATATGCAGGGTGTGCTGAGGGATGGTCAAGAAATTGCTGTGAAGATGCTGTCAAGGAACTCAAAACAAGGGCTGCAAGAGTTTAAAAATGAAGTTCTATATGTTTCCAAGCTGCAACACCGGAACCTAGTGAAGCTTTTAGGATGTTGCATTGAGGAAGAAAATCTTTTGATCTATGAATTCATGCCCAACGGGAGCTTGGACTCATTTCTCTTTGGTTTGCTTACTTTCTCAATTCCTTAGAAGCACGAATTTTGTGAAAGCTCCAAAATACTGTCACTAAAGTAGCATATTAACAAATGAATAACTTGATGCCTTACTCCTCGTAAGTTACAAACCGTGCAGAGTTTACTAATGTGAAATGAATTTTTGACAGATCCAATGCAGAGGAAGCGATTGGACTGGTCAACTCGTTTCAACATCATCAAAGGGATTGCTAGGGGGCTTCTTTACCTTCATCAAGATTCCAGACTCAGGATCATTCACCGAGATGTGAAAGCTAGCAATGTATTGTTAGATTATGAGATGAACCCTAAGATCTCTGATTTTGGCCTGGCTAAAAGCTTCCCAGGGAATGAGACACAGGCAAATACTAACAGAGTGGTTGGAACATAGTAAGTACTTTTAATGCAGAAAGTGATGACCTCTGTGCTCAATTCACTTTCAAACTGATGGTTTCAATACATCAATTTCTGCAGTGGTTACATGTCTCCAGAGTATGCTCTTGATGGAGTTTTCTCAACAAAATCTGATGTCTTTAGCTATGGTGTATTGGTTCTTGAGATCGTAAGCGGGAAGAGAAACAGAGGGTTTCATCATCCAGACCACCGTCATAATCTTCTAGGACATGTAAGTTCATAATACTGTTCACCTTCAAGCTGCAAGAATTGCTCCTAATGGTTGGTTTCGATGTGGTCAGGCTTGGAGACTATTCACAGAAGGCAGGTCCATGCAGTTGCTTGACAAGTTGGTTGAGAACTCATGCAGTACTTCTGAAGCATTGCGCTCTATTCATATTGGCCTATTGTGCATGCAGCGATGCCCCGATGATAGGCCAAGTATGTCCACTGTGGTTATGATGCTGGGAAGCGACATCGAATTGCCTCTTCCAAAAGAGCCAGGGTTTTTCATTGAAAGGAATCTACTCCAAGAAAGCACTTCACAAAGTCAACCAAATGAAATGACCATGACAGTGTTATCTGCTCGATAAAGAGTCATGGCCATGACTTGCATTGTTTCTCTTTCTGTGAACCCTACACTCCATGTGGAAATTCGAAGTAAAAGTTCTTTATTGTCCTCTGGCTATACTGCCAAAAATACTGCATCCCTCTTCTGGCTGCAGGCTGAATGTACATGGAATGTCTTTTCTACGGATTCCAACATCCTCTTTTACAAATTTGTAATGGAAAGCCAAGAGTTCCCGTTCAAGGGCATCTTCCCCCGAAAATTCTGCATCGTTGGCCCAGAAAAGAAAATCTCTTCAACTCTATATCTTCCATAAGTTCAGCACTTAATCCCCACTTCAGAGAGCAAGTTTCTGTCTGATTGAGTTCCCTATCACCATCAAAATCACTTCCCTTTTTTTTCTCAAGAATGATGGCATTCTTTCTTGAGATTAAAATCAAGTTCTTTAAAAAAGGGCTAGGTATAACGCACGCAGGCCAAGTCAAGAAAAGGACGTCCTTACTTTTCTTTCATAGTCGCAACATGACAAGTAGTTTGAAGCCTTAAGAAAACCATCTTTTTCAGAACTCGGTGACTCGGCACATAACCTGGTCTATGTCGATTTCATACCAAAATTTGGGTAACGTTGATCTTTGAACTAAAAGGGTCCTAGTTCACTCTAAATAGAAATAAGGGAATAGTCACCCGTTTATTTGAAAGATAGGAAGTAGTTTGGGCTGGGAGCGTGCACGGCCAAGTTGGTCGTCTGCATGGCTAGAATCTTGAACCATACCTGATTTTAAACTCGGAATTGGGAGCTCAGACACCTCGGCCCTTAAACTGGCGACCTTGAAGACCTGCCAAACTCACCAGTAGTTTGGGCTGGGGCGTGCACTGCCAAGTTTGGTTCTACTAACGACTCTCGATGAAAAAAAGAATGTGTGCACATGGAAACCCAACTTTCATTAGCTGCGAATAGAGTCTAAAAGACCTGGGAAACTCACCAGTGTGGAATTAAGTTGTTTCCGGGTTTGAGAACAATTAACATCAACTCTGATAATTCTTACTAATGCAAGAGGAGAGCCGGACATCATAGATGCCAAAACTTGGCATGGATTGACATATTTGTGAAAATTGGACATTCAAGTGCCAATTCCGATGAGGCTTGTTGAAAATCCAACATGACATTATTTTAATGATAAAATTGGTCTACGTGGCTCTTCAGAATGTTCACTGAGCACTCCTTATCCCAAAACAACGTCGTGTTGCTCCCAAATTTGATTTTTTTAAATATAAATATTAATTAAATTAAATTTTGAAAAAAGGAAAAGAGGCAGCATTTAGCGAGAGCCTTTACAGCCAAGGTCAACTAAGGTCGTTGGGCCTTGGCCAGCGGCTGACAACCTTGGTCGATTGTAGGCCCTCGCCCATATTTGGGTTGAGGGGTCGTGGCCTTCCCTCAGATTCGGCAAGGGTCGTTGATCCTTACCTAGATCGAGCCAAGGGCCACTACTAGCTAGGGTGGGGTCACTGCCCAACCTTGCCATAGCCAATGGTGGAACTTGGCCCCTTTGGGCTAAGGCTCTAGGGGAGGGCCTACACTTGCAATCGACCATGGTCGCCGGCCACTGGTTAGGGCTTGGTGACCCCAATTGACCCACAACCCATTATCATCAGCCCTTTTTGGTAATGATGGGGTGGCAACAGCAAGTGCTGTGGAGGCCCTTGCTGAATGATGCCTCCCTTTTTTAATTTAACTTAATTAACATTTATATTAAAAATGAAAATTTAGGGCAAACAACGTTGTTTTGGGCTTGTCTAGCTACATCAGCGTCACGTGGATAAGTTTTTTTTAAAGAATTGCAAACAGTAAAAAAAAATTGTCAAAAGAAGACACATTAGCAGTTTGGTTGGAAATTGTTGCTATTGGTATTCAAAGAGTGCGCATAATAACCATTCTATTTCTATTCCAATTTCACTTTTCTATTCCAGACTTGTTTTGGGAATAGAATTATGTTTCGTAAAACTATTTCATTTTTCTATATTTAGAATAGATTTTACTCTAAAAATAGGTTTAGAACGGAAATTAGAAGTAACATTTTTTTACTTTTCTATTTTTGGAATAGAAATGAGAGAAAAAAACTCTTCTCATCATTGTCTTGGCTACTAGCCAGTCGTCCATCCTTCATCTAAGTAACACTGACAATGCTACGTGACACGCAACATGATATGTCGATACATTATTTCTTAAAAAACAGAGAATTCCGACACGTTGTGACACGTTGTATATTAAATGTATATTTTTATATATACATAATAAATTATCATTTTTATGATTATTTCAATCACATTAATTTGATTCAAATTCACAAATAAATAAATAATAATAAAAGCCTAGAATAAATTTATACTAAAAATATTAATCCGTCATTTATTAATATCATTAATTGTTTCAATTTGACAAATTCAATTCCATTCCAATAATCTATAAAACTTGGAAAAAAAAATAATTCATATTCTGGACTCACATGTCAGACGTGTCGAAAGAAAATAGGGAAAAAAACTTGAGAGTAAATTGTGTATCATGGGAAGTGAGAGTCAAAAGATAAAATAAGGTTAAGCTTTTCTTCTTTTCTCATTTACTATTTTGATTATTGTTTTTTTATATTTCACATATATACATTTTGATTATCATTCATTGAAAATTTTTATTATTGACCTCGCATGTTGGAATAACGTATTAGAAACTCACATATTGGAATTCCAACTCGAGTGTGGAAGAGTGTTAGGAAAGTTGATCAAGTGTTAGATTTGTTGACAGGTGTTGATCAAGTATTAGAGAGTGAACATGTATTGGAGTGTTTGACACGACACGAAGCCTCCTAGAGAATGTTGGTACTTCCTGCCAGCTGTCGCCACTCCTTAGCTACCACCGATCGCTAGGGCCACGACTACCAATTGTTGGCCTCACCATTGGTCATCATTGCTGGTTAGGGGTGAGCATGGTCTATGTTGGGCCAGTCCACCTCCTAATACTAGGACCAACCCGCACAGTACTAGTCCTCAATTTTTGGGACCGAGGACCGACCCTATTGAGCTTGGGACCAAGGACTGGACCGACCCAATGGGTTCGGTCCGATTTCAAGGTTAACCTAGGATCAACCGATAATTTTTTATTTTTTTATTTTTTACTCATTAAAAAAATAATTGAGGACCAGATTAATCTAATGGTTCGGTCCGGTTTCAAAATCAACCCAAGATCAACCAATAATTTTTTATTTCATTTTTTGTACTCTTTGAATGGGCAATCGGGGATTATACCGATCCAATGGATTCGATGATGAGTGAGGTTAGTTAAGAAAGGCAAGCGATGAAGGTCAAGTGGGATGAGCGTCGAACATAATGAGCATCGAATGTCGAGCGATGAGTAATAAGCCAAGCGAGCATCGAGTGGTGAGCGGCATGGTGACCCAAAGCGAGCGAGGCGAGTGTTGAGTGGCAAGCGGAGAAATTGTTTCTTTTAATTTTGGAAAATTGAAGACTAAGAGGACAAATAAGACAGAAGAGAATGAATACTAAAGGAGGATGCCATAAGGTGCTTTTTTGGACGCGTGAGGACTTCTCACAAAAATATTTTCCTCCTTTTTAAATTATGACTATTGACGTCGTAAAATACATTAAAAACCTAAGTTATTAAAGAACAATGTAAAATTACTTATTGATGTTGTTTATTTTAAGGTTTTCTTTATATAAAAAAAATTATATATATACGGTTAGGGTTTGTCCGGGTTGGATCGACCCGGAACTCTTAGGACTCATGACCGACCTGCACATTGCTGGTTTAGGAATTTTAGGACCAAGGACCGACCCAATCTCCCTGAGAACCTAATCAGGACCGATAGGATTGGGCCGTCCAGGGTCAGTCCAGGGTTGACCCTGGACCAATGCTCACCCTTATTGCTGGTTGATGCTACCACTCGGGAGAGGGAAATTTTATGTATCAAATGAATTTCTATTTTAAAAATAGAAATTTTGTGTCTTTATCAAACACGTATATTTTTGCTTAGAAACTCATTCAAGAATAAAAATAAAAAAATCTATTTCTCTTCCAGAAATCAATTTCTGGCTATAATGGTTATCATTCATGCTCAATGAGTATATTTTTGCTCCGATTTTGACACTTAATTATATTTTTGGGAAATTTTGACACTTGTGTGTTTACCTATACCAAGTTTTGGCATTTGAGGTGTACTTTTTTCTATGCAAGAGCATTGTTCAGGAGTTGCTCTGAGATGAGCCAACTTCTCCATAGTTTAATCTAGGGAAAAATACCAAAAAGTTCCCAAACCTATAATTCATTTCCAATTTTTTTTTTTTTGGCTAAATGAGTTACAAATATTTTGCAATTACAGAGGGGAGACCTCCCAACACCCTTAATCGGGACAGCTCCAAAGCTCCTCAGACCCGCTCATGGGTAAATGTGGCTAGCCTGTCTGCCAAAGGATATGAATTAGGCTTTGCCCCGCCTATTTCGATTGGAAGGAAGTCGGTAGTTCGCTTATCTGATAATGCGAAGTATGTTGGTGACCCGAAATGGGATAAGTGTTTGGTTGGATATTATGTGGGCAAGAATGTGCCATTCAAGATCACCGAATTGGCCTTGAAACGGGCCTAGGGCGCGCATCTTGCGGAAGTCTTGGCAAATGATGATGGATTCTATTTCTTCATCATTCCGGATGATGAATTCAGGAGAAAAATTCTGGATGGAGGCCACTTGACAGTGGCTAGAGTCCCCCTTGTGCTAAAACAATGGCACCGAAATATGGAGCTCAAGAAAGAACTCCAATCTTCTGTTCCAGTTTGGATTCGCCTTAAGAACATCCCGTTTGCGTATTGGTCGGCTCCGGGAATCAGTGAAATTGCGAGTGCAGTAGGGAGGCCCCTGTATGTAGATCCCTTAACTGAGAAAATGAAGCGCCTATCCTTCGCCAGGGTATGCGTTGAGATCTCTGCAAAATTGGAGAAATGCGAGGAGGTAGAAGTATTGGTGGATGACGAATCTTTCTCGGTGTCTGTTCTCTATGAATGGAGACCTAATTCGTGTGCCAAATGTTGTGCGTTTGGACATAACTGCTTAGCAAAGGAAGATCCCAAGCAACCTCCGAGTACTACTGCTGTGAAACCTGCTGCTGCAAAACCTACTGCTGTTAAGTATGTTGCTGTTAATACAGATCCAACTTTATCATCGGTTGTTGCTGCTAATCCTGATCAGCTTATATCATCTGCCTCTGAGGATGGCTGGAAATAGGTTACAAACAGGAAGAAAAAATAGAATGCAGGGCAGAAGGAGGCTATAACAGCACCCCCAAGTTCGGATTTGAAGGCTAAAGCCATAGAGGGCCAGTCAAATCAGAGTGATTCTGATGATCAGAATAGCCCAAGGGTAGCTAATGAAGAAAGCTCAAGGGCTCTTGTAGTCTCTAAGCCTAATGATGCCTCCGCAGCTCTATCTCCTGACGAAGACTCGGAGGATGGTGCTAGTGGAGTTAGTAGTAGTAGTAGTGAAGGTGAGGATACGGTTCGTGCTGATCCAAGCCACATGGATGACCCGCAATCTAGTCCTGAGGCCCCTCCCAATCAAAAAGACGTCCCCAAGGCCGCTGTCTCAAAAACTCCTATTACTGCTCTGAGCAAAGGGCGGAGCAAAAGAAGGCCCAGTCATTGGTAAGATGCCCTTTCTCCCTGTTTTTTGGTTATGAATTTTGGTGTTTGGAATATTAGGGGCCTCAATAACCCCGTTAAGCAGGCCGAAATCAAAAATTTTGTTAGGTCCAATAATCTCTGCTGTGTTGGAATTGTTGAGACAAAGATCTCTGCTGCTGCTTTTGCTTCGGTTTCTTCTGCAGTTTTACCTGGCTGGACTTGGGCCAATAACTATAGTCACTCCCATAAAGGGAGAATTTGGGTGGGGTGGAACCCCCGTGAGGTCAATTTTTTTATCAATGCTTTATTGGCTCAAGCCATTGACGGTAGGCTTATCTGGCTGGCTTCTGGAAAAGCTCTGTTTCTTTCGATTATCTATGCTGAGCATCGCTTTACTTCAAGACGGCCGTTATGGGAAGATCTTATTCAATCTAGTGGTATTCTTTCTTCCGTGCCTTGGGTTATAGCTGGAGATTTCAATGCCATCCGAGACCCTTCGGATAGAATTGGTGGCTCGAATGCTTGGATTCCTGCGTTTGATGAATTCTAGGATTACGGTCCAAGCCGGTGCGGACGACTTGCGCTTCACTTGGTTATAGGTTCACGTGGGCTACCTCATCGGGCCCCAACAGAAAGCAAAGGAAGATAGATAGGGTGTTGGTTAATGGCTGTTGGAACTCGGAATTTTCCTTCTCGGAAGCCTCATTCTTAGCCCCAGGTATATCAAACCACACTCCTATGGTTATCAAAGTTATGCCAATTCCCAAAGCTTCTAAACCATTTAAATTCTTCAATTTCTGGATGTCTCATCCGGATTTCGATAGAATGGTGTCAGAAGTTTGGGACTTTCCATTCCATGGTTCGCCTATGTACATCCTTTGTGCAAAGCTTCGCCTACTGAAATGCAAGCTAAAGCAGAATAATAAGGAATCGTTTTCTAACCTCTCAAGGAGGACGGCAGAGGCTAGGCATGCCCTTCAAGCTACTCAAGATGCTATGCAGTTAGACCCGCTTAGCTCCACCCTTGCTGATACAGAAAAACAGCAGATTCAAGTCTTCACTGACCTTCGCCTCCAAGAAGAATCTTTTTACCGGCAAAAATCTAGAGTGCGATGGTTGAAAGAAGGAGACCTTAATACTAAATTCTTTCACCAAATGGTGAACAAGAGACATCTTCAAAATAGAATTACCTCGGTGACTAGTGGAGATACCACTATATCTGATCTGTCGGAAATCCAGAAGGTGTTTGTTGATCATTTTCAGGATCTTCTTGCTGCTACTCCTAATTTGGGCTGCCCTGCTAAAGAGGAGATCCAAGCGGTTCTTAATCATTTGTTGGCTGAGGACCAGGTTCGTTACCTTTCTTCTCCTGTCTCAGACGCTGAAATTTGGGATACTCTGTTTTCTCTTGCAACCGGTAAAGCCCCTGGGCCCGACGGTTTTAATGTGGATTTCTTTAAACATTCTTGGGATATTGTTGGTGCTTCGGTTATCATGACTGTTAAGGATTTCTTTGTGACCGGAAAGCTGTTAAAACAAATTAACACAACCATTATTGCCCTTGTGCCCAAGATTCCCAATGCCTCGACCGTCCATGACTTCAGGCCAATTGCGTGTTGCAATACTATATATAAATGCATCACTAGGCTTATTGCTAACCGTCTAGCTCGTGTCTTGCCCTCCATTATCAGTTTACCTCGAAATGCATTCGTAAAGGGAAGACACATCAGCGACAATATCTTGCTTGCTCAGGAATTATTTAGTGGATTTCAGCATGATCCATATCGAGCTAAGTGTGTCATTAAGGTTGATTTTAAAAAGGCTTATGATATGGTAAGTTGGGAATTCATTGAAGTTTGTTTACAAGCTTTCCGGTTTCCTCAAATTCTTACCGAGCGCATTATGACGTGTATCCGATCCCCCAAATTTTCTATATGCTTAAATGGGGATCTTCATGGATTCTTTGCTAGTGGAAGGGGCATCCGGCAAGGCGACCCGATGTCTCCATACATATTCACACTTGTGATGGAAGCATTTACCGGATTATTGGACATCCAAACCAGTCGCCCTAAATTTGGATTCTTCTGGAGATGCAAATCGACTAAGCTCTCCCATTTGTTCTTCGCTGATGATGTCCTCTAATTCTCGGAAGCTACCTTAGCCTTGATTGGTCTATTAAAATCTGGAATTGATTCTTTCTCCAGCTGGAGTGGATTGGTGCCAAATCTGAACAAGAGTGAAGTATTTCTGTCTGGGAGATCTTCTGGCCTTCGAAATGACATCCTAAATATGCTTGGTTTCCAGGTTGGTTCCTTGCCCTTTCCTTATCTTGGTGTCCCTGTTATTTCTGCAAGATTAGGGAAGGCGAACTACATAACATTGGTCAATGCAATAACGGCTCGAATTCAATCTTGGACCCATAGATTCTTGTCATTTGCTAGTAGAGTTCAACTCGTTAAATCTATGCTCTATTCCATTCAAGTCTTTTGGGCGAGTGTATTTTTTCTGCCTGTCGTTTGTCCTTGATCGAATTGAGAAGATACTTTGGCAATTCTTATGGAAAGGTCCGAATATGGGTCCAGGTGGGGCCAAAGTAGCCTGGAGAGACGTTTGCCTCCCGAGAGAAGAGGGAGGCCTTGGTATTCGGACCTTAAGAGAAAGTAATCTCGCCCTTATGCTCAAGCATAGTTGGAAGCTCTTCTCAGACAAAGAATCTCTCTGGTGTAAGTGGATCCACTCCACATTTTTAAACCGGAAGAAATTCTGGATTACTCCTATCCCCACTTATTGTTTTTGGGCTTGGAAAAGACTCCTTCGCCTTCGGTGTGTTTACCACAAAGCATTTCGAGATGGAGGATAGGGAATGGAAAAGCTGTGTCATTTTGGTTCGATCCTTGGCACCCTAATGGCCCTCTCAATATTCTATTTTCCAACCAAGAGATATATCGTTCCGACATCCCCCGAGATGCCTCTGTTGCTAATGCTTTGTCCACGCCTCTTGGTTGGTATGTTATTAATGTTAGGGCTAATTGGTGGGATCCCCTACCTGAGTTTAATCAACAAGAAGACCGTTTCCAATGGTTACGGCATCCATCGGGGAAATTCTCAATGGCGTCTGCTTGGGATCTCTTCAGACCCAAAGGAAATATGGTGCCTTGGTCTTCGTTTGTGTGGAGCTCATCCATGCCGTCGAGATACCACACCCACCTATGGCTTATTACCCGTAACAGGTTGCCAACTCAAGTTCTTCTCCTCTCACTTGCATTGATTCCAGCATCTTCTTCGTGTCCTTTTTGTTCTAGCAGGCCTGATTCGGTGGATCACCTCTTCTTTGCATGCCGTATACCGGGGGATCTCGCCTCCTTCTGGGCTGCGAAATTCAATGTCTTGTGGCGGAACAATTCTTGGCGGGAGAATCTTGATTGGGCATCTAGACGATTCTCGGACAGGGGCTTTTATCACTCTATGGCTCGATTCAGCTTTGGTGCTCTTTGCTACATAATATGGAAAGAGCGCAATAACATCATCTTCGGAATCGACTCTCTTTATCCCGGCGATGAAGATGCATCTTTGTAAGGCAATTAAAGACAAAGCGATGACGTTCAAGCATGTCTTGGATACCCCGACGAACGTAAGGCTGCAATGAGCTGGGACTTGAGTCCGTCTATCTTTGATTGATGGAGGGTCTTTTGGTCTAGTTTAGTCTTTGTTGTTTAGTTGTCCTTGTTTGGTTTTCTTTGCTGCTCTTTGGATCCATGGCACCCCTTCACTCTCTTTTGACCTTGGTCGCCTTGAGTGTCTGATCTATTGGTGCCTGGTTTCCCCCCCTTCCTTGTAAGTTTCTGCTACATCTATATATTTCTTACCTTTACCAAAAAAAGAAATTTTTTGCAATTACTTACTTTCACCAATATATATTGCAATTGGGACCTACTCACGCATGGTTGCATTGGTGGGGGCGCTCACCTTGTACTGAGAGGTCAAGGGATCGAAACTCGATCAAAGCGACCCCCCAAGTATGCTCCGTGATTTAAGCGGGGGCCTTGGTAGGAGGATGTTGGGCTAGTCTCCCTCCAGTTATAGTTAGTGGTCTCCGCTAGGTTGGTGCTCGACGGCAGCTGTGAGCAATCGTAAGGCGTGCCAGGCTAGATCCTAGATATAAAATAAAAAAAAAAAATGCAATTGGGTCAATCCAGCCAATCCAGCCAATTTTGGTTGGCCGACAGCCAACACTAATATGAATGCCGGCCGTCCTATATGGTTCTATCGGCACTAACATTGACAATTTTTAATAATATTTAAATAGTTAAATATTTTTTTTCTTTTTCTTTCTCTTTTTTTTTTCTTCCCTTCCTTCTTCCTCTAGCTAGTTGCTGGCTCAACGACTAGCTAAAGGTAGGTTCGTCCATGTAGGACGACCGGTGTCTATGTTAGCACTGGTTGGCCAAAATTTATCAGAGGGATTGAATTAGCACAAGCATAAAAGGTTCACGACTCATTTAGTCCAAAAAAAAAAAAATTAGGATTGATTTAGTATAATTGTAATAGGTTTAGAATTTATTTTGGTAACTTTGCCATTTAATCTAACTGCAGGTATGTGCATCACCAGCATTCAAGATTAAAAAATTTAACCCGAGATTGTGGGAATCTTGAAAATGCCCCTTCTTTAAATTACTCGAAATTGATTGATTAAATATATGGGTCACCTAGTCATTTAGTCATGGTTGCTTCGGTTAGGCTTCTTAGTTTGTCAAATGTTTCCTAATTATAAGGTGTACAACGAGTTGGAAGTATTTTAAGTCAAAAAACGTTAACAATTGTCAATGGCTTGGAAGATAGGGATTGTGAAGTAAATGTTACGATGGGCAACTCCGTTGGCGTGATGACTAAGAAGTAGTGGATATTTCCAATGACTTGATACAATCGATAATGATAATGGGATATCCGGTACTTTAAAAAAAGTTCAAAACACTTTAAAGGGGGAAAATTATCAAAAAAGTCATAAACTTATTGCAATTGTTCAATTTAGTCATAAACTTATTTTTTTGACCAATTAAGTCCTAAACATTTTACAATTATTTTCGATCAGTCCATCTAGGCAAAATTGGCCAACCGGCTCTGATGTGGTAGCTGGCTGATGCCGGAAACCTTTTTTTAATAATATTTTATTTTTACATATATTTTATTAATTATTTTTTTCCCTTCTCCCTCTTCCTTCTTCCTCCCTCCTCCTTCCTTCCTTCTTCTTCCTTTGGCTTTGGTGATTGGCCAGGCTAGCCGGTCATCGGACAGAGGCGGCCTAGCGAGCTCGCCTCACCAGTCGGCGAGCCCCTGTCGTTGCTGGACGAGAGGTCGTCGATTGGTAAGGCGAGCCCTCGCCGGGTCGGGCCGAGCTCACCTTGCCAAACCTAGCGATGGTGAGGCCCCCCCTTGCCGGATCTAGCGAGGGCTTGCCCGACCACCTCAGGTGGCTGACAGCTAGTCCTCCCCTTTAGTTGGTCGCCGAAGCCAAAGGAAGAAGTAGGGAGGGAGGAGGGGGAGGGGAAAAAAAAGAAAAAAAAGGATAAAAATAATTAAAAAATAATTAAAAAAATAAAATACTATTAAAAAAAAGGTCTCTGGCGCTAGTCGACTGCCACGTCGGCGTTGATCGCTATCATGTCAGCGCCAGTCGGCCAATTTTGGCCGGATGGACTAATTGAGAATAATTGTAAAATGTTTGACACAATTGGTCAAAAAAATAAATTTAAGACTAAATTGACACAATTACAATAGAGTTATGACTTTTTTGGTAATTTTCCCACTTGAAAGAGTCCTTCGCTCTTCCGCATTCTCTTGTCCTTTTGGTCTCCATCAGCTACTCAGGGAACAAATATGATAGCATTAGCGATATTTTTCATGTGTCGTCTTCTTTCCTCTTTGTTGCATACTGCTCTTATTTTCAATGTCAAAAAGGTACCATGACTACAAATCAGTCTAGACAAGATGGTGATGGCTTAGTTTACGCTGATGAGACATTTGAATTAGGATTCTTCAGCCGTGTTGATCCCTTGAAGCAATATTGTGTTACACTATACAAAAGAAATGACAAGGACAGTAGTATGGATTGCCAATGGAGCTGCTCCTCACAGATTTGTTGGGTACCTTAAGGGCATCTTTGGTAACAAATTTGTTCCCAAGAATAAAGAATCAACTTTTTTTTTTTTTTAACTTTTCGATTCTACTCCAAAACAAATTTGTTCCTAGAACAAAGAGTTTACCAAATGGTTTTTGTTCCGAATCTACTTTCGGAAATAAAAGAATAGAAATTTTCACTGTTTGGCAAGTTACCATATAGACCCTAAAGTTTCATTCTAGATGGAAATAGAAGTGAAATTTGGTCCTCAACTCGTCAGTACATGCCCATAATCCGGTTACATGGCTCTTGAATTCGGGAAATCTCGTGGTGAGAGATGCGGATGGAAGTGTTTTGTGGCAGAGTTTTGATTATCTTACAAATACACTTCTAGTATTAAACCCCAAAATCAACAAGAAGGTAATAATGCAGCCATAATTTCATTCAAAAGATACAATCTAAAATAAAAACCAACAAAAGAATATGTACATCTCCAACTCACAACTAAACTCAGCAAACTTAGACATAAACAACTCATATAAAAAAAAAAAAATCTCACTGTTAAAATGTCTAGGAAGACACTAGAAGTATAATAACTTGTGTACGACATTCATTTTAATGCCGAAAGTTTTCGCTAATTTACTTAAGTATTAAATCAGGAAAAAAAAAGATCACTTAAATGCTAACAAAGAGAAGTTCCAGTCAAAATTAACACAAGGCTTTTTTAATTAAAATGTTAATATGAGTTGGAATTATAAAAAAAAAAAAAACTAGTCCATGTGGCATTTCCATATGTACATTTCTCTTCCTCTCCATCCACATCATTTTTTTTTTTCATTTTGTTATTTTCTTTTCTTCTTTTGTGCCTTGTTGTTTCTTGTTGCGACCAACCCGGCTACCAATCACCAGACCATCGCCAAAACATCAACCCGGTTACCATTTTTGCGGCTAATAGGGATCTAACTATAACAGCCTTCGATTGTGGTAATCGCCGGAAAATGGGCTGGGACTCCAACGTAGATGCTCATCCGCGGTCAGGGCTGGCAATCAAATGACATCCCATAAAACCATAGGGAATCACAGATTCAGACATAGTTTTAATTATCAAGGAAGAAATCTTGAATTGACCCTAACTCTGAACATCGATTTCATGAAAACAACTTTATCAGCTCATTCAGGCAAATAGTCGAACACATGCTAGGCGTTTTAAAATGTAAACCTTGGACTTGATTTGAATGTATTTCTCAGCCTAAACATAGTATCCAAAGTCTTAAATCATCTCTATTTGTCATGAATCCATCTCATTTTGTCACAATTTGCTCACGATGAAACTTTGAATCCAACAGTTGAACTCGGTGATGGAAATTCCCGAGAAACAAGGAAAAACAGGGCAAAATTAAAGAGCAACACTTCTCCTCCTTCACCATCCTCTCCACCGCCGCCCATGGAACCACCGCCCACCACGCCAAGCACCACCATCCTCTTCACTGAGATCACAACAGTTGAAGACGAGACCTCAGTGTTGCCTCACCCACACAAAGATATGATGGAATCTCAAGGGAAAGAAGAAGAAAATCCACCAAAGCGAAAGTTCGGATTCTAGCCATTAGATCCATTCGTGGGACGCAGTGACGCGTTCCAATCACGAGGGACCAGTAATGTGCGAGCCCAGATTCCGGAACTCAAGTTCGATCCCACCCGATTTGCAAAGAACAAACGACGTGGACGAGTTAGTAAGAAAAGCAACAGAAGGACGTCATTTTGGGTTACACAGGTAAATGAAATTGGTTAATCGACGTCGCTTTAGGCTTTTTATGCTAATTGAAACCTCCGGCGAGCCATATTAGCTTAAGATATTAATAAAAAGAATGTCACGGATTTCTCACCAAACAGATCGGAATTGGCACAAAACAATCGGCTAGCGAAAATATCTGACACTAAAATGAGCGCTATACACAATTTATAAGGAGAAATGTTAAAAAAAGTCATAAACTTTTTATATTTGTGTCAATTTAATCATAAACATTTTTTGGTGCCAATTTAGTCCTTAGTCTTGATTCAGTCCTTTTCGGCCAATTTTGGTTGGATTTTTTTTACTCAGCGTCGATCAGCTGACGTGGAAAACTTTAAATAATATTTTAATGTTTTTAATATTTTATTCTTATTATTTTTCTGTTTCTTATTCATTTTTTCTTTTTTTCTTCTCTCCTCCTACCTCTAGCCGGTCGCCGGACCTTGATGGCCGGCCGCAGGCAACAACCGCAAGCCTCACCAACCACCTTGCCAGTGGCCGCGAGGGTAGCCTCGCCAACCACCTCGCTAGTGGCCGCGAGGGCAACCTCGTGTTGTGCGGTGAGGCTCACCCTAGCTGGATTTGGTGAGGGTCAAGCCTTGCCTCGGGGAGGCTCGACCTCGCCAGTGCCGCCCAGGCCACGACGGCGACCTAATGCCAGGCAGGTGAGGCTTGCCCTCATCAAATTTGGTGAGGGTGGAGCCTCGCCCATGGCTGGCAAGGCTCAACCTCACCGAATCGTGGCCTGGGGTGGCGCTAGTGAGGGTGAGCCTCGCCGCCCAACGCGAGGCGCTCGCTAGCCGTCATCTTTGGCCAGTCGCCAAGGTTCGGTGATCGGCTGGAGGAGGAAGGAGGAGGAGAAGGAAAAAAGAAAAATAAAGAAAATAAAAAATAAAATAAAAACATATTATTAAAAGTTGTCAATGTCAACACAAATCAGGCTATGATGCCAACATCTATTAAGCAAAATCTGGCCAAAATTGACCGGAAAAGACTAAATTGATACAAAGTAAAAAAGTGTTTAGGACTCTATTGGCACTAAAAAAATTTTAGGACTAAATTAGCATAAATATAAAAGGTTTATGACTTTTTTAACACTTCTTCCCAACTTATAGTGTCCTCCTGCAAATGTCCTCATGGAAATGTATACACTTTCATCTGACTTGCAGCTACCCGAAAAACCTAAAAAAATAGCAAGTCAAATGGAATGAGCAACCATAGCCTAGCACTTAGGGTTATGTCAAAGAATCGAGAATCGCCTGGACGGCCTGAAATCGGACCACACTAGACCAGACTAGAACCAGCGACTCCCTTAGGAAACGATCTGGTTTCGGTTCCAATTTAGTGGAACCGATGAATATCGATCTGGTTCTCGATTCTAAGCGTGGAATCATTTGCCTAACTAGTCGGATCGAACCGATATACACATATATATTTAAAAAAAAGAAATTCTATATCAATCACTTAATTATTTTGTAATTTTTCGACCAAATATATATGTACATATACATTTGTAATTTTTGGACATTATTGACTAATTTTGTCTCTTGCGTGTATAATAGGATTAACTCCCTACTTTCTTTTTTTTTGCCTTTCTAATAATCCTTTTAGTTGTTCTCAACTAAAACAAGATAAAAAAACTTAGAGGAAGGAGAGAATCGATTACAGATGTCTATAAGAGCCAACGGCTCATTTTAAGAGTATAATTAGGTTATTCCTTAGCCATTCCCATGATATAATTAGGTTAATATTGAAAAAAGATGAATTAAGCAATTAATGTTTTAACTTCTATGGAGGTTGGGACTTTTAATGTAAAATCTAATTCTCCACTTATTTCTAGTGTCAGGAGCTCTAAAAAGGACTGCATAATAACCCTTGAAGAAATTAAGTTTTTAGTTTACGAGTATTGTTCCTTCATTTTGCCTTATAGTTTTCAATTTTTAATGAAAATTAATGGCTCGCAATTCAACCTAAATATAAGGTTGGCTTCAGTTCTCGGGTGGATCCATAGAATCAACGGGCGAGCCTTGGTTCCAATTTTTCGGAATCGGTCCTTAATGGATAGTTCTCAGTTCCAAGATGGGAATTGCACACCTGAACCATACTCACCCCTACTAGTGAGTAATACATTTATTTTAAGCAGGTTGAGCATCTACATGCATGTTTAAGACACAAAAATATAACTCATTTATAACAAATCCAACATATAACAAAATCAATTATATATAACTTCAATATAACTATAGTCATATCAAAAAAATAAAAATAACCATCAATGGTCTAGTCAACTTATCAATCTCATTCATTGATCAATCTTGTGTTTAAATGTTGAATTATGATCATACATAACACCTCATGTTAAAGGCAACTAAGATTCCATTTGGTTAGGTCTCCACTTATATTATTGATGACCCGCCCATAAAGATGTCCTAAAATTAGCATGCAAACTCACAAACCCCTTGAAAGAAACATTGAGCATCAACACAAACCCACAAAAGTATCCTCCAAAATCTACAAAGTCAATGTAGAATCTATATCACAAATCGGTTTCTACAAATCAAGACAGATAATCTTTCTCAACCATGTTCATCAAACAGAATACATTTCACAAAGTATTTCTCAAATTGTTTCAGAATTTTTCATAAACCAAATTCACATATTGATATTTATAACTTTTCGTAAAGCCTTTCATAAAAGGTTTCTCAAACCATTTACAAATAAAAAAAATGTAGTAAATGTCCCATGTAGACTTTTATGCAACAAATATGTCATTTCATATCTCGTACTATATGTAATCCATATTACTTTTGAAATATGAGTTTAGAAATTTGAACAAGAGATTGTTCTATTCATCTGAGGATGGTCAAAACTAAATGATGTAGTTATATGAGTCGATGATCTCATAATCTTATCAATTAAAGGAGAATCAACGTCAAAACCCACTCTTTACCAAAAAAAAAAAACGTCAAAACCCAGTAATGCTACAACTCCACTAAACTATGCTTTTTTTTTTTTTTTTTTTTTTTTTTTTTTTGCTGGTCTTACTCTAATTCTTACTTTCAAACTTTTACTCTGTCTTCTTACAGAACAAGAGAGTCGAAACCCACACTTAAAACTAAATCGTCTTCACACTTTTACTCTGTCTTTTACAGGACGTGAGATTCGAACCCCTACTTTTCCCTTCCATGTTGGAAGAGTGACTACGTGATTGACTAAACTATGGTTAATCGCTAACAAAATTACTCATATATGTCAACTAATTGCTCATCCAAAACAATTACTTAAAGCTATCCATAAATGCCGAGCTCACTTGCAAAACTCTGAAATTTTGCTCCAACTAATCCATTACTTCAAATCGACTCCCCTCAAACCCACAATTCCATATAAACCCTAATCTATCAATCCCCTATATTTGTCAGCTTGAAAACTCCTAAATTGAACCCATTAGCTCGGAATTCTTAGGGCTTGATTTTGAAATTTTCTTCAATTAAATGAAAGAAGGGTATGAATACTTACCGGGCTTTGCAAAACGAAATGAATCCGGTCTGGTGAAGCCCCCGTGGTATGTATGCACAAAAGCCCTATTTCCCTCCTTTTTTAACCTTTCTTTATCTCCTTTTCTTTCATGCGGGCGCTCTCCCGTCCTTCATGACTAACCTGAGCACTTTTACTTCTTCGTTGATTACTCAAAATTTCCTCTATTTTCTCCCAGCCTTTTGACCCCGTCAATATTACATCTAGCCGGTATGAAGAAGGGAAGAATAACACATCAGGGTTCGACACTATTTATCATCGTGGAAAAGAATACGATTCTGCTCCCGATGATTCCACATTCCAACTTGACCCAAATGGAGTCCTACGGCTCCTGTCAAGGAAGGCCTCTGTCATCCCGTTCAGGTCAGGACTAGATAGTGGATCACCTTATTTTAATCCTAACCCATCTTGTACGGCTTTGTGCACAAGGAGAAGGAGACGTGCTGAGCTCCTTAACAGTTCGATCGTTTTCGTTTTGGTATTAAATTCAAATGGCATTCTAGGACGCAAAACTTGGATTGACTGAGCAAAGGGTTGGACGGATCATCTCACTTTTCCAATAGAAAACCCTGTCACCTATGCATTTTGTGGTGCCTGTGGTACCGATACGGTTGATGCGTCCCGTGTGTAGCTGCTTGAAAGGCTTCACACCGAAGTTTTCTCAAGAATGGGAAAATGTGGATTGGTCAAATTGGTGTGTGAGAAGTCCCTTGAATTGTAATCATATTTGTGATGTATTCTGGGGGTGAGATTGCCAGATACACACGGCCCCTGGTTTAACAAGACAGTAGATCTTCAAAAATGCAAAGTAATTAGCAAGAAAAACTGTTCTTGTATGACTTTTCAAACTTGGATATCAAAAGGGCAGGAAGTAGTTGCTTGCTGTGGTTTGGAGAGCTTATGGACGTAAGAGAGTACAATCAAAACGGGCAAGACTTATACATCAGGATGGCTGCCTCAAAATCAGGAAGAAAAAGGTTTTAGGCCCTTGCAATAACTAATTATAGTTGTTGATTTGTATGCTCTTCCTTCTCTTAGATCTACTACAAATGTGAAAGAAGCATAAGCTGGTCATGGTCTTGGCACTATCCATCATGACTGGTCAACATCGTTTTTCTTTTTCTGAATTTAGCGACATGTATTCCTATGAAGATGGCAGAATCATATGCTGGAAGGTGAGCAAGTGGTAAAATTGCCTCCTTTTTTCACTTTGTCATCTGGGAACTCTTCGTCTCTTGGGGGAGCCAAGAGGGAAGCTAAGTTAGAGTCCACAACCTTAAGCCTGTCAACTCTGCTTGCTCTCAAATTTGCTTCGATGGCCATTCTTGAGTCATCAAGTGATGACTGGCATGAGTCAGTCAGATTTATTCACCTGCAATATGACACATAGCATAGGAAAGTCGATTGGTCTTCTACAGGTACAAGTCTTGATGTCATTTTCGAAAGATACAAAACCATGATGGATTTTTAACAGTCCAGACAGTCTATTCAACTTTTCAAGTTAGTTTACTACATAATTTCCTGGGTGTTGATTGTTCAAAGGTTCAATGAAGAAAATGTTCATGAAGACTTGAAGAGTGTCATTACCCGCAGAAGGGGCTGTAATGCACAGCTTTTCTGTCATTGGAATGTCAGTCTCTTTAAGAATCTTTTCTAGTGACTTCCCAAAGTCAAATATAACGAGGATGACCCCTTGATACTTACAGAATTTCTGAGACAGCAGCCTAGTCTTCAAACATTTCTATTCCGGTGTGCCAATGCTTGAATGGATTTTGCCAAAAGTCCCACAAAATTGGAGTTCATTGAACCGGATTGGTTATGTTAGGATAAACGCTTTGGACTGTAAAAGAGACATTCAGAAAGTATTCTGGTTTAAAGTTGCCAGACACACGGAGCTCCTGGTTTGACAGGAGCATGGATCTTCAAGAATGTGGAGAAGCTTGCAAAAGGAACTGTTCTTGTACGGCATACTCTAATTTAGATTCTGAAGGTGGAGGAAATGGATGTTTGCTGTGGTTTAGGGACTTGACTGATATCAGAGAATATACAATGAAGGTGGGCAAGACCTCTATGTTTGGATGTTTGATCTGGATCCAGGTATTATTTTGCTACCAACAAGAAAATTTCCCCGTCGGTAAACACAGACAGAAATGCCTCCGGAACAAAACATGGACACCGAACGATTCTATTTTAATATTCAATAAATCCTATTTCTTGTTTGAAGCTCAGCAGAGCCCAATTCCTTCTCTCAACAGGCAATAAAGAGCCCAAATCCGAGTCCGTCAACATATTCAATTGAATCCACTTTTACTTAAAAGCTCAGACTAATAAGTCATGGGCTAATTAGGATTATTAACTGCCTGCATTACACCTTATCCTTGATGCAAGACGTCTTTCGTGTAACGCCCTCACTGTATGCTTTAACAGTTGTGAATCTCAATGTTTTTTGTGCTCCAACAGTTCTCTTTAGTCCAGGTCACTCAAGCAAGAAGGAGAAGCTGATCTTAGGCTTGATATCTGTAGCATTGCTGCAATTCCTAAGTCTCAGTCTGATGGTGGATGTTCAGAAAAAAGAAGGCCGTGATGAAGCACCTGCAAGTTACTTTTTAACTCAGTTTTCTCTGGTAAATTTTTTAATGATGATTCACTTTTCTCTGGTAATGTGCAAACTGTTGGTCGATGCTTTCTGCTAGCTTTCGAATGGCTATGATGCAGGACAATGATATCTACGAAGTCTTTCACTAGAATATTACTGATTTCAAACTCTCTATATGCATTTATTTGGGCTTGTTGAATTTAGAGACAAAGGTTCACCATGGCTAAAGAATTTAAAATCGTATGTACCTCAGCTTGCTGCAAATTTTATGCAATGTCCCAAACCCCATTCAAAAGGTTCTGAATCTGACCGTGACCTCGACTCTACCCCTCGACCCACCCTTGTCACTGGGCCGAATGCCTAGTTGCTTGAAAGAGAAATGCCCGGAATGATGGAATCGGTTCAACCAAAAAATAATTGTGCAGGCCCTATGTTGTGCAATGGCTGAAGAATCTGAAAATATGCAACTTGCTGTAGATTTCATTTCATGTCAGATATCTATCGTTCTATCTGATTTGGAAATAAAACAATCTCAATGATCGCAGTCTCTAACCAGAAGGGTGTCAATTATCTTGAAATGGTTAAATGGCTCTTCGAAAACTTGGAATAAATTCTTTGGAACACAAGGGGGATGCATAGATAGCTTCCTTTTGTGGGTCCCTGCAAATCCACTGAATTGTTGATTAGTTTGTTCTTTTTCTTGTGTGAGGTTACTGAGGAAAATGTTCTATTTTCCTCGATGTAGGTGGGACGACTTTACAACAGATAACAAGCTTCAAGAATGGTGGTTTTGGACCTGTCTACAGGGTAATAAGTAGTGCAAGCCATCAGTATAAAATACATTATGCCATCCATGGATGGAATATGGATCTATCTACCGTCTTCTGTTAATTAGCATGGACGCACTGTCTCAACATATTGCACAAAAGCAGTTGCAGTTGCACTTGCACCTCAAACACTCAGCAATATATCAGTTCTGATCAATCCCAGAAAAGAATTCATTTTGAATGGCCTTGGCTCTCTTGGCAAATGTTGGATGGATTTGCTACCTTGCAACCTGGGACATAGCATAATGTAACTACATTGGGAGGATAATTCACCTAATTTAACTACATCGGAAGAATATGATGAAAAAGAAAGTTTCTGATTCTGTCAATTTAATACAAACATAATCACTTTCTGTTAACTTTTAGGTTTAACTGTGCGGAAATTTCTACAAGGTTTGAGAATGTGAAAAAAGAGGAGAGATAAATTGAATAATAAAGACCAAAAAATACCTGTGAACAAAATAAGTAGTCCTACAATTTATGACTATCTTCAGGGTATGTTGAAGAACAGTCAAGAAATTGCAGTGAAGAAACTTTTAAGGAGTTTAGGCCATGGACTAGACGAGTTCAAAAGCAAAGCCTTACACCTTGCCAGGCTTCAGCATAGAAACCTTGTGAAGCTTCTAGGATGCTGTGTTCAGAAAGAAATGTTGATGAAATACGAATTAATGCCTGACAAAAGCTTGGATACATTCATTTTTGTTTTGCTTTCTGTCATGATTCATGATGCTCAACATCTCTTAAGCATGCTATAATGAAGTTCTATGTTCTAAGACCTTGCAAACAGTCATCACAGATGATTGTACTGATGTCTCCATTCTTATGACATGAGATCTCACAGAAATTGAACTTGGAATCGTTGCTCATTTACCAATAGCATAAAGATTGATAAACTCTATAAGAGTAACATTCATTAGCATGAATCAGTTCATCTGTCTTCAACATGCAGTAATAAATTGTGCAGGCCCTACTTGAAGTACATGAATTGAATTTCTGCAGATCAGGAGCAGAGTAAGCTGCTTGATTGGGGTAAGTGATTTCACATCACCAGTGGAATAGCTAGGGGTCTTCTTTACCTTCACCGAGATTCCAGGCTGAGAGTAATTCACTAGGATCTAAAAGCTGGCATTGTCTTGCTAGATTGTGAGTTGAATCCTAAGATATCTTATTTCCGGCTTGCTAAAAGTTTTGAAGGAAATGAGTCACATGCATGTGTCACGGTCCGTGAATCCTCCCGTACTCGTGACACTTGTGAGTGGGGCTTGGGGTTATCTGGTGAAGAGTGTGAGGTAAAAGGGTAGAACACAACTGGTTTGTGGGAGTGGCGTCAGGACGGTTGGTGCTAGGAGTTCTAGGATAGAATGATTATATCACTTAGGAATTCTGAAGATAGGATAGGCCTCCCGTGCAAAAACTGGTCGGGAGTTGATGCCGCTCTCCTGACGAGGCCATGGCAGGCCGAAACCAGTTGTTGTGCCTAAAGAGAACTGCTATATAATTCGATAGACCAGACGCCCGAGCGAAGCTGGGCGTGGTAGGATCTCATACGAAGAATCATTCAGCGTATCGTTCGTGGAACAACTAAAGAAAGGGCTGGCTTGGCAAATTCCGCTCGCTAGGCGCCCGCGGGTCGTTCCGAGGCTAAGGAAACTCTCGACCCGTGACAAGTGGTATCAGAGCAAGAATCCCTCTAGTAAGCGAGTGAGCAAGTCGGAGAATCGGACTCCTCGCTCAAGTGCGGGTGAAGTAGATAAGTCCTAGTGGATGGGTGCTAGGACGAGTCGGCTTCTCGCCGAGCAGAATGCGAGTTAGAGAAGAACCAAACCCTTGCTGAATGGGGATAACGTTCCTGGATCAATCGGTGGATACGAAGAGGAGGTCTACTATCACGTTTTCAACAAGAAAAGAACCTCCATTGGTCTGTTGGGGGGTCAAGATACTGATTAGGCTGAAATGGTGCTGCCAAAAGATGCGGTTGGCGAAAAATGCCACACTTTCCGGAAAGCGCAGGTGACCGAATGGCCGAGTGGCTGAGATCAAAAGAAGCCATCAATGGAGCAAAACCTGTTTTGTTGGGCGAGCGTGACCGTTCGATGTGAATTCCCAAAAGTGGCACATCAATGGTTAATTTACGCAAGGAAGCGGCATAGTAGATCGCAACGAGGACGTTGCGAATTGAGTGGGGGAAAATATCACGATCCGTGAATCCTCCCGTACTCGTGACACTTGTGAGTGGGGCTTGGGGTTATCTGGTGAAGAGTGTGAGCCAGAAGGGTAAAACACAACTGGTCCGTGGGAGTGGTGTCAGGATGGTTGGTGCTAGGAGTTCTAGAATAGAAGGATTATATCACTCAGGAGCTCTGAAGACGAGGAAGGCCTCCCCTGCACAAACTGGTCGGGAGCTGATGCCGCTCTCCTGACGAGGCCATGGCAGACTGAAACCAGTTGTTGTGCCTAAAGAGAACTGCTATATAATTCGATGGACCAAACGCCCGAGCGAAGCTGGGCGTGGTAGGATCTCATACGAAGAATCATTCACCGTATCGTTCATGGAACAGCTAAAGAAAGAACTGCCCTGGCGAATTCCGCTCGCTAGGTGCCCGCAGGTCGTTCCGAGGCCAAGAAAACTCTCGGCCCGTGACACATGCACAAAGCAAGTGGCTGGAACATAGTAAGCACTTAAATCACTGCAACGTATGTGATCAAATGGATATCAAGTTCATTGTACCTGGTGGATTTATTTGTGCAGTGGTTTCCCTTGAGTATGCAATTAATGGAGTTTTCTCAGCAAAGTCGGATGTGTTCAGCTACGGCATTTCGATGCTGGAGATAATTAGTGGGACACGAAATAGAGGGTTCTCTCACCCAGATCACCCTCAGAATCTTCATGGACATGTAATTTCAAAATTCTGATTTCTGTTTTCTTTTTTTGGTTCACTGAATATCAAGAACTACCCTTTAATAGATTAGTTTTGATGTGGTCAGGCGTGGAAACTATTTCAAGAAGGAAGATCAATTGAATTTGTTGATCCGGTAGTCGGTAACTCATATAACATATCAGAAATCATGAGGACCATACACATTGGTTTTTTATGTGTCCAGAAATGCCCCGAGGACAGGCCAACCATGTACATGGTGATTCTGATGCTGGGAAGCGATATGGCACTGTATGCCCCAAAAGAGCCCGGATTTTTCGGCAAAACAAAAGGGCGTCACGCCAATGCTTGTGTAAGCCAGCCCGAACATGCTCTCCTAATGAGGTTACCTTGACAGCATTTTCTGCTCTGTAGAAGATGCTTTCATGATGATCTCTGACCTCTCTGATCTGAAGAAGTATATGTTCTATGGCAACTTGTGTACGTTGTGAAGATGGCAGAGCCAAGTGCTGGAATGTGAAAGAGTGGCATCACCAATAGTGGACACCGCAAACTGGAACGATTCGTCCCCTCAAATTGTTGCACATTGTAGAACACTTCCAACTACATACATTGAAATGTCTTATTGTCTTAGCATTCTGCATTAATACTTTGTCTTATTTTAATGGAAAAGAAAAGTTTATATGAAGCTGAACACCGAAAGGGAAGTTTAAATAACCAGAGAGATGTCATTTCCTCAGGGTCGAAGACTACAGAGTCAATGTCTTATAAGGAAATAAACTAAATACCTGGGGCCGTATTCTTTCGGTATAGTCATTGGCCAAGATGTACCTAATTTGGGTATAGTTGGTTGTTCGGGAATAATTGTTTGGAGACATACTTGTGTAGATTACATATTATTTGAAACCAGAATTTGAGGCTTCGTCCTCCCTTTGATGGACAGCCGGGTCTCTCTCTTTTCCCTTGTGTAGGGATTTGCATCCGGGCCTTGCCCTGACGATCGCTCTACCCTTATTAACCGGCATTTAAAATTACTTAGCAAGGAAAAAAACACGGGAAAAAGAAAGAAACAAAGAAAACCACATTAGTCCACATTGCTTATATCTCCAATTTATATCTCCCCCACTTTGCTGTAACAATGGGCCCCGCTCAGCCCATTTCTCTAAAAGCCCAAGCCCAACATTTCATTTCCTCTTCTTGTGGAAGAATTCGGCGGAGAAAAAGAGGTGCGTTTGTGGAGATGGAAAAGGAAAGAGGAAAAGAGAGAATTTTCATGATCCACATAGCCTGGCAAGCCGAATCAACTTCAAATTGCAAAGCCGGGTTAAGTATTCAAGCTTATTATTCATTTAATTGGATTAATTTTCGAAGTTAGGTCATAAATCTAAAGTTTTATCGATTCTCAACATTGAGGTTCGATTGAAAAGTTGTCAAGCTGTATGTGTACATATATATATATGAAAGTTTATTTCATGGAGGTGTAAGGTTAGAAGGAGCACGAGAGATAAATTCACTAAGATTTAGTAGTAAGCAATGATGTTTTCCCAATTGACCTGGTAGGCAATCAAACGCTTATTATCAATAAAACCTAAATGCCCAATTGATATTTAAGATCTTAATCTAGCGGAAGAAGTATGGCATAATTGAAAATGCCAAGTTTCTGGCAAGGACTTGAGGTTGGCGAGGTGCTAGTGACCTTGCCGGGCATGGTTGATGCCCCACCAACAATGGGGCGGCAGCCACAAGAAGGAAAGCTAGCCTCAGCCCTTTGGTTTAGTTTATTTTTTTAATTTGTGTTTTCTTTTTTTTTCCTTAAATTTTAAGTCTTTTTTATGGAAAAAGAGAGAAAAAAGGAAAAAATAAGAAGAGAGAAAATAAGAAAATATAAAGGATGGAAATGTCATTAAGCAGCGATGAGGTCAAGTCTTTCGTTAAGACTATCATGGCTACTTCAAGTGCTTATTTGAGAAAATGAGGATACTCCGAACTCCTATTTTAGATAAAGATTCACTTCAAATTTTTATTTGAGAAATTGATGGCACTTCAAGTTTTTGTTTATAATTTTTCCTTGTATATATGGCATAACTTTGAAAATTACTCTGATTATATGAACTAAGGACTTGAATCCTTACCAAACGCTGCAAAATGTGGCTAATTCAGCTTGTCGAGTTTGAACTTTTCCTCATCTTTTCCTCTCTTTTCTCTACGTTTTCAATTTTTCTTTGCTTTTTGACTAGTTGACTAGTCAATGCCGCAATATTACACTTTAAATAAGGGAGGTTAACTTCATAAGGGGGGTAAAAGTCACAAAAGTAAAATAAAAAAAAAGAAAGAAGTTAAACTTCAATATTTTCTCTCTGCTCTCTTTCGTAATTTTTTATTAATTGATCATGTTCTGGTTGGACGTGTGTATTTATCTTTGTTCTTCTTTCATAATTTAAATGCATTTTGTCATGAATTTATTTAAAGATTTAAATATTTATGTTGCAGAAAAAAGATTATGAGATTTTCAATGAGTTAGGATCGGCAATAATGGGAAGTTGGAATTAGTCTTAAGTCAATAGGGTGTTCAATTTTGGGGATTATTGATGTAGATGCCACAATTGGCAGTCTCATTGGGGCATTGACTTGGAACTTAGTGGCCTTTTCCGATGGCTTCTTATCAGTTCATGGAAAATGCCTGTGGCTCCAGACCAGCCTTGAAATTGCAGGGGTCTTCATTCTTCATGTGATCTCTCTTCTCCCTTTCTTCCGTCTTCTTAACTCACTCGGCAGATTCGCTGATTTTGAGATCTTGACTGCTTCAAGCAGTATGAAAGCTTTTGCGGCACTTTCCATGTGTCTTGTTCTCTTCTCTTGCAATGCCCTTTTCCAATGCACTAGATACCATAGCAACAGATCAGTCAACTCGAGACGGCAAGAACCTACTCTCTGCTGGTGGGACATTTGAGCTGGGGTTCTTCAGTGCGGGCGATCCCCGAAAGCGATATCTGGGAATATGGTACAAGAAAATAACCACGACAATAGTGTGGGTTGCAAATAGAGTAGCACCCCTTGCGGACGCATCAGGCACTTTGAGGGTTACTACCCACGGAAGTCTCGTCCTTCTCGACGGGAATGGAAGTGATATCTGGTTGTCGAACGCTCTGATACCAGTGCGTAATCCAGTTGCGCAGCTCTTGGAATCAGGAAATCTGGTTGTGAGAGACGCAGAAGGCAGTGATCCCAATAATTTCCTGTGGCAGAGTTTTGACTATCCTACAGATACACTTGTAGCCGGTATGAAGCTAGGATGGAATAGAAGATCAGGTTTCAATCGTCATTTAACATCATGGAAGAGCATTGATGATCCTTCTCCAGGTAACTTTACGTTTCAACTTGATCCGAATGGCTACCCACAAGAACTATTGAAGCAGGGTTCTGACATCAAGTTCAGCACAGGACCATGGAATGGTCTTCGAAGGAGTGGCATACCTAATTTAAATCCGAACCCATACTAAAGGTATGAATTTGTGTTAAATGAGGAAGAGATGTACTACCGCTACGAGCTCCTCAACAGCTGGGTCATTTCCAGGATGATATTGATGCCCAATGGCATGCTACAGCGATTCACTTGGATTGACCGAACGCAGGGTTGGACGCTTTACATCAGTTGCCCAATAGACCAATGTGACAACTATGCATCATGTGGTGCCTATGGTAGCTGTAGGGTCGATACTTCCCCAGTGTGTAGGTGCTTGAAAGGCTTTGTGCCCCGATTTTCTCAAGAATGGGATATTTTGGATTGGTCTAATGGGTGTGTGAGGAGAAATGCTTTGGATTGTGAAAAGGACATATTTGTGAAGTATTCTAGGTTAAAATTGCCGGATACTCGGTCTTCCTGGTTTAACGAGAGCATGAATCTTCAAGAATGCGAAGTAGTTTGCATGAAAAATTGTTCCTGTATGGCTTATTCGAACTTAGACATCCGAGATGGAGGAAGTGGTTGCTTGCTGTGGTTCAACAAGCTGATTGACATTAGAGAGTACAGCGACTATGGGCAGGACCTGTACATCCGGATGGCTGCATCGGAATCAGGTATTCATTTATTATAGACATGAATTTGCTAGATACTGAAGAGAAAAATGGACACCCATCTTTGAGGGGGAGCTTAGAGAAGTGTGATATTGGTGATACCTAGTTCTTACTCCTGATCCTGTGTGCTCCTGCTTCTTCTCTTAGCTTTACTACCGTCACACCAAAAGAAGCATGAGCTGGCCATGGGCTTGGCAGTTTCTTTCGGGTCTGTTTTCCTCATTCTGGTTCTCACCATCCGTGTTCTACAATGCAAGAAGAAGAAAATGAAGCTTCCCGAAGGTAAACCGTACTTTATGATACAGTGCTGTCAGATTTTGTATTCTGGTTCTCATCATTCCCAGTTTTTACATTAGTCATTTCGTCACTTACAAGTAGGCATTTTACAAGATCTCCCAGTACTTATTCTATTATTGAGCACAAGAATTCTTGTATCGTGTTCATTACATTAGTCAGCCCCTTGTAGAAGTGAAGTTTTTTTTTCTTAAATTAGACTATCATTAGAGGGGATTCTGCATTCATGTCCCATTCAGCATTCATCCTCACCAGGCCCAGCAGTTATAAGATTTTCTATTTATTTTATCTTACCATTCCACATCTCCAATGAGAGGTCACTAAAAGATTCCATGATGAACTGACAAAGTCAGCCAGTCTCAACCAAATTGTTCCGAGGCATTTGTGTGTCAGTGTCAGATGTGCGAGACAATGACAAACCACTAGCAATCGCGATCATATTCGCAATTCAATGCTTTCATATTTAGCAATTAGCATGCCTTTGTAGCATCATGATTGAAGGAAATCTGAATTAATGCAGAAGCCACCCAGAGATATTTGCAAATCAATTTCATATAATTTGTGCTCCAGCTAAAGGGACAGTTTTGAATCAGGAGACCACTGTGAAAACCAGAAGGAAGATCTTGAGTTGCCACTATTTGACTTGTCTACAGTAGCTATTGCTACCAATTACTTTTCATCGGACATAAGCTTGGAGAAGGTGGTTTTGGACCTGTCTACAATTTGAGGATTGTAAAGTACTGCCTCGCTGTTGCATTTGCATAATATGTTTAAGAAAATATTCCAAGGCTGAATAACTTGATCCCAAAATGTTTAGTTACTGTGAGTGGAATTCTAGTGAGAAAAAGAGTAGGCAAGGAATTATTTTCACTAAACAAGTTGACCGTATGCAGGGTGTGTTGAGGGGTGGTCAAGAAATTGCGGTGAAGATGTTGTCAAGGAACTCAAGACAAGGGCTGCATGAGTTTAAAAATGAAGTTCTATATGTTTCCAAGCTGCAGCACCGGAACCTAGTGAAGCTTCTAGGATGTTGCATTGAGGAAGAAAAACTTTTGATCTATGAATTCGTGCCCAACGGGAGCTTGGACTCATTTCTCTTTGGTTTGCTTACTTTCTCAATTCCTTAGAAGCATGGATTTTGTGAAAGCTCCAAAATATTGTCACTAAAGTAGCAAATTAGCAAATGACTAAATTGATGCCTTACTCCTTGTAAGCTACAAACCGTGCAGAGTTTACTAATGTGAAATGAACTTTTGACAGATCCAACGCAGAGGGAGCAACTGGACTGGTCAGCTCGTTTCAACATCATCAATGGAATTGCTAGAGGGCTTCTTTACCTTCATCAAGATTCCAGACTCAGGATTATTCACAGAGATATAAAAGCTAGCAATGTATTGTTAGATTGTGAAATGAACCCCAAGATCTCTGATTTTGGCTTGGCTAAAAAAGCTTCGCAGGGACTGAGACACAGGCAAATACTAACAGAGTGGTTGGAACATAGTAAGTACTTTTAGTGCAGTGATGTCCTCTGTGCTCAATTCGCTTTCAAACTGATGGTTTCAATAAATCAATTTCTGTAGTGGTTACATGTCTCCAGAGTATGCTCTTGATGGACCTTTCTCAACAAAATCTGATGTCTTTAGCTATGGTGTATTGGTGCTCGAGATCATAAGCGGGAAGAGAAACAGAGGGTTTCATCATCCAGACCACGATCATAATCTCCTCGGACATGTAAGTTTGTAATACTGTTCGTCTTCCAGCCACAAGAATTTCCCCTAATGGTTGGTTTTAATGTGGTCAGGCCTGGAGACTGTTCACAGAAGGCAGGTCCATGCAGTTGCTCGATAAGTTGGTCCAGAATTCATGCAGTACTTCCGAAGCATTGCGCTCTATTCATATCGGCCTATTGTGCGTGCAGCGATGCCCCAATGATAGGCCGAGTATGTCCACGGTGGTTATGATGCTGGGAAGCGACATTGAGTTGCCTCTTCCGAAAGAGCCGGGGTTTTTCAACGAAAGGAATCTACTCCTAGAAAACCCTTCACAAAGTCAACCAAACGAAATCACCATGACACTGTTATGTGCTCGATGAGAGAGTCGTGGGCATGACTTGCATTCTTTCTCTTTATGTGAACCTCACACTGCATGTGGAAAACGAAGCAAAAGTTCTTCAATGTGCTCCCCAGCTATTCTCCCGAAAATACCGCATCTCTCATTTGGCTGCAGTTTGAATGTACATGGAATGTCTTAAGTCCACAGATTCCGGCAATCCTCTTTTACAAGTTTGTATTCCAAAGGCCAAGAGTTCCCGTACAAGGGCAACTTCCCCCATAAACTCTGCATCATTGGCCGAAAAAGAAAAATCTCGTCAACTCTATATCTTCCATAAGCTTAGTACTTTATCTCCACGTCAGAGAACAAATTTGCATCTGATTGAGTTCCCTATCGCCATCGAAATCACTTTTCTTCAAGAACGATGGCATGGACTTGGCACGTGAACCTGGTCTATGTTGAAGTCATATCAAAATTTGCATGAGGACAATCTTTGAACTAAATAGGGTCCTAGTTCACACTAAATAGAAATGAGGGAACATTCACCCGTTTCTTGGAAAGATAGGAAGAAGTTTGGGCTGGGGGCGTGCACTACCAGGTTGGTCGTTTCAATGGCTAGAATCTTGAGCTAAGTCTGATTTTAAACTTGGAATTGGGAGCTCAGACACCTTGGCCCCAGAACTGGCGACCTCGAAAACCGACCAGTTTGGTTCTATCAACGAATGTTGATGAAAAAACAATATGTGCACATGGAAACCAAACTTTTCATTAGTTGGTAATACCATGAACAGTCTAAAAGACCTGGGAAACTCGCTGGTATGAAAATAAGTTGCTTCGAGGTTTGGGAAGAGTTAACATCAACTCAAGATAATTCTTACTGATGCAAGAGAATGGTCGAGCAGCTACTCTGAGATAAGCGGGAACTTCACCATAGTTTTAATATATGGAAATTTACTGGAAAATTCAAAAATCTATTGTTATGCCAATTCAATTCTTTTTCTTTTTTTTGGCGAAATGACTCATAAACTTTTTGTAATTATGTCAATTTAGTCAATTCGGCTAATTTTGGCCGAGCGGCACTAACATGGACATTGGCTATCCTACGTTGTTTCTTTTTATTCTCTCTCTCTCTCTCTCTCTCTCTCCTTTCTTCCTCCAGCTGCCTCGGTCATTGGTCCATGTTAGTGCCGGCCAGCCAAAATTGTCTAAAGAGACCGAATTGATACTAATGCAAAAAGTTTACAGCTCATTTAGCCCAATAAAAATATTTATGATTGAATTAGTATAATTATAATAGGTTTATGGTTTTTTTGGGTAACTTTCCTGTCTAATCTGATTGCACGTATGTGCATCGCCAGCATTCACCATTAAAAAACTTAACCCGAGATTGTGGGAAATTTGAAAGCGCCCTTTCTTTAAATTACTAGAAATTGCTTGATTAAATATACAGGTCACCTCGTCTTTTGGTCATGGTTGCTTCGGTTAGGTTTCTGAGTTTGTCAAATGTTTCCTAATCAGAAGGTGTTGCACGAGTTTGGGTTGTATCTTAAGTCAAGAAACGTGAACAATTGTCAAGGACTTGGAAGATAGGGATTGTGAAGTAAATGTTACGTGGGCGACTTCGTCCGCGTGATGACTAAGAAGTAGTGGATTTTTCCAATGACTTGAAACAGTCGATAATGATGTTGGGATATCCAGTACTTTATAAGAAGTTAAAAACACTTGAAGAGTCCTTCGCTCTTCCGCAATCTCTCGTCCTTTTGGTCTCCATCGGCTATCCAGGGAACAAATATGAGAGCATCAGTGATATTTTTCATGTGTCGTCTTCTTTTCTCTTTGTTGTATACTGCTCCTATTTTCAATGTGGACGAGGTACCATGACTACAAAATCAGTCTAGACAAGATGGCGATAGCTTAGTATACTTCTTCAGCCCTGGTGATCCCCTGAAGCAATATCGCATTATACCGTACAAAAGAACCTACAAGGACATAGTATGGGTTGCCAATGGAGCCACTCCTCACAGATTCGTCGGGTACCCTAAAGTTTACTTTTGAACGGGAACAGAAGAGAAATTTGGTCCTCAACTAGCCCGGACATGCCCGAGATCCAGTTGCACAGAGAAATCTCATGGTGAGAGATGTGGATGGTAGTGTTCTAGGGCAAAGTTTTGATTGTCTTACAGATACACTTCTAGTGTCGCATCCTCAGACCAACAAGAAGAGGATGCCATTGTCGTTTTTCCATTTGAAGAATGTAGCCGCAAATAGAAATCAATAAAAGAATATGTACATTTCGAACTAATAACTAAACCTAGAAAACTCAGATACAAACAACTCATGTCCAAAAATCGCATTATCAAAATGTCCTCCCGAAAATGTAAACGCTCTCGTCCTACTTGCAGCTACACGAATAACCTAAAAGACAAACAAGACGAATGGTGAAAGTGCTAGTATGAATACCTAGAGGGGGGTGAATAGGTGTAAAGACAATTTTTCACAAGGAACGATAGGAATATTTTACTTTTGAAATTGAGTTTGAAGAACAACAAACTTTGAGCGAGTTTAAATTTTAGCAGTTAAATAGAACTACGAACAAAATAAAGGAGTTCAGGGAAGAGAATAAAAACACATAATTTATAGTGGTTTAGCTTAGATCAAATCTACCTCCACTCTCCTACGCTGACAGCCTCTTGGCTGGTTTCCACTAAGAATCAAAAGAGAATTTACAATTTGTGATCTCAACTTCAGAGTGAAGAGTCTCTACTGCTCTCTCATGAAGTCACACTATAAGTCTCTATCTCTCTCTTTTGAGTACAACTTTAAGCTCAGTGTAAGAAGTAACAAGAGAATGGGAAGTTCCAGACTTTGGAATTTCTATTTTACGCACTCTATTGAACAACTAGAGAGTCATCCTTAAATACTCCTTCGTAGCTTCTCGACTGTTGGCACTTTCCAAATGAATTCTTCCAATCAACCTGTTAGATAGAATCAATCAAAGAGATCTTCGAGCCATTTGAAGATTGTGATGAAGGCTTGTCAATCCCGTTCGCCCATATAATCAGGATCTTGGTTTCCATAAGTAGATTCTTTCTAAATTAACTTGCTATTTGAAAAGATTTTATGTATCTAAAATGATTTCAATAAAGATAATCAATATCGTAGGAGATATTTCCATCCAGAAGGCCATAAATAACCTGTACAAACCGAACCCTTGAAGAAAGAAAGATAATCCCTCATATGGATAAGTCTTCATTTTCTCTTGCGTTCAGTTTGGAATTTGTCAAAGTGGGCAGACTTCTGATGAAGATAGACTTTGACACAAAAGTATGGTGATCTTCATAATAGACTTTAGAAAGGTTTTGTCAACTTCAAAACAACATAGGAGTTTTCTCAGACAATCTCCCCTTTTTGATGGTGACAAAACTTTCTTGCAAATTTAAAGAACTATATCCTGCAAAACAACACTTTAGCAATACATGACAACTTATAAAAACAATTTGTAAAGGATTTGGATAGCATTGATTCTGCAACCACATAAAACATGTTAATCTTGAAAAATTAGACACACATCAAGATTTAAACATCCACATCCACATCCATAAACTACCACAAGGATTGCTACAGAATATAAGTGCTCAAATAAAAAAGGTAAAGTTCAAAAGTTCAAGTTTAGAGTTCAAATCTACTTATTCTCCCCATTTTTGTCAACAGCAAAAAGTTTAGAAAGTCAAAATAGAAAAGAGATAAATAAAATTAAGGTTGTCGAGGAATTCGAACTAGTTGGAAATCCCCCATGGACTGCGCTGCCTTCTCAACCTTCTAGCATTGGCGATGAACATTCTCGACTTGAGTCTGAACAGTCTTGAGAATCTGAACAGTCTGATCATTCTTGGCCACAGTCTAAGAAACTTGTTGATTTAAAGTCTGAACTTGAGTGTCTAAAGACTGTACCTTTCCAATGTGAAGATCAAAAGTGGGTCTCAAGGCAGTGTGAAATTTCTAAATCTCAATCTCCATAGTGTATTGCTGAGCTTTTATCTCCAAAAGCAGCTCTATCATCCTTGGATAGTCAGCATTTGGTTCAGTCTATGCACTAGCTTCGGCGAATTGAATTCGTGGAGAGTTGAGAGATGAGGGAACATCAACTTATCTAGCACCATGACTTGGAGTAGATTCTTCAATGTCAGCTTCAAGAAATTGAGAAGCATCGACATCTTTTGGGTTTGTAGGAGATCGACTTATACCATCACTTGCAAATTGAGGAGAAGAAGTCCCTATTTTTCATGAGTTCCCCTTGTTTTTGTGCCTATAGGTGGAGAAGGGATTCCTTCTTCTTGTGTCTTCTCATTTTCAGAATGAGAGTGATGTTCTTTCTCTGTTCGTACTCCTTCTGGTCCACTTTTAGTTGCTTTTGAATCCTCAAATAAAGATATTACAATTGTCTCTTCATAAGAGTCATCCTCATCCTTCTTTCCAAAATGACATTCTTCTTCTTCTTCATCCCTTATTCCTTCTTCTCTTTATGCTTCTTCTGCTTCGTCATGCTCTCCTTGCTTTTCTTGCTCTTTTTCTTCTTGTCTGTCTCCTCCTTCTCTTTCCATTGGTTGCTCAAAACCAGGAAAAATTTGAAGATTCTTTAAGGCAATAATAGAAATTGTAAGATCATCGTCATCCTCTTCGTCCTGCAGGATAAGTGATCTCCTCTTCTTAAAAGGTTTTTGCACAACTTCCTTGCCTTTTCTCTTTCTTCCAGTAGAATCTTCCTTGGTTTTGCTTGAGGACTCCTTCTTCAAGCACTCAATTGCCTTGTTCAGATCCTTCAACCTCATCTTCGAAATCATTTTTAGTCCTATCACCATAGGAGCAATAGTTTGAGAAAAAAGTGATGGGGGAAACTGGATCTGAAAGTATCTAAACAACTTTGTAACTAGCGTTGAATAAGGCAATTGTCCTTTGTCCTTCATAACCATCCTGTACATGTGCATCAAGATAGTATGAGGGAGTGAAAAGTGTATCCCATTGCAAATAGCAAACATGAGTCTTGCTTCGAATATGGAAATATATGTTTTTGGTGCAGCCTTTGGTCTGATGCAATTAATGACAATTTTGTGCAACGGAACATTTTAGGCTGGCAGTCTAGAATATGTGATGCCTCCTTCTGGTAATCTATCCTTGACAAGAAATCTAGTGGCTTGTCCTACGGAGACACTGATCGATTGAAAACAACTCCTTTCCACCCCAAGAATGTATGCCAGTGTGTCAACATCCACCACATAGGCTTTATTACTCACAGTAAACTGGATTTGATTATGGTCAAGAAAAGACAAATTCGAATAGAAAAATGCTATCAATTCCGGATATGCAACAGCCGTTTCAGAATAGAAATTCCCAAGTTGAAGGAAGGCTAACTTTTCCCTTAAGTTCACCTCGATTGAGTCCAAGAAGTCAAAATCGACAGTTTGAGAGTTCATCGCCCCTCTATTAAGCATTTGGGTGTAAACCCTTTTGTGCTCCTTAGAACGAAAGAGTTTCGTTCTATTACCCTGTTCATTAGCAGCCACACCCATTCTGGGTTGAAAATTCAAAAACAAATGTTCATCATCATCTTTGTTTTCAGGATGCTCAAAACTGAACCTAGGGTCAGAAGGAAAATAAAGAAAGGCTTTGTCTGCCGAACCTTCTGGTGCTATACCCAATCGTTCCATCGTTCTTAAGAACAAAGTTTCGTTCCATATACCCGTGTCCTCTTAGAAAATTAGTGATAAAAGTCATAGGAGAACCACTTTGCTTCATATAAGTGTAATGCTTATAAAGAACCCGGAGTGTCAAAGTTCAGAGAGGAACTACGTCTTGCTCAACTTCCTCTTCCAATGGTTGGCGCGGAGGGTTTTGCAAAGAGTTCTGCGGAGATTTCTGTGGAGAGTCTTCTTCAGTGAGATCGAAATGCATTGGTCCTTTTGGCATGCTTCTCGGACCTTGACTAGTAATCCGAGAGGATTTCCTTTGGTAAGACATGGATGCATACTTGGAGGATTTCATAGACAGGTTCGAGTGAAGAAAAGATGGAAACTTGCAGAGTAAACTTGAGAGTAAAAGACGAGGAAGAAGAGAGTCTATATTTTAGGGTTTGAAATGATGTGCTCGAAAGAAATACAAGAGGGCATATAAAGAGAATGAAACGGGGTATTTGAAACGTCACAAGAGAAATGCCTTTTCAAAACGGATTTTAAAAATGTATCTTCCAAAAATTTAAAAACCGAAAATTATCAAAGAAATAATTGTTTCTAAAAATAAATTAGGCAAGCGACGATTTAGATAATCATACCGTTTCATACCAAAAATTAAAATACCTGGATTCGATACATTCTTATACTAAAGTAGCTTCTAGATATTCTGAGTCTGACCAACTTCAAACTTTACTGAAGATGAGAAATAATATTTAGCTTGTATCGAATAGACTCAAATAAGTTTTTCTCCAGAGGCTTTATGAAGATGTCTGCCAGTTGATTCTTTGAATCAATTAACTGAATCATAATCTCCACATTTTGGACATGATCCCTTATAAAATGATGTCGAATCTCTATATGCTTCGCCCTTGAATGAAGAATTGGGTTCTATGTGAGATTTATAGCACTGGTGTTGTCGCATCTAATCTCGGTGCATGATTTTTCTATTCCAAAGTCTCTCAGTTGTTGTCTTATCCATAGAATTTGAGAACAATAGCTCCCAAGTGCAATATACTCTGCTTCTGCTGTTGATAGAGTTACAATACTTTGCTTCATTGAGAACCAAGATACCAGCATATTTCCCAACAACTAACAAGTACCAAAAGTGCTCTTCCTATCGATACTACAACCGGCTAGATCATCATCAAAATAACCAAGAAGAGTAAAGTATCATTCTTTGGATACCATAGACCCAGCTTTGGACAAGTTGCAACATATTTAATAATGCATTTTATAGCACTTAGATAAGATTCCCTTGGATAAGACTGAAATCTTGCACAGATGCATATACTAAATAGAATATCAGGTCTAGAGGTAGTAAGGTAGAGAAGAGAATCGATCATGCTTCTGTATAGCTTCTGCTCAATTTTCTTCCCTTCTTCATCCTTGTCTAGTTTTGAAGAACTTGACATATGTGTTTATGTCTTCTTGCAATTCGCTAATCCAAATTTCTTGATGAGATCATTGGCATATTTCTCCTAGTGAATGAATATACCTTTCTTCGATTGTCTGACTTGTAATTCCATAAAAGAAGGTTAACTCACCCATCATGCAAATTTCGAATTCATCCTGCATCGATCTCAAAAATTTCTTGTAGAAACTTTCATTAGGAGAACCAAATAAAATATCATCTACATAAATTTGTACTAGTAGAAAATATTTTCCTTCTCTCTTTATAAACAAAGTAGTATCAACTTTTCCTTTTTCAAAATCGTTTTGAGTTAGAAACTTACTCAACCTTTCAAACTAGGCTCAAGGTGCTTACTTCAGTCCATACAAGGCTTTTTTCAATTTGTAGACTGAGTCTGATTTCCTTGGATCTTCAAATCCTAGTGGTTGTTTCACATAGAATTCTTCTTGAATGAATCCATTTAGGAATGCACTTTTGACATCCATCTGGAATAATCTGAAAATTTTTAAAGCAAGCAAAAGCAAGTAATAATCTAATTGCTTCTAACCTCGCTACTGGTGCATAAGTCTCGTCATAGTCTATCCCTTCTTCCTGTGTAGATCCTTTCATCACGAGTCTTGCTTTATTTCTGATCACTTTTCATTTCTCATCCATCTTGTTCCTGAAAATCCACTTTGTTCCAATCACGGATTTGCCTTTGGGTTTTGGAATCAACTCCCATATATCATTGATGTTGAATTGTCTGAGTTTTTCCTGCATAGCTTCTATCCAGCTTTCATTAGACAAGGCTTTGTCTACACCTTTTGGTTCTATTTCAAAAACAAGTGCCAAAGCACTGGACTCTTCTCTTTATTTAGATCTGGTGCAAATTCTTTCATCAATGTTGCCAATGATGAGTTCTTTGGGATGACTTGACTTGTGCTTCCGTTGCTATTTGGTCTGAGAATCTGTTGATCCTCTACTTCGTTTGAATCTTCTTATTCTGCTTGTTGCTATTCTCCAGAAGTCTAAACCTCTTCAGAGGAAATAGACTTTGTTAAGTCTAGAATAGGTTTAGACTCTTCAAGTTGAGTCTGATTTGGTTGATTCTATACATAATCTTGAAACTTGATGTTCATTGATTCTTCCATGGATTGAGTCTTCTTGTTAAAGACCCTATAGGCTTTGCTTGAAGTCGAATAACCAAGGAAGATTCCTTCATCTGAATTTTCCTCGAACTTACCAAATCGATCATTTTCATTATTTAGAATAAAACATTTATAGCCAAAGATATGAAAATAGGAAACAATAGACTTATTTCCTTTATATATTTCATAAGGAGTTTTATCTAAGATAGGCCTTAAGAATATTTCGTTGATAATATAACAAGCAGTAGAAACTGCTTTTGCCCAAAATTGAGAGGATATTTTGCTCTTTATCAAGAGAGTTTTGGCCATCTCTTGTAAGGATCTATTTTTCCTTTCCACAACCCCATTTTGTTCTGGAATGTATGGAGAAGAGAAAACATGCTGAAATCCAAATTCATCCTAGAGCTCGCAAAGTCCTGATTTTCAAACTCACCTCCATGATCAATTTGTATGTTCGAAATAGCATAACCCTTTTCATTCTGAACCTTATTGGCAAACTTCAAGAAATATGAGAATATTTCAGACTTACTTGCGAAAAAGTAAACCCAAGTGAAACGAGAGTAATCATTCACGATTACTAGGCAATATTTCTTTTCACCAATACTCTAAGTTTTTGTTGGTCCAAAAAGGTCCATATGGAGAAGCTATAATGCTTGACTGGTACAAACTTGATTTATAGGTTTAAAGGAACTTATGACCTGTTTTTCCAAGACATAGGTAGTGCATAATTCAGTCTTCTAATAAGCCATATTAGGAAGTCCTTGAACTAGCTTCTTAGAAGAAATTTTAGCAATTTGCTTCATATTAACATGTCCAAACTTCCAATGCCAGAGACTTACTTCATCTTGAATAGAAATAAGACACTGAGAACTTTCTAGGTTTACATCCAGAAGGTAAATGTTGTCATGCATTCGCCCAATAAAAGATTGAGAGAAGTCTTGACTCATCCTAGAACAAATGCCTTCTTGGAAGTTTATTTTGAAACCAGTATCGCAAAGCTGACTTATGCTCAATAGATTGTAGTTCAAACCTTATACCAAGGAAACATTATTGATAGTTAGACTTCCAATCTTCACAGTACCACATCCTACAATTTTTCATTTGTTGTTTCCTCCAAAAGAAACTTTTCCTCCATTCAGTCTAACAAGCTTTATGAAGCAACTTGAGTCTCATATCATATGCTTCGTACAACCACTATTCAAATACCATTTGATCTTCCTTTTGATAATGACCTGTGATCAAAAGAAAAACTCAAACTTTATTTGATACCCAGATTTTTTTGGGTCCAAGGGAGTTAGTATTAAAGACAATCTTTGCTCAATCTTTCTTAATTGGTCTCTGAACCTTGGAACATTCTTTCTCGAAATGTTCTAAGTTGTTACACTTCGAACATCTGAGTCTACTTTGACCAATAGGTTTTACAAAAACTTTTGAAAATAAATTTTGTAAAATGCCTTTGCAGGTGTTTGTTTAATTCATTATTTTACTTTGGGAAAATCAATTAATAAATAATTTTTGAAGTCATACCCAAACCAAATTTGTTAAAGTAAGGTATTTGAGTTGAAAGAATTTTCTCCAGTTTTTCAAACTCTTTTGAAAATCTTTTTGTAATGTTTGACATATCTCTTTTCAAAATAGTATTTTCCTTTGAAAGAGAATTAGAATTTTCTTTCAAATTATCATAGCTTGTTTTCAAACTTTCAATTTTTTCTTCCCAAGAAACTTCCTATTCTTTGAGCTTAGAATTTTCTTTTTTTAGTTTTGAAATCCTTTTAAGAGTATATTTAAGATTGAGACAGAGTTCATCTATATACTTAGAGACTTTAACGAAATTTTTTAAATCACTAACCTCAATTTCTTTGTCAGAGTCTGAATCAAAGTCTGTTTCTGATTCAGAATGAGCCATCAAACATATGTTGGCATATTCTTCTTTACTTTCCTCACACTCGGTGTCACTCCAAGTTTCATCTTTGAGTGCCTTTTTGTACTTCTTAGTTTTTCCTTGCTTCTTCTTCAATAGAGGACAATTAGGTCTAATATGCCAATTTTTCTTGCATTTGAAGCATATAACATCCTTGTTAGTTTCATTGTCTTATGTTGGTTTCTTCTGAAAATTCTACGTGCTCTGTTTCTTCCAGTTGAATCTTCTTCCCTTTCTATTTAGCTTTCTGAATTTCTTGATCATAAGCGCCAGCTCCTCATCGTCCATATCATCATCTAAATTTGTATCATCATAATCAATGTTAGACTTTAAAGCAATTGTCTTCTTACCTTTAGGATCATCTTCCTCATTTATCTACTCCACTCCATACGATTGAAGCGTGCCTATTAGTTCGTCAACTAATAGAGGCATGATCCTCTGAGTTTCTCTAATTAAAGTCTTCACATGATTCCAATCTTTCAAAAGCCACGTAACAATTTGTTGACTTTCATTGGCCCAGAAATTGGTTAACCTTGATAAGTCAGGCCATTCACAATCTCTGTAAAGCGACTGAACATATTAGTAATAAATTTTCCAGGCTTCATACTGTCCAAGCATAAAGTTTATTTTGGTTTCCTTCACATGGTCAATCCCTTCGTAGATAACATGTAATCTGTCTCAAACTTCTTTTGTTGTTTCACAAGAAGAAATTTAGTTATATTTAGTGGGAGATAAGACACAATATAAAGAGTAGTTAGCTTTTGCGTCAAGAGCTTGTCTCTTGGTAATTTCAGCTCGTGTTATCTCATCAGCATCAACAACTTCTTTCTCTCTGTTTGAAGTTGATGTTGCTTTAGGATTGATCCATTTTTCAACAACATCCCATTCTAGGAGATCTCTCGATCTAAGAAATGCCTTCATCTTGTTCTTCCATACATTGTACTCCTTTCCATTGAAGTAAGGAGGTCTAGTGTTGCTATGATCTTTAATCAGTCCTGGAGCCAAAATATCAGTCATAAAAGATCTTTAGCCTAGAAGTAAAACACTTGAATAATTAAGCACACATGCTATGATACCAATTGAAAGTGTTAGTATGAACACCTGGAGGGGGGTGAATAGGTGTGAAGATAATTTTTCGCGAGGAATAGTAGAAATATTTTACTTTTAAAACTGAGCCTGAAAAACAATAGACTTTGAGCGAGTTTAGACTTTAGCAGTTAAATAGAACTACGAACAAAATAAAGGAGTTCAAGGAAGAGAATAAGAACACAGAATTTATAGTGGTTCAGCTTAGATCAAGCCTACCTCCACTCTCACACGTTGACAGCCTCCTGGTTGGTTTCCACTATGAATCAAAAGAGAATTTACAATCTGTGATCTCAACTTCACAATGAAGAGTCTCTGCTTGTAAAATATGGGTTTTGACCCAGTCAAAAAGAAAAGAAAAAGGTAGAAGTTTCAGCAGAGAGAGAGAGAGAGAGGAATCGAGAGTTTTCGGGAGAGGGAAAAAGAAGAGAGAGAGAGAGAGAGAGAGAGAGAGAGAAAGGAAGAAAAGACAGAAAAAAAAGGAAAAAAAGAAAAGAAAAAGGAGGAGATAAAAGGGAGAGAGAGAAGGAAGGAAGGGGAGAGGGACGGCAGAGAGCTCGAACTCAAAGAAGAAGAAAGAGAGAAAGAAGAAGAAGAAGAAGAAAGAAAAAGAGGGGCTTCGCGCGTTTTCGTCATGGGAGCCTTGCCAAGCCGCATTAACTACGTAACGCAACGCCCGGTAAGCGCTCGTGCCGCCCATTTGTCCAATTGGAGTAATTTCGGACCTAGGGCTTGAAATTCGGAATTTTAGGAAAATCGAGCGGCTAAGTATGATTTTTGAGTCGTTAAGCTGCATATTTTTATAGAAATGGTACTTTGGGATGTTGTGAAGCTATATCATCTTACGGATCGTGATTTGAGCTTGCGGTTTGTCCAGAACGGAATTTTGAAGTCGGGGGCGCATGCTGGTACTGTAGCGAACAGTAAGCTTCAAGCTTGTTTTTCTGTTGTTTTTGGTACTGTTTTGGGGTGGCTGAGTTGGGGTTATTGTTGTACGTTAAGAGAGCTTTCTAAAGACTATAAGACGGCTTGAAACGGAATTTTGTGGAGGAAGTTATGGCGCGACAAAGTTGGCGCATGGGCTGCACCTTGCGAGAAATTGATGGGTTTGCGCTAAATGCGAGTTTTCGTGGCGAATAGGTGTCGTTTTATCGACAAATAGGTTTAGTATAGATGAGTCGTTATGCGAATATCATTTTTTCTTGGCCTTTTGATATTGTTTTTCCGTTAATTGTTAGGGATCCGAGTGCGTTGGTTCGAGTGAGCGTTGTAGTTGATTTTCGACTTTCCTGTGAGTGGTGCTATCTCTTCTAAGAATTTATAAGCTCATGTCTTCAAAATTATAAAGATTTGATATTTAATGAGTTATGGATAAGCATGTTTATTGCATAAAAGTTGGATCGGGCATTTACTAAGTTTTGATATTTGAAAATAGCGTGAGAACTTTTATGAATATATATTCTGTTTGATGAATGAAATTGAGAAATATTATATGTTTTGGGTTTGTGAAATCATTTCACGAAAAGCTCGATTTTGAGATGATTTATGTATAGTTATTGATTTGTAATAAGCTTTTTGAAATGTATTTGATTTGAAATTGATTTATGAGACGGGTCTTGAAATTATTTGAAAATGTTTTATGAAAAGTATTTCTGGAGGATAAGTTGAGTTGCGAATCTTTTGGGGATGTATGAAATGATTTATGGATTTGGTTTGAGAATTATGGATTGTGTTGTTTTGGATTGATATGGATGCTCAATATCGCTGTGAGCCCAGCGAGGGGCTTGTGGGTATGCGCATACTATTCTAGGATATCCTTGTGGGCCGAGCCACCGGCTAATAATAAGTGGAGACCTTACCAAGGGGGGAATCTTGGTCGCCTCGTCACTAGGCGTTGTATCGTGACCATGGTTTGATATTGAGCCATGGATCGGTCAATGGAGTGGACCATTGACATGTGATATGAGTTGGGTCGATGGAATGGACCATCGACGTGTAATTTGAGATTAATCGATGGAATGGACCATCGATGTGTAATTTGAGATTAGTCGTTGGAATGGACCATCGATGTGTAATTTCATTTGATTATCAATGTGTGGTTTGATGAGATTAATCAATGGAATAGACCATTGATGCATGTTTTATGAGATTGACCAATGGATTAGACCATTGGCATTTGCTTATTATTATCTTGAATATTTTTGCTATAACTATAGCTATGTTGAAGCGTATGAAACTTATTCTTATTACTATATGTTTGTTATATCCTATATTTGGGTTAAAAGAGTTGCGGTTTGATTTTATAAATATGCATAGTGAGTGCTCGATCCGCTTAGAAGAGATGCACTACTCACCGAGCCGTGGTTGCTCACCCCTCTATTTTTTCCAATGTTTTTCAGGTCCCTCGATTAACGATGAGTAGGTACAAGAGTGATGCGGATGTGGGGACTTTTAAGAGTTGGACTTTGGGAGCTCTGAGGCTGCGTCCTTTGAGTGGAAGGACGGCCGTGTCATCCCCCATTCCTTATGGTTTGGGGTGTGACACTGCTGCTCTCTCACAAAGTCACACTATAAGTCTCTCTCTCTTTTGAGTACAACTTTGAGTTCAGTATAAGAAGTAACAAGAGAATGGAAAGCTTCAAACTTTGGAATTTCTCTTTCACGCACTTTATCGAACAACTAGATAGTCCTCCTTAAATACTCCTTCGTACCTTCTCGACCATTGGCATTTTTCAAAAGAATTCTTCCAATCAACCCGTTGGACAGAATCAATCAAGGAGATCTTTGAGCCGTTTGAAGATTGTGATGAAAGCTTGTCAATCATGTTTACTTATATAATCAGGATTTTGGTTTCCATAAGTATACAAATTAACTTGCTATTCAAAAAGATTTGATGTATCTAAATTGATTCCAATAAAGACAATTAATCTCGTAGGTGATATTTTCATCTAGAATGCCATAAATAACCTGTATGAACCGAACTTTTGAAGAAAGAATCCCTCATCTGGATAAATCTTCATTCTTCTCTTGCGTTCAATCTAGAGTTTGTCAGAGTGGACAAACTTTTGATGAAGATAGACTTTGACACAAAAGTCTGGCGATCTTCAAAATAGGCTTTAGAAAAGTTTTGTTAACTTCAAACAACATAGGAGTTTTCTCTAACACTTCTTCATAATTTAAATGCATTTTGTCATGAATTTATTTAAAGATTTAAAGATTTATGTTGCACAAAAAAGATTATGAGATTTTCAATTAGTTAGGATTGGCAATAATGGGAAGTTGGAATTAGTCTAAGTCAATAGCGTGTTCAATTTTGGGAATTTTTGATGTAGATGTCACAATTGGCAGTCTAATTGGTGCACTGACTTGGAACTTAGTGGCCTTTTCCGATATTTCCTACCAGTTCATGGAAAAAGCCTGCGGCTCCGGATCAGTCTTGAGATTGCAGGGCTCTTCATTCTTCATGATCTCTCTTCTCCCTTTTTTTCCGTCTTCTCAGCTTACTCAGCAGATTCGCTGATTTTGAGAACTCGACTGCTTCAAGCAGTATGAAAGCTTTTGTGGCAGTTTCCATGTGTCTTGTTCTCTTCTCTTGTAATGCCCTTCTTTCCAATGCATTAGATACCATAACAACAGATCAGTCAATTCAAGACGGCGAGAACCTACTCTCTGCTGGTGGGACATTTGAGCTGGGGTTCTTCAGTGCGGGCGATCCCCCAAAGCGATATCTGGGAATATGGTACAAGAAAATAACCACAAGGACAATAGTGTGGGTTGCAAATAGAGTAGCACCCCTTGCGGACGCATCAGGCACTTTGAGGGTTACTACCCATGGAAGTCTCGTCCTTCTCGACGGGAATGGAAGTGATATCTGGTTGTCGAACGCTCCGATACCAGTGCGTAATCCAGTTGCGCAGCTCTTGGATTCAGGAAATCTGGTTGTGAGAGACGCAGAAGGCAGTGATCCCAATAATTTCCTGTGGCAGAGTTTTGACTATCCTACAGATACACTTGTAGCCGGTATGAAGCTAGGACGGAATAGAAGATCAGGCTTCAATCGTCATTTAACATCATGGAAGAGCATTGATGATCCTTCTCCAGGTAACTTTACGTTTCAACTTGATCCGAATGGCTACCCACAAGAACTATTGAAGCAGGGTTCTGACATCAAGTTCAGGACAGGACCATGGAATGGTCTTCGATGGAGTGGCACCCCTTTTCTAAATCCAAACCCATACTACGGGTATGAATTTGTGTTAAATGAGGAAGAGATGTACTTCCGCTATGAGCTCCTCAACAGATCGGTCACTTCCAGGCTGATATTGACGACCAATGGCATTTTACAGCGATTTGCTTGGATTGACCGAACGCAGGGTTGGATGCTTTACATGGCCTCGCCAACAGACCAATGTGACAACTATGCATCCTGTGGTGCCTATGGTAGCTGTAGGGTCGATACTTCCCCAGTGTGTAGGTGCTTGAAAGGCTTTGTGCCCCGGTTTTCTCAAGAATGGGATATGTTGGATTGGTCAAATGGGTGTGTGAGGAGAAATCCTTTGGATTGTGAAAAGGATATATTTGTGAAGTATTCTTGGTTAAAATTGCCGGATACTCGGTCTTCCTGGTTTAACGAGAGCATGAATCTTCAAGAATGCAAAGTAGTTTGCATGAAAAATTGTTCCTGTATGGCTTATTCGAGCTTAGACATCCGAAATGGAGGAAGTGGTTGTTTGCTGTGGTTCAGCGAGCTGATTGACATTAGAGGGTACAGCGACTACGGGCAGGACCTCTACATCCGGATGGCTGTGTCAGAATCAGGTATTGTAGACATGAATTTGCTAGATACTAAAGTGGAAAATGGACACACATTTTGGAGGGAGAGCTTACAGAATTGTAATATCAGTTATACCTAGTTCTTTCTCCTGATCCTGTGTGCTCCTGCTTCTTCTCTTAGCTTTACTACCGTCACACCAAAAGAAGCATAAGCTGGTCATGGGCTTGGCAGTTTCTTTCGGGTCTGTTTTCGTCATTCTGGTTCTCATTATCTGTGTTCTACAATGCAAGAAGAAGAAAGTGAAGCTTCCTGCAGGTAAACCGTACTTTATGATACAGTGCTGTCAGATTTTGTATTCTGGTTCTCATCATTCCCAGTTTTTACATTAGTCATTTCGTCACTTACAAGTAGATATTTTACAAGACCTCCCAGTACTTATTCTATTATTGAGCACAAGAATTCTTGTCTCGTGTTACATTACATTAGTCGGCCCCTTGTAGAAGTGAATTTTTTTTTTTTAAATTAGACTTTCATTAGAGGGGATTCTGCATTCATGTCCCATTCAGCATTCATCCTCACCAGGCCCAACAGTTATAAGATTTTCTATTTATTTTATCTTACTGTTCCATATCTCCAATGAGAGGTCGCTAAAAGATTCCATGATGAACTGACAAAGTCAGTCAATCTCAACCAAATTGTTCGAGGCATTTGTGTGTCAGTGTCGGATGTGCGAAACAATGACAAACCACTAGCAATCGCGATCATATTATCCTAATATGTTCGCAATTCAATGCTTTCATATTTAGCAATTAGCATGCCTTTGTAGCATCGTGGTTGAAGGAAATCTGAATTAATGCAGAAGCCACTCAGAGATTATTTGCTAAACAATTTCATATAATTTGTACTCCAGCTAAAAGGGACAGTTTTCAATCAGAAGGCAGCTGTGAAAACAAGAAGGAAGATCTTGAGTTGCCACTATTTGACTTGTCTACAGTAGCTGTCGCTACCAATTACTTTTCGACCGACAATAAGCTTGGAGAAGGTGGTTTTGGACCTGTCTACAAGGTACGAAAATTATGCATGCTATTCTCGAGAAGGACATTGTTGCTATGTGAGGATTGTAAAGTACTGCCTTCGCTGTTGCATTTGCATAATTTGCTCGAGAAAATATTCCTGAATATGTTGATGAGAGGCTGAACAACTAGATCCCAAAAAATTTAGTTACTGTGAGTGGAATTCTAGCGAGAAAAAGAGTAGGCAAGGAATTATTTTCACTAAACAAGTTGACCATATGCAGGGTGTGTTGAGGGGTGGTCAAGAAATTGCGGTGAAGATGTTGTCAAGGAACTCAAGACAAGGGCTGCATGAGTTTAAAAATGAAGTTCTATATGTTTCCAAGCTGCAGCACCGGAACCTAGTGAAGCTTCTAGGATGTTGCATTGAGGAAGAAAATCTTTTGATCTATGAATTCGTGCCCAACAGGAGCTTGGACTCATTTCTCTTTGGTTTGCTTACTTTCTCAATTCCTTAGAAGCATGGATTTTGTGAAAGCTCCAAAATATTGTCACTAAAGTAGCAAATTAGCAAATGACTAAATTGATGCCTTACTCCTTGTAAGCTACAAACCGTGCAGAGTTTACTAATGTGAAATGAACTTTTGACAGATCCAACGCAGAGGGAGCAACTGGACTGGTCAGCTCGTTTCAACATCATCAATGGAATTGCTAGAGGGCTTCTTTACCTTCATCAAGATTCCAGACTCAGGATTATTCACAGAGATATAAAAGCTAGCAATGTATTGTTAGATTGTGAAATGAACCCCAAGATCTCTGATTTTGGCTTGGCTAAAAGCTTCGCAGGGACTGAGACACAGGCAAATACTAACAGAGTGGTTGGAACATAGTAAGTACTTTTAGTGCAGTGATGTCCTCTGTGCTCAATTCGCTTTCAAACTGATGGTTTCAATAAATCAATTTCTGTAGTGGTTACATGTCTCCAGAGTATGCTCTTGATGGACTTTTCTCAACAAAATCTGATGTCTTTAGCTATGGTGTATTGGTGCTCGAGATCGTAAGCGGGAAGAGAAACAGAGGGTTTCATCATCCAGACCACGATCATAATCTCCTCGGACATGTAAGTTTGTAATACTGTTCGTCTTCCAGCCACAAGAATTTCCCCTAATGGTTGGTTTTAATGTGGTCAGGCCTGGAGACTGTTCACAGAAGGCAGGTCCATGCAGTTGCTCGATAAGTTGGTCCAGAATTCATGCAGTACTTCCGAAGCATTGCGCTCTATTCATATCGGCCTATTGTGCGTGCAGCGATGCCCCAATGATAGGCCGAGTATGTCCACGGTGGTTATGATGCTGGGAAGCGACATTGAGTTGCCTCTTCCGAAAGAGCCGGGGTTTTTCAACGAAAGGAATCTACTCCTAGAAAACCCTTCACAAAGTCAACCAAACGAAATCACCATGACACTGTTATGTGCTCGATGAGAGAGTCGTGGGCATGACTTGCATTCTTTCTCTTTATGTGAACCTCACACTGCATGTGGAAAACGAAGCAAAAGTTCTTCAATGTGCTCCCCCAGCTATTCTCCCGAAAATACCGCATCTCTCATTTGGCTGCAGTTTGAATGTACATGGAATGTCTTAAGTCCACAGATTCCGACAATCCTCTTTTACAAGTTTGTATTCCAAAGGCCAAGAGTTCCCGTACAAGAGCAACTTCCCCCATAAACTCTGCATCATTGGCCGAAAAAGAAAAATCTCGTCAACTCTATATCTTCCATAAGCTTAGTACTTTATCTCCACGTCAGAGAACAAATTTGCATCTGATTGAGTTCCCTATCGCCATCGAAATCACTTTTCTTCAAGAACGATGGCATGGACTTGGCACGTGAACCTGGTCTATGTTGAAGTCATATCAAAATTTGCATGAGGACAATCTTTGAACTAAATAGGGTCCTAGTTCACACTAAATAGAAATGAGGGAACATTCACCCGTTTCTTGGAAAGATAGGAAGAAGTTTGGGCTGGGGGCGTGCACTACCAGGTTGGTCGTTTCAATGGCTAGAATCTTGAGCTAAGTCTGATTTTAAACTTGGAATTGGGAGCTCAGACACCTTGGCCCCAGAACTGGCGACCTCGAAAACCGACCAGTTTGGTTCTATCAACGAATGTTGATGAAAAAACAATATGTGCACATGGAAACCAAACTTTTCATTAGTTGGTAATACCATGAACAGTCTAAAAGACCTGGGAAACTCGCTGGTATGAAAATAAGTTGTTTCGAGGTTTGGGAAGAGTTAACATCAACTCAAGATAATTCTTACTGATGCAAGAGAATGGTCGAGCAGCTACTCTGAGATAAGCCAACTTCACCATAGTTTTAATATATGGAAATTTACTGGAAAATTCAAAAATCTATTGTTATGCCAATTCAGTTCTAAAATATTTTTTTGGCCAAATGACTTCTAAACTTCTTGTAATTATGTCAATTTAGTCAATCCGGCTAATTATTGCCGAGCGGCACTGACATGGACACTAACTGTCCTACGTGACATCACTAGCACCAACATGGACAATTTTTAACAATATTTTAATGTTTTTTTATTTTTTTATTTTTCCTCTCTTTTTATTCCCCCCCCTCTCTCTCTCTCTTATTTCTTCCTCCAGCTAGTCGCTGCCTCGGTCACTGGCCTAAGGTAGGGCTGTCCATGTTAGTGCTGGCCTGCCAAAATTGTCTAAAGAGACTGAATTGACACTAATACAAAAAGTTTACAACTCATTTAGCCCAATACAAATATCTATGATTGAATTAGTATAATAATAATAGGTTTATGGTTTTTTTGGGTAACTTTCCCGTCTAATCTGATTGCACCTATGTGCATCACTAGCATTCACCATTAAAAAACTTAACCCGAGATTGTGGGAATCTTGAAAGCGCCCTTTCTTTAAATTACTAGAAATTGCTTGATTAAATATACAGGTCACCTTGTCTTTTGGTCATGGTTGCTTCGGTTAGGTTTCTGAGTTTGTCAAATGTTTCCTAATCAGAAGTTGTTGAACGAGTTTGGGTTGTAAGTATCTTAAGTCAAGAAACGGGAACTCTTGTCAATGACTTGGAAGATAGAGATTGTGAAGTAAATGTTACGATGGGCGACTTCGTGGGCGTGATGACTAAGAAGTAGTGGATTTTTCCAATGACTTGAAACTGTCGATAATGATGTTGGGAAATCCAGTACTTTATAAGAAGTTAAAAACACTTGAAGAGTCCTTCGCTCTACCGCAATCTCTCGTCCTTTTGGTCTCCATCGGCTATCCAGGGAACAAATATGAGAGCATCAGCGATATTTTTCATGTGTCGTCTTCTTTTCTCTTTGTTGTATACTGCTCCTATTTTCAATGTGGACGAGGTACCATGACTACAAAATCAGGGCAGAAGAACAGCCCAAGTGCCATAACTTGGCACGGAGGGACACTTAAGTGCCATAACTTCAAAATGGTACACTTGAGTGCCAGTTTCGAAGTTAAATGGAACACTTAAGTGCCACTCCGGCGAAAATCCAGCCAAATGGCTGACGTGGCAACTTTCCGGCGAGTTTGGTCCAAAACGGCGTCGTTTTGCACGCTGACGTGGCGGAGAGAGTGCAAAAACGACGCCGTTTCGTGTAAATAATAATATAAAAATTAATTAAATTAGATTTAAACTTAATTTTATTTTAAATATTAAAAAAAATTAAAAATTAAGAAAAATTTAAAAAAATTAAAAATTTAAGAAAAATTAAGAGAAAAAAAAGGGGTGGAGGTCGAACGGGGCGGCGAGGGCGAGCCCTCACTGCCGCCGCCTCCCGCCGTCGCCGGGAAGGGCCGGCGACGGGGGAGGGTCCGGGATTGGCCAACGGGGGAGGGCTCGCGGGCCCTCGCCGGGTCGCCGCCCTGGCCGTGGCCCCCGCGACCCCCCGACCCTCCCCACTCCGTCGGCGGCCATTCCCGATGGCGGCGCGGGAGGCGGCAAGGGCCCGCAAGCCCTCGCCGGATTGGGCGAGGGCGCGACCCTCACCCCAGATCCGGGAGGGCTCGTGTGGGGCGAGGGTCACGGGCCCTCACCGCGCCGCCGCCGCCGGGAAGGGCCGGCGACGGAGTGGGGAGGGTCGGCCGGGGTCGCGGGCCCAGCCGGGGCCGGTGAGGCTGGCCGTCCGGCGGCGAGGGCCCGCGAGCCTCGCCGGATCCGGGGCGGGTCGCGGCCCTCGCCACGATCCGCCCAGGCTCGTAGCCTCGCCGTCGGTCGGCTAGGGTCCGGCGACCCGGCCGACCCTCCCCCTCCGTCACCGGCCCTTCCCGACGATGGCGAGGAGGTGGCGGCGGTGAGGGCTCAACCCTCGGCCTCAACCTCGACCTCCCCACTCTTTTTTTTTTTTCTTAATTTTTTTAATTTTTCTTATTTTCTTAATTTTTTGAATATTTTAAATAAAATTTTTAAATCTAAATTAATTAATTTTTATATTATTATTTACACATAGACACGAAACGGCATCGTTTTTGCATTTTCTCCGCCACGTCAGCGTGCAAAACAACGCCGTTTTGGACCAAACTCGCCGGAAAATTGCAACGTCAGCCATTTGGCCGGATTTTCGCCGGAGTAGCACTTAAATGTTCCATTTTACTCCGATATTGGCACTTAAGTATACCATTTTGAAGTTATGACACTTAAGTATCCCTCCGTGCTAAGTTATGGCACTCCATATGTCCCAACCTCACAAAATCAATATACACAAGATGGCAATAGCTTAGTATACTTCTTCAGCCCTGGTGATCCCCTGAAGTAATATCGCATTATACCGTACAAAAGAACCTACAAGGACATATTATGGGTTGCCAATGGAGCCACCCCTCACAGATTTGTCGGGTACCTTAAAGTTTACTTTTGAACAGGAATAGAAGAAAATTTTGGTCCTCAACTCACCCGGACATGCCAGATCCAGTTGCACAGCTCTTGGATTTGGGAAATCTCGTGGTGAGAGATGTGGATGGAAGTGTTCTAGGGAAAAGTTTGATTGTCTTACAAATACACTTCTAGTGTCACATCCTCAAACCAACAAGAAGAGGATGACATCGTCATCTTTCCATTTGAAGAACGTAGAAGCAAATAGAAATCAATAAAAGAATATGTACATTTTGAACTAATAACTAAACCCTAGAAAACTTAGACATAAACAACTCATGTCCAAAAATCACGTTATCAAAATGTCCTCCCAAAAATGTAAACACTCTCGTCCTACTGGCGGCTACATGAAAAACCTAAAAGACAAGCAAGGCGAATGGAATGAGCAACCTTAGCCCAATGAGTAATACATATTTTCTAAACAGATCGAGCATCAATTATGCATGTTTAAGACACAAAAACATAAATCATTTACACTAAATCTAGAATATAACAAACTTGCAAGATGAAAATGAATTATATATTGTTTCAACATAACTATATTCATATAATAAATATCCATTTTAACAATAATATCAAAATAACTATCAATGGTCCTAACCACTGATCAATCTTATCCGTTGACTAATCTCATGCTCAAATATTGAACCATAATCACACATAATGCCTCGTGACATAGGCGACCAAGATTTTCTTTGGTTAGGTCTCTACCTATATTATTAGTGGCCTATTTATAAGGATATCCTAAAATTAGCATGCATATTTACAGACCCCCCAATGGGCTCACAGAGACACTAAGCATCAATATAGACCCACAACCACATCCTCTAAAATCCATAAAACCATTCCAGAATCTATATCACAAATCAGTTTTATAAATTAAAATGGAAAATCTTTCTAAACCTTGTTCATCAAACTGATCACAATGCATTTCTCAAGTCATTTCAAAATTCTTCATAAACTAGACTTACAAATCGATATGTATAATATTTTGGAATGCATTTCATAAAAAGGTTTCCCAAACTATTTACACAAATAATAATAATAATAATAATAATAATAATAATAATAATAATAATAATAATAATAATAATAATAATAATAATAATAATAATAAAAATGAAAGTTAGTAGATGTCTAATCCAAACTTTTATGCAACAAAAACATCATTTCATAATTCAAACTTTATATAATCCATATTGCTTTCGAACTAAGCAATGTAGCTCTACAAGCTAACGATCTCATAATTCTATCAATTAAACAAGAATCGACATCAAAACCAACTAAACACTATAACAATGACTTGATTAAACTACACTTAATCGTTAACAAAATGACTCCCACGTGTCAACAAATCGTTCACCCAAAACCATCATTTAAATATATCCGCGATTGTAGAGCTCACTTGCAAAAATCTAAAATTTCGCTCCGACTAAACTGTTACTTCAAATTGATTCACATTAAACCCCCCGGCTCCACAAAATCCTAATCTATCAATCCCTCATATTTCTTAGCTTAAAACTCCTATATTTAACCCATCTACTAAGAATATTGAAGGATTCGAAATTAAGGCTTGGATTCGAAACTTTCTCCGATTAAATGAAAGAAAGTGTGAACACTTACCAGGCTTTGCAAAACAAAGTAAATCTGGCTTGGCGAGACTCCATGGCGTGTATGTACAAAAGCCCTCTTTCCTTTTCTTCTTTTTTAGTCTTTCTTTCTTTCCCTCCTTTTCTTTCTTGTAGGTGCTCTCCTGTTCTTCAGGACAAATACCATAAAAAAAAAGTCCAAACTATGCTTTCTGTGATGCAAATATTCAAAACCTTTTTCTATTTCACCAAAAACCTTAAACTTACTCATTGTGCCACAAATACCTTAATTTTTTTGAATCATGAAAAATTTCAAACTTATACATGTATGTCATATATACTCTCTATTTCAGTTTTATCTAGAATATATGTATGACATTGGTATAAGTTGGCATTTTCTATGACACAAAGTTTGGGTATTTGTTCCATAATGGATAAACTTAGGGTTTTTTGTGATATAAAAAAGGTTCGGGGTATTTATGTCACAGCTAGAGCATAGTTTATAGTTTTTTGTGATAGTAACCCCTCCTCAATAGGCTGAGCACTTTTACTTTCGTCGATCACTCAAAATTTCCTCTTTATTTTTTGCCCAGCTTTTTGACTCGGTCAATATTACATCTAGCCGGTATGAAGAAAGGAAGAATAACACAACAGGCTTCAACACTGTCTATCATCGTGGAAAAGCATTGACGATCCTTATCCTGGTGATTCCACATTCCAACTTGACCCAAATGGATTCCAACAGCTCCTATCAAGGGAGGCTTCTGTTATCACGTTCAGGTCAAGACCATGGAATGGGTGTTTGATAGAGTGGCTCACCTAATTTAAATCCTAACCAATCTTGCATAGCGCTCTGCACAATGAGAAGGACACGCACTACAGTTATGAGTTCCTTAACCGTTCGATCGTTTTTGTTTTGGTATTGAATTCAAATGGCATTCTACGGCAGCAAAATTGGATTGACTGAGCAAAGGGTTGGACGTTACTTCTCACTTTCCAGTAGACAATCGTGACACCTCTGCATTTTGTGGTGGCTATGATATCAGCACGGTTGATGAGTTCCCTGTGTGTAGCTGCTCGAAAGGCTTCACACCGAAGTTTTCTCGAGAATGGGAAATTGTGGATTCATCATATGGGTGTGTGAGAACTCCCTTGAATTTTGATCATATTTGTGAAGTATTCTGGGGTGAGATTGCCAGATACACGCAGCTCCTGGTTTTAACAAGACAATAGATCTTCAAGAATGCAAAGTAATTTGCAAGAAAAACTGTTCTTGTATGATTTTTCAGACTTGGATATCAGAAGGGCAGGAAGTGGTTGCTTGCTGTGGTTGGAGAGCTTATGGGCATAAGAGAATACAATCATAACGGGCAAGACAAATACACGAGGATGGCTGCATCGGAATCAGGTAGTGACATGTTTTAAGATCCTTGCAATTACTAATTATAGTCGTTGATTTGTATGCTCTTCCTCTTAGAATATTTTGTTAATTTAAATGTGATCTCAATTTTGTATTTTCCAATTAATTCCGAAACCACTGGGGGTTCGCCCCAGTGGCCACCCTTCCAACAAGGTTCAAATCCCCATTCGTAAGTTTCGAGAGTGGATTTACTGCCTAATTTATTATTCCGATTTACTACCTAATTTATTACTCACATTTATTATGTGATAATTGTTCATTAATATGTTATCATAATGATTTTGATAGAAGATGTCTATAATATAAGAAACAAAACAAAAACGTCATGCCGTCTAGTTCAAACCCTATCTCTACAAAAAACATACCACCAAGTTTTGAAGGGTGTTAGCTAGTGGAACAAGACGTATAAATCTGGTGATTTCATATTCGTAGATCGATTACGCTCCACTCATTCGTTCAAAGTTTTGGGATTTTCACATTTACATATTTTAATCAATGGTTGGGGGTATGTCGATCATCTACATTTCCACAAAATTGTTCCCGATTATGCTTGTCTATGTTTGTGAATAGTAAATTAGAATCGTCAGCTTTTATTTAGATTTAGTCTAATAATTGATATCAGAGCATGCTTATGATCGCTACCTTAGTGAAAATTTTGGCATTTTGTATGTTTTAATTGGATTCTGAATGGATAAAATTTGGATTTTTTGTGGCTTGGAAAGGAATTTTAAATTGCGGTCAAATACAAGCGACCCACCATGCAATAACGGATTTGCATGATCACATCATCATTAGTTAAAAAAGCCTTTACTAACTACTCAAGGTTAATCGAGTGGTGAAATTTTCAGTGGTTAGGGTTTTAGGGCAAATTATTTTAGGCTTAATTCCAGTCAATTTGTTGGTTGATTTTGTTGAATCTTGGAACTATGCATTCGTATGGCATTGTCTTCGAAATCCATTGATCAATTTGATCGAACATGGGCTGTGGAAGAAGACCGAGGCGGCGAAATGGAAGTTAGTCTCGGTGAAGCAACAATAGAAGAAAATCACATGGAAAGAAGACCTCATGTGCATGTGCCTAGCTAATGGGCACGAGTGCAACAACCCCCGAGGCAAAATTCCAATTATGCCCTTGTCAACTAAATTACGATTTTGCCCCTTTGCATTAAGCAACATTACAGTTTTACTCTTACAGCATAAAATTCCGATTTTACCCCGTTAGGGGTGAAAATTTATGATTTTTCCCTTTGGGCATAAAATTCCTATTTTACCCCTTGCAAATGAAATTCCAATTCTACTTTTGCATGTAAAATTCCAGCTTTAATCCTTTTATACGTGATTTTACTGTTTTGCCCTTACATGCAATTTTATGAATATTTTCTTGTGAAATTAAATGTCTACGGATCCATATATATTTAATTAATTGAAGATTAGCCACGGCATCTTTGATTATATTAAATTATATACATTAAGAGTATTTGGATCGCATATAGTCAAAGACACTAATTGTGACTAGTAGCATTAATATTATGAATATTATCCTATGGGAATTTTCAATATATTAATGTGATTAATTAAGATGAAGTAATTTATCTTTCTTAATTTATCAACAGGGATTGAGGAAGGGAATATAATTTGATAGTTTCACAATGAAGTAATTATGAATATATTTAAATTAAAAACTTAGCTCACATGCAGTTTTTTTATGTTATGTGATTTGTATTTTATAACATGTTTTACGTTGGTAAATTATTATTTAAGTTTATCTGCTTCAAATATATTGATACATAAGTTTTCCTTTGATTATAATGCAGTCTTACCACTTAAGATTAGTTTTAGTATAATTGTTCCCGAGTTGAATGATAATAACTATAAAGAATTGAAGAAATTAATTCTTCTCCAATTGGGGTGCATATATATTAATTACGCTCTACAGTCAAACGAACCACATGTTCCTATTGAGGCTAGCACTTAAGCTGAATATACTCTTTATGCATAATGGGAGCAGTTTAACCACATCAATGTGATGTACCTAAAGTTAAAACTTTCTGATAGCAATCATGATTCAATCATTTAGCATAACAATGCCAATGAATTGTTGGAGGCTATTGATGAGCAATTTGAGTTTTAAGAAAAGGCATGTGTCATGATCCTGATTATGAAGTTCTCATCATTGAAGCTTACTAGTGTAAGAGATGTGCTGAGGGATATTGTAGCTCAGCTGAAAAATATTGAGGTTGGGATATCATAATCTTTTCTTGTATACTATATCCTAAACACTCTCCCACAAGAGTATAACCCTTTCAAAATCTCTTACAACACACATAACACTAAATGATCAATCAATAAACTCATCACCATATGTATTCAAGAGGAAGAGAGGCCGCTAGTGGAAAAAGGAGAAAGTGCTTATATTGTCACGCCTCGACCCTCGAACGCATGCCCATCTCTCGGTGGTTGATAAATATGCGGACGTCCTAGGACGCGTCTCCAACCCATTCAATTTTAATGCGCATGCATAAGCGAACAAATATCCCCTGACAATCAAAAGCTTAGGATAGAATAGCAGGCAACAATTCACAACCAAACCAAGCCTTTTATAAACACACAAGTTTATATACAATGCAAAGCTGTTTACAAAAGACCGGCTCAACAAAAAGGGGGACTGTCCTAAGACCAACTAGTCAGACACGTCCGCCGATCCTTCAATCTCCACTTTCCCAGACTCCGGGGCTTCAGGTCCTTCATGACCGCCATCTACGAACCTGAAAATGTTGAGCCCACGATCGAGTGACACAATGTCTCAGCAAGTTCACCCCCTAAACTCTAAGTAGGAAGGAAATACGCCCCAAGGGCTACCTAAGCACAAGCACAAGTCAAAGGACTAGCATTTGCCTCAGATCTTTCCTGCAAGTCAGTACAATTCAAATACCCGACCAAGCCTTTTTATAAACACACAAGTTTATATACAATGCAAGGCTGTTTACAAAAGACCGGCTCAACAAAAAGGGGGACTGTCCTAAGACCAACTAGTCAAACACATCCGCCGATCCTTCGATCTTCACTTTCCCAAACTCTAGGGCTTCGAGTCCTTCACGACCGCCATCTATGGACCTGAAAATGTTGAGCCCACGATCGAGTGACACAATGTCTCAGCAAGTTCACCCCCTAAACTCTAAGTAGGAAGGAAATACGCCCCAAGGGCTACCTAAACACAAGCACGAGTCAAAGGACTAGCCTTTGCCTCAGATCCTTCCTACAAGTCAGTACAATTCAAATGACCAAACAATTCAATTCAATTCAATTCAATTCAACAATATTACTCATTCGACTCCATACCATCAATGCCATCAACAACTCTATTGATTCGACCACTGCTCACCTAAGCTGAAATAGATATATTCATAAAATCATTGCTCACCAAAGTTGATGTCTAAATTTGCTCACTGAAGCTGCTAGATCAATTATTGCTCACCAAATCTACTAGATAGCATTTGCTCGCCGAAGCTGCTAGATGACATTTGCTTATCGAAGTTGCTAAAAAACTATGATGCTCGCCAAAGCTGATATCTATAGTGCTCACCGAAGCTGCTAATGTATTATGGCTCACTTAAGCTGATTTAGTACTTAAAGACCACTTTCGGTGTCAACATCCGACACCTGGTATTTTCCAATTAAAATATCAGTATTTCACAACCATCACTCAATTTCACAAACATAACAATCAACTGAACAAACTAACCACACCGTTGCGATCAGTGCGAAATTCTAACAAACGGCTCTCTCGGTATAATTTCCGAAAAATATTAATTAATTAATAATTAAATAAATTCCGAAAATTAATTTAATTTAAATATAAAATAATATAATTAAATAACATTTTATTTAAATAATTAATTAAAAGTCTAATTAATATTACACTAATATAATTACATAATTAGACTAATTAATCCATCAACTAATCTAATCATGCACATAATCTAATCAACATTTAATTAAACTAATCTAACCACCTAAATATACTTAGTATAATCTAAACACCCTAAGTATAATTAACTCCCTAAGTAGAGTTTAGTCGGTAAACTCACCGAATTAACGAGCCGGTGAATCTACGGCGATGGCGGTGCAACGGCGGCCGATAAACTCCAAAGTAGCAATGCCAAACGGAGACCGACCCGAGCTGAAAACGGCCACGAAGCTTCGCTGGAAATTGCAGGCTGATGGCTCGGCTTCAATAGGGTGTTGCGGTTGTTGGACAAAGACTCGAGCTGGTTGTTCGATGTCTGTTACTTCGATGGGCTCGGGCTGGCGGTTGATCCGTGCGTGGGCGTGGGCTGCTGGCCGTGAAGATGGGCTGACTCGGTGGACGTGTGTAGTGTGACGACCCAGACCCGGGACAGTACGGAGGGATAGACTAAGATCGCCTCGGCAGTATGCAGGCGAGGCTAAAGGCATTTCTCCTGTCCCACATCGCTTAGGAGGGGAGTCCTGGGAGCCTTTATAAGGCTTGGGTCTCTTAATGTGTGACGCGTTTTAAAACCGTGAGAGGAAAGACCGTGGCTGGGATGGCGGTTCGTCCGCACCAAGGCGGGTGATCCAAAGTAGACAATAACACACAGTGGGGTCCAGGTCCTTACAAATAGTATCAGAGCCGACTCCCGTAGCGTGTGGGGCCACAACGAGGGCGTTGTGCCTTAAGGGGGGAGAATGTGACGACCCAGACTTGGGGCAGTACGGAGGGACGGACTAAGATCGCCTCAGGCGAGGCTAAAGGCATTGCGTTTTAAAACCATGAGGGAAAAGACTGTGGCTGGGATGGCAGTTCGTCCGCGCCAGAGCGGGTGACCCAAAGCGGACAATATCACACGGTAAGGCCCGGGTCATTACATGTAGTCTTCGAAGCAACCAAATGAGAGCAAGGACAGAGGCAGCAGCAAGAGAGAATTGGAGAGAGATGATGTGGTGAGACGCGAAGGAGTCAACAAGAGGGGATTTCGGTGGGGGAGGGTTGACCTGCGGGGGACAGAAAATGGTGGACGACATGGCAGCTTAGGGCTTCGGTGGAGGGGGAACAATGGCCAGTGGAGGAGCAGGCGTGGGGGAAACAAAAATGAAAGCAAAGATAGAACGTGAATAGCAAAGAGGAGCCAACGGAGAGGGGAATTCGAGCGAGGAAGGAGACGGCTACGAAGGAAACAAGGTGAAGACAATTGAGAGGGGGAAGAAACCGTGCTCGAGAAGCCAAAGGAGGGCTACCAAAAAGTCAAAATAAAAATCTAATTTCATCAATGCTTGGTCCCCCAAAAGTCTCCATGTCTATCCCTTGGTCCCTCAATTATTTCTTGCACAATAATTCCACCAATAATCCAAATTGAAGCATAAAAAAAATGCAGCCCTCATGTGAGCATCCGAATTTCTTCAATTTTTGGGCTTCCAATTCTTCATCAAATTTCCCAATTGATGTCCAATTTTATCAAAGAAACAGCCCATACCATTTCTGCAAGTCCCTAACGTCATATAGCTCAGCTTGGAAGTCAAAACTCCCCTCAATTTGGCTAATCCAAATTTCCGTTCGTTTTCCGAGTCATCCGTATCAATTTTCCGTAAACATCTCGAAATCGCCGAAAATTCTTTGAATGATGAGTCGACATTCTTAAAATAAATTGTGACATGACAGAACTTTCAATTTCTAAAATCGGGTTCAAATTCACGGTTAATTACGATCTAATGCGATTTTAGCATGACTTAACCTACCAAGTAGACTCATAAATTTTTTGTCCAATTGACCCGTGATCAATTTATCTCGAGTCACAACGTACATCTTCGACCTATTGGCGGCTCTCGGTTGTCGTGAAAATCTCAAGATTTCAATTATGGGCACAAGATACCAAAACGACAGAAAAATCGGTCTAATACCAATCGACAAGAATTTTGCAATCTAATGGAATCACCCACACTTTGATCACCTATCTCAGTCGAATCGACATATTTCCGATCTCTGATAGATTTTCGACCGTGTCGTAATTACCCTTGCAAACTAGCACAGTGAAACAGTTGATTCCTGGTCGAATTCTTAAGTCTATTACGTTAAAATCCTGTAATGACTTCCCCAGTTAGTCTAGTTATCTCATGAGTGATCAGCTCAGAGAATATCACTATAGGCGCGTCGATGAAAGGCTCGATTCATTCAATTGAAAATAGAACTGAATTTTCAGGATGTCACACATATGGCAATACAAGGTAAGTATAAAGGGCAAGCCAAGTAGAAGGGAAAAAGTAAAATATGTCTACCTCCCCGAGCTAGCATTAAGAAGGAATCCAAGTGCTTTTTTTATAAAAAGAATTGACACATGAAGAAGGATTGCACCAAATTCAAGGTCTGGCTCAAGAAGAAATGTAATATATTCTCATATGTTTGTTATGAATCTAATATGGTTGATATGGGTCATAACACTTGGTGGACTGATTCTGGTTCTACAATTCACATTTCGAATTCCTTAGGGTTTTTAAAACTAGCGGAAATGGGCAGGAAGTGAACAAAGTATTTATTCAGGAAATAAGATATGTTCGCGTGTAGAAGCTATTGGGATATATAAATTAGTTCTCAATAGTGGTTTTGTTTTTAAATTTAGAAATGACCGTTTATAATCCAAGTTTTTTTAGGAATTTAATTTCAGTTTCAAGACTTGTACTTTTTGGATACTCCTTTAAATTTTCAGGTTTAACATTTAGTTTATTATATAAGTCTAAAATTATTGAGAGCGGTATTTTGTTTGATGGTCTTTTTCGAATTAATTTATAAGACAATGACATTTATAATGAAATGCACATTCACGATAATACTTTTATAAAATGATGTGTTGTGAATGAAGATTCCTCTATGTTGTAGCACTTGAGATTGAGACATATTTCCATCGATATAATTAAGCAATTAGTAAATGATTGAGTACTCAATACTCTAGATTTTACTAATTATGCAACTTGTGGACTACATAAAAGGAAAGCAGATCAACAAGTTAAAGAAATGTGCCAAGAGGGGTACAGAAATATTAAAAATCATATATACATATATTTGTAGTCTATATTTGGACTCAAATGGATAGATGTACTCCATCTCTTTCATAGAAGATTATTTACGATTCATGTATTTCTACTTGATTCGTAATAAGCACAAACTGTTGAGTGCCTTTAAGGTATTTAACACTAAAGCAAAGAAATAATGCAATAAGGAAATTAAGATCGTGAGATCAGATAGAAGTGGAAAATATTATGATAGATACACTAAAGATGGACAAGCACCTAGTCCATTTGCAAAATTTCTTAAAGAATATGAGATTATTGCCTAATAGATTATGTCTGGTCCTCCCCATCAAAATGGTGTGGCAAAAAGAAGAGACCAAACTTTATTGAATATACGAAGTATGCTTAGTAACTCTAAACTTCCTAAGTCCTTATGAATAGAGCCTCTTAAAATGGCAATGTGCGTATTAAATCGAGTTTCAACCAAGACCGTCCCAAAGACACCTTTTGAGTTATTCAAGGGTTGAAAATCGAGTTTGAGACATGTACGCATTTGGAATGCTCATCTGAAGTAATAGTCTATAATCTACAGGAAAAGAAGTTAGACCTAAGGATTATAAGTGGGTATTTCATTGGATATGCCGAAAAGTCCAAAGGATATAGGTTTGATTTTCCATCTCACACCACTAGATTTGTGGAATCAAGAAACACTAAGTTTCTTGTGAATGACATAATCAGTGGGAATGATCAATTTAGGAACCTTATTCTTGAATAAGATCATTCAGATATTTAACATTCCACCTTAGGTACTAGATTGGTTGTTGTTTACAACACCCCTTCAATTCAACTGATCATTGAATAACCAATCATTAAAGATCTACAGGTTGTTGATATTGATCCAATAGACCCAATTATTCAACAATTACCAGATATTATTAAGCATCCACTTGAACAACAAACTCCTTAGGAGAATGTCGATGCAACATTAAGAAGGTCTACTAGACTGAAGAAATCAGCAATTCCTAGTGACTACATTGTGAATTTGCAAGAATCTAACTATAATGTTGGAATTGAAAATGATCCTCAAATGTTTTCATAAGTCATAAGTTATGATAAATCCAATTTGTGATACAATACCATGAAAAAGAGATAAGTTATATGGCATTTAATGAGGTTTGGGATTTAGTTGAGTTACCTAATGGTGCAAAGGCCATTGGTTGTAAATGGGTCTTCAAAACTTAGAATGATTTATTGGGAAATATTGAGAGATAAAAAGCCAAACTCTTGCCAAGGGATTAACTCAAAATGAGGAAATAGATTACATGGAGACATTTTATCTTGTATCTAAGAAAGATTCTCTTCGTATTATTTTGGCATTTGTAACTCATTATGATATAGAGTTACATCAAATGGGTGTGAAAACGGCATTCATTAATGGTAAACTAGAAAAAGTGATTTACATAAAACAATTAGAAGGATTTTTCTCTAGTACTTATGAGCATTTGGTGTGAAAGCTTAAGAAGTTGGCTTAAAACAAGCATCCCACCAATGGTACTTAAGGTTCCATGAGGTCATCTCTTCATTCAATTTTATAGAGAATTTTATAGATTAATATATATACCAAAAGGTTAACGGGAACAAGATATGTTTTCTTGTCATGTATATAGATGACATTTTACTTGCAACCAATAACAAGGAGTTGTCACACGAGGCGAAACAATTTCTCTCTAAGAGTTTTAACATGAAGAATATGAGTGAGGCATCTTATGTCACTGGTATTAAGATCCATAGGAATAAACCTCAAGGTATATTAGGACTATCTCAAGAAATCATATCAATAAGGTTTTTGAGAACTTTCGGATGAAAGATTGTTTATCAAGTATAGCACACATTATGAAAGGTAACAGGTTTAATTTGAATCAATGCCTAAAAAATGATTTTGAAAGGAAACAAATAAAGAACATCTCATATGCTTATGATGTCGAAAACTTGATGTATACTCAAGTTTGTACTCGACCTTACATGCATTTATTGTGGAAATGTTGGAAAGATATCAAAGCCATCTAGGTATGGACCATTAGAGAGCTGCAAAGAAGGTGATAAGGTACTTTCAAGGTATAAAGGGACACATGTTTTTGTACAGACGGACGAACAATTTGGAGGTAGTTGGTTACTTGGATTTAGTGTTCACTGGCTACATTGATTCTCGTAAATCAATATCGAGATATATTTTTATATTTGCCAATGGAGCTGTGTCCTAGAGGAGTACGAAATAGACCTTGCCACTTCCACTATAGAGGCAGAGTTCGTTTCCTATTTTGAGGCCACCTTACATGGTGTGTGGTTGAAAAAATTCATATCAGGACTTAGAGTTGTGGATTCCATTATTATGCCATCGAGAATGTTTAAAGATAATTCGGCTGCAATTTTCATAGTTAAGAACCAAAAAAGTGGTAGTTGAAATAAGCACACCGACATCAATTAATTAACCATCAGGGAATGTGTTAAAGAGAATAAAGTGATCATGGACACATAAGTATTAAATTGATGATAGCTAATCATTTAACTAAAAGCATGCTACTAATGAATTATAAGGATCATATGAGATAATATGCCATGAGATGGAAGTACGATTAATGTGACAAATGCATGATTGGGATGTGATCACGTGGCATGACAACATGATATGGTTGTAAGATCGGGCTCATATTTCCTTAACATAGAAACATGGAAAACATCGTGAACATTAGAAAGTCTGGGTGGTAGTGCCAACCGATAGACTAAGTCACCAATCTTTTCAAGAATCTCATATTTAGAATGGATATTGGTCCAATCATGTAATTTTTTTAAAAATATATATATAGAAGAATTTGTGAGACTTTTATCCATTTACGATGTTTTTCTCAATACAATCGTATACATTCAATTATTCTTAGAAAAGCAATCACGTTGACCTGTAATAAATATAAGTTTATTCATTAAGTTATGTTATCACATATGGACTTATGAAATGCATTGTGATACACGGAAGATAATACTCGTTTTAAGAAGACTCATTGTTGTGATTCATATGTTTTATTTTAGCACGAAGTTTATGTGGATTTGTGTTAATATTTCATTTGATGGAATGGTGGCATCAAATGGGAGAATTATGATATTTGATTAATTTAAATGTGATCCAATTTTATATTTCCCAATTAATTATGTTTTATTGCCTAATTTATTACCCACGTTTATTACATAATAATTGTCCGTTAATATGATACCTTAACGATCTTGATAGCATATGTCGGTAAGGTAAGAAACAGAATAAAAACATCAAGTCATTTAATTCAAAATCTATCACTACAAAAAACACACCATCGCGTTTTGAGGGATATTGGCTAGTGGACCAAATTGTATAGATTGGATGATTCCATATTCACAGATCGATTATGCTTCGCGCATTTGTTCAAAGTTTTGGGATTTTCCGCATTTGCAAATTTTTCATTAGTGGCTAGAGGTATGTCGATTCTTTACGTTTCCACAAAATTATTCCCGATTATGCTTGTATCTGTTTGTGAATGATAAATCGAGATCGTCAGTTTTTATTTAGATTTAGTCTAACACTTCCTTCTCTTAGGTATACTACAAACCAGCAAAAAGAAGCATAAGCCGGTCATGGTCTTGGCACTATATATCGTGACTGGGCAACAACGTTTGTCTTTTTCCAAATTTGATGACTTGTATACCTGTGAAGATGGCAGAGTCATATGCTGGAAGGTGAGCGAGTGGCAAAGTTGCCTCCATTTTCCACTATGTTATCTGGGAACCGTTTTCCTCTTGGGGAGCCAAGAGGGAAGCTAAGGACATGTTTGGCAATGTTTCTATGTTTTTGTTTTTCTGTTCTTTTGTTCCTTGAAATAGAAAAAGAACAGAAATTCATTTGCTTACTTCAATTAATTTTTCTATTCTCGAAATAAAAAAGTGGCCAAGGAACAGATTTAGAACAAAAACAAAAAATAGAAAAATTAGTTTATTGATCTCGGGAATAATTTATAGAAATAAGTTTTTTTTTTCTTTTTTTCTTTTCTTCCTCCTTGGTGCCCTACTCCTACTATCCGGCCACCGTCGGCTGCTGGCCACGTCGGGTGGCAGCGATTAGCAACAACAACAGTCAGCAGTGGCCGGTAGTGGCAAGGAAGAATAAGAAAAGAAAAAAGAAAAAATTATTAAGAAATTAAAAAAAAAATTCCACGTTACAAAAACAAAAATTGTGAATCGTACCAAAAGCATTCATGTCCTTTTTCCATTCCGAGAATAAAAATTTTATGTTATTATCAAACGTGTTCTTTTACTCATAAGAAAAAGACTTTCTAAAAAGAAAAATTGTTCGCTGAAATAGAAGCGTTATTAAATGGATCTAAGAATCTATCACCTTAAGCCTGTCAACTCTGCTTGCTCTCAAAATTGCTTTGATGGTCATTGTTGAGGCATCAAGTGATGCTGGCACGAGTCAATTAGATTTATTCACCCGTATAAGAGACGTAGAATAAGGAAGTCGATTGATCTTCTACAACTACAAGTCTTCACGTCATTCTCGAAAGAGACAAAAGCATGATGGATTTCTAACAGTCCAGATGGTCTATTCAACTACTCGAAGTTTACTACATGATTTCCTAGGTGTGATTGTTCAAAGGTTCAAAGAAGAGATGCTTATGAAGATTTTAGAAGTTTCATTACCCGCAGAAGGGACTATAATGCACAGCTTTTCTTTTACAGGAATGTTAGTCTCTTTAAGAATCTTTTCTAGTGACTTCCCAGATTCAAATATAATGAGGATGAACCGTTGATACTTACAGAATTTCTGAGACTGCAGCCTCGTCTTCACTCATTTCTATTCTCTGGTTGGTTTGCAGGTTCAATCAGCATGGGAACAGCGGTAGGAGCCTTGATTATTCTTTTGCACTTTACTTCATCTACTATCACAGGGATTTCCAGCGCACTTGATACGTTAACTACGGATCAATCGATGCGACGTGGCAAGAGCATGATTTCAGCTGGGGGGACTTTCGAACTAGGATTCTTCAGCCTCCATCATCCCCCAAAGCATTACCTTGGAATATGGTACAAGAAAATAAATCCCATCAAAGTAGTATGGGTTGCCAACAGAGTCAGTCCACTCACTGATTCATCCGGTACTCTGAAGATCACTAGACAGGGAAGTCTCATCCTTCTTGATGGAAACGGGAGTGAAATCTGGTCTTCCAACTCATCAATACCCTCACGTTATCCAGTTGCTCAGCTTCTGGACTCAGGGAATCTTGTTGTGAGAGACTTAGGCAATACTGGTTCTGATAATTTCCTATGGCAGAGTTTTGACTATCCAACTGATACTTTTCTGGCGGGGATGAAGTTAGGAAGGAACAGAATTACGGGCTTTGATCGTTATCTGACATCTTGGAAGAGTGTAGACGATCCTTCTCCAGGTAATTTCTCATACCGACTTGACCCGAATGGGTTTCCCCAGATACTTCTGAAGCAGGGCTTCACTGTCAAGTCTAGGTTAGGACCGTGGATTGGTGTCCGAAATGGTGGAGTGCCTAATTTGAACCCAAATCTGAAGTACACATACGAATTTGTTCTGACAGAGCAGGAGATGTACTGCCACTACCAATTCCTCAACAGGTCAGTGATATCCCGTTTGTACTTGAATCCAGATGGTGTTGTGCAGCGCTTCACATGGGTTGACCAAACACAGAACTGGGTTCTATATCTTGTTGGACCATCAGATGTTTGTGACCTTTACACATATTGCGGAGCCTATGCTAGCTGCAACATCAGTATGTCCCCGGTGTGCAAATGCTTGAATGGATTTTTAGCAAAAGTCCAACAAAATTGGAGTTCATTGAACCGGATTGGTTGTGTTAGGATAAATGCTTTGGACTGTAAAAGAGACATATTCAGAAAATATTCTGGTTTGAAGTTGCCAGACACACGGAGCTCCTGGTTTGACAGGAGCATGGATCTTCAAGAATGTGGAGAAGTTTGCAAAAGGAACTGTTCTTGTACGGCATACTCTAATCTAGATCCTGAAGGTGGAGGAAAGGGATGTTTGCTGTGGTTTGGGGACTTGACTGATATTAGAGAATACGATGAACGTGTGCAAGACATCTATGTTAGGATGTTTGATCTGGATCCAGGTATTATTTTGCTCTAATGAGAAAATTTCCCAGTCAGTAAACACAGACAGGAAAGCCTCTGGAACAAAACATGGGCACCGAATAATTCTATTTTAATATTCAATAAATCCTATTTCTTGTGGGCTAATTAGGATTATTAACTACCCTCATTACACCTTATCCTTGATGAGGGACTTCTTTCGTGTAACATCCTCACTGTTGTTTTTTGTGCTCCAACGGCTCTTTTTGGTCCAGGTCACTCAAGCAAGAAGAAGGGGAAGCTGATCTTAGGCTTGATATCTGGAACATTGCTGCTATTCCTAAGTCTCAGTCTGATGGTGTATGTTCAGAAAAAGAAGGCCGTGCTGAAGCACCTGCAAATTAGACTTTTTAACTCAGTTTTCTCTGGTAAATTTTTTAATGAATATTAAATTTTCTCTGGTAAATTTTTTAATGATGATTAACTTTTCTCTGGTAATGTGTAAACTGTTGCTCGATGCTTTCTGCTAACTTTCAAATGGCTATGATGCAGGACAATGATACCTACAAAGTCTTTCACCAGAATATTACTGATTTCAAACTTTCTCTATATGCATTTATTTCTGCGCGTAGAATTTACAGACAAAGGTTCACCATAGCTAAGAATTTAAAACCGTATGTACCTCAGCTTGCTGAAAATTTTATGCAATGTCCCAAACCCCCTACTTTGATTTTTCTTGGGTAAATAAAGCTATATAAAAACAACCTCTACCCTTTTTTCCTGCATAAACTTCCATTCAAAAGGTTCTGAATCTGACCCTGACCTCGACTCCACCCCTCGACCCACCCTTGTCACTGGGCCAAATGCCTAGTTGCTTGAAAGAGAAATGCCTGGAATGATGGAATCGGTTCGACCAAATTTAACTATGCAGGCCCTATGTTGTGCAATGGCTGAAGAATCTGAATATGTGCAACTTGCTGAAGATATCATTTCATGTCAGATATTTTTCATTCTATCTTATTTGAAAATAATAATACAATCTTAATGATCACGGCCTCTAACCAGAAGGGTGTCAATTTTCTCGAAATGGTTATATGGCTTTTCGAAAACTTGGAAAAAATTCTTTGGAACACAAGGGGGAAGTAACGCATAGATAGCTTTCTTTGTTGGTCTGTGCAAATCCACTGATTAGTTTGTTCTTTCTCTTGTGTGAGGTTACTGAGGAAAACGTTCTATTTTCCTTGATGTAGGTGGGATATGTACATCACTGGGAGGATCTGAAAATGTGGAATGCGCGAGAAGATCCAGAGCTACGGTTATTTGAATTTGCCACAATAGCTAATGCTACAAACAACTTTACAACAGACAACAAGCTTGGAGAAGGCGGTTTTGGACCTGTCTACAGGGTAAAATAAGTAGTGCAAGCCATCTGTATAAAATACATTATGCATCAATGGATTGATTATGCACCTATCTACCCTCTTATGGTAAATAGCATGGATGCACTGTCTCAACATATCGCACAAAAGCAGCTGCACTTGCACCTCAAACACCCAGCGATATATCAGTTCTGATCAATCACAGAAAAGAATTCATTTTGAATAGCCTTGGCTCTCTTGGCTAATGTTGGATGGATTTGCTACCTCACAACCTGGGACATAGCATAATGTAACTACATTGGGAGGATAATTCGCCTAATTTAACTGCATTGGAAGAATATGATGAAAAAGAAAGTTTCTGATTCTGTCAATTTACTACAAACATAATCACTTTTTGTGAACTTTCAGGTCTAACTGTGTGCAAAATTTCTGCAAGATATGAGAATGTGAAAAAAGAGGAGAGATAAATTGAACAATAAAGACCAAAAAATACCTGTGAACAAAATAAGTAGTCCTACAATTTATGACTATTTTCAGGGTATGTTGAAGAGCAATCAAGAAATTGCAGTGAAGAGACTTTCAAGGAGTTCAGGCCAAGGACTAGACGAGTTCAAAAGTGAAGCCTTACACCTTGCCAGGCTTCAGCACAGAAACCTCGTGAAGCTTCTAGGATGCTGCATTCAGAAAGAAATGTTGCTGATATATGAATACATGCCCAACAAAAGCTTGGATACGTTCATTTTTGGTTCGCTCTCTGTCACGATATATGATGCTCAACATCTCTTAAGCATGCTATAATGAAGTTCTATCTTCTAAGACCTTGCAAACAGTCATCATAGATGATTGTACTGGTGTCTCCATTCTTATGACATGAGATCTCACAAAAACTAAACTTGGTATGGTTGTTCATTTACCAATTGGATAAAGATTGATGAACTCTATAAGAGTAACATTTATTACCGTGAATCAATTCATCTGTCTTCTTCAAATTGCAGTAATGAACTGTGCAGGCCTTACTTTAAGTACATGAATTGAACTTCTGCAGATCAGGAGCGGAGGAAGCTGCTTGATTGGAGTAAGCGATTTCACATCATCAGTGGAATAGCTCGGGGTCTTCTTTACCTTCACCAAGATTCCAGACTGAGAATAATTCACCGAGATATAAAAGCTAGCAATGTCTTGCTAAATTGTGAGTTGAATCCTAAGATATCTGATTTCGGGCTTGCTAAAAGTTTTGGAGGAAATGAGACACAAGCATGTACAAAGCGAGTGGCTGGAACACAGTAAGCCCTTAAATCACTGCAACGTCTGTGATCAAATGGATATCAAGCTCATTGTACTTGGTGGATTTATTCATGCAGTTGTTACATGTCCCCTGAGTATGCAATTAATGGAGTTTTCTCTGCAAAGTCGGATGTGTTCAGCTACGGTGTTTTGATGCTGGAGATAATTAGTGGGACAAGAAACAGAGGGTTCTCTCACTCAGATCACCCTCAGAATCTTCTTGGACATGTAAGTTTGAAATTCTGTTTTTCTTATTTTTTTTGGTTCACTAAATATCAAGAACTACGCTTTAATAGATTTGTTTTAATGGGGTCAGGCGTGGAAACTATTTCAAGAAGGAAGATCTATTGAATTTGTTGATCCGGTGGTCGGTAACTCATGTAACGTATCAGAAATCATAAGGACCATGCACATTGGCCTTTTATGTGTCCAGAAATGCCCCGAGGACAGGCCAACCATGTACATGGTGATTCTGATGCTGGGAAGCGATATGGCACTGTCCGCCCCAAAAGAGCCTGGATTTTTCAGCGAAACAAAAGGGCCTCGCGCAAATGCTCGTGTAAGCCAGCCCGAACCATGCTCTCCTAATGAAGTTACCTTGACAGCATTATCCGCTCGGTAGAAGATGCTTTCACCATGATCTCTGACCTCTCTGATCTGAAGAAGTATATGTTCTATGGCGACATGTACACGTTGTGAAGATGGCAGAGCTAAGTGCTGGCATGTGAGAGAAAGACATCACCAATGATTTACACAGCAAACCAGAACGATTCGTCCCCTTAAATTGTTGCACATTGTTGAACACTTCCGGCTACAAACATTGAAATTTCTTATTGTCTTAGCATTCTGCATTAATACTTTGTCTTATTTTAATGGAAAAGAAAATGTTATTTCCTCAGGGTCGGAGACAACAGCAGAGTCAAGGTCTTTTAAGGAAATAAATTTAATTTCTAGGGTGGTTCCTTACCCTGTGAAACTTAGGAGGAGAGCTTCAACGTGGGATTTTAGGCCGTATTCTTTTGGTATTAGTCCTTGGCCAAGATGTACCTATTTTGGATATAGTTGGTTGTTTGGAAATAGCTGTTTACTTTTGTGTAGATTACATATTCTGAGACCTTGAAACCGGAGTTTGTGTAATATCATGACCAAGTCAAGAGTGATGGGCCCGAAAGAAAAAAGAAAATCAGTGTTGAAAAGTCAGAGAATAGGAAAAAGGGTGAAAAGGACTCGGCCCTTTTCTTTTAAGCCGAGAGCTCGCGCAAGGAGAACAGGGAGAGAAAAGAGAGTTGAAAAGTCAAAGAAAGAAAAACAAAAAAATAAAAAATAAATAAAATGAGTTTTTTTTTTTTTTTTTCGATCCCTACTCTATTCCTACACTACACTCACTCACTCACTCAAACTTTTGCCACGCTCTTGCGGGCGTGAATAAACCCATTTCAAACTTACGCGTCCCTCATCCCATCCCCCCTGAAAAGGTGGGGATTTGAACCCCTCACCTCCCCATTTCATGTTGGAAGAGTGGCCACTGGGGCAATAAAAAGGGAAGAAAAAGGGGGAAGAAATGTCAACAAAGGGGGAAGAAAAGGGAATGCTCGGAGAAAAGAAACAGAGCGCCCGAGAGCTCGTGCGCGCAAAAAGTAAAAAGGGAAAGAAGGAAAAGGAAGGGGAGGGGGAAAGAGGAGGGGTTTTGCATGTGCCTGTCGTGGATGCGCTGCCAATTGAAGTATTAATCCTTCTTGTTCATCCAATTGAAGTATTTTTCGGATTTATGGCTCAAATTCAGAATTTTGAAAAAATCGAGCCGCGAAATCCAAGTTTTGAGTTATGAGCTTCGGGATTTAATGAAAATGAGGGTTTATAGAGTTGTAGAGCCGTGGGTTATGACGGATGTCATTTTGGCACAACAGTTTTGGTGGAGTGAGATTTTAGGGTTTTGCAAACGAGTTTCGCATTGAGTTTAGGTTTGAATATTCGCTTTGAGTGAGCGATTTGTTGACGCATAAGAGTTATTTTGTTAGCTTTTAAGATTAGTTTAGTTAAGCCGTAGTTGAAATAACGTTTTACTTGATTTTTATGCTATTTCTCACTTATGATAGGACAACAAGTTCATTAATTCGAGTGAGTTTTGTTATTTGGTTTGAGGTATATCCAAGTGAGTGGTGTTATCTCTCTTTTTAATTTGTAAACTCATATTTCAAAAATAAAAAGTATGAGGCATATTATATGCACATTGTGAAGTAGCTTAAAAAAAAAAAGTAGCTAAAAGACAAAAAGTACCGTCATAACATATTTGATGCATAATTTCATATCAGGCATTTATTTTGAGAATGGTTTGAAGAATGTGTCATGGAAGGTGTCGTGAAAGTTGTGAACTAATTTATGGAAGAGGTCCTTTAAGATATGAATTCTGAAATGGGTGAAAAATGATTTGTGAATGTCTGAGAGAGGGGATATATTTTGGGTTTGCGGAACCCTTTTGTGAAAGAGTTGCATTGACTTGAGTATGGTTTGTAAAATATAATTTGATTCATTATGTGAACCCGATTTATGATATGGATTCTAAATTGGTTTTGTGGAGATAATTAATTGGTGAAAAGTTATGTTGTGGTTTGTGAAGCCAATTGTGATATGGATCCGTAAAAAATTAAGTGCTACACAATAACGTAATTTCGTGGGAGCCACCTTTAGAGTATTGTGCCATGGATATGTATTAATCAAGAACTAAGTATTACACGATAGTGCAAACCACCTCTACAGTCTTGTGGTCAAGGGTTAAGTACTACACGATAACATAATTACGTGTGAACCACTTCTAGAAACTTGTACTATTAACATAATTTCGTGAGAGCCATCTCAAGAACTAAGTGCTACACAATGATGTGGTTTTGTGGGAGTCACCTCTAGAGTCTTAAGATCTAATGTGCTATGAGATTGATCAATAAAATAGACCATTGATGTGTACGAATTTAATTAATGAAATGAACCATTAATGTGTAATATGACGAGTTCAACTACTGAATCGAGCCAATGATACTTGTTTTGATATTATGGACAAATGAGAAATCATGCTTTGTAATTTGTTATATGTTGGATTGACATAAATGAGTAATATTTTTTAGTTCTAAATGTGTAATGTGAAGGTTTGATCTACTTTTAAAATATGTACTACTCAGTGAGTTGTGATTACTCGCGCTTCTCTATCCCAATCTTTTCAGGTCCTTCACTTAACGGTCGTTAGAGCAAGAGCGTTATCGTGGGAGCTTTTGGGAGTTGGATTATGGTGGTTTGAGGTCACGTTTGTCGGGTGGAAGGACGGTCATGTCATCCTCATCCATGTTGGATTCGGGGTGTGAGAGTTTGAGGCTCCGTCCTCCTCTTGATGGAGAGCCGGGTCTGCCTTTTTCCCTTTGTGTAGGGTGTTGCATCCAGGCATAACCTTGACAATCACTCTGCCCTCATTAACCGGCATTTAAAATTACTTGGCATGGAAAAAACAGCGGAATTAGAAAGAAACAAAGAAAACCACATTAGTCCACATTGCTTCTATTCTCTAATTTATCTCTCCCCATTTTTGCTGTAATAATGGGCCCAGCTCAGCCCATTTCCCAGCATTTTATTTCCTCTTCTTGAACAGGAATTCAGCGGACAAGAAGCGGTGCGTTTGTGGAGATGGAAAAGAAAGGAAAGAAAAGAGAGAATTTTCACACATTCACAATCCAAATAGCCTAGATCTGAGCAGGTCTTTCAACTGCTCCACCCTGAATAGGCCATCCCAGGGTGCCTCCCCCCCACAACCCATTTACAGGGAAATGAGGGGGAGGATTACGGGATAAAGGCCCCACTGGGCTCTCCGGACACAGGGTTTTAACCCCGGGATCCCATCTGGAGGGAGGTCACTGCCTTCTCCTAGCATACTAGGCTGGTAAACCCCAATGAAAGGACCCGATGGTGGGCAAAGCCGGGTAAGTATTCAAGCTTACTATTCATTTAATCGGATTAATTTTTGAAGTTAGGTCATAAATATGAAGTTTTATCAATTTTCAACTTTAAGTTTCGATAAAAAATTACCGAGCTATGAATATATATATATATATATATAAAGTTTATTTCTTGGAGGTGTAAGGTTAAAAGGAGCATGAGAGATAGATTTACTAAGATTAAATGGCAAGCCATGATATTTTCCCAACTGACATGGTAGGCAATCAAAATGTTTATTATCAACAAAACCTAAATGGCTAATTGATATCAAAGATCTTAATGTAGTGGAAGAAGCATGACCTAACTGAGAATGTCAAGTTTTTAGTGAAGGCTTGAGGTTGGCGAGGCACCTACGATCCTGCTGGCCATGGTTGACGTCGCACTAGCAATGAGGCCACAACCACAAGCGGGAAGGCTAGCCTCAACCCTCTACTTCAGTTTCTTTTTTTTAATTTGTGTTTCTTTTTTTTTTTATTCTTGAAGTTTAAGTCTCTTTTATGGAAAAAAAAAAAAAGCAAGAAGATAAGAAAATATAAAGGATGGAAATGCCATTGAGGAGCCAGTAAGGTCAAGTCTTTCATTGAGATTGACATGGCTACTTCAAGCTCTAATTTTAGAAAATGAGAACACTTTGGGCTCCTATTTTAGACCCATTTTTTTTCAAGTCAAATATTTTATACAAAGTTCATTTCAAATCTTTATTTGAGAAATTAATGGTACTTCAAGCCATTATTTGGAATTTTCTCTTGAATATATGGCATAACTTTGAAAAGTACTCCATTTATATGAACTAGACTTGAATCCTCACCAAATGCTGCAAAATGTAGTTAATTCGGCTTGTCGAGTTTGAACTTTTCCTCACTTCTCTATGTTTTCAATTTTTTTTTCGCTTTTTGACTAGTTGACTAGTCAACACCGCAATATTACACTTTAAATAAGGCAAGTCAACTTCATAAGGGGGAAATTTCCTCCAACTAGCAAATAAAAGTTCAAGCAATTGCGTAATGACATGAGCTCAATTTCGTTCTTACATCTGTAGCACAAAAGTGAAAACAAAATAAACCCAAATTGTTAAACTTTAATCTTTTCTTTCCCGGCTCTTTTTCCTAAATTTTTCATTAGTTGATCAAGTTCAAGTCGGACGTGTTGTATTTATCTTTGTTCTTCTTTCATAATTTGAATGCATTTCATCGTGAATTCATTCCCCATCTTCCTTGCCATATCTAAAGATTTATGTTGCACAACAAAAATGATGAGATTGTCAACGAGTTAGGATAGGCAATTGTCAACGAGTTATGAGATTGTCAACGGGTTAGGATAGGCAATTGTCAACGAGTTATAATAGGCAATCAATGGGAAGTTGGAATTAGTCTAAGTCGACAGCGTATTCAATTTTGGGGGACTAACAAGAATGCAAGGATTTTTTTATGTGGATGTCAGAATTAGCAGTCTTAACGGTGCCCTGACTTGGAACTTAGTGGCTTTTTCTGATGGCTTTCTATCGGTTCATCAGCCTTGAGATTGCAGGGGTCTTCATTCTTCAGTGATCTCTCTTCTCCCTTTCTTCCGTCTTCTTAGTTCACTCAGCAGATTCGCTGATTTTGAGAACTTGACTGCTTCGAGCAGTATGAAAGCTTTAGTGGCACTTTCCATGTGTCTTGTTCTCTTCTCTTGTAATGCCCTTGTTCCCAATGCATTAGATACCATAACAACAAATCAGTCGATTCAAGACAACGAGAACCTACTTTCTGCTGGTGGGACATTTGATCTGGGGTTCTTTAGTGTGAGTGATCGCCCAAAGCGATATCTGGGAATATGGTACAAGAAAATAACCACAATGACAATAGTGTGGGTTGCAAATAGAGTCACACCCCTTGCGGATGCATCAGGTACTTTGAGGGTTACTAGCCGCGGAAGTCTCGTCCTTCTTGACGGGAATGGAAGTGACATCTGGTTGTCAAACTCGCCAATACTGATGCATAATCCAATTGCGCAGCTCTTGGATTCAGGAAATTTGGTTGTGAGAGATGCAGATGGCAGTGATCCCAATAATTTCCTGTGGCAGAGTTTTGACTATCCTACAGATACATATCTAGCCGATATGAAGATAGGATGGAATAGAACATCAGGCTTCAATCGTTATTTAACATCACGGAAGAGCATTGGTGATCCTTCTCCAGCTAACTTCACGTGTCCACTTGATCCGAATGGCTACCCACAACTCCTATTTCTGACATCAAGTTCAGGTCAGGACCATGGAATGATCTTCGATGGAGTGGCACACCTAGTTTAAATGCAAACCCATTCTACAGGTATGAATTTGTGTTAAATAAGGAAGAGATGTACTACCGCTACGAGCTCCTCAACAGTTCTGTCATTTCCAGGATGATATTGATGCCCAATGGCATGTTACAGCGATTCACTTGGATTGACTGCAGGGTTGGACGCTTTACCTCACCGTGGCAATAGACCAATGTGACAACTATGCATCACGTGGTGCCTATGGTAGCTGTGGGGTCACTGTGTAGGTGCTTGAAAGGTTTTGTGACCCGATTTTCTCAAGAGTGGGATATTTTGGATTGGTCAAATGGGTGTGTGAGGAGAAATCCTTTGGATTGTGAAAAGGACATATTTGTGAAGTATTCTTGGGTGAAATTGCCGGATACTCGGTCTTCCTGGTTTAACGTGAGCATGAATCCTCAAGAATGCAAAGCAGTTTGCACGAAAAATTGTTCCTGTATGGCTTATTCGAGCTTTGACATCCGTGATGGAGGAAGTGGTTGCTTGCTGTGGTTCGGCAAGCCGATTGACATTAGAGAGTACAGCGACTACGGGCAGGACCTCTACATCTGCATGGCTGCGTCAGAATCAGGTATTCATTTATTATAGACATGAATTTTGCTAGATACTGAAGAGAAAAATGGACACGCATCTTTGAGGGAGAGCTTAGAGAAGTACAATATCAGTGATGCATAGGAAACTCGATTGGTCTTCTACAGGTACAAGTCTTCACGTCATTTTCAAAGATACAAAACCATGATGGATTTCTAACAGTCCAGACAGTCTATCAACTTTTCAGGTTAGTTTACTACATAATTTCCTGGGTGTTGATTATTCAAAGGTTCAATGAAGAAAATGTTCATGAAGACTTTAAGAGTGTCGTTACCCGCAGAAGGGGCTGTCATACACAGCTTTTCTGTCATTGGAATGTTAGTCTCTTTAAGAATCTTTTCTAGTGACTTCCCAAAGTCAAATACAACGAGGATGCCCCCTTGATACTTAAAGAATTTCTGAGACAGCAGCCTAGTCTTTAAACATTTCTATTCTCTGGTTAATTTGCAGGTTCAATCAGCATGGGAACAGTGGTAGGAGCCTTGATTACTCTTTTGTACTTTACTTCATCCTCTGTCACAGGGATTTCCGGTGAACTTGACATTTTAACTATGCATCAATTGATGCAACATGGCAAGAGCATAGTTTCAGCTGGGGGGACATTCGAACTAGGATTCTTCAGCCTCCATTATCCTGCAAAGCATTACCTCGGAATATGGTACAGGAAAATAAATCCCATCAAAGTAGTATGGGTTGCCAACAGAGTCATTCCACTCACTGATTCATCTAGTACTCTGAAGATCACTAGACAGGGAAGTCTCATCCTTCTTGGGAGTGAAATCTGGTCTTCCAACTCAGCGACGCCCTCACGTTATCCAGTTGCTCAGCTTCTGGACTCGGGGAATCTTGTAGTGAGAGATTTAGGCAATACTGGTTCTGATAATTTTCCTATGGCAGAGTTTTGACTACCCAACAGATAATTTTCTGGCGGGGATGAAGTTAGGAAGGAACACAATTAGAGGCTTTGATCGTTATCTGACGTCTTGGAAGAGTGTAGATGATCCTTCTCCAGGTAATTTCTCATACCAACTTGACCCGAATGGGTTTCCCCAGATACTTCTTAAGCAGGGCTCCGCTGTCAAGTCTAGGTTAGGGCCGTGGATTGGTGTCCGACATGGTGGAATGCTTAATATGAACCCCAATCTGAATTACAAGTATGAACTTGTTCTGACTGAGCAGGAGATGTACTGCCACAACGAACTCCTCGATAGGTCTGTGATATCCCGTTTGTACTTGAATCCAGATGGTGTTGTGTGGCGCTTCACATGGGTTGACCAAACACAGAATTGCGTTCTATATCTTGTTGGACCATCAGATGATTGTGACCTTTACGCACATTGTGAAGCCTATGCTAGCTGCAACACCAATATGTCCCTAGTGTGCAAATGCTTGAATGGATTTTTACCAAAAGTCCCACAAAATTGGAGTTCCTTGAACCGGACTGGTTGTGTTAGGATAAACGCTTTGGACTGTAAAAGAGACATATTCAGAAAGTATTCTGGTTTAAAGTTGCCAGACACACGGAGCTCCTGGTCTGACAGAAGCATGGATCTTCAAGAATGTGGAGAAGTTTGCAAAAGGAACTGTTCTTGTACGGCATACTCTAATTTAGATGCTGAAGGTGGAGGAAATGGATGTTTGCTATGGTTTGGGGACTTGACTGATATTAGAGAATGTCTTTTCTGTATACTTTCCCCGGTTCCTTTGCTACTGCGGGCTTTACACAATCGATCGGATCATATAGATATCCCTTGATGAAGGTGCGCAAGACCTCTATGCTAGGATGTTTGATCTGGATCCAGGTATCATTTTGCTACTAACGAGAAAATTTCCCGGTCGGTAAACACAGACAGGAAAGCCTCAGGAACAAAACATAGACACCGGATAATTCTACCTTTAATATTCAATAAATCCCATTTCTTGTTTGGAGCTCAGCAGAGCCTGATTCCTTCACTCAAGAGACAACAAAGAGCCCAAATCCAAGTCTGTCAACATATTAAATTGAATCCACCTCTTCTTAAAAGCTCAAACCAATGAGTCATGGGCTAACTAGGATTATTAACTACCCGCATTGCACCATATCCTTGATGAGAGACTTCGGCCCTATTTGGTTTGACTTTCAAAAGGAGCTTTGGGACTCTAAAGTCCCTTAGCTAAATGCAAACGCGTTTGGTTTGATTTTTTGGGCAACTTTGGTAAGATGCAATTGCATCTCCAAATGGCTGTATGGGCCTTTAGCTCAATGCAAGACTTCTTTCATTTAACACCAACTGTACGCTTTAACAGTTCTGATTCAATGTTTTTTGTGCTCCAACGGCTCTTTCAAATGGCTATGATGCAGGACAATGATATCTACGAAGTCTTTCACTAGAATATTGCTGATTTCAATTTTCTCCATATGCATTTATTTCGGCACGTAGAATTTAGAGACAAAGGTTCACCATGGCTAAAGAATTTAAAACCGTATGTATTTTATGCAATGTCCCAAACCCCATACTTTGATTTTTCTTCTGTAAATAATGCTATATGAAAAGAAAAGAAAAAAAAAAAAACCTCTACCCTTTTTTCCTGTATAAACTTTCATTCAAAAGGTTCTGAATCTGACCCTGACCTCGACTCCACCCCTCGACCCACCCTTGTCACTGGGCCAAATGCCTAGTTGCTTGAAAAAGAAATGCCTGGAATGATGGAATCGTTTCAACCAAAAATAATTGTGCAGGCTCTATGTTGTGCAATGGCTGAAGAATCTGAAAATGTGCAACTTGCTGAAGATTTCATTTCATGTCAGATATTTTTCATTCTATCTTATTTGAAAATAATACAATCTTAAGGATCACGGT